>JARHVA010000454.1:2390000-3600000 GCA_037957365.1 Torreya grandis | reverse complement strand
CATATGAATGTTAAGGATACCCTATTTCACAATGATTAAATTTGACAATTATCACAGTCACAAATTCCTAAAAATAACATCATTGTAGAGATGAGCAGGGATAATTATGGATGTTTTTCAAATGTGAATTCAAATAAAATTATGTTCAATAGGGCTTATTGAGTTTAAATGTGAGTTAAAATTAGTATGTAAAGATCATAAGGAAATAATGTAGTTTGTATCTGGATTTTTTTTCACAGTGACAATTAAAGTAAGCACATGTAACATTTGAAGAGGAACAAGTATGTATAAGGGTAAATAATAAATGGTAAAAATCAAATTCAATTCTTAGTGGTCTCAAATTAATTCACAATTATTTATAAATTGAAATTTAAAGTAGTCCATGAGAGGTAAATTGGGAAATATTAATATTTTCATAGTGAAAACTAAGATGAACACTTTTTTTTTAATATTAAGAATAAATATAAAAAGGACATTTCCCATGACATTGTATATTCATTAATTACAACTTGAAAAATATGTGGCCACTAAAACTTATGAAGATAATGGGATCATATGTAAGTAAGGATGTCACACAAGATACCAATGCGACCATAAAAGATATAAAGTGACCACTCAACACATGTCATTTTGAGAGGCTGTAAAATATTAAAAGGGTGGATAATTAGATTTTGACATAAATAAAAGGCGATTGAATAAATAAATGGATTTGTAGTGAACATAGTGAACAATTTAACTTCATGAATTTTATACCCCATGATCTTGCCATGTGGATGAAGAGGATACTCTCTTTCACAATAACTAAATTGGACTCCTATCACCATGTCACAAATTCACAAAAAATTACAGCATTATAGAGGAGTAATGATAATCATACCCATATTTTTTGAATGTGAATTTAAATATAAGTTAAGGTTAAAGTGACCACTCAAGTTCAAGTATAAACTAAAATTAGTATGTGAAGATCATTGGGCAATAATATAGTTTGTAGGCGGCTTCCATTTCATAGTGAGAACTAAATCAAACACATGCAACATTTGAAAGGGAATGGAGAATGTATCAAGGGGAATAATAAAAGGTAAAGAATATATTCAATTTGTAGTACTCTCAAATCAGTTCAAAATCATTAAGAATTTGAATTTTGAAGTAGTCCACAAGAGAGAAAGGGGAAAATATTAATATTTTCATAGTGGAAACTAAGATTAACACAATTTATTTTTAAGATTGAGAATGAATAATTCACAACCATTGCCATTGAATCTATTTTAACCTTTTAGGACTTAGTGAATGTAAATCTTATGTTGTTAAAGGTTTGAGTATAATAAATCAGGTATAAATATGCAATACATACAACCACTAATCTATTATGGAATTAACTTAATTTGACCTTTTTAAAAATAGTAATAAATAATGTAAATGAGAATTTAGCTAGAAAATAACTGAAACAGGTGATTTGGAAGTTGAAAACTAAGGTAGAGGATGGTCTGAGTGTCACAAATAAGATTCAAGTGTCAAAACCCCTCTTTTATAATAGCATCCTAATTGGACAATAGTGCCATATGGCAATAGTGTCCTTATTTTGGTGGTAGTGTCCTCTATGCAAAACCATTTCGAGATTTTGGGTGCACTTATGTCTAGGTATGTCAAGATTTTTCCTATGCACATGAGTTATGAAACCCTATAGATGACCTGTTTTGATTGTTTTTATGAGCAAACCCTAATCTTCCATGTTTCTAGGTCATTTGGTTGATATAAGTAGTAAAGTGTGTTTGTTAGTGGGGTAGGCTAGACATCCTCAACACCCTTTTGTGATGAGAGTTGCCCACATACCAATACTTAGAAGAGGGATCAATCCTGGTGTAATTCTCCTCACCTAAGTGCTAGTGCAAGTGCAAGTGAATCTAGTATGATTGTAGACCTGAGTGGTTTGAATGTGCATGAGACTATAAATCAAAGTAATCTGATCTTAGGAATGTTGTAGTTGGTACTATGTAGAAGTAGGTCAAAATAGGGATTGATAACCTTAATTGCACACAACTTATTTTGAGTTTGTATGTGTAATTTACATTTGATTTCCATTTGGTGGTTAGAGGGCTAAAATTCATGCATATATAATATTTTGGTGTTTGTGTAGGTGTTAAAAGAGGTTTAGGCCAACCTTAAGAGGTTTAATATTTTTAAAGATATCCATTTATGGAAAAGGGAGGGAAAGGACAATAATTCCAAAATTGCAACACTAGTGCGATATGATGCTACTATCCCTATTGTGGTGCTAGTGTCCAGGTGGCATAACCTAAGGCACGAAGGGATAGGATGCAAGAATGAGGGTATGGGATTCCTTTATGGATGACTAAGGACACATGTGGCCTACATGAAGGCTGGATAGGTGTGAAAATAGGCCCTAAGATATGTCTAGAGCTAAGCTAAGGATAGGTGGTTTAAATTATCACTCTGAGCACTCAAGTGTCATTTTTAGGTGATTACATTTGGCCCCTGCTTTATTCTATAAATGTAGCAAAGTGAAATGATTAATAAAAAGGAAAAAGAAGCATAACTAGACTTGCTTAAGAGGTGAATCCTGTGAAGCTGTATTTGAGTATGTTAAACATGCTCTATTATGTGTCTTATGAGTGAAACGTGCATAGATCAATCCTTACTCAAGAGATATCAAAATCAAAATCAAAATTAAGTAGAGAAGTAAAACTGAGTAAAGAGATAAGAGAGAGGAAAGGAATGAATACACCTCATTGAATATGTGAACCAATGCATAAATCTAGTGACAACTTGTGTGTGTGTATGTATATAGTGATCAATGAGTGAATATAATGGACTAAGCTTATGGCTTACTCAATCCTCATGTGGGTGGCTCAATAACTCAATCCGGTTTTGACTCCATCATTGCCCACCCCTACTTGGTGGATCATACCCTATGAATAGCTTGGATTGGATTTTTGGTGTGTCCAACCCTCTCATGTAGGTGGCTCAATAACTCAAGTAGACTATGAATCCATCATTGATTAAACATCTATAGTAGATTCATCTAAAAATTAAATTTCATGATGTAACTAGAAATGTCTAATTGGAGATATCTAATTAGAGATGCTAGCTTCGTGGCCACTAAAATATATTAGGCAGATCTGGGCTACTTGGGAATGACAACCACTATAGATGAAACAAGGCATGAAATGGTGTATAATGTGTATAATGTAGAGAATGACATGGAATTTTTCATTCCATCTAATCAACTGGTGTGTAAGTGAGCATACAAAAACAAATTTCCATGCACATGCCCCCAAATTTGATACTAAGCATATGAATTATGGACCAAGTTGAAATAATCTATATCTAAGTATTTGAACTAAAAATGGGAATGGTCATGCTATACATGATGCTCCTAATCTAAGAAAAGTGGTATGAATTTTAGCTAAATTGAGCTAAATTGGTAAATCTATAACTAAACTTGTGCAAACCTAGAATGTACCTATTTTACTTTTCTAGCCAATCTAGATTTTTCTACAACTAAGGCTATTGGATAGTAGTACCATATCTTAGATAGTAGTGTCATGTGGTGCTAATGTCTAACTACTTTGACTTATGTATAACTTTAATTGATCTTTGTGTCACTATTTCTCACTATGTTTGCCTGAGTTTGATTTATCCAATCTGAGCCTGTGTGCTAAAAATTGTACTATGATTGTATTATGATCACCTGATCTCTATGACAAACCCCTATGAATGCCCCCTCTTTTGAGGGGAGTTTTTGATCCTTTAAAATAACTATCCTCAAAGTAAAAAACTCTGCAATATGTGTGTTAGCTGGAGCATATATGATATCTATGTGATAATCCAATATAATGTGCATACATAACATCATAATGTAAGATAATCTGAGCATAAGTATATAATATGCGATGTATGTCATATCTATCATTCATAAGACTATCAAGATAGATATAACAATGTATGTAACATCAACCTAAGAAATAACTGAGTAACTACCTAAGGGATGGGGCATGATGTCCATCATGGCACCCAAGTAGGAAGGGGAGATGCATGAGGTCTCTCATGGCATCCAAAAATGGAGTGTGTAACAAGCAAGATACAAGTGTCATGGCCATGACACATACAAGAAAGCATACATACAACACACATGAGGCATGCAAATTAGGCTAATGGGCCACAATATAAGGGACATGGGAACATGTTGCTAAATCTAAGAAAGAAAGACATGCAAGGAAAATGTCCACATATGAAAACAAGAATTAAGTTGGTTTAGAGCCACATATAATGACATGTTCAAGTGCCTACATACATAATCATGAAAGCACACATAAGGACATGGGCACATGTCCAAAGCATGTGTTATGAAAATAAGTGGCATAAATCCAAAGAAAAATGGCTTATTCAAATGCCCTCGAATGGAAGAAGCATGGAGATATGATCAAGTCTAAACTAGGAGATCTAGAAATGAAAGTATGCATGAACATGTAATACAAATCTCTGTAAGAACCAAGATGTACATATATTGAGTCTAGAATAGTAGTATCAGACAAAAAAATTGAGTACGTGTAGCATGATCAATATCAGGATATAACAATGCTAAATCTGTGATGTGAGTTTAGAAAGATGTAATCTCATAAGAAAAACTATATATAGGGTGCCTTGAAGTTGTTGAACGTGTCAAATAAAGAGCCCATGTATATGTGTATATTCCCCTAGTCAATAGATAATAGCAAATATGGATCAGTGTAGTGGACCTAAGTCCTTCATCAATTTGCAAGCACTTGATAAGAATAAGTGAATCATGTATGTATGATAAAATCGATTATACTAAAATAAATATGATATATAGTGTTTGGAAAATATAATAAATTTAAACATGTCAATGCATAAATTCTAGAAAAAAATTTGAGTAAATATTTTAATGTTTTTGTATTTTTGACATATTATATTATTTTTGTATTTTTGACATATTATATTGTTTTTGTATTTTTTAGGTATAAGCTATGTAAAAAAAACATGAAAGTGAAACTATATACAAGGATAAAGAAATAAGTAAAGTATGTACAAGAAGGGAGGAACAATACTAACTGATGAGTCTTATGGGAGACTCACTATCAATGTGGCCTATGTCAAATACATGAATAGTGATAATGTGTGTCGTATGAAAAGGTAATTATGGTCCCAAAACCTAATGTATTGAGTGATCTATAGCTGACATTGTTTGTGAAGTGGTGTTAAGAATTCATTAGATTGATGGTGGTATCTTAGGAACTATAGGGGTCTTAGGGACCCATTTGGTAGAAGATGTTGTAGCTGACATTGATGCCCTGTGTTGAGAACCCTGAGAACTCAATAATACTAATCTTGGAAGAAAGTGAGTAGAGGTAGGCCCTCTAGAATATATAATATATCTCTAATGTAGTGGTTTCTCTAATAAAGGTTTCTATGGGAGAGTGTGCATACGTGGTAAAACCATAGGAGTAGACCTCACATGCACCAGTGGCTTCATTGAAATCTATGGTGTACTGATAGGAACGGTGGTTAGAGTTGTAACTAGTAATTGAGTTATAATAGATAACTATAATGTAACTACCTATGGGATGGGTAGAGGATACTCATATGAAAGACCCTCAACTATGATCACCTAATTTACATGTATATATTTAAGGCATATATGCATGATGGATGGGATGGATCATAATTATTGTATCCATGGCCTACCCAATAACATGTTAAATGTGTTTGCACTAGGTACTACTAAGAATCTAGTGGTCACATGTGCTGGTCCAACTTGTAATGGAAACTCAATCTACATGATGGAGCTCTAAATATGGCCATAGAAACCATGAATAATTATATGTGTATGAGATATATCCTACTTTGAGTACCCTGAATGTTGTAGAAGTGTGATAATACACATGTTAATACTTGACCCATTATCAACCATAATACTTTAAATAAGATGATGATATGTGTAGGATCGTACAAAGAGTGCATATAAATCTGAATCATCATCAATGATCTCATGCTCTAAAAAAGTGATGAGTGGTCTAACTGGTATTTTAGTATGATACATGCTGATGATATTGTGTAAGGGGTTTATATCCTCTCTAGTAGTGTGATATGATGTTACTGGTGGATGTGCCTAATACGTGTGTTGAACACCTAAAGTGCCCATTGCCTCATTTTTTGTGTGCTTTGAAAATGGATCTGAAATATTTTCAATACTTTAGCTTCTATTTGTTGAAATTTGGGTGCCTCTATGGGTGTGCCAACATCAATAATGTTAGGCTTTATCAAATCATGTATCTTATGTTTCAAGTTGATACATATGTTTGTGTTATGGTCCAAAGCCCCATGATATTCAAAAAAATTATTGGAATCATAGATTTTTATAAGAGGCCATGTCTTATCAACCTCTTTGATTGGAGGGAGAGATATAACATTGCATTCCAAGAGCTGTTGTAAAACATGTGCTAGTAATTATGTAAGGTTGGTGAAAACTCTCCATGAAAGAACTGATGAAACCAAGCAAGGATATGGCTCTAATGATACACTAACTATGGCCTTTATATCACTCTTATTGTCAATGGCCTTTACCTTAAATGGAGGCTTAATAGAAATCTTATTAGTTGATTTTATCCACTTATATATTTCAGTTTACCCCTAGAGAAAAGGTTGACTTCCCTTTCTTTCACTATATGGTATAAGTCTATGAAGGTTGGAAACTTCTTGAACAAGATAGCTTTATGTAATGCTAGTAGTAGGTTATGTTTAAATATATCTTGGAGATTTATATCTGACATGGGGCTAGTCAACATGGAAAATATAGTCTTATATTGCAAGATGTATTCTACAATAGGTTCATTTGATTTTTGTTTTAGTTATGCTACTTGAGTACATGATATCTTATCATTGATGTTTATTTAGAAGTGTGCTAAAAACATATCTCCCAATGGATTGAATGTGATGATAGACTAATTTGGTAGATCATAGAACCACTGTAAGGCATAATCCTTTAGACTGCATGGAAAATTTTTAGTGAGGAGCCAATCATTGGACACGTAGTCCAAATATGTTGTATGGAAAACTAAGATATGGTGCTCTAGGTCACCCTTAACATCATACAATTTAAGTTTAGGTCCCAAACATTTAGATGGGAAAGGTGTTACCGCTATACGAAGTGCCAAAGGTGTATGTAAGAGAACATGATAATCTAAAGCATGTGATGGCCTAATGGCTCCCTGCTCAAGTGTATCACCTTAACTTATAGAGAATGAACCAAATGCATAAGTGATTGTACATCTAGAGAGGAGGAACTAACCATAGGATATGTAGGTGCCACTAAAGGTTGTTGAGTTAAAACTAGTTGTTGTACAAGCTAAGTTGGCCCTAAAGTAAGCATATCAATGTTTTTATCTTGGGGAGTATAAGATTGACCATTATTTGATCTATTCTTTATTTTCATTATGGCTTGTAAAATTTGTGCATGATCATGGGGTTTTTCTCGAAGTCTGTATCTAAATCTCTATAGAATATCGTCCTTATTAATAATTAGATTTTCATTGTTGAGTGGGAGGAGAGTGTCATGATTCCCATATTGTGAATCATCTTGATATTGACTGTATTGCTCATCTTTGGATGCATTATCATTGAAATGCACATAATTAGGGTGTGAAGGATCAATTATAGGAGTTGTAATTGGTCCTTTGTCCATGGTATAATCTTAAACAAAAGGAATCTGAGTATGCTCAAGAGGATTGCCACTAAGCCTAACACTTCTTCTTAAGGGAAGAGAGATAGCTTTTTTAGATCTCATATAGTAAAAAAATTGAAATAGGGTTACTAAAATAGAATGTATGAAATTTAAAAATCTTAACACAACCAATGAAAATAGGAAAAATAAGGATATAAACCCTAGTAGCATCTAGGGTTAGGGTTTGAATAGTATTCAAAGTAAGATGGGTTCACCAAATGTTTTAACCTTTTAGTACTTAGTGAATGTAAATCCTATGTTGTTAAAGGGTTGAGTATAGTAAATCAATTATAAATATTCATTAAATACAACCACTAATTTTTTTTAGAATTAACTTAATTTGGCCTTTCTAAAAATAGTAATAGATAATGTAAATGAGAACTTAGTTGGAAAATAACTAAGATGGTGATCTAGAGACTAAGAATTGAGGTAGAGGTTGGTTTGAGTGTTGTAAATAGGATCCAGGTGTGAAAACCCATCCTAGATAGTAGTGATCTAATTGGATAGTATCACCATGTGTCACTGATGTCCCTATTTTGATGGTAGAGTCCTCTATGTAGAACTATTCTAAGCTTCTAGAATGCACCTATGTCTAGGTTTTTCAAGCCTGTTCCTACATGCACAAGTTCTAAAACCTTATATATGACCTATTTTAATTGATTTTATAAGAAAACCCTAATCTTTCATGTTGTTAAGGCATTCGGTTCTTACAAGCAGTAAAGTGTGTTTGTTAGTGGGGTGGGTTGGACATCCTCAACACCCCATTGTGATGAGAGATACCAATACTCCTAAGAGGGATCAAGTTTGATATAGTTATCCCCACTTGAGTGTTGTGCAAGTGCAAGTTAAGTTAGTATATTTATAGACCCAAGTGACTGAAATGTGCTTGAAACTAAAAATTTGAGTAATTTGAGCTTAAGAATGTTGTAGATGGTAGTATGTAAAAGTAGGGAAGAATAGGGATTGATACCCTTAATTGTGCACAGCTTATTTTGAGTTTGTACGTGTAATTTATATCTAATTTTCATCTAGTACTTATAAGGCTAAAATTTATGTGTATATATTGTTTTGATGCTTGTGTGAGTGTTAAAAGAGGTTTATGCCAAACCTATAAGGTCTAAGATTTGAAAAGATATCCGTTTATGGAAAAAAAAAGGGAAAGGATAGTAACACCAAAATTGGGACACTAGAACCATGTGACACTACTATCCCTATTATGGCACTAGTGTTTAGGTGGTAGAACCTGAGGCACAAAGCATCAAGATGCAAGAATGAGGGTCTAAAACTACTTTAGGGATGACTAGAGACACTTGTGGCTCATATGAAGGTTGGATAAGTGTGAAAATAGGACCTAATATATGTCTAGGGCTAAGTTAGGGATAGGTGGTCTCAAGTAGCACTCTTAGCACTCAATTTTTATTTTTAGGTGATTACAGCATCAAAAGGATGTTCCCCATGACCTAAAATGTGCCCTTCGCACTAAATATAAAGTACTATAAGCATTTTTTTTAAATCATTAAAAATTATTGTGGAGAACCTTACCCCTTTCATTCATACATTTTTTTTACAAATTAAGATCATATAAAAACCAAAAAGGCTTATAAATAATAAGGTAGCAAAAGGATTAAACCATTGCTCCTAAGCCAAAATAAAAGAGTAAAATAACTCTCAATACCCATCAAATATCATCAAAAAACTTTAGGTCCATTATAAAGGTTGATTTAGTATTGGGTAAAGTATACCCAATGCAACAAAAAGTCTCATACAGCTACAAAGGAGCTATGACTTTAAAAAAATGTAGATGGATAAGAGAACATTCCTTCAAAAAAAGGAAGTGGCAAATATTATATTTTAAGTACAAAAAATTAGAATCTACAAAATTTGTAGAAGATGCAAAAGATAAATTTAGTTAGATGAAAAATCACAGTACGAAACCTAAGGCTGCCAAAACACCATATGAACCCTAAGTTTTGGAAAAAATTGGAACAATTAGCTTGATATTCTCTTTCTCACAATATTGTGTGAAATCCATTGGAGAAACCATAGGAGAATCTATCGAATCATACAAACCATGAGTTAAGTCTACTTCTTTTCACTTTTGAACCTTTATATCCTCATTAAAGAAACTAAATGACCTCTAATCTACTATTGGATTCCAAAGTAAATGTGGTGGAAATTTGAGACCAATCCATGTGTTCCCTATTTTAATAACTATATGAAAATATAAAATCATCTGGGAAAAAACATGCAACAAAGTATGAAGATAATGTGTCTCCATCATTTCCAGAAAAACAATAAATTCTTCCCATCTTAATCTAGAGTTAGTATAAAATTTAGTCAAAACTTTTGGTCCCAAACTTGAAAATTCTTCAAAAACCTCCCTTTTGGAAGTAAAAGCAAAAGAGATAAAAGAGGAATTTTGCACATTTTTATGTGAAGACATGGAAATTTTTTATGGATGAGGATGCTCTCCTTGAATAAAGATTAGTCGAGCCTTTTCCACCTTTGAATAATCTTATCTTTGTTTGTCACATAAATTCTCATCTTAGATATATGATAAGAAGACACATATATTTATATCTTCCATAACTGGATTACGATCCTATAAATAATTTTTAAACAAGACAAAGTTGTGGAGATAAGATTCACATAGTAAGTTTTTATCAATGTTAGAAGAAGTCCAGAATGTTTCATAAAAAATGTTAGGTGAAGTGATATAAAGAAATTTTTTGGCCAGTACCCTTAACAAACTATAACATAGTCATATTTCTCTAAATATAAGTTTATAATCCCTATGAGGGGGTTTGTAAACCAATATTTGTGAGGTCAAACTCCTAGCAATATAAAGAGTAAGCTTAATACTATAAATGAGGTTTTATTTGATTTCTAAAGACTTGGAAGTTTCCTATCTCACCTCCCTAAGTTGAATCTCTAATTGTTTGAAATAAGCCTATAAGAACTTGACATAAATTACATCATCCTTTTCCTCCTTAGCATCCGCCCCATCTATGGAATCAAGGACTGGAAGCCCTTTTTCAAAACCATAATCTCCCTTATCTATGACCTTATTATCAACAATTATTATTCTAGAGACAAGGATGAAGAGGTTGAGGTATTATGGACAACATCTATTTTTTATTCTAGCACCTACTAATTCCCTTTAAACCCCAAGGACTTTATTTCCATATCCCTAACTAGTTCCATATCATAACCTTGTTTCGCACCACCCACCCCTAGAAGCTCTACACTCTACATGATACTACTTTCATATTCTTTTCTTTTCCTTTTGTTACTCCTAGTGATTAAAACCTTTGTGCATAGGCATAGACCATCCCAAATAAAATATGTAGAAAGTCTTTGTAAAGCATCCAGTACTAAGAGTTTAATGAGTCCATGCTATGCCAAATCTTTTAAATTATCCTTTGGACCTTATAATCTATTTTTTATAATAGTCTCAAAATAAAATATGGAATGTTTAGAAGAATTTCATGGCGTAAGTGTGATAGTAACCTAAAAAGATACTAAAAAATGAGAGAATAACATCACTCACAAGTCATATACTACATGACAAACCAAGTCATTTAGGGCCAAAGCGATGGAAGAGAATTTCTAAAGAAACCCTTCCCTAATTCCCACAAATTTTCTCCTTGCATTAGAAAATAATCTCTGTAATGCCCTCTTTAGCCTTCATGACAAACCATCCTAGACATGATTTCTTCATTGATATACAATCTGAGGCCCCTCTCCTTTGTTACCCTATTGTTGAAAGTTTTGTAAATTATAGTACTATAAAAAAATCAAACCCATAAAGTTTCTAAAAAATAATTGTCCAATTCACCTATTTGAGGATGTTATAACATTCTTGATTCCTTCTTAACTCATAATGAGACTTTGACTCACTATGCTCAATATTCCTTCCCATATCTAAAAACCAAAAGAGAAGAAATAATCACCTCCTATGATCTATAACATATAGAAAATAAACCACGTTGAAATAAAAATAGGAATGACCTTAATTGGAAAGACTAGGTCATCAAATACTAAAAACTAATAATATGGTGGTAGGTAATTAATGCAAAGGGAAGTAGAATAACGTGGGTCATCATAGAAAGGAGTGTGGAATCATAAAAGGCAATGAAATAACTTTAAGGGGGGATCATTAACAATGGCATAAACCACCTAATACTGTGACTGGCATTAAAACATAAAAAAAGAAAAGAAAAAAAATCAACAAACTATATTACTAGCCAAAATGTAACGATTTGACACTTTAAATAAATCAAATATTTCTCAATAAGGCCTTGAGGAATTAAAAAGAATATAGACGAAAAACTATATAAAATTTACGTTAAAACATCTAATGGAAGCATCTAACTGGTCAAAGCAAAAAAATTATTTAAGTTGGATGATTCCTATAATACATGTTATGACATGTTCAAATATTGTTGTGGTAGGTATAATAAGATTATATGTTGATACAATCAATGACCCAAATGTAAATGGCAGTTTTATATTTAATGTCTAATAACGACAAGTTTACAACTATCTTTGTTGGACATCAAATATAAAACCCTCATTTGGGTTTGGGTCATTGATTAATATAATTATATTTGTTTCACACACTAGTTGGCCATGCTATAATTCCTTGTTCAAACCTTTTTTCTTTCATAGGTGACAACTTTTAACTTGAGCTTTAAACTAGTCTAGAACACAATCAGGCCCATATCCAATTTTATTAACCACATAATACCTCCTATACTAGGTGTAACTAGATAATACCAACTATACCACCATCGGACATTAACAACCCCAAGAATCACACTAACGGCCATGAAAAGCCTCAGAAATCACACCAATAGCCATTAATAACCCCAAGAATCATACCAACAATGACAAAAACTAGCCCTAAAAATGTAAATAGCCACAACTGGCCTCATATGCCATTCCTAATATTTAACCTAGGTGGGGCTTGAAACAACCAAACCACTTAATAAACTCACCCAAATCTCATTGTTAAAAAGGTTGGGTAATAAGATTTATTTAACTAAAACTAGAATCAGATATGTAAATTAACCCTAGCCATAGAGTGTGGACTTGCCTTGTTGTATTGAACATAGGTTTTAAGCCATATACCAACCCCTGTCACATTAAACACCAAGCCAACTTATCCATCGTATTGGGTACCCTCACGACTAACCCATCAGAGCCTAGTGTGGGAATGGTGCTATAGAGGTGGTCAACCTAGGGAATAAACCCTAATACCTCCCACTTTAATCTTATATTACATGAGATTTTCAATTAATGGCAACCCCTTTAATCCAACTCCCAATGCTAAAGTTCACATTTCTACCTCAGTGAAATATTACATCACTTAATGGTCACATTTAACATTTATGATAAGTGTATGCTTTCATGCCATGTATAAATATCCTTGCCAACTATAGTCCTAATCCCATATTAAAATCAAATTTATAAACTAATGCATCCACAGAGAACTTTGCACCTTAAAATTTAATTTATGGTCTCCATTAGTCTGTGATTTCATTAGAATGACACGTGTTCACTTAAAGACCATGTGATTTAAAGTGGGTTTGACTTCATGAACCTTTTTGACTCTGTGATCTCTTTAAGCCATGACCAATAGGACAAGGCCGCATATTACAATACAGTTAGCCACAAAAAATATATAATATGTGTGATAAAGGGTATTAACATGTGACCACCATCGAACATAAAATGACCACAATAAGCAAATAAAAGGGATTGGATAAGTTAATCACTACAACACAAAAGATACAAACCTATAAAAGAGTTGAGTTTTCTTATCCAATGCAACTACATGGCCACCAAGATAAAGGAAGGGACAAATACAAACATAAAGGAATATTCTATGTATTAGCATGACCAATCAGTGCACAACAAACTTCATATTAAAGAAACAGACCCTTGAACTTCATGAACATAAAACATCATCCAATATAAACCTACCACATGTGTTACTCCCATTGGGCTTAGGATATATATGTAACTATGAAACAAAATACGGTGAAAGTGAAATTTGTGGCCATGATACTCTATGATGATGCCACATGGAGCATTGAGATATTACATTTCACAATGAATAAATTTGATGATGTTCACTTCAAAGCAGCCAATTGGAACCTGTCATGTGGAAAATCAATATATTATGTTTCATAGTTAATAAATCTGATATATGTCACTTCCAAGTAGACAAATGAAACCTATCGTGTGTCTTACTCCCATTGAGCACAATAAAGTAAAAGGGGTCATAAGTAAGCAAAATATGTCATGGACAAGATCTTAAATATTATGGTTGTAGAGGGACATGCGACACAATCATGGGCCATTAAAATATGGGGTCAATTGGGGTTAACATTTTAATAAAATCATCTGACCATAAATTACAACATGTATCGATCCAATGGAATCATTGAATCACATATAGGTGACTTAACCAAAATGAGGCTTGGAGAAACCCCATGGACCTATTAGAATATTAAATTCACTATAGATGATGGTTGAATCTTCACCTTAATCCAACTTATAATATAGATGGGGTGTAAAAATAACCAAGTGTGAACCCTTAGGTCTTAGGATTTTATAATGGTAATCAAAGTGGCTAGCAAAAAACTTAGGATCATGAATTATTATTATGTGACCCATTTTATTAAAACCTAAATCTAAAAAGATGACCATGCTAAATAAACCCTGAAACTATTATGAACTCGGTTCATAAATTGACATAAAAGTGATTTTTCAAATAAATTCATGTATCTCAATTTTGCCAAAAGAGGGTAATTATTTCTCAAAAATACACGGGAGCATGTTGGTCATGAAAAGGTGCATTTAGTTGTTCGAGTTAGCTATTAAATTCCAAATCCACAGATGAAGCATGATGCATTAGTCTATGACTTCGTGGCCTATAAGTAATTACCACATGTTTCTTTATGATATTGAATAACTTCTATTGAAATAGTGCAGGCTGCCTAAATTATTTTTTGTTTAGTTGAGGAGTCAACATTGTAGTCACTTAAATACCATATAGAGTACTTATAACTTTATTGTTAAGGTTGTAAGTAGCCTATCATAAGGACACATGTAAACTATTTGTGTGTCATGCTCACAATGTTTAATTTTGAAATTAAATTGTTATTTTATGAATCTGTGAACCCATTGATTTATAGAGGGTGGTTTTATTGTGACTCCTATATTATCCTAAACAGATACATGAATTTTGTAGTTCACAATATATTATGAGGTTCAATTCACACTCTGAAACTAGTCTTGGGTCTGAGTTAAAATTAAATTGTTCACAAGTCATACCGTGGTCACATTCATAACATAATCCAAAATTTTGCTTTACTTGCTTTGCATTTGTGGTCACTTTGATTTATTAATAATGTCCACTTTAATTTCAATAGCTTAACTCTATCACATCCATTATGATTTATGCTTAAAATCTAAATGGGACATATTTTGCCATTATTTCCACTTTAATATGTGTAAGGACTAATGTTCAATTTGAGATCTATACTTGAATAATCTATGGCTACTTTTCATTTCCATAAAGTTCACAACCATTGTAATTAAAACCCAAGGGATCATATTTACTTAATTACAAACCCCTTTGTATAGGCTTAAGTCCTAAGTTCATGTGTTTCATATTAATGTATAACCTAATGACCTCCTAACATGTACGACCTCATATTTAACTAAAATATATAAAATCAAAGGTGCGCATGGAAATCACTTTATAGTTAAACACCCCATAACCTTGTACTTCATGACCCCTTGACCATTCCAAATGCACCATGTGTCTTCTTGTGATTGCATTTTTTATTAATATAGATTACCACATATATTTTTAATATGTTATTCATTGTGCCCTTTTTTTGTTATTTTGGCAATGACGTGAGTGAATATTTAAGTGAAGTGAATAAAAAAATGGCTCCACAAAAAGCCATAAATAAAATTTGTGACCATGTCTTCTAATGAACCTCAAGTTTTATGATGCCACCACATGGAGCATCATGATACTCAACTCACCTAAGGTCAAATTTGATGCTCGTCATTCTTCACATTGATCTTATTGGCACATGAATCTATGGAAAATGAGACGTGGCCATGTGGAATACTCATGTTAAACACATTAAAGGTGAAATAAAATGATAACATATCATATATGATCATGGACACAATAAATATGATTAAAATAAATAAAGTAGACTCTGTTAAAATAAATAAGGGGCTACCATGCATCACATTGAGTGATTACAATTTAAGTCAAAAGAGAGGATAGACTTAGTGACATGTGACCATTATAATCAAAACATAAGGGGTCATATTTAATTAAGTGTGATCCCATTTATATAGGATTAGGTCCTAAGCTCACACATTTCATATTAATATATAACTTGATGACCTCTTTCCATACATCCAATCACATATTTAAGTGAAATACATAAAATAATTGAACTGTGTAGAGACTACTTTATAATTAAACACCCCGTGACCTTGCACTCCATGATCCCATGGCCAATCCAAACACACCATGTGTCTTCTTGTGATTTCAATTCTTAATAATATAGTTCAGTACAGATATTTTTAATATGTTATTCACCTTTGCCCATTTTTTTATTTTATAGGTGCATACACAAGTGACTACTTAGGTGAAATCTATAAAAAAAACTAAAACATGAAGCCAAAAAGAAACATAGTGACCATGTCATCTCATGACCCTCAAGGTATATGATGTTGCCACATAGAACATTAAGACTCTCATTTGACCTAAGGTCAATTTTGATGCCCGTCATTCTTTACAGTGACACCATTGCCATGTGACTCTATGGTAAATGAGATTCAACCTTGTGTAATACTTATTGAAAACATATTAAAGGTGAAATATGATTAATACAGTTTACATAAGATTGTGGCCACAATAAATATGATTAAAGAAACAAATGAGACTCCATTGGAACAAATGAGTAAGGGGTCTCCACATGTCACTTCGAGTGATAATAGTTAAAGTCAAACTTGAGTGTAGACTTAGACAAGTGAGAATCCATAGGGATAAAGGTAGGTGTAAAAATAATATGAGGTGAGTACAATAAATTAACGAGTCTACAATGAACATACTAAAACAAAAATGAACTTTATGAGCTTGAGACTTAGTAATGTTGCCATATGGATGGTGAAGATCCCCCACTAATGATAGATTAAATTTTATTGCTCATCACTAAAATCCACATAATTCACAACATGAAATAATGAGTAGAAATAAATTTCACACATGGACCTTGAACAAATTTGAATCAAATTCAAAACATGGTGGCCATGAAATTCAAATAGAATTTAAGTTGAGATCACATGTATCACCAAAATTCAAATGCATTTGATTAATTTCATAGTGGAGACTAGGATGAACATAAATATAATAGAATCTAGAGAATGAACACAACAAGACATAATTTACAACAATAAAATGATAACACAATGATCCATTAGTGATAAGTTCATAGTGACTAAAAATTGAAATAACAAAGTGGCTATAAAATTTAGAGAGGGTAGATATTAAATTGTAAATTATATATTAAAGTAATGGAAATGAGTGAAATAATTGAAATTTAGGATTTCATCACATTATAAATGGAAATTTTAATACAAAGGAATGGAATTAAAATTTATCAAACATATAGGAGTTGCATTAAAAAAAATGAGCATAAAGACTATCACAAAAGGTCATCATTTATGAATGAATGCATATGAGTAACTCATCAAATAATGTATAAGGTTTGTCAATGTTTAAAAGAGAAACTTGATTATTATTTATTTATTTCCACTTTAAAATATAATTTGGTCGTGCAAATTGAGATTTACAATCAATTTTCATGACATTTGAGGAAGCATATTTTTAAACATTTGGGGGCAAAATCCATGGTGTCTTCAAATTATTATTTAGTTATGAGCTTGAAAAGATCTAAAGTGAAAAAAATTCCCCTAAAATTCATGGATAGTTTTTTGAATTTATTGATTCCAAACCCAACATTACAAGCATGATACAATATTTGCTTCATATAAAATAAAATAGACTACAGGTTGTTGATAGAAGATTTAGAACCTATTTAAATTTTAAATTTTAGAATGATGTTTAAAAGGTATAATAATATTTATATATAGTGATTTCTACAATTTTGTAATGGTAAGTGCGTCACTAAGGTGCACTCCAAGCATGTGCATTTCTTGTAGCTAAGAAATTGCTAGGGAATGCCAAACCATGCAAGTGGAACATATTTTTTGCAGGGTAGAAATTCTCATGGTCATTATAACCTTTTACAAGTTATACAATTCATAAAATATGATGATGCACTACATCCACAACTAAGAATGATCTAAGAACAACTTATGTAGATGATTTGCCTAATCTAATTACAAAATTTTCACTACAACCAAGCTTTGATTATAGTTCAAGCATAATGTGGAATTTTTTTTGGATTGATCATTGCTTCTGACCGAAGTTATAAATTAGTATGGGACACATATTGAAGACCATATTCTATGATGATTACCATATCAATAACTAGTAGGCCTAAAATACACCATATACAGCAACAACCAGTCTCACAATGACTAAATCTACAGTCAATAGGTCTCCAATACACTGCATATGGCCACAACTATCTTCACATGCCTAGAGAGATTTAAACTTGGCTGGGGCTGGAAACAACCAAATCAATTTACCAACCCAACCACATCTCATTGGCCAATTTGGAGGTTAAATTAACCCTAACAAACATTAATATTAATAGTCAACTACATAAGAAATTTATAGGAATAGTTGAAAGATAATAAGGGTTTTTTAATTTAAACTTCAAAAATTAGAAAAAATTACAAATCTTTATCATTTCCAATAGCATGCACATTAAAAAAGAGCAACACAAGTTCCAAATCAATATTTAATACTATATATAGTATTCACAAGTTTATTATTAAGGTTTTAGGCAGTGTATCATAAAGATGCATGGCAACCATCTAGGCATCATATTCACAACATTTGCTTGTGAAATTAAGTTTTTACTCTATAAATCTCTAAACCCATTGGTTTATAAAGGGTGGTTTTGTTGTGAACCCTATTTTATCCTAAGCGGATACAAAATATTCATTGTTGACAATACATTATGAGGTTTAGTTCACACTTTAAAACCAATTCTAGGGTTGAGTTAAAATTGAATTGGTCACAAGTCATATCATGGTCACATTCATAACATAAACCAAAACTTCACTTTATATTTGTGATCACTTTGATTTAAAACCTCAGGTCCATTTTATTAATAGTGACCACTTTAATTTCAATAGCTTAAGTCTATCACATCCATTATAATTTATCCTTAAACTCTAAAGGGTGCATATTTTGCCATTATTGTGACTTTAGTATGTGTGTAAGGCCAAATGTTCACTTTGAGATTTATAATTGAATAATTTGTAACTAATTTTAATTTCTATAAAGATTAGAATGACCACTATAATAAAAAAAACCAAGGGATAATATTTACTTAATTGTAATCCCATTTATACTTTTAATATGTTATTCACTATCCATTTTTTGTTTGTTATATCGATGAGTGAAGATTTAAGTGAAGTAAATAAAATAACAAGTCCACTAAATCCACAAAGAAACTCAGTGGCCATGTCTTCTCGTGAACCTCAGGTTTTATGATGTTACTACATGGAGCATTATGATACTTAGTTCACCTGAGATCAAATTTAGGGTTCATCATTATGCACTATGACCCTATTTGCACATGACTCTATGGAAAATGTGATTTGGCCACATGAAATACTTGTGCCAAACACATTAAAGTCAAAATATAATGAAGACATGTCATATAGGATCACAACAACAACAACAAATATGAGTAAAGAAACAAAGGAGACTCTGTTAGAATAAATAAGTAGATGGTTGTCATGTATCACTTTAAGTGATCATAGTTTAAGTCAAAAGATAGAGTATACTTATCCATGTGTGACCAATATAATCAAAACCTAAGGGGTCATACTTAATTAAGAGTTCTCCCATTTATATAGGCTTAAGTCTAAGTTCACATGTTTCATATTGATAAATAACTTAATGATCTCTTGCCAGAAACCCGACCACATATTTAAGTGGAATACTTAATATAATCAGACCATGCAAAGATCACTTTATAATTAAACATCCCATGAACCTATAGTCCATGGCCCCATGGCCAATCCAAACTCACCATGTGTCTTCTCATGATTGTATTTTTTGTTAAAATAGTTCATTGCATATATTTTTAATGTGTCATTCACTATGGCCCCTTTTGTTTGTTGTATAGTTGCATCCATAAGTGAATATTTAGGTGAAGTGAATAAAACAACTAAAACATGAAGTTTCAAAGAAACTCAGTGACCATGTCATCTCATTAACATCAAGGTATATGATGTTGTCGCATGGATCATTAGGATACTCAGTTTGCCTAAGGTCAAATTAGACACTTGTCCTTCTTCACAATGACCCCATTTCTATGTGACTCCATGGTAAATGAGATTTAACCATGTGTGATACTCATGTTAAACACAATAAAGCTGAAATATAATGAAGAGAGATCATATAAGCCCTAGACACAAGAAATATGAATAAAGAAACAAATGAGACTCTGTTTGAATAAATGAGTAAGGGGTTACCATGAGCTACTTCTAATGATAATATTCAAAGTCAAAAATGAGGGTAAACTTAGCCACGTGAGAATCCATAGGGACAAAGTCTGATGTAAAAATAATATAAGGTGAATATAACAAATTAATAGGTCCACAGTGAACATGTTAAACAAAAATGAACTCTGTGATCTCAAGACTTAGTGATGTTTCCATATGAATGGCAAAGATCCTGCATTAACGCTAGACTAAGTTTCATGCTCATCACCAAATTTCATGTATTCATAACATGAAATAATGAGTAGAAATAAAATTCACATAGGGATATTGAAAATTCAAATTCGAATCCAATTCAACACATAGTAGCCATGCAATTCAAGTAGAAATTGAGTTGAGATCATATGTATCAAAAAAAATCACACGTGTTTGATTATTTTCACAGTAGATAATAAGATGAACAAAATGATTATACAAGTTTGAGAATGAACATAAATATACATAATTTACAACAACAAAATGCTAACATAATGATCAATTACAAATTAGTTCATAGTGACTAGATATTGAAATAATGAAGTGATTGTAAAAGTGAGATAATGTCAATATTAAATTATAAATTAGATATTAAAGTAGTGGAAAAGAGTGAATCAATTGAAGTTTAGGATTTAATCACATTATAAATGGAAATTATGATATAGAGGAATGGAATTAAAATTTCTCAAACATATGCAATTACATTTAAAAAATGAGAATAAAGACTATCACAAAAGGTCATCATATATGAATGAATACATATGAGTAGCTCATCAATAATGTATAATATTTGTCAATGTTCAAAGAGAAACCTGATTATTATTGATTTTTTCCACTTTGAGATATAAATTCAAATGTGCAAATTGAGATTTACAGTCAATTTTGATGATATTCAAGGAAACATATTTTTAAATAAAGCAATGGAGTAAAATACTTGGCATCTTCAAATTGATATTCAATGATGAGCTTGAAGATATCTAAAGTGAAAAAAAATCCCTAAACATTCATGGATACTTTTTTGAGGTTACAGATTCCAAACCCAACATTGCAAGTGTGATACAATATTTGCTTCATATAAAATAAAATTAACTACAACTTGTTTTTATATTTGATAGGGTAAAATATCTAGTTATGAAAGATCAATTAAAAGGATCATAATATAATAGCACTTATAGGGACCAGGAACCATAGTTAAAAGGTATAAAATAGAGTAGCAATCCCCAAGGGCTGAAATAATAAAAAGTATCGAAAACCAGCTATCCTCGAGGAAGGCAAAATAGCAGACATAAAACATAAAATTAGTTCAGGAGGGGGGTGCTCCATTGGTTCCTTCTCATCCTTGGTCTTCTTCTTTGGTACACCTTATTTTCTCTTTGAAAATTTAGCCATTGTTCTTTTTCCAGGCCCTTCAGTGTCATCCTTGGGTAGGATCACCTATGGTCTCTTTCGCACCTATTCATACATCAGGGTCCTCTTAATGGGAGTAATGTTGGGGATCTTAGGAGGGGGGGTATTCGCCTTCATCATGTGTTTCTTCATGGGGGTCCTATCCACCTTATTAGAATGGGTGAAGGATTGGATTATTTTGTCCACTTCTATGTTTAAGGTGTTCCATTCTTGTATAAGTCTTGCCAGATTCATCTCAGCCTCGTGGAACTTATTGTTGAAATTTTACAACTACTCTTTATTATATTTGATCTCCTCTATAAGGGTAAATTTTCCTTTCCTAACCACTTCTCTGGAGGTATCCTCATCTTATAATATTGGTTTGGGTTTAGGTACAATCAGTTTCAAAGGAGGGTCTTTGGCAAAAAAATTGGATAAAGGGCTAGCTTGGGGGGTACTGGTTGACGGACGATAGGGCCCTGAGGTAGAGTCTTCCTCAAGGGAGTCCTCCTCAATGAAGGAACCCTCTAGAGGAACCTCCCTAGCCCAAAAGGTTTGGTCATGCTTTATCAAAAGTAGGTGAGGCCTTGGTGCAAGATAGGGTTATCATCATTAATCTAATGGGCAAGAGTTGTGCTCTTCAAAGATTAGAGGAGATAAAAATGGAGGATAATTTTATACCCCTAAAAGTGATTTAATAGAAAAAAGTGATGAGAGAAGATTAAAGTGTGCTTACCTTTAAGTGTCAAGTATTTCATAACTTGTAGGCCTACTTTGAGCCATTGGCACGAGAGGTCGATGCAGGGGAAGCCCTTCTTGTCTTTCTTGATAAATGCATTGGTGTAGAAGAACCTCTGAAGTAGCTCCTAATTTTTTGATTGGTCTTTATATGCCTTCACTCCATCACATGGCATACTTGTAGCTTCTCCAATTAACTCCTTTATGATCGATATTTTGACTCCTCTCATCTCCATGACCCTCTTATTTTATCTAGTAACAAAATATCTCACTACACCCATGTCATGTCCATTTATCCTTAGCATAAATTTATTAAGGCCACCATGATGAATCTTCTTCCATACTTTCTTTATGCCTCAGACTTCAAAGCAGGAGGTTGGTTCCAATCAATCCATTTCATCCCCCATTTCCATAGTGCCTTTCGAGCTGAGGATGAAGTTTAACAAGTTCTAGAATATTGTGTTAATGGTTAGAAAAAGACTTTAAAGGCACACTTCTTCCCACCTTGTGCAATAAATTTTCCTTGTGTTTGCATAATGATGGATTATAATATTTGAAATCCATCTCTTGATGAGAAAGGTTTGTGTGTGTGGCTACGCAATCACCATCATATCCTAATGTACATTCATTTCAAATGGTTGATGAGACACTTTAGGGGACATGGCATCCTGTGTGTTAGTTGATTAAAAGAAGGAGGCCTACTCCTATATTAGCAAGCAGATCCACCACCCCATTCTCTTCATGATAAGTGTGGACAATGTGAAATTGTGTCATCTCCCTCAAATTCTACTTAGCATCATCAATTATAGATTTTATAGTATTGGAAGGGGTTATTTTTCTTTCAAGTGTATTTAGGATATTGAGGGAGTCACCCTCCATAATTATTCTTTCCATCTTAAGGATAGAGGCAAGTTGTATGGCTCATAATGTCACCTTAGATTCAGCTACATGATCCATCTATATTCCCATGGGGCCTGCATTGGCATCAATTATCTTCCCTTTCAAATCCTTTATGGCTTCTCCCCCACCTGCAGGTTTTGGGTTTCCTTTTGAGGCTCCATCAAAGTTTAGTTTAACCAACCTTCAGGTGGGTTCTTCCACCTCATGTGTTTATGATTTAGATCTTTGAATGGGGACCTTATCTTTTGAACCACCTCCTAATTACTGAAAATCAATTATGTTGAGGCAGGTCCTAGTTTATAATCCATGGGAGGAAAGGCTTTCCAATTCTTAGTGATGGCATGACATAGTTGGATAAATATCCCTTTAGGTCGGTGCCTTTTATTTGAGAAAATGTTGTCATTATGGGCTTTCCAAATGCTCCAAAACTAATGTAAGAGATCCAAATTCCATAAGAATTCTATGGACGGGATACTCCAGGGTGGTTTCCATTACTTAATGAGGTCAAACACATTATCTAGTTTAACCCATGAGAGGATGAATTTGTTTAGCATCCAATCAAATAAGCTTGAACTGAATGAACAAGTCATAAATAGATGATGAACTGAATCCTCAACTTTCTTGCATAATGGGTATCTGTTAGGGACTATCAGTCCTCTTTTTGTAAGTTATCCACTATTAGGATCTTATCTTGGTCTGTCAGCCAATTAAAAAAGTTAACCCTGGGGGTCAAGTGTTTTATCCAAAAATATTTCCAATAGTTCCATTCATCTTCTAGGTTTAAATCAGTGGTGTGCCCTGAGGACATCAAGTGCATACCATTATCTTCAACGACCCATAGAAATGATCTTCCTTAGGGAATAAAGGAATGTGAACCTATCTGATGGAAGAGTTAAGACTATAAATCACCTGCACTTCTTCAACTATGTATCCTTATGTGAGAAGGACTTTCCAACTCTTATAACCTTCATTCTCAACCCAATAATCTTTAACTTTGGAGCCCTATCTTTATTTGAAAATCACATAGTGGTTGGCCCAAGTTTGTTGTGAGGAAAGAGGGGTAGTGGACATCCAGGCATCTTCCCAAAAGTATATTTTCTCAGTATTTTTGAGTTTCCATTTTATTCCTTTTAGAAGAAGATCCTTACAATTGTTGATGGCTTTCCAGAAAGCGGATCCATCCTTTGGACCTTCTTCCCACAGAAAATAGTTTGCCTCAGGCCCTTCCAAGTATTTGGCCTTAAAAATAATTTCCCATTCTCTATCTTCTTTCATAATTCTCCATCTCATTTTATCCAGTAGGGCTATATTCATGGACTTAATGCTTTTAAGGCCCAATCCACCATTTTCTTTGGGAAGATAGGCTTTTTCCCAAGAGACAAGATGAAACATGAATTGGTCCCCAGTGCCCCTCCATAAGAAATTCTTTTGAATTTGTTTTATTTTAAATACTACCTTGGTGGGTATCCAAAATATGAACATTAGGTATACAAGGATACTCTAAAATGAGGCTTTGAGTAACTAGAATTTGCCTGCCTAAGTGAGGAGGTGTCCCATCCATCCTGCGAGCTTTCTTTGAATTCTATCAATGAGGGGGTTCCATAGTTTGGAATCTATTTTACCTTAAAATAATGGAATGCCCAAATATGTTTCTGATAGTTGACTCACCTGACATTCCAATATTCTTGCAATCCTTTTTTGTAGGATGACTAGGGTGTTAATGAAGAAAATAGAGCTCTTACAAAAATTAATACACTAGTTTGAGACATATTCATAACTTTTTAAAATAGATTTCAATTGTTTATCTTCCTCCATATAAGCTTTCCCTACAATGATCATATCATATGTGAATTGTTTGTGGGTGACCAACTCAGTATTGAGTGCAACTGAGATGCCTTTAATCAGGCCCTATGTGCGAGCTTTAAACAAACGCCTCCCCAAGATTTCTACCATGATGATGAAGAGATATGTGGAGAGAGAGCCTCCCTGTCTTAGTTTTTTGGAAGATGAGAAGAAACCTTTTGGTACTCCATCCATGATTATGGATAATTTGGGAGTAGTTATACAATTCTAGATACTTTTCCTTAGGTCTTGATTGAAACCAAACTTTTTTAGGATTTTCATTAAAAAATTCCAGGAAATTCAATCATATACTTTATTCATGTCCAGATAATTAACTACAAGTTGTTGATAGAATATTTAAAACCTATTTAAATGTTGAACTATTTTAAAATCTTATTTATAAGGTATAATACTATTCATATGTGGTGGTTGTTACAGCTTTTTAATGGCAAATGCATCACTAAGGTGCACTCCAAGGCATGGCATTGGAATTTATTATAGCTAAGAGATGGTCAGGGAATGCCAAACCATGAAAGTGGAGCATACAATGGGCAAGGTATAAATAGTCATGTTCGTTATAACCTTTTACAATATTTACAGCTCAGAAATGATGATGATGTATCCACTACTACGAACAACTTGTGTACATGATGTGGCTAAAAAAATTAAAAACTTTTCACTACAACCAAGCTTTGAATATAGTTCAAGCACAATGTAAAGGTTAAATTAATAGTCACAAACATCAAAATTAACAATCAACTACATAAGGAATTTATAGGAGTAGCTATAATACAATAAGGGATTTTAAATTTGAACTTCAAAAATTAGAAATTTTTGCAAAACTTTGTCATTGCCAATAACATGCACATTAAACAAGAGCAACACAAGTTGTAATAAACCCTACTAAAAAATTCATTCACAAAGGAGACTAAAACATAAGACTTCTGAAAGAAAACTAAAACAAAATTACCACTTCCACATTGTAGCTTTGAAAAAATATATAAAATGCAATTTGACAACATTAAACTAGAAAAGAAAACCCATCAAAATGTCTCTACACTATAATAAAATGTGAAAGAAAAGATAATCTAAATACCACATTAATTTTTTGAGTAAAGGCTTCCATTTACTCCATGACAATAAAATTACTTCCACTTCTATGATAAATAATATGAATACAAAAATCCAAACATCTCATATAGTAGTGTAGTCACTAAAATTAACATTTAATGCCAAAACAATGCACTTGTGATTGCTCTTTGTGCATATTTAGCCTATGCTCAATTCCATGATTTCAAAATTTTAAGCCTCTACTTATATGTGGATGACCTTCTATCTATAATCAACTATTATTCTAGATATTATTATTCCTCATTCCAAGTAGCCTAGACTCACTATTAGAGTGATTCACACTTTTAGTTTAGTTGTATCTTATTCAGACAAGGTTGTTCCTTTAAGATAATCTCGCTTGTCGATAGTGTAAGCCACCGATTTCCTCCTCCCATCAAATAATGGCTAATTTCCGAAATTCAAATTAATATAATGGGTTATATTACATGTTTTACAAGTCCCATTAGAGTAAATTGCTAAAATTAATCTATATAAGCACCTTTCCCATTCATTTATTCATTAGTAGGCAAGAGGCTTTTATATTACAAACACCATATTTATTATAACTGCATGTTGAGAAGAAAGCACATATTCTTCCCACTTTTGATTCTATATAGCCCAAGTAGCCCTGAACTAAGTCTGAATACACCTCCAAGGTCATAAATCATTTTTCAATCATATAATTATACCAAGATTGCACTAACATATAACATCACACCAATATTTCACACACATCACTGTAACATGAGAAAACTACATAGAGTTTGATCCCTCTTCAGAGTATTATTACGTAGGCAATGCTCAACACATGGGGTGTTGAGGTCAAACATAACTTCAATTGCTAATCATTTCTTTATTTGTTAATGCATTCATTTCTCAAAGTCTATTGAGTTAGGGTTGTAAGTGAAAAAGAAGGCACACATCTACTTCTACAATGAATTGAGTCACCCATAATATACACACATGACTTACATGTGAAGGCACATTGATCTAAATTCAAATAGATGTAAAATAACCTACTGGATGTCGATGTGCCCTACAAATGACAATACACACCAACCATGTTTGAATAGTATAACTTTGTCCTATTTTCATATGAATCCCTATTTATTTTTCACAACAACCTCACACAATCCCAAAGTCGATCATAGTCTCTGTTACAGTCTATAAAATCCAAATGTCAGCTAAGTTATTTGTATTTAGTACTTTCCCCTTTAACATATTTCTATAAATAACAAGTTCCAAATCAATCTTGTATGATTTATTTCATATATTATGTATTTTGATTTTACTCAACATTTTTTCATAATTATAATTAACATTGCTTAATTCACTAATTTTGATAAAACATATTGGTGAACCCATTTATTTTTATATATCACAAACCCTAGTTTACCCTAGGGTTTCTTTCTTTCCCTTTTAGCCTTTCTATTAGGTTTCTAAGTTGTTGATTTTTATATTTTTATACTAATTATGATCATGACAAAATCTATCCATTATTTCATGATACAAAGCTTCTTAGTTTCATCTACATGTTGTTTGCCTATCAAATGTAAAATATTTCAATTCCATGTAAGTCCATGGATGTATAACTTAAAAGAAGAGATAAAATTCAATATCAATCAAGAACTTAATAATTACTAGTTCTAAAATGCTTATTGTTGCATGGCTATGTTTGAGTTGTCACCTGTTACTAGTAGACGTCAGAGGGATCATATGGTTCCTTTTATTCTTCCTCCCCCTAGACCTCCCAATTATCTTAGCTAATATCTTGCCTTTACTATCCACCCTAAGCTTATAATAAATCATGTGATATAAGTTGTTGTCACTAGATGAGGTTGAATACCCCATCAGGCAAGACAAGAGGAAGAAACTCAAATAATCCCTTCATGTCCCCCACCAAATCCAATAAAACCTAATAATAAATATTAAAGGTATGTTATTATTGATAAGTTAAGGAATACACCAAACAATATTTCTATGTTAGGTTTGCTTCAGAAAGCCACCATTTTCAAATATATTTTATATCAAGCACTGAATTAGACATTTATACCTTGTGACATAGAACCTTCTTATTTTGAATCTATTGTAAATATTTTGAAGGATGTTGGGGATGTTATATTTCTTGAAAGTGAAGATTTACCTACCCCATCTACTATTGATCATAATCTTAGCAAAGATTTGATGCTTTCACAATCCATATTTGGAAAAAACTGTGTATGAGTTTATAATTTTCTCAAAATTATAAACTTTTATCTATGACAAAATCATAAACTCACACACATTTTTTTCCAGAAAAATTTCAGCGTGATCATAATCTTCCTTTTCAAATAAAAAATATGATAGTTAAAGGGGTTTGATAGATAATATTTTCAGTCTGAATATTTAAAATCTTACATTATTACATACAATGGGTGTTAATATGGCTTCTTTTTAAAATATATATAATAATATCAAAGGATTTGATGATTTACCTTGCCAAGCTCTAGGTTATATCACTTTGGATATCAAGATAGGGCTCAAAATATTATCTACTTAGTTTCAAGTAATGCCTAATCATTTGAAATATAATCTAACATTGGGTAGGCTATGGATACACGCAATGAAAGTTGTACCTTCTATTTTACATCAGTGTGTCAAATTTTTACATGGCATATATTTATAAACATGTCCTACTGATAGTAACCATTCATATAATGTAAGATTTTATAATTTACTACTAAGAATAGATCATAGTTAAAAGCACCTCAATCTACTATAGTGCCACCACTAGAAATCATACTTATAGAATAAATGCATACATATGAAGTTAGTGAATCTAGTACATAGTTAAAATTTGTAGTTTATAAATGTTTTTGACCCACCACATTCACCTAGAAGGTAGAATAAGAGGAGGATGTAAAGTAATTACTTTTATTAGTAAATTCAGATGATCCAAAAATTTATATATATGAGACATTGATGATGATTATGATGCTATTTTCAATGATGATACAAATACCATACACATGAACATTGATGATTATTTATATGGCTTGACTTTTACAATAGTTGGCCCAGGTGAATATAGAGATAATTCAAAGGCAATAATTCACATGATCATAGATAAAGGAAACAAAATGATTCTAGATACGGAGAAAGGAGAGAATACTTGTTGTAATATAAATACTACATAGTGTGCTTCTCTATTTAGTGTGTCATAGACTAACATCTTTGTCAAATCTAGCATTGATAGAGAACAAGAGGCACAATACACAAACCAATGCATTACAAGTTTTCTCTAGTCAACATTGGTAGATTTAGTAAATAATGTGGAGATCATGGATATAGAAACCAGTTATTAGAATATAAACTAATAATACACAATATAAACCACATGTTATGTTACAAATGTTAGTTGATAGATTTAATTATTTTTCCAACATTAAGGCATAAATATACTAACATATTATCTAATCAAGAGGGAAAACTCTTTTATCATTTTCTTAGAATCATAGGGCATTCTACTAATACTCGTTCGACATTACAAAAGAAAATTAAAAAATATAAGGATAATGACACTATTCAAATTATATAACCCATACTATTGCCTACTAGGGTTCAAAATTAGGATCAAATATGCAAACATTACAAGCATTCAAGACACAATCCTTTAACTATTCATGTTTTTAAATAACAAGTGTAAACAACACATGCAAATTGATGAGGACACAAAACCCAATACATGTACAGTTACATTTCTTCAACACGTATGCCATGATCGAGATGGACTATAGAAAGTTATATATTACCAAGATTCAATATAACATATTACAATACCAATTGCATATGGTCCCAAAGTTGTGGACACACTATTTATGTTCTAAAAATCATAAATCAAATAAGTGCTACATTAGGTCAACAATGGTTTCACAAAATAGAAGTTACAATTAAAAGGTTATAACATTGTCTCGCATTCAAATTTGAGGATGTTATGATTCATAATCTTCATGATGGTATTGATGATAATCGTAGATTTAAAAATTATAATCAAAGCTCAAATTTGATTTTTCCTAAAGTAACATTTGAGGACTCTTATACAATAGAGAAACATGCTATATGTATGCTAAAATTTAGAATAATACAAAACACAAAGCTAAAAATATAGTGCATGAGTAGTACGATGATCACAATGATGATGATATATGGGAATTTGACAAGATTCAATATACAAAAGTTAGTTATCTTTGACCAGATCCACCATTCAATTATCCACATCCCTTGGATATGTTGTTTGATGTATATATATATATATATATATATATTAAAAAGAATCTAAAATTTTAAAAATAAAGATCTATGTATGATAAGTGTAGTTCATTTATATCAGTTTAGTTATGATTCAATCTATGAAGTACTTCTCTATATCCAACTTTATATAAAATATGCTTTGCAAGTGTAATTTTTTTAGTTGCAGAACATACAAGTTGTCACTTTCATATGTAGTTGTAGGTGGTGATATTATCTTAGACCTAAAAAATTAACATAGACAAACAACTATTTTCCTAATAGTAATGCATTGTACTTTTATCTAATTACAATGAACTTGTCCCAGTGAACACAAGATCTAATTTCTAAGATCCAAAATAGTCACATGCCTTCTATAGCATTTGTACATCACATCAAGTTCAATGGAGGAATCATGTACTCAACTTTTATCACTCTATGACTATCTCTTTTATTCTTATTACAGTATTGTAGATTATGCAAAATCTCTTCATTTTTTCTCACTTACTTTTGCATTGTTGTCTTACTAGATTTCTAAGTTGTTTAATATACTCATGTTATAAATAGCTTATGTAGATCAACTTCACTTATCCATGCATGATTATCATGTTTTCTTCTTTACTTCATGTTGTGTGTTTATTCATTGCTAAAATTTTTGGACATTTGAACGTGTCCTTGTTTATGGATCTAATCCTTATTGTACATTTATGTGTGTGAGTGACATGTGAACATGTCCCTTTTATGTGGCCCCTTAGCCTTCTTAATTACTTTGTGTGCTTTTGCATGTGCTCTTTGTGTATACGTCATGACCATGATTTTCGTTAACATTTGTTTACTCAGTTTGTAATGCCATGATATATATCATGCATCTCCTAAATTTGTTGATGCCATGATCAATATCACACATCTTCCCCGAGTAGTTCTATATCTGTTTCAAGTACTCAATTATGATTATTTATTTACTGCATTCTTAATTGCTAACATCTATCTAGACATGGCATTATCTATCTTTAGTTCTACATGTATCATACATTACTCTTTTTCTCAAATTATCAATATGATGCCATGATATCCAATGTTATCATTATTTCTTCATATTCCAATATTTTATATAACATCATTGACACAACTTTTTCTTTTGAGTTAAGTTATTGGGAAAACTTCACAACTCACTTAAAACAAGGGGCATACACAATGGCTTGTATTAGAGACCAAACTAGAACATTACACTACATAGATAGAAAATAATAGTACTTTCTTAATTGATCACAGTGGATACTTAGGTTTTCTACATAAAGCATATTCAAATAAAATTGTGTCATTTAGACAACAACATAGATCGTAGCTGTCTAGAACAATGCACTTTCATCCTATGAGCCAAAAACAACATTTTCTATATTTTTCATAATTGTAATCGATCTAAAAATAGTTTTTAGTGGTTACTCAGATTTTTTTCAAATTTGTACACAAGTTATCGTATATTTTGCTCAAAATTAGAGCATCAAGTGTAAATGTGTTCCAAAACTTTACACAAGTTTACTCAAAGATACAATTGATATTTCTCAGTTACCAAAATCAAATATATTCAAATATCATATTGTTGGCATGTGTGTGGCACATGATCACTTTCTTGCTCAATTTTGCACTAGTTTTTGCATAAAAAATGGAAATCTATGTCATTATCTATATTGTATACACTAGACTTAGACATGTTAGTTTTACACCAATGTTGCACCAAAAATGAATCTTATTTATTTCGTAGCAATTGATTTACCCTTTTTTAACAAATTTTACACCAGAATCATCTATTAAAATTCATACATGGGTCCAAGATATTATACTACTTTGAGTTGTTCAATGATGGAGTCAAACTGCATCTTGAGTTTTGAAGCAAACTCTCCTATCAATGAGAATTGGGGCATGCATAGCCCAATCTAAATGTTTCAACGAAAAATAAATATCCATAGGTTTCACCCTCTCTAATCACCCATTTTGGATCTAAAAAGCACAATGGTTCATGTACATGAAAATGTGTATTCATTCTTTGTTATTTAATCTACATGTTTTTTATTTTTAGTCTTAGATTTTCATCGTACATAAGGACTAATTTATACACATTTCATTATCGATTTGCATGAAGCACTAGTCAGTGTATGAACTACATCCAAGCCTCCTCAACATAGGTAAGATTAGGTATAAATCTCTTTCTTTTACTCTCTTACTTTCATTTTGTTTCATTACTAGAATAATAGGGGTAAATGTGGTCACTAAAATTAACATTTAATATTAAAATAATGCACTTGTGACTACTCTTTATACACACTTAGCCTATGCTCAATTCCATAGTTTTAAACCACTATTCCTTTGATTCTATGCAGACGACCTTCTATCTATAAGCAACTCTAATTTTGAATATTCATATTTGTCATTCCAAATAGCTTAGACTCACTATTAGATTGATTCACACTTTCAATTTAGTTATCTCTTCTCTTCAGAGAAGGCCACTCCTTTAAGACAATCCCACTCATCAGTAGTGTCTTAAGCCATTGGTTCCATCATCCCACCAAATACTGACTAATTTCCCAAATTTAATTTCACCTAATGGGTCATTTTGCATGTTTTGTTATTCTCAATCAAGGAAATTCCAAAAAGGCCACTATTCCATTCATTTGTTCACTAGTTGGTAAAAGACTTATATATTGCAAGCACCATATTTATTCTAAATGCATGTTGAAAGGAAAACATGTATTATTCATAATTTTGAGTTTATATAGCCTAACTACACCTCCAAGGTCACAAGTCATTGTTTAAGCACATAATTGCACTAAAATTGCACTAGCATATAATATTACACCAGTATTTCACACACACCATTGTAACATGGGAGAACTACATAGATTTTGATCCCTCTTCAGAGTATTTGTATGTATGCAATGTTCGACACATGGGGTGTTATGGACAAACACAACTTCAACCCCTAACTTATTTCCCCCCTTTTACTACATTTTTTTTCTCATTGTCTATTGAGTTAGGGTTCTAAGTGAAGAAGAACACACATAAAGGTTTCTAAAATGAATCGAGTAATCCAATATATACACACACGACCTACAAGTGAAGGCAGACTGATCTAATTTCACATAGAGGGAAAAAAAAACCTACCAGAGGTTGGTGCACCCTATAGATGATAGTGCATGTTGGCCTTATCCCAAATTCATACAAATACATATTTTTGAATCACAATGACCTCACATAGTCCTACAATGAATCACACAGTCTCTGTTGTAGTCTATCATATATGTATGCCAATTAAGTTATTTGTCCGTAGTACTTTCTTTTTTGGCATATTTTGATAATTAATAAATTCCAAATCAATCTTGTGTGATTTATTGCATATATTATACACTCTGATTTTTCTCAATGTTTTGTCATAATTATAATTAGCATTGCTTAAGTCATTAATTTTGATAAAACAAATAGCTTCTTAATGTTAACTTTTGCAAGCTTTGTTAACATTATACTTAGTCAATGTTTAACAAATATAAAAAGGTAGTAAACAAAATAAAAAAGATCATAAAAAATGTAATAGAACCCTCCAAAGGTAATATTGCAACCATTACTATTAAAGGGCACCACAAATAAAGCACTGCAAAAACATGGTGACTTATGTTGTAAAGATTAAAAAAATCAGATTGTTGATAGAATAGAAGATGATATAAAGAGCAATTGGTCCATAAGCATAGAACAAATTTTACAACCACTAAAAAAACCTCCACATAGAGTTTCATGTATGTGAGAACCACATAAATCTCAATACATACCATCATAAGCAATATAAGCATAAAAAAGGGAACCAAAAAACATAATATTGTAGACTTGATCCATCACATATTCCACAAAGTTGAACACAACCTAAATGTATATTTGTGTTACAACGATATTAAAATCCTAAAAATAAATAGAGCAACTATATAACAAACTCAAATCAGTTATATGAATCCCAAACATTTCAATAATAAATCAAGAATGGAAAAATCAGTGATGAGAAACACCACAACAACAACTAATAATATAACTATTTTCATGATTTACTAATGCAAACAAAAAATAACCTCAAATTAAATAATTAAATAGTCCTTTTAAAACTTTACTTAAACTTATCAATGGTTTAGGGTTTACATTCAACAATATAAAACACCAACCCAACAAATTACAATATTATAATATAAGGAAACAATATCAAAGAGGGTTGATATCTTCGCTTGAAAGAGGAAGCCCACGGTCACATGAATGATAATGGTCATTGCATGTTTCCTCATGGTCTCATAAACAAGGAATATATATGGCAAACACATTTCAGAAACAACCAATCATCCACTTTAAGGTATAACACACTATTTTATTGATTTTTTCACCTCTATAAACCATTTTGTCCAAACTTTTGATGGGTTAAAGTTGGATAGAATGTTGTTGTATATACTATAAGGTTCTGTTTAAAATGTTCTTAATTTTGGAACATTTTTTATATCTATCATAAAAGAATGTATTCTACATAAATAGGTTTTAATTAAATTGTAATACATGTATTATATTATTTTAAAGTGGATCAGGGTTATAAATAGATATAAAATATTAAATTAGATTTACTTATATCTCAAAAGTATAAAATATAAGATTTAAGAATATATCTTGAATATTGGGAAAATGGATGATAGTCATCAGAATATCATAATAAAAAATAGTATTCAATAATGATTAAAAAATTATTTAAAAAATTTACGACGATCGGAGAATGATGTATATATCGTTAACTTTTTGTTTCATATATGTTCATATTGTCAAGTTTCATATTTTGGAAATGTTAGGCAAATGAAATATGTTTCAATGACCCTATTCGTCTAATCTAGGACTCCAAAGACCTCACTCAGTGTTTTACACCTTCACCCAAATTACTAAGAAAAAGGACTTATTTTTACCCTAATTATACAAATTCTAAAAACCGTAATAAAAATAACAAATGTTTTGGACCTATCTTATATAAGAGAATCGTTGAATTATATTAATATTTGTTAAATCTTTCAACGATATAAAATATAAAAAATAACATTAATAATTGCAATAATTTAGAAACAACCAATGCAATGAAATGTGTCACTAATATCAATTTTAAATGCTCTAATGATAACTAGATTTATTTTAAAATGTAGATGTTTAATAAATGTTTGCGAATAATAATAAATTCTTTACAAAATATTAAACAATTTTAAGATAATTTTTATATAAGTTTTATATATTTTCGAAATGTCTAAGTGTACTCTTAAGAAATCTTATATATTAATACTTTTATTTATTTATTGTGTAAGTTACAACAACTCATATAAAATAGTGTTGAGTAATTGTAAGAGATATTCATGAATATTAACTCCCTGTATTAATGGAAGCATATTTTCTATCTGTAAATACTAGCTTCTTCAGTGAAATTTTTTTTCCATTTTACCATCATAAAATATTCATGGTATGTTGATTTTTTGTGCCTCTTGCCCATTTCCTTGAGCACATTCCATATCTACATCTGCCCTATGCATGCAAGCCACTCATTTAAGATTAGGTTGTATTAAAAAAAAGAAAAAGAAAAGTAACTAATTAATACTTTTAATAGGATAAATATTTGGTTAACAATAGAGTTTATTAGTTTATGTAAAAAAAATTATCCAAATTCAATGTAGTCTATATTATTTTGTAGTTATTTATTTATTTCTAAATTCAATATTATTATTACAAACAAAAATAAAGTATGTTATTTAGATATGTCAAAATAAGTTATTAAGTGTTATTTAATTCAATTGAGGATTATATTCAAATTACTAGTCATTATAAGTGTGAGTCATTATAGTTGAGTCAATTCTAATTTTGTAAATGGACACATTTTTGGTTGAAATTGATGTCTTGGTTATTTGTGTTTAACAATGGACATACTATTTGATCTCAATTTTCACACCTAAAAAGTCAAGAACCAGATGTTGTTAATGAACAATAATTTGTGAAGAACAGTAAATGGTAATGAGAAATCACTAGCAGATCCTAATAAGTTACTAAAATGACAAAGTCGAGATGATAAAGCCAAATCCAACATCGACCTTACACTTTCAGACTCTAAATTGCACTGTGTATTTGAAGAAACCATCCACATAAAAATAAGAAAATATGAATAAAACATTTGGTGCTAAAGCACTTAATACCAAAGTTTCTCTAAAATTGTAATTATTTAAACTCAAAATGAATGATGGAGTTCCAACATCAAGTCATATCAATGAGTTGAGATCTCTCATGAGACAAATAGTAGAAGTTAAAGCTCTTATTGATGATGAGGATGTAAATGCTATATTATTGAATAGTTTGCCTCTTAAATATAGCAGTGTTGGTTTCACTCTTGGATAAATGTCTTCCTAGTCTTTAAAATATATGATTTTAGCTCTTCTAATTGAAGAAAAAATTATTAAAGAAGATATAAAAGAAGAATATGCATTGTATATGAAAAAGAATCGTAAAAAGTTCTCTAAAAAAAAGAAGAAACTAAGTGAACATTTTACTGCAATAAAAGGGGCATACATCTAAGTATTCTAAAACTCAAGCTAATGATCTTCTAAAAGGAAAACTCAAAATAGATGAAGTCAATATGGTCAGATAAGAGGAATCAGTTCATGAAGATGAACCATTGAATGGAGACAATAGTTATAACTATGAAGACTTTGTATACTAAAGCAACTTCTTGTTTGGAGGTTGGAGGCAATAAAGGAAGGAGGAATTTTTAGCTTTTTCTCATCAATCACAAGCGACGAAGTCATGCAATGATGTTGTGACATAATTTTTAGTAGTATGTTTGCTTTATGTTGCAGTGTGTTTCTTTTTTCAATGTTCCTATTTTCTAGTATGTTGTTATTTTTTTAATAAACTCCCTTGCGTAAATTTGAAAAAGATTCATGTTTTCAAGGACCTCACTTTTGGGGAGCAGGAGAGAATTTTGAGGTAAACTCATAGTAGATGGTTGTCCAACTAGTTTTGAGCTTATGAATCTTAGAAATTTAAAATTCGAGCACCCAAAGAGGAAGGGTATGACCCACAAGAGCCCAAAGAGGAAGGGATTAGTCTTGCATAATTCAGCTCAGAGCTAGGCCTTCAAGAGGGTAAATAGATAACTTATAAAGTTGTACCTGGTCAAAGTAGTGCTTTCACGAGGTGGTTCAACCTTTTGAGAATGTAATCTTCCCCATATTACACTAAGGGGAGAAATGTTAACAAATATTATGTATTAGTGCTTATATTTAGTTGTTGTGTAAGTTACAACAAGTCACATAGAATAGTTTTGAGTTGTTGCAGGAGATATTCATGGAGATTAACTCTCCTTACATGTAGGAACTGCCTATCCTATATATTTGTATGTTTGCATATAGGAATATGATCAATTATTTATTATATTCAACCCAAGTTGAATTTACATGGACTAGGTTGCTTGTGTATTTATAGTTGACTTGAAATAAAAGCAAGGCCTTATTGATGTACAAGCTACCATTAAATAGTCAAAATAGTAAACAAATGGGATAAGGGTCACATAAGGTGAAGGGAAAAAGATCCCAAAGGATCCCTACCAAGACTATATAGTGACACCTTTGATATGTCTATTGTGTAACTACACACTCTAAGCATATCTGGAACATAATATTACTTTCCATACATAAAGTGTGCAACTCCAAACTTTGAGGAAAAGAAAATGAGAGCTGAAAGGTTTAGGGAGAAGTGAAAGTAAATACACCAATAAAACTTAATTTAAATTAATAAGCAACAAGTGTCGTGATGCAACTTTAATACCTACTGTAACAATGTAAAAAATGAGTTACATTGACAATGCTACAGTCTACCATGTAATTTTATATTTTCACTTATATTAATGTCATAAAACTTACATATTATTTTAATTTGTAATTTATGAACTTTAATTTTATAATTTTATTTATTGTTAATAATTAAAGGTAGTATACAAAAAAATTAACCTCGAATATGAAAAATTGGCAAAACATGTTTTGGCAGGTTTTAGGAGCTCTAACTTTGCTAACATCCAACACAGTTTGTCTCAAATGGTAATTACACATAACTATATAAATCTTTAACGAACATGGAATGTAGAGAGCAAAAATATTAGAGAATTAACCTTATTTGGGTCCTTTCTATAGGCTTATCCTAAGTCTAATTGGTATGTGCATTTATTATATTTAAATGTATTTTATTCCTACCTTTATGAGGTATCACTCACCTCTCTAATCCACTTGTTGGATTTAGAGTTACTTGCATGTAACTCTCTCTTCTCCACATGACACATACTTCTTTCTCTTTGTAAGGAATTAAGACACAAATGGCACATACTTGGAGGGCTTATAAGGTCATAATGGGGTCCTATGTAACTCCTATTTTCTTCCTCTAGCTCTATGAAAGAGCTCTTCCTCTTCTTTTTTCCTCACTAAAAACTCACAATTATCTCTCTTCTTCTCTTGTGCTTTTGATTCAATATTGTACTTGTAGAGATCTTAGTTGCAAGCTTTCTAATAAGATCACGTGAGTTTTTCTTTGATGCTTTCGGTTTATCACTTTAAAATCTTGTCTCAACTTGTGGTTTGCACCTTAAGAGGTAACTTAGTTTCTTTATTATTTTCATTTATGTACATTCAATATTATTTATAAACGATCTTGGCATAATTTCTAATATGGTATCAGAGCATTAATTTTTTAACGTTGATTCATGTGTTTTATAGACCTCACTTGAAAAAATCTCATACTTTTTAGCCTTCTAACTTCATGTTGCAGGTTTTTCGGTGTTGAATAAATCATTTTTTTTACAAATCTGTCATATTTAAGTGACTATATATTTTTATTAATACATTATTATGCTTTGAAATTTAAAGGGTTGTTTCATTTTATACAATATATTACTGTCAAAATTTGGTACAAACCCAGAGCACAATTTGAGATAAATTCTCAAAATCGTGATTGTGTTTTTTCAAAAATTGAGTTTTTTTCCCAAAAAAACGATCATTCAAATTTAATTTTGGTTTTATTAATCAAATTTTTTTATTATTCTCTGCTGTAAAAATCTTTCAGATATTAGATTTATCTTGATTTATATTCTTTTTTTTTTTTGGTTAAGAAAAATCAATATATATTCAGCGTTATGTTAAATTTTGAGGATTTTATTATCATTATCAGTAATAAAATCTTTATATTTCAGAGTTTTTTTAATTTTGTTTCTAGTTAGGAATTTTTTTTATCTTTGCCTTGTACAACATCCCATTTCATATTATTTAATCAGAGTAACATGTCTTATTTTTATCTGGTAAATCCTTCATAATTAGACACTTCTTAGTTGGGTGCATTTCCTACTAATAAATTTCTTTGAAGAACCCATGTACAACAACGATTTATATTTTATGAGATTCACTGTGATCAAGATTCTGCACCTGCGTATCTGTTGAAAAATTCAACATCCTTCACAGTGCATCGCTGAGCTCGGATGCGTTAATTTTTAGTACGTTACTCTTACTAGTTGGATTTTATTAACTATTGTCCTCTATAAGGCATTGCAACTCTATTTTATTTGAATGCTGAGTTTTTTTTTACAACATAGCATTCATTCATTACAGTTTTATCTTTTTCTGGGCTGCACAAAATTATTTTATCATTCATAATAATCAAAATTACCATTACTTCTATAAACATTTTCTAAATACCTTTACCTTAACATGTTTTGGATTAATCAAACTTAAATACTTTCCTATATTTAAATCTTAAATCATTTTCTTTCATTGGTTTTTGTTTTTTTTTTTTTTTTTTTTTTTTTAATTGTTCTCTAAATCAAAACCAACTTGTCTTTTTCTAAAAGCTTTATTATATTCACATTTGAAAGGAATCTAATCTTTTACCTATTAGTGACGTATTATTTTTCTTTCGAAATGTGTCACTCAAGTCATCATTAGTGAAGAATTGTCTTTGGTATCATAAGTGGAAGTTCGATATTTCATATATACCTTAAGACTTTTTAAGGTCACCTTTTATTATTTCATGAGAAAGTAGTTTGTCTTTAGTTAAACTTCTCAACTTTACTTGATAAACTTTTTTTCTCACATCAAATCAATCTAAAAGTATTTCATAAACCTTGATCATCCTTTTCATGGCCTTTAAATTGGTTTTTTTAATTTATTTTTAAGAAAATTATGTGTAGTAGTGTATCAGGATAGTGAGTAAAAACTACATAAAAATGTTTGGTTTTGAAGATTTTGATGTTATAGGCAAGGTTGTCTAGGTCAATACATGCAAGTGGATGAATGTTGAAGGAAAAGAATCATTATTTATGTCCATGGTGTTTTTTGGATAATATATATCCTCTATGTCAAATATTTTTGTCAATCAAGTTGACCTATCACTAAATTGGCAAAGAGTGAAAACAATGAGAAAACCAGTCAAAATGAGAAAGAGATTAGGGATTAGTTTTAGATGATTATGGATGAATCCAATTGTTTTAAGTATTTTATTAGTACCTATAACTAATTTTAAATTATTTTATAAATTTTTAAGATGTACACATATAGTCAAGAATTTATTTTCAAAATGACATGTCTAGTAAAGATGGACAGTGAGGGTATATGTCTCAGAGTTTGATCTATATGCTTCATGTATGCCATTAGAACTATGTAACTTTATGTATTTAAGTTGTTAAAATTTTGAATTAGGATCATTAAAATTAATTATAATATCTTTATTTTTACCCTACAAGTTTTATAATTCATATTCATTATGACTGTGTCTTAAGGTAGAATGACTATTCTAGGTTTACCAAGTGAAGTGAAGTGTTTGAGTCTCTATGACAGAATTTGATGAGGCTAATGATTATGATTTTTTTTTTGAGACAAAAATTACATAATAATAATTAATTTAAGATGGATATATAAGTTAATAATTTTTAATGTGGAATCCAAAATAGCTTATCAGACTGTGTAAAGACTATGAAGGAGAGGCTTGAGGATTGGTCTATAAGACTAATGATTGTCACTAGAGATTGAGATCTAAATATTTGAGGATTATATGTAGAAAATATATGGGATATTAATTTGAATTATATTCCTTGGATTCAATCTTAAATTTTTAAATAAAAACTTCTACATGACTATGTTTTTTGAAGATACAAGCAATTTCAGTAGTCACGTTGCAGACATGAGTTGAAGGTGTTTTACCAGAGTTGAATAAAATTAATTTTGAGATGTTTATGAGATATAAAAGTTTCATAATAATGATTTAATAATAATTACAAGTCCTTATTAAGGTATTAAAATTCAAACTTTCTTGATTATGTTTTGGTAGTTTCTGTTAGAACAAAGTGAGCATATTACATAAGTGTTATTATGCTTAGAGATTCAGTGAAGGTGTATAATGGACATGGTGGAGACCATTAGGTCATGGATAGTTTTTTAATGTTATTTTATAATATGGTTGTTTGGAAATGTTTATTGTATACCTTTATTTTGTGAGATAGACTTTAAGTAGTGAGAAAGCCTAATGGCAAGTAGGCCAAATAACATGGTTCAAGTGGTGAATTTGACTTACAAGTGGTGTGGACCTATTTTAATGTCATAATGGGTATATTTTATATTTGTTTTAAATTTTTAAATAATTTTTTGAGTTTAAAAGTGTTTCAAGATGACTCAAGTGTAATGTGTGTTTAAGACAGACCTAATTATATTAGGTCTCATTTAGGCCTAATAGAGGTTTTGGCCCTTATGGGGTATGACCGACCTATGGAATGGTTGTGTCAATTGTTTAAAATGTTTTTAAACCTATTAAAAGGATAATTAAAGTGTGAAAATGATATTTTTTGACCAATATGGATGAGAGTAATTAGTTGGTATAAAAGTAAGGCCTAATTATCCTATTTTATCTAGTTAAGTAGATAAGAAGATGAGAAAAGAAAAATATCTCTTGAAAGAGAAAAATTAGGTCATTGAGGACCATAATAAGAGGAATTATATAATTATTAACATATAATATATATTATATATGTGGTTTACAAGGTCAATTGACCCAACGAGCTTAGAAGAGGCATGTTGAGTCAGTGAGCCTATAAGGTTGTTTGACATGGGTAAACGGCTAAGGAGAGTTGAATGAGTGAATTGATGATTAAAAGATAATAAATGATACATTATAATAGTTTTATATGTTTATGATAGAGATAGAGATTAACTTAGATATAAAAAATAGAGAGAGTTGAATAAGATATCATAATTTATTGTTTGAGAAACAAGTTATTGTGAAGGTGACCAAGCTTGCTTTGGCAAGGTTAGTGATTTTTCAAGAGGGAGTTGGAGTTTCCTTATAGGTAAAAGATTTCATGAGTTTCATTGAATTATATATATATTTTCCAAGTCACTTATGGGTTGGATCCTCCTTGCAAGTTAGAGCTTGTTAAAGGATTAGCTAGGTTAGTGCCTAACTGGTGAGGTGTTGGTGATCCTTGTGGGGTTCGTGCCTCACTAAATATTGTTTCATTGCTTATAGTATAATAGTATAAGTGATGTGATAGTTTTTTTTAATCCTCACTATTTTTTTCCACATATCTATAGTGTTCATGTGTTATGTTCTTGCTACATGCTTATGTGATTACTTCTCTATGCTTTGTTATATCTCTATGTTAGTTTTAATAGGTAATGGATAACGTATGAGATTGAGTGAAAAGTTTGTACATTTATTAAAAACACCTCTAATTGGTTGTGATTCTAACACAAGTATCTCCAAGACCAATTTTTGTCATTTGTATCTATTGAACACTCACGAACAAGCATGGTTAACAATCTAGGGAAATAGGTATAGGGAGTTTAATGGTCTCAGCTGAAGGTTATTGGCTTTAGAATTTTTGTTGCATTCCCTTAGTTGAGGGATTATATCTATATCTAGGAAGTTATCTAGATTATCTGTAACACATTCCTAAAAGACTATACTAAAAGAACTCTTGGACACCTTAGAATATCAACTTTGTCTAAACTAATTGCTCAAATCAATGAAGTTAGTAATATTGAATAGATTTTGAACATCTTATATTAGAATACATCAAACTTAACTTTTGTCATGGGTAAATGATTTTTTATTCAAAACAAGAGAGGGCTTTTTTTAAAAATAGGCAAATAAATCAAACTTAACTTTTGTTTTTTATAAATTTTATTTTTTTATGATAAATTAATGCATATTTTATTTACTGATATTTCTTTTAAATTTAAAAGAGGCAATTTTTTTAAAGGAAACTACTCTTAAAAATTAAAGTTTTTATTATAATATTTTTTGTCGGTCTTAGAATAAATCTTATTATTACATTTACAAATTAATTGATCTTTATTTTTTATTAAAATAAATATTTTAAAGTATTCATTAGATCAATTTATGTTTGTAATAATTGATTTTTTTCCAATAATCTTTAAATCGACATATATTGCTTTCATGGCCTTTAAATTGGTTTTTTTAATTTATTTTTAAGAAAATTATGTAATTTGTTTTCAAAAATGATAAAATTATTACACTTAAAAATAAAATTGATTGCTAAAATATTACTATTTTTGCCTTGCAAAACTCTTTCCATGCACATGCAGAGAAAATACAATCTTCTATTAATGTATTAAATGCTAAAATTACATCTTTTGCACATAGTACTCACTCTATTGTTGATGAATCTTATTGTGCTCCTATACACAGTCAAACTTCTTTAAATCCTTCTTATGCTTTTGAAACACCTAAAATGTCTTTGAACACTTCTATTACAAACCTTGGCTTAAAAATATGCAAAATATGGGTTATTCAGATGGAGCACTTGGTAAGTGTCATGATGGTATTCTCAAACCTCTTTTGTCTGCTTTCAATGCAAATTCTAAAGGCCTCAGTTATGTTGATTCTACTAATTCAAATAATTCTAATGCAAATTTGACATCTTATTGTCCTCCACATCGAAAGACTTCTATTGCAAATTATTTTGATTATACTGCTTTAATGTTCATACTTTAGTTAAAAATATTAAACCTTGTGCGCATTGTGAAAAACACGAGCATCGTATATATAAATATTAGAAATTGCATCCATGTAAATCTTGTGGTAAATCCATGCACAATACTTTGCATTATTACCTCTAAGGGTAGAACTATTTAGATTCTTAAAAATGATAAATTTTGTAAAGATTTTGATGTCTTCTTGAGATAATTCTTCTAATGCTTCACGCAGATTATGTTTTGCAAGTGACACATCTTCTTTGTCTCTATTTTGATTAAAATTAATATTTTATGTATTCTTAATTTTTTTTGCAAAAGATATATACTTAGAGTTTTTGTGACTAACCTCTTTTCGTGCAAGTTTACGCACTTTATGATGGAAGTTATATTTGCTTAAATTTATTAGTTGTACATCTACTTTTATTACATTATGTATGTAGATTGTATTTTTTTATATAATAGTTATTTAACTTGAAAGATTGGTGTTAACTTGCTTGTTTTACAAGTTTGTGGATCATTAGTCTTTTTGGTTGGTCTTTGTTCTATGTTGGATTGACCACCTTGTCCGAAGAATATTTTTTGGAGATTCTTGATGATCACACTTTCTTCCTTACCACTTTTTGGCAGCACCTTTTCCTCTTTCTTCTCTCAATATATTTTGTAATTCCTTTTGAAGGAAGTTTCTATTAAGGGGGAGATCTATGTAATTTCAACTTCCTTCTTTATTTGTAAAAGGTTTTTTTCACTTTTGTAACCCCAAATTAAGTTTAAGGGGGAGTGTTAGAGAATTAACCTTATTTGAAACATTTTTATATGTTTATAAGTTTATCCTAAGTCTAATATGTATGTGCATTTATTATATTTAATTGTATTTTATTCTTACTTTTATGAGGTGTCGCTCACCTATCTAATCTACTTGTTGGATTTAAATTTACTTGCATGTAACTCTCCATTTTCTTCATGGCACACACTTCTCTCTCTTTGTAGGGGATTAGGATACAAGTGACACACACTTGGAGGGTTTGTAAGCTCATAATGAGGTCCTATGTAGCTTCCATTTTTCTCCTTTAGCTGTATAAAAGAGCTCTTTCTCTCCTCTTTTCTTCACTAGAAACTCATAGTTCTCTCTCTTCTTATCTTGTGCTTTTCATTCAATCTTGTACTTGTAATGATTTTGGTTGCAAACCTTCTAATAAGATCACGTGGATTTTTATCTGATGTGTTTGGTTTTCTACTTTAGAATTTTGTCTCAACTTGTGGTTTGCACCTTGAGAGGTAACTTAGATTTTCATTTATGCACATTTAATGTTATGTATAAATAATCTTGGCATAACTCCTAATAAAAAAATTGAGATTTGAAATATATTTTAATGTAAAGAATAGAATGTGCTTGTATGGGCATTCGTGCCAAATCTAATCCTCATGTTCGCAATCTACAAACTTCTTTTTCTACATTTTGTATACCATTTGTGCAGTTACAATACACTGATATATTAGAAAAAAACATTGAAATTAAATTGGCACCCATGCATTTCTTACATGTTATAAACTTTTGATGCATTAATTAGATGTTTAAGTACCAATCATAGAGCAAGCTTTCTTTCAAAAAGAATCACGACCATATACAAATGCAAAACATAATTTTTAATGAGTCTCCTATTGACAAATGTATTATAGTGATTATAAAAAAGCAGTTTTAATCTAGTGATAGATTCAATCTACTTCTATGTTCTCATTGGAAATCTTGAGTATAAGATAAAATTTGTTCTATGGTTAATGCATGACAACTTCAGTTGATTAGAATTTTAATTCAAAACATAAGCTAGGTTTTGATTTTTATAGGTGAAAAATGTCCATATAATTGGGCAATAGTTGTTCCAATCCTTGCAAACAAACCCAAGACACCTCTACCTCTAACCAATGAACCCTAACTAGAAATCATATCCATAACATATCATTCTCCATCAACTAGATAAAAATTTGAGCAAAATTAGTAATAGTTTAAACTTTTAGCTATTGACTAAAGGTGTATGATAATCAACATCTTTATGGATATATTACTAAAATACATCTATAAACACCAATTCTAAATTATATACCACCTCAATCTTATATATTTGGCATGTACTTCTCATGGTTGTACCATTCAATTCTAAGACCTTGTTGTCGAAAGGCTCGCATCCACTATCTCTTGTGTCTATTACTTATCTCGTAGTCTAGCCATATGTTATTCTAATTACTAAGCCTTATGTACTACTCAAAATTCTATAAACCTTATTATTATCATCCTCTAGAAGTTTTGGATTTGTACCTGTTTTCCAACTTCCTAAACACATGCTTCCCAATCGAACACCTATGTCGATGCTAGTGTCCTATGCCAAACTAAGTGTCAAGTACCCTAAAGTTATCAAAGTTACAAATAAAATGTATCCCTATGGTCAGATTAAGTTATTTAACATGAAATATTTTCAAAAAATATTAGTATATATACAATATCAATCCTCATTCATTCCTCACCTAACACAAACCGAATAACTTAGAAAGTAATTTACCAAAAGCACTCAATCAAGAATTCAAGTGAGCAAAACTTTCCTATTATTTCTTATTTTAATATCAATCATAGGGGAAACCATCTATAGGTTTGAATTATTAAGCGATCACTCCATGAGCCATATTTGTCAGGTTACAAACTAGGTCACTCTATGTACTTGTTATTACACATTGCATCTCGATACACACACAAGCTAACATGTAGGGGAGAACTACATAAATATGAGTCCCTTTTCAAAGTATTGGCTATGTACATAGTACACATTGACATAGGGGTCCTTGGGATAGCTCAACACCATGTGCCCATTAACCCATTTTTCCCATAATCATTCCAAGGGTGAAAAATCTAAGGTTTAATCATTTGACAAAGAGCGACAACTTGTGCACGAGATTTGAACACACCAAAATAAAAGAGATAAAAAACCCAAAAGGTTCTAGGTGATTACACCCATATATAATTGGTAATCCATAACAAAAACTTATGTCCAAGTCAGGCAGTAGCAACAACATAACTGTCTAGATCCAATGCAAGCATTTGAGGCCACATAGTGCAAATTTAAAGAGTTTGATGATTGATCTAGAATCTAGATCTAATCTGATTCTAACTTGTTTTAACTTAGATATACGTGTGCATAGTAAACCAACTAAGTATTCTTGTTTTTAATTTATTAAAAGATCAATCAATAGATGTACTTTTTATTTTTAGCATATCTCAATATTATAAATTCAAAAAATTATTATCTCAGTTTACAAATTAATTTGCCTACTATAAATATGTTTATCACCCTTGTGCTTATGCATTTCTATATTCTTAATCCTATACTATATTGAGCCATATTAATTTAGGGTTAAACATTTGGTGAACCCAACCTATGATATAACTTATCATATAAGTGTTTCATAATCCATGTTATTCGCTTTTTTTGCCCTGGTTTTTTTTTACTGTATTTCTTCATCATGGGTGATAAAGTTTGTTTTGATGACTATGATTATGAAACTCTACAACTCTCTATCAAAAGAGTAAAAAATGATCATTGTTATCTTTTAGCTAATGCCCAAGCATGTCATCTTAGATCTTTGAATGGTGGTAGATACCATCCCTCTAACTAGGTCCATGCACCACCATCCCAAGAGATGAGTTAAACAATCTTAAGGAAGATAAGCAACCTTTTTAGTTACCTTATAAAACCAAATTGACTACACATGAGTACAATGTTCCTTTATTTGATCGTGTTATCTTTCATCAAATCCATAAGGATATCATGCCTGATTTACAAACTAGTCAAAAAGGAGATTTTATTGTAAGCATGTTGACTCAAACTTAGGTATCATGCCCACATTTCCAAACAATATCCCTCATATTAAGGGTGATTATTTAATTTTTCCTTCATTTGATATTGAAATATTTTGAAAGGTAAATAAAGACATCATGGACTCTTTACCCGATAACATTCAACCACCATGAAAAAGGGTGCATTACAAATCTAAAGTGGCAAAAGCCACCAATGTTCCAAAAAAAGCTCCTTTGCCAAAGACACCTCAAAATCCAATTGTTATATCATTACAAAAAGTGGATGATTTATCAAAGGATACACCAAAAGTTATAAAATTTAAAGATCTAGTAGCATTACCAACATATCATAAATTTAATGACATCGAGCTTGCACTTATTATTCATGAGGATGATAATACTAATATGCCTAGATTTAAAAGAGGTGGTGGATTATAACTAATGATAACACCTTTTCCAAACACCACCATTCCTAGTGATGATTCCATGATGAGTGCTATTGGAGAGCTTTAAATGAAAATGGCCTACCATAGTGCGAACTAAAATATCACCCTATTCCATAATCAACCAATTGCATAATGTATACTTGACTATCCTTATCCACCAAGTTTTAAACAACAAAAATTACCACTTTTTACTCATCATAAAGATCCCTTTGAGCACATGATTAAGTATGTACATTCTTTTGGTCAATGGGCTAAAGATGATACACTATTTCAAAAATCCTTTCATACGAGTATCACCGATGAAGCTCATAATTGGTTTTATAACTTACCTAAAGGGTCATTAACTACTTTTGCACAATTAGAGGATGCATTCTTTTTGGATTTCAACATACACAAGGGGCCTAGACTTACATTATAAAATTTACACAATCTAAAACAATATGATGATGATTCCCTTCAATATTATGTTATTCAATTTAAAAGTATATCACATGCCTTAACATTTAGACCCTCAGATTTGGAATTAAAATTCATCTTTAGTCAAGGTATTATTTTCCCATTAAAGGAAAGAGCATTACATAAATAATATGAATCATTCACTTACTTATACTCAGATGTTCATAGATATGCATCATTCATACTCATGCATACAAATAAATGTAACATATCTCTTTCTAAATACAAAGCTTGTATTCCACTTATAAATGATGAAGATAAGGTACCAAATGAACATATGAGCAACTGTGTGGTGTTCGTCACATTTATATGGGAGCTTTATAATCATTACTAAATATAGGACCAATATAGGATACACATCCACAAAAACCTCCTTTAGTTTCACAAATCAAAAAATATCCACGCCAACAAAATCCAACAAGCACATTATTCATGGGTGGTGATTACTTTTGGCATAACCATGTTGATCCTACACAAACAAAAACCACTTGCAATGTAAGATAGTTGTAACAACTTGGATTTAATCTAAAAGACTTACAACATAAAGGAAGTTGGAAAGACTCCTTGGGAAACATAATAATACCAATTACTTGTGGTCCTAAAGTGATTCAAACAGGGGCTTGGGTTATGCCACAAAAATTTGAATATGCATTTATAGTAGGAGCCTTTTGGTTATACTAGAAGGAAACAAATATTGACCAAAATCAAAAGGTATCTCAGTTTCTTATGAGGCAAATTAATCCATAATCTACATGATGGCAATCATTTTTTACATCATAAGTAAATCGTGAGGAGAAATAGGGCATGCAACATCTTCAACTATCCATCCATGATCCAAACAATGAAAATGATCCAACCTCAGGTTGAACATATCAAATATTCCAAAAAACCCAAAAAAATCAAAAAATTAAAAAAATTAAAAAATCCATTTTTTAAAAGTATTTACATGTTTTATTAGCTCCCAAGGTATCTCCTTTTCTTATGAGGCAAACTGATTCATATTCTGCACGATGGCAATCATTCTTTTACTTCATAAGTAAATCGTGAGGAGAAATAGGGCATGTAACGTCTTCACCTATCCAACCATGATCCAAACAATGAAAGTGATCCAACCTCAAGTTGAACATATCAAATATTTCAAAAAACCCAAAAAGTTAAAAAAATTAAAAAATCTAATTTTTTTAAGCATTTACATGTTCTATTAGCTCCTTCGCATCTACGTTGTTAGTTGTATGTTGGTAGATAAAATATCATCTATTTCTATATATAGATGTGTTTCACGTAGCCTTTGAGTGTGATATAAGCATACCCACACACATGATCTATGCACTTTTGGATGTTGGGTCTTCCCTCTACTCATATCATTTGGACATTGAGGGCATCCATTTCTTTGATCTCGATAAACCTAGGTTATATCATTCTATGATAATTTTCCATTATCATGTTTGGGTTATATAATTACACATGCGTTCATCCATGCTTATATATTTCATGGTGTACTTGATATGTCATGTAATTAATTTTTTTGGTAACACATATATCCAATGGCTAGTATGATATGTTTACGCTGGTTGTAATGTTTCATGCTTTCCATTTATGCACTTCCTTGAGTATCTTGTCTTGCAATGTGTTCTTTTTTTGAGAATTTGAACATGCTCCATTATTTTGCAACCCCTATGGATTTGTTTGCCTACTTTGACATGTCAATATGTCATTGCTTATTATATAGACATTTGAATATGTCATTGTTTTTCTTTTGTACATTTGACTACATCATGTCCCTTTAATTATGCAGTATTTGAAGATGCCCCTTATTTAAGGTCTCTTTGGACCATTATATTTTTATTTGCTCTTGAGTGTTATTGTGTGTGTGTTTGATTTCTTGTTGAGCTTGTACTATTACTATATAGATGTTGCAATGATTTAAATCATGAATCTTAGAACTCAATGTGATCACATACAATGTACCTCATTACTATATGTATCTAAACATGCTACTCTTATATGTTGCATGACACATTCAAAAATTATCTAGTTATCTTATCCTTTTAAGGTAAGGTGAATACTAGTTTTTACTTCCCCTCACCTCAAAATGGGGGCATATCAATGAGGGCGTGTCATAGAGGTGTGGATTTTACACTTTCATAGTTTCAGGCTTTAGTGGGGGGACGCCAAAAAGGCACAGCTTCCACATTTATTCAATACTCAATATTTTTAGATTACAGTGGGGGCATGTTTTAGAAATATGTTCTCCACACCTATACCAGTTCTCAATTATAGATTTTAGTCAGGGAATGTCATGGGAACATGTTTTCCAAACTTGTATAAATTACAAATTGGCCAAAATTACACAATCATATAATTCAGATACACACTTGTGGCAGTATTATATACATTGCTACCAATGTTATACCTAGGTTTTAGCTTAAGACATATATGAGGTGCATATGCCATGTAAAAGAGAAACTTAAATTGCAAAATCAAATCATCTTTTAGATTTCAAATAATTCTATGAACTTTAGCCTACACCAGGATGGACTTCTATTAACTGTTATTAAGCCAATGTACTATAGTAGTTGGTTCACTTTTGGGAAGGTTGTGGTGATTACATCTCTCAATATTACCAATTTTATAAGATGGAGTGATCAAATCATCCTCCTGCACCAGATTTATAGTGTGAGTTGACTTGTATCACTCACGATCACCAGGTTATAAGTTTGATTGTGTTGCACAGTTGAGCTAATCTCAATTGTTGGGTGGAATCTCACCTTTTTTCTCCAAGGTTGGGGGAAAGTTACCCTCCAGTATTTATATATATTTGCATTTGCAAATTTTAATATTGTCCCAGTCTCAACTCCAAAGCTTCACAATAAAGTATCTCTTCAAATTAAATTGCCAAAAGGCAAGATGGTTACATCGATACACAGGTGTACTCCTAACCTTGCTCCCTTTACTTTTAAGCTTTCCAAATCATTTAAATTCTAGATTATATGCACTGATTATATATTGTAACATGCTTTTGGTTATAGGCCAATTACCAACAAATCACTCAAGTGGGATTCATGCAAAGACAAGGTGTGTTATACACACCCGGGTATGTGTTCTTTTTCCTTTAAACTATAAATTTCATCACTAGAATAAAGGGGGGTGAATGTAAACACTAAATTTGAATTATATATCACCTTAGTCTTGTATACTTGGCAAGTACTTCTCATGGTTGTACCTTTCAGTTTTAAGACCTTTCTGCTATCAAAAGGCTCGCATCTGATATCTCTTATTCCAACCATATGTAATTATGATGGTCAAGACTTTTGTATTTATCAAAATGTTATAAATCTGCTTCTTATCATCCTCTACAAGTTTTGGACCTATACCTATTTTATAACTTCTTGGACACTTGCATCCTAGCCAGATGCCCATGTCGATGTTAGTGTCTTGTACCAAACTAAGTGTCTAGTGCCCTAAAGTCATAAAATTTACAAATAAAATGTATCCCTATGGTTAACCTAAGTGTTTTAACATAAAATAATTCAAAACAAGATTGGTATATATATAATATCAACACTCATTCATTCATCACCTAGCATAGAGGTGATAACTTAGAAGGTAACTTACCAAAATCACTCAATCAAGCATTTAAGTGAGCAAAGCTTCCCTATTATTTCCTATCTCAATATTAGTCATAGGGACAATCCATCTATAGGTTTTAAGTATTAAAATAGCATTCCATGAGCCATATTTTCCATGTTACAAGCTAGGTCACTCTATGTACTTGTTTATCACACATTACATCTTGTTACACACTCAAGCCAACACGTAGGGGAAAACTACAGAAGTCTAAGGTCCTCTTCAAAGTATTAGCTATGTAGGTAGTGTCTATTGATAAAGGGATCCTTGGGGCAGCTCAACATCGTGTTCACTAATCCATTTTTCCCATAGTCAATCCAATGGTGAAAAACTAGGGTTTGATCATTTGACAAACAATGACAACCTATGTGTGATTTATGAACACACTAGAGGAAAGGCAACAAAAATCCCATAAGGTTCTTAGTGGTTGCACCTAGATAAAGTTGATATTCCATATTATACACCTTCATCCAAGTCAAGCAGTAGCATCGATGCAATCATTCATATCCAATGCAAGCATATGAGGTCACAGAGTGCGAATTTCTAGAATCTGATGATTGATCTATAATTTAGATTGATTATACTTTTAGCATGTTTCAGCCTAGATCTGCATGTGCATAGTAAACCAACTAAGTACTCTTGTTTCTAATTTATTGTAATATCAGTGAATAGATGTACTTTTTATTTTTAGCATATCTCGATATTATAAATTCAGATCATTATTTATCTAAGTTTGTAAATTAATCGGCATGCTATAGATCTATTTATCAACCTTGTACTTATTCATTTCTATATTACTAACCCTATACTATATTTACTCATATCAATTTAGGGTTAAACAACACCTACTAATTTGAAAACATTATGTGAAAGTAATTCTCTATTTGTGGTGTTGTAAAAAATATGGTCTTCTATTATTTAGAGATTCCATAGTTAAACAAACTACATATGTTCCACATAGATAATAATCAATCTGAAGTAACTGTGGAAAATGCTAAGCTCTTAATTGAATAACTCTAATGCCCTATTTTGGGTTTGTCTAAAATAAATGACTATTTTAATAACTATTCTTTGTGGCTTCAATGAATCACAATGCCTTTCCACCGGGCCTAAGCTTTGATTTTATCCAATACATTCAGTTCCTCGAGCTACTGTATATGTTTCTATATATGATTTGATTTGATATGGAACATGTTTACTATTTTATTATGGAAAGATCTAGATTTGATTATTTGATGGAAACATGAATTCTACAAATTAGGTTCAAATATTTATTAATGTGTGTGCACTATACAGTCCTTAAAAATTTGTAGGTCATGTAGTTTTTACATTATTGCCCATTCATTAGTCCATTCATCTCTTTTCTTGATTAATTGACATGAAATTATTTATTGTGACAAATGAACTAATGTATTTATCCACTTTGCCTTACACTTCCTCATATGATTTTAAACCCTAATCATTCCATTTCTTTCCATACAATCGAGTATGAAAAAACTTATCCACTGGCAAATTAAGCATATAAAATTTTATGTCCAAAATATGTTATTATTGTCATAGCATTGTTTGAAGGAAAATGGAGTGAAGAGACATAATTCAGTGTACTCATCCATCAAGAAACCATTAATCATCTCATTTCTCATTTTGGTAGCAAGGTAACAATTGTGTGTGGTTGTAGTAGTTTGTATGGCTAGTATATCCATTATATAATGTAATATTGAGTAAATAAAAGTATGTAATATTGAGCAAAGAAAACTATGTAATTCCTATAAACTATTTCAACATGAAAGAAAACATATAAAGGGCTTATAGGGCTATTTACTTCAGGCACATAAAAGTGAGTGTAAAATTTGATAAAACATTTTAATGATATATGTTTATTTTCAATCAACACTCCATCAAATGATATTTTACAAAGAATTTATGCATCTTTAATATCTATATATTGAATGAAAATTTAGACACCCTTGACATTGCGATGAGCATAGTCAAGTTCCTAAAGAGTTGCAACATAATACGAAATTTCCATTAAATAGTCCAGGGCTAAAAAATATGAAAGTGCCATTATATAGCCTAGGGATACATCAAAGTCTCATATGGACTCCAATTTAAAGATGGCCAACATAAAATATGATCAATTCAGAAATTTTAAAACAATCTAACTTTAAGTCATCTAAAAAAAATGTAATAAATCTTATATAAACCCTTATACATCATGAAAACAACATAAATTAGTGCAACCTTTAGGGCATGCGTGAGATATAAGGAATGCACAAGATTCATAAAATATAAAAACCAAAAGCATTATGCCTACCCCTCTTGGAGTGTCATTATTTACTAGATTAGATTAAAGATTATATTGTTTGTAACCATTAGATAATAAGGAAGTGGGCATGCGTGCCAATAAGGAAGATTATAAATTTGGAGATTATGCTAGTTGTTGTTGGTTCTCATTTGAAATTAATGAGAAGTTGTGATTACAAAGAGCTATAAATGTATATAGACACTCCTAATTCATCAACATGTGTTCTATTCAAAAGCTTTCAAATTGCTCAAAGGATTTAATATAGAGAAGATGTCAAAATTACATAAATGTTGCACCTCATGTAAATTTATTAGTTAGAATAACAAGTTACAATTTTGAATGGACAGGGCCAAAAGATCACATAAACAAAACACATGTTGTGGATAATAAAAGGCAATAGTAAATTAGTGCAGACAAAATATACATACATTGAAAGAAATATTGCCATGAAGTTTATCATGATGTGATAATTACATACATGTGACAAATATATATGTAGAATAATGTGAATTTTTTGATGAGAAAATCAAGAGAGAATGTAAACAAATTTTGAAAAACATGTTTGCTCTTTTAGTTATGCCCTACCAATCCTCAAGTGCCCTCATGGGAATGGCATCCATTAAGTCTTCAACTCTACTGCTTGGCAACACACTTCACTCTATAGAGCTCACATTGAAACTCAACATATTTGTAATTGCTTTAAGGATAAACCAAAATTGATTCAAGCCATGGGATCCAACAACCTGGAAATATGTTCCATCATATGACTTGATTGTGTCTTCCAATAAACCATGAGGAGTCATGAAAATGAGATACCAACTCTTATTCTTTGCACTTATATCTAACTCCCACATCCCCAACAAAGTGTGCTTGATTATAGACAAATGACTTAAGATGGACCATTCCCCGCCCTTCCCCTATAATCTCCCCACCAAAATCAACTTCCCACTACACACCACTAAGGAAGGTAGAGCAATGTGCAAGTTCTTATAGTAATCAAGACAGTCCAGTAGTGGAGGCAACCCTCCTTCAATCTCCATAAATTTAAAATTAGAAGAGGTATTGTTATAACAACCTAGATGAAGATTATATGAATTGGTAAAATACACCACACCATTATGTATTGTGTTGATCCAAAGGCACCAATTAGAGATTCAAGGGCCCTGATGGCAATGGGTATATTCTCCATCCACCCATTTGTAATGAAAATGTAGACGAGAGGGCTCACCTGAAAGTTTTTTGCATAGTTGCTGGAAATTTTAATAACCTTAAAGTGGTTAGATTGAATAATCAATTCAATGGCCATTCCTGAACACCAACTCGATCCCAAAGGAAAATTAGGTAAAACTATGTGTTGTTGCTACACCTGCTTATATCTAGCCGTTTGTAGAGTGGCATGGTGTAGGGGACTTTTCTATAGGTGCAGGAAGTCATGTGTTGAAGAGGGGATCAATATGTTAATAGCATATAGTGCAAGGCAAACACTGCAACCATATGAAATTAAATTTAAAAACATTGGGTTGTAATGCTTTGAAGGATTATAAGTCACAAAAAATGTATTTAAATTTAAAAAATAGTACATTTTTATCAAATAATCCCAAATTGATCGACCAAAAATAACTCGACAATAGGTAGAACAAAGGCTTTCAATGTTGTGAGGGATTATTTCCTTTTACCAAATTCTGACATGGTGAGATGAAAACATACTCTCATTTCACCACATTCCTTCATTGATGGTAGTTGCCTCGAGTATCCCTTATATCGCACCCTTTTTTTAATGTGATAGACAGGTGGGTGGTGCCCTTCCAAATTCTCATATTTTTTTAGTTAAAAATTTATTGTTTCTTGTCCCTATACTATCACAAATCATTTTTGTAAAGTTCATATGTTTTTTCCTTCATTGTACAATTTTTTCAGCCTAATAAATAATGATTTTCCCCAAATAATTAGTCACATCACTAAAATTTATCTAATAAAATGAGAATAAATTTATTTATTTTCTATTTTTAAAGCATAGATATTACAAAGCTAATGTAAAAAATTAAAAATATTGTACTCTTATTTGATGCACATTGTCCAATATAAATTAATTGATTCCTATAGTTTCTTGGGAAGTAATACTAGCAAATACCCAAACACACTAGAAACATCCAATTTAACAAACTAATAAATGAATAAGGGCCACTTTTTTGGTATCTACCAAAATACTATCCTGAGGAAAATATATCAGACTTTGAAAATAAATAGCAATCCAATTTTAAGTCCTTTGAAAAATGTAATAAAGCTTATATAAACCCTTATATCACTCATTCAAAACAAAAAAATAGTATTAAAAAGTGGTATACATTGTGCAAACAACATAAAGTAGTACAACCTTCAAGGCATGCACAGGATACATGGAATCCATAAGTTTCATAAAATATGAAAACCAAAAGCATTGGGCCTAACCCTTTTGTAGTGTCATTATTTGATATAATATATTAAACATTATATTGTTGGTAGCCATTCGATAATAAGGACGTGGTCATGTGTGCCAATAAGGAAGATCATAAATTTAGAGATTATGTTAGTCGGTGGTGGTTCTCATTTGAAATTAATGATAAGTTGTGCTTAGAAAGAGTTATAAATGTATAAGGACACTCTTAATGTATCAAAATGCATTTTATTTAAAAGCTTTCAAATTGCTCAAAGGACTTAATATAGAGAAGATACCAGAATTACATAAACCCTGCACCTAATGCAAATTTATAAGTTGCAATAACAAGTTACAAGTTGAATGGATAGGCCCAAAAGATCGCTAAAACAAAACACATGTTATGGCTATAAGCAATAGTAAATGAGTTCAGAGAAAACACACATACATTAAAAAGCAATATTGCCATGAAGATTATAATGATGCGAGAATTACATACACACAATAAATATCTATGTAGAATAATGTGAATTACTTTATGAGAAAATTGAGAGAGAATGTAAACCAATTTTGAAAAAACCTCTACTCTTTAAGTTATGCCCTACCAATCCTTAAGTAACCTCCTAGGAGTGGCATCCATTAAGTCTCCATCTCAACAGCTTGGTAACATGCTTCATTCCATGGAGCTCATATTAAAACTCAACATATTTGTAATTACTTTAAGGATAAACTAGATTTGATTCATGCCATGGGATGTAACAACCTAGAAATATGTTCCATCTGATGAATTGATTGTGTCTTCCAACAAAACCTAAGGAGTCACAAAAATGAGAGACCAACTCTTATTCTTTGGGCTTATATCCAATTCCCACATCCCCATCAAATTGTGTTTGATTATAGACAAATGACCCAAGATGGACTGTTCCCCACCCTTCCTTTGTAATCTCCCCACCAAAATCAACTTCCCACTACACACCACCAAAGAAGGTAGAGCAACATGCAAGTTATTACAGTAATAGAAATAATCCACTAGTGGAGGCACCCCTCCTTGTAATGTCCCCATTTTTTATCTAGACCCTCATGGGACCCTTAGCCCATTCTTGTTTCCAATGGCTAAGAGTAGAGGAAGGAAAGGGAGCATTGTGGGCCACATGTGAGGAGTTAATAATAGAAAAGGTCCTTTATATTTCTAATTTTGAGTTGAGTTATGAAAAGCACCTTATGTTTCTATTTCACTTAAGTGGTGGGGTTTATAGGTCTTGGGCACTTAAGGCCTAAAGTAAAATTAAGAGAATCTTTTAATATTTGAAAAAAAATGTATCTATTTCCTCCAATTTTGGGTGCTACATTTAGAGGAGGGGCATATCAAGGCAAGTAAGGATTCATTTGAACATTATGCATAATGAGATATTGGAATTATTGATCAAGTATGTCAAGCTTGGTTTTCACCTCTTGAGGATGAAAACCTTCAAGAAGTGTTTTAGGTTTGGGGACTGTTGTATCGTCGAATTGCACCCTTTGTGGGAGAGTTTCTTAAGATCTCTCACTCTTAACTACAAGCATTGGGACAACCTTAGGCTATGGGTATCCTATCATGAGGTTGAACCTCTAGGTTTTTTAATGAGGCTAGTTCCTCAAATGCTTCACTTCAGCTCTCATTTCCCATGCTAAAATCTATTGATGACTTAAGAAAAAGGATAGGAGGATAACATAAAAAGGAAAATCTAAGATAAGGGAGGTGATGCACCAAAAGAGAGTGATCCACATTCAAACTGTGAACCTTGATCACTACTACTAGAATTAAACGAGACAAGTCTATTTGATCCTATTTTAGAGTTTCAAGTAGAGTAGCTATGTGGAGGTCAAAGGGGAAGATGCACTTTGAAGGGTAGGAGGAAATAGGTTTGCAGGAGAGACACTATGACTCATAATGCTTAAGAAAGGCACCAAAGGCTAACACAACGCATGACCTGTAAGAAACCAAGAAAACTAAAGCGAGGTGCATAGAGAAATCACAGATGATGAGGAAAAACATACATTCTACAAGTTAAAATTCAATAATGCACACTTAACTTTAGCAAAAATCAGAAAGTTGTCTTATATTGATTCAAGAGAGTGTTACAAGGAAATTTTGACAGAGTGCCTCTATCACTAGTCGAGGGATTCTTTTTTAAGGCCCAAAATCCTATATATATATATAGCAAAAAGGGGATGAGAGAAGAGGGAGCCTATGTGAGAGGATGGAGAGGGGGAGTCATAAATGATCAAGATCTTTTTTACATCTTCCTCGAATCCCTGAATGCATTACCTCTCCTTTGTCACCAAGATAAGAGTTCCATACTTGTGTACTTGGCAGCATCATAATCAAACCTATTTTGAGTGGTAGCTCGTCGAGGGCATGGTTTAGGATGCTCTTCATTAAAGCCGCTAACCTACTTTGGAAAATTAGGTGTGAATAATTCACTTGTGTCTTTGAGGGTTCTTACTTCTATGGAGCCTTACTGGTGACACTTGGTATTTTTACGCATCTGGCCCAACTAGGGTCTACTTGAGCTTCCTTTCGCATTAAAGGCATGTCACTATTTTGATTATGTGATGAACCATCCAAGATCGTCGGCGATCTCCTCAAGCCTTTCATACATTCAAGTCCTTCTTTAGGACTGACAAAGCCACGTCAAAGGTAAGAGCCATATTGAAGGACAAAGGCTTTTCCATCAATTCACACATACCAGCTCCTACCGGTTGCTTGGGCTTTCCTTTATTTTTACTTTGCGTTAGTCAAAAATCCTCCCCCTTCAACATCTATTGAAATTCCTGGGCCTGCTCTTTGACCTATTGACCTTCTCTCACACCCTTGATTTGTCATGCGTGATTAAATATGTGCTTGACACATATCATGTACACTTTTGCCTTTGAGATTTACTGACTCCCTTTGACCTCTTTTGAATGCAAATGGATGCCTGATGAGACCCATCTTTGACATTTATGCAAATGTCTCAATCCTTTTAGGCACTTTGAAAATCCCCCCTTTCCAAAGGGAAAATACCCTTCATAACTTTGGTAAATGTCCTTTAGTTATTTGGAATGAACCATCGACCTTTTTGGAAAAGACCATTCAGACAAATTTGCTTTGGCGACTTTCTCTAAAGAAAAGTCTTCGAGAATTTTGCAAAGGTCCACTTCCTCGAAAGATACCCTTCGAAAATATTGCATAAGACACTTTGGCATGAAAATGACTATTCGAAAAAGTGTTTTGGCACTTTTGCTCTAAAAGTGCCCTTTAGAAAAAATGGAATTGCCCTTCACAAGAATTGGAAATGCCTTTCGAAAGAATTAGAAATGCCCTTTACCTTTTGAAAAGAAACCTTCAACCTTTTGATTTCAAGACAAAAGTCCTGAAAGAAAATTTTCCTTTGGAAAAATTGTCTCCAACAATTTTCTCAAAGGAAAAGGGTCCTTTGGAAAATTCCTTCAGGCTTTTTGTTGAAAAAGACCATTTCTTATGAATAATTCTTTTGAAATAATTCATTCGGATAATTTTCTTGAAAGAATTCACTCTTTGACTTTTGATTTGAATGGACCTTAGGATTTTTGAAAAGTGCCTTTGCTTACTTCAATTTTCTAATGACTCGCAACTTATAAAGTAATTTAAGTAAAGTAGCTCCACAAACCCATGGAACGCTAGATAGAGCAACTCGAGGTTGTGGAGTCACTTTACTTCAAAGTTGCGACTACTTGCAACTTACTATCCAAATTAAACAAAGTACTTTAAGAAACCCAAAGTCTTCCACTTCGTACTTTTGTAAATGTTTTGATGGAGCTCATAGATTTTTTGGAGTCCATAGATTTTTTGGAATCCGTAGCTTTTCTGATGGAGTCCATAGATTTATTGATGGAGTCCATAGCTTTTTTGATGGAGTTTGTAGATGTTCTGATGGAGTCCATAGATTTTTTGATGGAGTCCATAAATTTTTTGATGGAGTCTATAGCTTTTTTGATGGAGTCCGTAGATGTTCTGATGGAGTCCATAGATTTTCTAACACTATGTAGGCCTAATGTTGCTACATTTATGACCCCTAACCTTCCTCTTAGGTGCATATAAGCTCCTTGTTGCTCCTCGTGCAAATTAAAAGTATCCTTCTCAAACATATAGCTTGACATGCCTCTACCTTGTAAATCTTGAAGCCTTCTGCATGACAAAGCTTGAAGTCTTCTTGTTTCAGAAACCCAAAGTCTAAAGACATGCCAATTCTGCTTGATCATGTCCATTTCCTTAAATTAGTTAGAATTTGGTATGTGGGCCAAAAGAAATAGCCAACATTTATGGTGACTCATAGGTAAGCATGCCTGCTATGCTTGAGAACCCAACTCATTTGTTTCATCTAATCCATTGGGCATGGAGTCATTACTTTCTTTGACAAGGCTGACCCTATCTAGAAACTCCTCTGAAGTAACAAGGACAACCAGAACAAAACAAAGTGCCCAAGGCACCTAGGGAAGGAAAACACACAACTAAAAAGATGTGCACAAGGCACTTAGGCAAGGGGAAAACATAAAATGTACTCTAATATATACAAGGCTACAACTTACAATTACCTTATTCCTGGGTCAAATGGGAAACTTTTAGCATAATTAATTTGTAATGGACAAGGATGAGAGGCACCCTACTTTTATGAGCTCATGCTAGGTGGACTAAGATGCTTGATTGCTGACTTTTTTGGCTTGCTCCCCAATGGATGAAGCAGGACAAACATGTCTCTAATGTAGATAAATTCCCTTATTGGCTCAAGACTTGATTGATGTTGCTCATCACTCTTGAGAAAGCCTTGCACGAAGACTTCATCTAAGTTATTGGGAGCAACTGCATTTTGTTCACTTGGTGGCTCAAAAAGACCATATTCTTCTACCTTTTTCTTGTGCAAACTAGGACTGATCATGCTTAGAGGAGCATGCTCATAAATTTCTAGAAGAAGGAAATGTCTCTTAGCCTCCTCAAACTCATTGGTTATGGCATTGAACTGCTGCCATAACTCTTCAAGCTCTTCATTGGTACATTTCTCAATTTGTATCAATTGAGCACTTGAGATATCTCCTTCATCAACCTCACTCAAGATTTCATCTTGTTTTTCAACTGCAAATGAGATGTGATTTAACCAACCAAGGTTTAAAACAACACACTTGTCTTCCTCTAGTTCCCACATATTAGGGCTATCTTCAATTGACACCTCATTTTAAAGTGGACTAACCTCTAGTACCTAGTTTTGATCCTCTTTTTCATCTATGTAGAATAGAAAATCAGTAATCCATTTAAGGTCTTCCCTGTATTCAACTTGAGGATTGCCCCTTTCATGATCTGGTTCATTAGTGTCAAAGCCATGCCAAGAAGGTCGGTCTAAGCCTAATTTTTCCTCCTCTAAATGAAGTGGGTTGCCTATCAAGATTTCTTCCTCATACACACTTAACTAATCTTCTTGAGACCCACTTGAGACTACAAACTCTTCCTCTATCCTTTATAAAATAGGCTCTTTCTCCAAGAGGGAGATGGTGGGAGGGTGAAAAAGTTCATGTTGCTTGCAACTTGAGAGAGTGTCTTCCAACCAGGTACATTGAGTGGTCTCTTTGGTGGCTCTTGAGGGAGGGAGAAAGAGTCTTGGAAATCTTGTAGGGAAAGCTCATTGAGTTGAGCTAACACCTCTTTTTTATTTTCTTTAACCACTAACTCCTCCTTCTCTTGAACTGGTTCTTGGACCACCCCAACTGATAACTCTTCCTTCTTCTCTATACCTTTCTGAATCGATTTCCATGATGGAAATGTGTAGGGAACAACCACCTTTTTTTCCTTTTGAAAGGGTATAGGAGAGGGTGTTTTCATAAGAGAGGGCATGACATAATCAGGGTCAAAGGTGTAGGAGAAGATCTATGGTGGGATGGTTTCAAAATCTTGAGTGGGAAAGGGCGTAGGGGTAGGGGAGGACAAACCAATTGGTTTGGGTTTGATGTACTCATCCTCCCAATGAGTTAATATATCCTCTATCGAGAGTATCCATTCCTTCATCTCTTGATTCTCAACATGTGGATAGTCATCTTCTTCAATGGATGCCCACACACTCCAAAACTTATGTTAGAAGCTCCTTATCTCCTCCATGGCATGAATGGGGAATTCATGTCCAAGTCCAACCTCCTTATTGATTTTCATGATTATTTTCCCTTGGTCCAGTATTTATTATATGATTCTTGACAAGGATAGACCTTGATAAGGTTGACTAAGGGGTTAATTTGAAACATCTGGAGGTTGATATTGAAGCTCTTAGAGGGGAAAGCACACATAGGACTGATTGCACTGAGTCTACTGATCTTCATAAGATATCAACACACTTTCTAAATTTTGGACTATGCTTCTCAACCACACCTTGTTTTCCCTCTCACAAACAACCCATTACTCATCTTCACAAACTAACCACCTGTTCTTAACCAATTGAAGATAATTCCTTGCCTCTCAAAGAAAATGAATAGGGATGACGAAAAAAAACTCTAAACCCATACCAATCTGTCTTATCAACTGAATATAATCTGATAATGTTTGCTTGAATCCTGATAAGTATGTAATAGGATAAACATAGTCTTGACGAGGGGAATTAGCAGACTTATTTGAATGCAAAGGAGACTGATCTTGGTCATATGTAGGAGTGGGAGGGGAGAAAATGCCATAATAGGGTTGATAGGTTGTTTGAGGGCCACTTGGGGGAGCACATAAACATTATTACCTTGATAAGTGTGATATTGAGGTAGAGAATAAGCATGTTGATCAAATATATGGTTGATTATACATACCAAATAATGATTATTAGGCACTTGGGTTGCTCATACCAGTTGATGAATACTTGGAGTCACATTTGGTGTTTGCACACATGCCTCTAAAGGATAATTGGATGAAGAGAACACCAAAACTCTTCACTCAGTGAACAACGTAGTCCCACTAGGCATGCCATAAACTGTTATAATGTAAAATTGCACCCTTTATGGGAGTGGTTTTTAGACTCTCTCACTCCTAGCTACAAGCATTGGGACAACCTCAAGCTTTGGGTATCCTGTCATGAGGTTGAACCTCTAAGATTTTTAATGAGGCTAGTTCCTCAGATGCTTCACTTCAGCTCTCATTTCCCATGCTAAAATCTACTGCTGACTAAGAAAAAGGGATAGGAAGATAACATAAAAATGAAAATCTAAGCTAAGGGAGGTGATGCACCAAAAGAGAGTGATCCACATTTAAACTGGGAACCTTAGTTACTACTACGAGACTTAAACAAGACAAGTCTAGTTGATCCTATTTCAAAGTTACAAGTAGACTAGTTGTGTGGAGGTCAAAGGGGAAGATGCACTTTGAAGGGCATGAAGAAATAGATCTACAGGAGAGACACTATGACTCATAATGCTTTAGAAAGGCACCAAAGGCTAACACATCACATGACCTACAAGAAACCAAGAAAACTAAAGTGAGGTGCATAGATAAATCACAAATGATGAGAAAAAACATACATTATGCAAGTTAAACTTCAATAATGCACACTTGACTTTAGCAAAAATTAAAAAGCTATCTTGTATTGATTTAAGAGAGTGTTACAAGGAAATTTGGACAGAGTTCCTCTATCACTAGTCAAGGGATTCTTTTTTAAGGCCCAAAAGCCTGTATATATAGCAGAAAGGGGATGAGAGAAGAGGGGGCCTATGTGAGAGGATGGAGAGGGGGCGGTCATAAATGATCAAGATCTTTTTTACAGCTTTCTCGAATCCCTAAATGCATCAACTCTCCTTTATCACCAGGATAAGGCCCCCATACTTGTGTACTTGGTAGCATCATGATCAAACACATTTTAAGTGGCAGCTTATTGAGGGCATAATTTGGGATGCTCTTCATTGAAGTCACTGACCTACTTTGTAAAATTAGGTATGAATAATTTGCTTGTGTCTTTGAGGAGTCTTACTTCTATGAAGCCTTACTGGTGACACTTGGTATTTTTATGCATCTAGCCCAATTAGGGTCTACTTGAGCTCCCTTTTGCATTAAAGGCATGCCACTATTTTGATTACATGATGAACCATCGAAGATCATCACCAATCTCCTCAAGCCTTTCATGTATTCAAGTCCTTTGGGATTGACAAAGTCATATCAGAGGTGAGAGCCATATCGAAGGACAAAGGCTTTTCCATCAATTTGCACCTACCAGCTCTTGCCAGTCATTTGGGATTTCATTTGTTTTTACTTTGCCTTAGTCAGAAATCCTCCCCCTTTGACCTCCATCAAAAGTCCCAGGCCTACTCTTCGACCTATTGACTTTCTCTCACACTGTCAATCTATCATGCATGATTAAATGTGTGCTTGACACCTATCATGTACACCTTCGCCTTTGAGATTTGTTGACTTCCTTTGACCTCTTTTGAATGTAAATGGATACCTGATGAGACCCATCTTTGGCATCTATGAAAATTTCTTAATCCTTTTGGGCACTTTGAAAATCCCCCTTTTCCAAAGGGAAAATACCCTTCAAAACTTTTATAAATGTCCTTTCGTTATTTGGAATGAACCGTCGACCTTTTTGGAAAAGACCATTTGGACAAATTTACTTTAGCCACTTTTTCGAAAGAAAAGTCTTCAGGACTTTTGCAAAGGTCCACTTCCTTGAAAGATACCCTTCAGAAATATTACATAATACATTTTTGCATGGAAATGACTCTTTAAAAAAGAGTTTTGGCCCTTTTGCTCCAAAAGTGCCCATTCAAAAAAAATGGAATTGCCCTTCGAAAGAATTGGAAATGCCCTTTGCCTTTTGAAAATAAATCTTCAACCTTTTGACTTTGGGACAAAAGTCTTGAAAGAAAATTTTCCTTTGGAAAAATTATCTCGAACTATTTTCTTGAAGGAAAAGGGTCCTTTGGAAAACTCCTTTGAGATTTTTGAAAGAAACCTTTTTGAAAGGAACCTACCCTTCAAATTTTTGAAATGGACCCTTTTATCAAGAAAAGTGCCCTTCAGCTTGCGAAAAAGACCATTTCTTGTGGATAATTCTTTCGAAAGAATTTGTTCGAACAGTTTTCTCGAAAGAATTCACTCTTTGACTTTTGACTTGAATGGACCTTTAGATTTTTGAAAAGTTCCCTTGATTACTTTGGTTTTCTCATGACTCACAACTTATAAAGTAATTTAATTAAAGTAGCTCCACAAACCCACAAAACGCTAGATAGAGCAACTCGAGGTTGTGGAGTCACTTTACTTTAAAGTTGTAACTACTTGCAACTTACTAGCCAAATTAAGCAAAATACTTTTAGAAACATGAAGTCTTCCACCTTCTACTTTTGTAAATGTTTTGATGGATTCCATAGATTTTTTTATGGAGTTCATAGCTTTTTTGATAGAATCCGTAGATTTTTTGATGGAGTTCGTAGCTTTTCTGATGGAGTCTGTAGATGTTTTGATGGAGTTCATAGATTTTTTAACACTATGTAGGCCTAATGTTGTTGCATTTATGACCCCTAACCTTCCTCTTAGGTGCATGGAAGCTCCTTGTTGTTCCTCATGCAATTCAAAAGCATCCTTCTCAAACATATAGTTTAACATGCTTCCACCTTGTAAAGCTTGAAGCCTTCTGCATGACAAAACTTGAAGTCTTCTTATTCTAGAAACCCAAAGTCTAAATACTTGCCACTTCTACTTGATCATGCCCATTTCCTTAAATAAATTAGAATTTGGTTTGTGGACCAAAAGAAATGGCCAACAGGGACAAAACCCTCCATTCCTTCTACTTAGGCCACTCTATTCAAGGGTTGTAAGTGAGCTTCAAATTGCATGTGTTCATGTAAGTGGATTTACAAAGGTGTTTTGAAACACCAGCTACTTCTGTAAATTTGAGTAAACCTAGGGTTTGTGGATGAAAATTTTGGAAACTAGGGTTTTTAGAAATTTAAAGCAAGTTTTGGTGGCCTTCCCATGGAAGGAAAATTTTGATATTATTTTTATTTGATAATAACTAATTTTGTAGTCAATTTGAGCTCTTATTTACATCATAATTCCAAGTATTGAGAGAGTTATGAATTTTTTAAGTTTTAGCCTATTTGTAAGAAAAATTAATTATTATGGGCAGTGAATTGTTTAGGAAACGCTGATTGCCACAATCCCTGTGAAGAGGTGTTTGAAGCTAAAAGTTCTGAAGTACCAAAGATTGATATTACTGAAGACAATCTCCTAGGTACGCTTATAAATTTCCATCCTACTGATATTAATCCATCCAATGTGTATAAAAAATCTCAACTAGATTCTAAAGGCAAAAATATATTAAGTAAAGTCTTGTATAAAAGTACTTGTAAGTCATTTGTGAAGCCCTGTGTTAAAATCTTTGAGATAGCCTTAGAATATAAGCCTTAAAAAGTATTATGAAACCAATCTAATTCATATTCTTCCTAGTTTTGAAATTGAATATATATCATGAGTCACGAGGATGTACAATTTGTTTACTTTGGCTTAATACATGTGAATATTAAACTTTTATTTTCAACCACTATTAAGCCTATTCATTATCTTTCTATCTGTGATCGACACCAAACAAGTTTTTCTCATGCTTGTCAATTCTCTAGTCTTTCACAGATAAATGATGATCATGCATGTTATGAATTTTGTCCAAATCTGTCAGTCAGTGCAAGAGACAAAGGGTGTACAAAAGTAATAGTTAGAAGTCTAGATTGTTGGGGTTTGTTTTTTTCTGTATATGGTCTTGATATGTTTGGTCTGTTCCAGTATGATAGTCTAAATATTTAGATTCTCTATTCCATGACAAATACAAGTCACCCTAAAATAATAGAAAGTCTTCCATATGCTTGTAGACTTAATGGTGCAATTCAATTACAGAAAGGACTGATTAATTATATCCTTAGACCCACATAATGGAAAATTGATTAGTTGAAATATGCCATGCCCATAAATAAGCATGATAAAATATTTATTCATTTTGGTCAGGGAAATAAGATACATATCTTGCCCAAGACTTTATCTCAAAATATTTCTTCTAAGCATTAGGAATCTCCTATACATAGTTTTTCTAGCCAGTATAGCAAAAGTATTTGAAAAGGTAATTTGGTTGTTGAATTAGAAGATGAACATATCAACCAAGAAGATGACAAGTTCCCTTATTTGTCTATGTCTACTTTACCTAGATATAAAACTCTTGAATTCTATCAGGAAGATGATCTTACACTCTATAAAGGTGGAAGATGGCCTCCATTAAAAGGATATCATAAATATGAAGAAGGAAAAGTATATTACATTTCTTATGCTTTCTATCCCAGCCAAGCTAAAGACAAGGAGCCATAAAATGGATTTAAACATATAAATTATATTGTTATATTTAATTCTCATTTTCAGGAGAATTTTGATGATCTATGTCGAGATGTACAGAGAATTAAATCATTTATAGATACTATTCAAATTATCAGTAATTTTGTATTCTATCTTAGAAATTCAATCCAAGTTGTATATGATCATGTTGATAAATGCTTGAATATTATGCATTCCTATACTGATAAGATTGATGGTATTCAAGGATATGTGAATAATATGATTTGGGTTATATATAATATTGATATCAAGTTTGACTAACTTGTCCAAAGTATTTCTTGGTTGAAAAAAGAAGGAAAAAGAAAATAAAATACACCATTGGCCTTGCCTTCAACCTCTGATAGTGGATTACAAAAAACAAATTTTGGTCCTAGGTTACATATTGCCTTGGTTACAAAACACCAAGACAAACCTAGTAACCCTACATAAGAGAAAGATGAACAATCCAAATCTCTTATGCAAAGAGGTTAAATTCCTATCCAACCATGGTATCTGAATATTGATGATCTTCTATACCCTTATCAAGAAATTGCTAGTTGGTGTAATTATTTTGAGTCTATAGCAATTATTAGTGGAATGGATGAAACTACTACTTCTAGGCTTGCTATAAAATATTTTTGGGGCATTGTTGGATCTTGGTGGGATCGCTTAGGAGAAACATTACACAGGGATTTCTTTAAGCTAAACCTATGAAAGCTTTGTATGGTTTAATACTTAGTGAATTTTTTCCTCCACATCCCAACAAACACATTGAAGAAGCTAAATCACTAATGAGTATGAAGCTATATGATTTATCATAATTTGAAGATTATGCTAAACAATTTCATAAGCTTGCTTATTCCTCTAAATATGCTCATTCTGATGCTGTCAAAATGCATTTCCTAAATTCTCTGCCATTTAATATTGCACAACTTAAAACTCTTGCTATTAATACTTATGTTTTGGATGACATTATTGAATTTTCTAGAAGCCAAGTTTTAGCCCTTATTTTAGATACAAAAGTTATTACTAAACTTGGTAAACATCAAACTAGTCATCTAGCACCCAATTTCCTGAAATTGCTCCATAAGGTTATAAGCAATATGTCCATACGCCTAACTTCTAATACAAGCACAAACATTTAGCTTGCCACAAATATTATTTTCCTTGACACAGTAGGCCTGCTCCTAAACATACTTATCTGTGTCGTTACAAATTTCCTCATCCTCAATCCAATAAAATTATCTACTATATTTGCCATCAACCTAGTCATAAAGCTCCTGATTGTAAATGTAAAAATCCTACTATTAAAGTTGTTTATTCCTCTAATACAACAATATGGTGGGATATCATTAAATAAGATGAAGATTAATATGACCAAGATGAGATTTATGAACCTATCATTGAGGAAAAAGAGGAAGATGAAGAAGAAAATATGCAAGAATATCAGCTTGATGATTTAGATGAGCTAGCTAATGATTTAGAAGCTAAATGACCTACTTTTATGTAGAGACCCTGGACTCCTTCTGGAGAAGGAAGTTCAGGAAATCCTCAAGGGAGATGAAGAAGTCCTTGTAGACCTCTTGTATCAGAATAATGAGGAAGAAAAAATATTACCCAAGAAGAGGTCAACAACTTGCACATTTCAATAGACCTCCTATAATACGTCCTCCAAGTCCAGTGCCATTATCATTTCCAAAGAGTTTCAGAGCTAGTGACCAATAGATGAAGGACAAATTTAGTTTCTTACTCCCTGATGAAGTTGTGACAATTAGATCTACACCTAAATAGGATGAGGATCTCCTTAGTTATGAAGATCCCTATATAGAAGAATTAAGAGAAGAAGAAATCTATGATGTAGAAGTTGAAGCCATTGATTGGGAACCTGTCTAGTACAAAATGTGATAGGAAGAAGAATTTGATTGGGAGGAAAGTCTTGACCCCGATAGAAGATGACTAGATTGTTCTAACCTAGCTAAATGCAGATGGTGTGTTCAGCAACACCTATACCATCTGAACCAAAGCCTACATATATAGCTCAGTTAATAAACAATAGGTATGTGTAATTTCTTTTTGTTTAGATAAATGAAAATCAAGTTGATGCTCAAGTTAATACTGATGCTTCACTTTAATTTTGTAAAACAACTATGCTAAATGATTGGGAAGAATTAGATGAGCAACATAGCTACAAATCCTTAAATATTGAAGGGAATGGGATTGTTTTTAATAAATATAAACATCAAGACCCATGGAGGTACAGGGAAGAACCTTTTATTTTGATTTCTTTGCTCATGACAAGATACCAATAGACTGTTCATTAGGAGGAGCATTTATTGACAAATATTCTCCATATGGAATCACACCTAAAAGTGTTTTATTTACTATTAATGGAGAAAGAATTAGAGGTCCAGATTAGTCTATGATACAAAACAATATCCTAGTAGTATAACTCTTAGCCAAGCATCACATAATCTAGTTCTAGATGAAATTGAAAACATAAGACAAAAAATAAAATAAGAAATATGTTCCAATGACCCTCAAAAGTTTTGGAACAAATCAATGCCTGCCATGGAAATTAATCTGGTAGATGGAAAACAAATGAAGATAGGAAAAAAGATTCCTATCCCTACACAAGACTATTAGGATATGGAAAAAGCTATTAAGGAATTACTTGATGATGGTTTGATTGAGACTAACACATCTCCCTATTGCTATTATGCATTTATGGTAAATAAACACTCATACTAAAAGAGGGAAAAAAGAAAATGGTAACTAATTATAAGCCATTAAATGCCATTACTCTACCATATCCTTATCCAATCCTTGATAAGTCTTATCTACTTCAAAAGGTTGCAAGCTGTAAATACGTTTCTCAGCTTGATTGTAAATCAGGTTTCTACCATATCATAGTTAAGGAGGAAGATCATCCAAAAACAACATTCAATTGTTCATTTGGCCATTTTTAGTGGAAGGTGATGCCTTTCAGCCTCATGAATGCACTTGCATACTTTCAAAGTTTTATGGACAAAATCTTTACAAGTATGACATATTTACTCTGTGTATATATTGATGACATCTTGATTTTTAGTCAATCTCTTGAAAATCATTTGCACCATTTAAGGAAGTTTTATGACATTGGTGTCAATACTGGAATTATGCTTTTTGAAACAAAAATACAGTTGTGTCAAGTTGATTGTAAGTTCCTTGGTATGGAAGTAAAGTACAGTAAGCTTAAGGTACAAAATCATATCAAGGATGAAATTCTTGAATTCCCAGATCAATTAAATAAAAAAATAATTACAAGCATTGTTGGGAATTCTCAATTATGTAAATAGTTTTTATGCAGACATTAGTGTAGAAAAACATTGTTTACAAGAATTGTTAAAAAAGAATCGTAGTTATAGTTGGTCTGATGAACATATCAAAGTAGTCCAAAAAATTAAACAAAAGATAGCCAATCTTCCAAAACTTCATGTTCCTAAAACATAAGATTATATATAATGTACTGATGTTTCAGATGTTGTTTAGGGAGGAATCCTTTGTTGTATAGAAAATGGAAAGGAATATGTCTGTGAATACGTCAATGGAGTATTTTCAGATGATGTGAAAAAATGGATTTCTTCTGAAAAGGAGATTTATGTGGTCAAAAAATGTCTAGAAATTTTTTCTTTAAAACTAATGCATGTGCCACATTTTGTAATTAAAATTGATTCTACTAGATTCTTGATTTTTAAAGAAAATGATCATGGAAGAAAAGATTATCGAGGTAAATATGTTCGTTGGCAAGATTATTTTAATCACTTCAATTCTGTTTAGCATATCTCTAGTCAAGAAAATATAGTTGCAGATTGGCTAAGCAGAAATCCTTTTTTATCTTGCATGGATCATCCATAAAGACCTCAGAGACCTCAATCTACCATTGAAAAAATTAAGTGTCCAAGGTTTGATGATCTTTCTCTTCATATCCAAACATAAATATTTAGTTATGGGGTCATTGAATGATATCACAAAATGTCCAGGCACGTACAACAATAATTGATAGCTTCTGAGGCATGTAGTATAGAATATTTTGGTTTGCATAATCGTTTGACAGTTAAAAGATTAAATTTTGAATTGATATGTCAAAAGTTTGTAGATTTGATTTACAAGCCTAATTATTGGTGGAGCATTAAAATTGAAGAACAGTTGAATGATCATCTTATCAAATTTGTAATATTATGTAGACCTCTTATACTCAAAATGTATATTCCTCATCCACCAAAAAGGCTAATTGCATCCACTGTTATCAAAACAAGATTAACATGGGATTCAGAGATGTAAATGTGTATGAATTCCCACAATACTCTTCATACTCCATTATGGGAATTACAATTTTTCTTTCAAATCACATGTAATTTTAGGCCTATTATGACAAAAGATAGTGCACCATGCTGAAAGATTCTTATTTGAAGGACAAGGGTCAAATCAGTGGGACCTTGGAAGTTTGTCCTCATCTAAAGATGGTCGAAGGTCCACACCTGACCCTCAACATCTCCACCTTATCTCCTCATCATCAACATCTTCTTAGTACACATATACTTTATCTAGTGCACCTTTGGTTTATGTTTATATCTTGTACATTATTTCTAGAGAAGTCAGTTGATTTACAATTGTAAAGATAAAGATGTGACATATAATGTGGACAAAATATTTTGATAATCCTCACTCCTTATGCTATAAATAAAGGTTTTATAAAGTGTAACAAGCATAGAGAATTCTATGATTCTTAGTAATCTCTGCCCTTAGGAAGTTAAGTTTGAACGAAAGAGTATGCTCTTCACTTGCCTTCGATATCTTGTGAATCATAAATTTTATTCTATTATAATAGCCTTTTAATATTAAAATTCTTAAGTAATTTGAAGCCATAACCGTTCAGCCATTAGCCTTCACCACTATTTTCTCATGTATAGACTAAGATCCTAAAGAAATTTGTGTGTTTTTTTCATGATTTGTGTTGGAGGGGTTTTAGGGTCGTTCAACACCCTAAAACATTCAAAAATTATTCCCATAATTTGGGCACTTGGGTAACTTGTTTGGTGAGCTTCGAGAGGTGCTTTAGTGAGACAAAATCAAGGAATAAATTCTAGATTTATTTATTCGATTTTTCTTGAGTGTGGCAAACCTATTGGGGAGTTTTTTGAGGCATTTAAGGGTTAGAAAGTACAACTATACTTTTAAGAAAAATTCAATATATTTTTGTGAGGTATTTTCACCAATTTGCCATATTATTGGAGTCCAAAAAAGGTACTCAATCTTCTAAATAATTTTCAATTTCTTATGGATTTATTTGGATGCTCTTTAGATTGAATATCATATTTTTTTCCAACTAGGGTTTGGCTAGTTATATATTTTAGAATTTAGTTTGGTGCTTGGTTTGGTTAGGGTTTGTTAGAAAACCCTCTTTTTTGGTTGCCATCCCAATTTGGGCACATTATAGTGGTATCAGAGCCATATCTTGGCCATTTGTGAGATTCAGAACAGGAACATGGAAGGTAATACACAGGGCCAAGATCATGAGGACCAACCTTTAATTCGTTAGGATCTCATGGAGGATTATGATGAGTACTTGAATCTTGCACCTACATACCACAAGGGAAGGAACTTCGAAGCTTGGCTAGCCTTGAGGTATGGTAAGAGACATTATGGGTATATGGATAAGCAAGATGATTTGGGGAAGATAGTTCTTCCAACTTTTGATGGTGATCCGAGTAATTTAATAAGAGTTTAGGTGGATATGACAATATAATACCTTGACTTGAGGCTTAGAGGTAGAAAGGCAACAATACTTTTTATTATTCAACATTTGGATGGGGCTGCCTATAAGTGGTGGTTTCAAGAAAGAATGACACAAAATCCTAGCTTGATGGGAACACATGAAGATATGTTAAAAGAGATAGTAGAGAAGTTTTAAAGGAAGGAATAACTAATCAAGCCTATATCAACAAAATCACATGATAAAATACTTCAATCAAGGGAAGGGCAACTATTCAAACAAGTGGAAAAATTGTATTTTCAATTGTACAAGGGGCAACCACTTCACGAGCTTGCTAATGTACAAAAATTATTTAAACAAATTCCATCTATGAGGCACACATGGCTGGGGATTAATTCAAAAAAATTAAACAAATCTTTAGCCAAAGAAGTTGATTTTGAAGGCATCCACTTAATCGAGAGACATTAATGACAGAGCATAAAAAAGAAACCACTAATGAACCTAAGGAAACAAGCAATTAGTTGAAGTTAAGATCAAAAAAATTAAAATATTCAAAGGCACAAGAAGAAAGCATAAGAGGGCAATCATCTAAGGGGAAAAAATTTGAAAATGGAGGGTGAATGCATCATAATGAAAAGGATAACCAATAGGTGATAAAGGAATAAGTGATAGCCACCCTATCAAACACTAATAGATGCCACATTTTTCATGTTAAAGGAACCATTAATGGAAAAAGGGTTATCACATCCATGGATAATAGAGCCACTTGTAATTTCATAAGTGCTAAAATCATTGTAAGACATAAGCTACCCACTAAAGCAAATGAAGAATTTAAGGTGACTATTGGGGATGGCTCCTCCATCTCATGCATTTCTAGCACTATCGGGTTGAAATTAACCTTGGGAGGATACACATTTGAAGGAGAATTTGATGTGATTGATCACGATGATTTAGATGTGGTGCTTAGATCCCAATGGGTCCAATCCCTTGGCAAATACACTCATAACTTGTATATATTAGAACTAAAATTTATGGGTGCCAATAAGGAAGTTGTTCTCAATGGTCTAAGCAATAAAACACCTATATTAGTGACTTAAAAAGGGATGGAAAATGTTGTAAATAAAGGGTAGATTACTTGGGCAGCATAATTATTTATGCATGATACAAGATCAGATTTGTGTTTGGGTAAGTAATGTAATGGTCATCTTGGTAAGTTCTCATTGATTCCTCCTCATGCTTAGTTACTTCATTATCTTGTTTGCAAAGTTTGTGCTATCACTAAGATTGAGGTGAAGGGAACTCAATGGGAAATAGAACCCTTCCAAGTGAATAGAAATGACAAGTATCCATCATGGATATGGGATCCAGGTGAGCTACAAAAAGATGACACTTTGGGGTAGCCTAGAGTGGGGAATTGTGAGGACCAAAAATCTGAGTTTTTGGAGAAACAAAGAGGCTTGCAAATGATGGATGAAAATGAGGAAATGATAGGTGTTTTGGGGCAGCCAAGTACCCCAAACTTTGGATTTCAAAATGATGATTTTAAAGAAGCTAAGGAAATCGAGATATTCATAAAAAGGTATGAGTTGAATGATGATTTTTGTTTGGTATCTAATAATCATTCAAATTTGTTGCATGACTCTAGATTTGATGAAAGAGCTTGGAAGGAACAATTTTTAATTGCAAATGAGGAAGGGGTGAAAGCCTTGTCAAGGTTGGATGGCAAAGGGGGCTTCATGATGGATTAATGTATAACGAGATGAGGGAATGTTTGAAGGAAAAGAACACCATGATGGACTTGTATACAATCAAAATGTATATGGGGGAAGATCAAGATTTCAACTTGTTGTGGAGTGCAAAGGACAATCCATTGTTTGGAATGGATAAAGAAGAAAGACCAAGGCCACAAGGAAGGATATACCTCATGATCTTAGAAAGTGACAATTGGATAAAAAAGGTGTTATTAAACAACAATGTTTTTCCTAACTTGTTTGTTTTGTATGTAGGATTAATTTTGAGATCCCTTGCAAAGGGAAATGCTAGGAATAAGTTGGCATCCATATATGGGCAACCTTTTCGAAGAGTTGAAAATGGAGACATGGGTAAAGACTTGAGGACTACCATAGTTTAGGCAAGAACCCAAATCATATGCAACCTTAGAAATGAGGTCATTTTGCATGGGTTAAGTAATAAGGGACCCCCTTCATCTTCATCTAATAACATGGTGAGAGGTTACTTCATGAGCATGAGGAAGAGGCAAAAAGGAATTGAAGATAAAGTTGTCATAAGACATCATGATCAACCCTTTGTTTCAAAGAAAACAATTTCTACAAGGCCATTGGTAAGTTTGGTTAAATCTAATTTTGATCATGTTTGTTAGGGAAGAAAAGACAAGGAAATTATTTTCCAAGGAAATCCCCAAAGTTATATTGGGTAACACCTAATCCCACATTGCAAAGATAATAAGGAGGGTGTTATGAAGGGCATGAGACCCTTTTTGAGGTTGGAACAAGCCCAAGTTGTGAGCAGTCACTCACAAGTTACAACTGTCAATAAAAATCGGTCCTCTCCCTCTCTAAAGAAGTCTGTAAGTAAATTGGCACATTCATGATCTTTTTTGGGCATAAAGGTCAATTTGTTTTACATGTGGTAGCCAAGGATAGGGGCTGGAAAAATTAGTTTAAAATTTGAATTTTGCTACTCAATTTTTTTTGAGTCAAGCGAGCAATTCCAACCACCAATTGTGTTCACAAAATTGCAAAATCGAGGCATGCTTTAACTCATGGGAGGATGGACGAATGCATATATTAATTCTGAACTTTGTCATCCAAGAAAAATAGATTTAAGAGGTCAAACACAACCATGTATGGAAGGGGGAAATTCTAAATTTTACGACATGTTTCAGCTCTTGGGTCAAAAAGGGTATGAGTATGTTTATTTCCATGTTTGTCCACATATAAAATTAGTAATATATTTGCATATACAACTATGTTACTATAAAGAAAAAGTTGATTTAGTCCAACTCATACAAGATTTTGGAAACATACTTATGTTGGCACCTTGGGAAGGTGATATAAGAATCATTCACAATGGGAAGGTACAACCTTTTTGTGAGGAGGTTTGGGAGCTATTGATGAGTTTGAGGAACTTATGTATGCTTGAGATAAGTGACAAGGATCAACCTCTTATTGAGTATGTGTTCCACACTCAGATGCCCATAGATGGCAACAAACATATTTGGGAGGCCTCACCTCTTGGAAGGTATAGTGGTGATTTCTTTTTGCAAATTTGGTGGGTCATGGTCCAACACATGAGAGGGTTTTGCACACAGGACAATGAGGTAGTTTGGTTTCCTCATTATCTACGTAACAACTTTTGGTCACATCTAGCCCATTTGGAAGGTATTTGGGAAGGGGGTTTGCTCATCCATCACTTGGTATTGGAAAGGGTGGTTGATTGGGAGCATATGGAGCCTTTGAAAGGCTATGAGGACACTTCTAACACGTGGGGGCAACCCCCAAAGTACATGTATAACAAAATGAAAGAGCCAATTAATGATTCAATCACAGCTGGACATTACATCATAAAGTATATTGGGACACCTCTTTGGATATTACAATTGCTTGAGGACAATCAATTTTGGGTAGGAGGGACTGTTGTCAGGAACCTAGAACAATAAATATGATCTGATACCAACTGTTAGGTGACCCCTTATCCAATGGAAGCACAATTGATTACTTTCTTATAAGCAATTAAACACGAAATTATACCAGAATGATAAAGTAACTAGAAACTTGAGACAACAAAGAATTTGAGAGACAATACACACTCTTGTATTAAATATTACTAGAAGAAAATACAATAAAGAAAATGCCACTTCCTCTTCCACCTCAAAGGCTTGCCACACCTCAAGACCTTCTTCCCTCTCTCTCTTGCTTAACCTTAACAACTCTATAGCCTAAGTTATTATCCCTCCTTGAATGCTTCAGCTGATCTCCTTGACCTTACACCTGTAGATCTCCTTAACCTTGCTTGCTTCAATGCTTTTACTTGCCTTCTTGATAAATACAATACATGCCTTATGGGTCTTTAAATAGGATCCCATGCTTACAAAAATAGAACTCTAACTACAATAATTAGACACGCAGCTCATGACTATAATTAGTCATTTGACATGCAAACACTCGCTTCATTTAACTGACTATTCGTCAACAGCAGTTTTGGAACACACAGGTGACCGACGTCGGTCCCTGCTTGCCTGGTGCTGCCGACATCGGCCGACTCCCTACCGTCGCCAGTTTCCTTCTGCACTGCATCTGACCGACGTCGGTCATGCTGCCGATGCCGGTGCTTCTGGTTCTTCAGCATCCTCTTCTTTGTGTCTGCAAACACTTGAAGCTTTTAGCTCTACACCATAACAATCTCTCACTTAGAGATAAACAACTGCTACTATACCTGTACCTGTACACCATCTATTTTTTTCCTTTAGCTCTGTATCCCTCTTCAAAGTCACTCTTGAAGACCAACCACCACTGAAACCTGTGATGCTATACCTGTCACTTATGCCAAAAGAATTTTGCTACTCCCAAATTCTTCATGACACACTTCTAAACCAACTCTACCCTTAGCTCAGAAAACTCCCTGCATATGAAACCCTGCAACAAGTAACACAATACAGTAACAAGATAATGTAGCTAATATTATCCAACCTGGTAAAGATAAAATACAATGGTCAAACCTCCATTGTCCTACAGCCTACTCAAGACTATATGCCCTAGCCTTCTGTCTCATGTGTCCATCCACTCTCTTCTCTAAAATGGAAATCCATCCCTCCATCCAGTGCTTTCTTTCAGCTGACAACTCTACCAATAAATACCTGTTTGGTTCTACTCCAAGGACTCACACTCCTCATCCATGCCAAGCTCCCACTGTTTCTGGATTCTACCTGCATTGCTTCTTCCATCTTCCTAGTTCATGACTATCAGTAAGCAATATAAAGAAGGTGAACAACGAATATGAGGTTCACATACCTTTTCTGACCTCCATATGGGTGTTTGAGACTTTTGATTGATCCACCCATCATCCGTTCCAGTGATCGATCTCGGCCATCTCCTAGTCTGCTCTCGACCGATGTCGAGTTCCCTGCACTGACCCTGACTGCCGACGTCGTTTCCCTGGCCGACGCCGGCGTCCCCCTTGTTGACGTCGGTCCTTATGACCGACGTCAAACTTCTCCTGCCCGACCTACCGACCCTACTGGTCTGCACATGACCGATGTCGGTATCTGAATGACCGACGTTGGTCCCATGTGACCGACATCGGCGTCTGTGTGTTCCTGTAAGTGATGAAATTTTCATCTGCGAGCTCATCTTGGATCAAACCTCTATCCATGCTGCCCTGCTCAGATTTATTCAGCCCCTATGACTGATCTCTGTCCTTCATCTCCTCCAAAAACACCAAGGCTTCTTTATTCCTGTCAAAAGCATCAAATTTCCTTTTTCTACAATGAACTCTATCTATGCTTTCTGAATCTGAACACATACCTTTTAAATCAAGAACTTCCATTCCCTTCCTATTCATGTGACCGAGCCTATTAGGCCACATCTTCGAATCTACACCAGAAGTAGAATCAGTAATACAAGTAGATAGATAAAGAGTACCTACTTTCTTACCTCTCGCTAAAACAAGTGCTCCCTTGGTAACCTTCCAAGAATCCGCTGTGAGGGTTATTGTGCACCCCTCATCACCCAACCTTCCAACAGAAATCAGACTCTGCTTCAGAATTGGAACATGCATGACCTCTTTCAACACCCATGTGTTGTCAATCTGCAATCTCAGCTGCACTTTCCCTTTGCCAACTATCTGACAAGGCGTACCATCCATTAAATAGAGCACTCCAAAGTCTCCTTGTTCATACTCATGAAACAAATATCTGTTTGGGGATGCATGAAAAGATGAACCAGAATCTAAAATCCATGATCCTACCTGACTATCCAAAGAAAGTATGAGAGCATCCTGTACCACAATATTTGCATTCTTTGCTTCTTCAATACCTGCATGTTGATTCTCTTTATCTCTCAACCAACACTCCTTTGTATGTCCTTTCTTTCCACAAAATCAACAGGTAATACCTTTGGACTCGGATCTCCTTCCCGACCTTGATTTCCCTTGCTCAATCTTCTCCCTTTGCCTTCCCCTGCTTTCTGCACTTAGAACATTCCCTGATGATTCACCTGTGCTTCTCCTGTGTATTTCTTCATTCAAGATCACACTCACAACATCATCAACTTTTAAGATTTTAGAAGCAGATGCATAATTACTTACTGCCATAACCAAACTGTCCCAACTTTCAGGCAAAGAACATAAAATCAAGAGAGCCTTTACCTCATCATCAAAAACAATATTGACTGAAGCTAATTGGTTTACCAAACCATGGAAATCACTGAGATGAGTATGTACCGATCCACCTTCCTACATTTGCAAAGTAAATAGCTGCTTCATAAGATATACCTTATTAGAAGCCGAGGGCTTTCCGTATAAATTCACCAATGACTTTATCAACTCTTCCGTTGTCTTGCACTGTGATAAGCTGGAAATCACAGACGATGCAAGGCTCAACCTTATGGAACTGAGAGCCTTCCAATCAAAAACACTCCATTCTTCATCCTTCATATCTGTGGGCTTGCATGCAACCCCACCCAATGGTAAGTACAAATCTTTCTGATACAGATAGTCCTCAATCTGCATCCTCCAATGTTGATAATTCTTGTCGTTAAACTTATCTATTCGTAGCTTACTTTCTTTTGCCATTGCTGAACCCCCACTCAATCAAAAAACCCTGTGAATGACCTGTAATAAAAAACAATACCCTGCTTCCTGCAAACCGTAGCTCTGATACCACTTGTCAGGTACCTAGAACAATAAATATGCTCTGATACCAACTGTTAGGTGACCCCTTATCCAACGAACGCACAATTGATTACTTTCTTATAAGCAATTAAACACGAAATTATATCAGAATGATAAAGTAACTAGAAACTTGAGACATCAAAAAATTTGAGAGACAGTACACACTCTTGTATTAAATATTACTAGAAGAAAATACAATAAAGAAAATGCCACTTCTTCCTTCACCTCAAAGGCTTGCCACACCTCAAGACCTTCTTCCCTCTTTCTCTTGCTCAACCTTAACAACTCTATAGACTGAGTTATTATCCCTCCTTGAATGCTTCAGCTGATGTCTTTGACCTTACACCTATAGATCTCCTTGACCTTGTTTGCTTCAATGCTTTTACTTGCCTTCTTGATAAATACAATACATGCCTTATGGGTCTTTAAATAGGATCTCATGCTTACAAAAATAGAACTCTAACTACAATAATTAGACACGCAGCTCGTGACTATAATTAGTCATTTGACATGCAAACACTCGCTTCACTTAACTGACTGTTCGTCAACCGCAGTTCTGGAACACACAGGTGACCGACGTCGGTCCCTGCTTGCCTGGTGCTGCTGACGTCGGCCGACTCCCTGTCGTCGCCGATTTTCTTCTGCACTGCATCTGACTGACGTCAGTCATACTTCTGACGTCGATGCTTCTGGTTCTTCAGCATCCTCTTCTTTGTGTCTGCAAACAGTTGAAGTTTTTAGCTCCACACCCTAACAACTGTAATGTCCTCATTTTTTATCTAGACCCTTGTGGGACCCTTAGCCCATTCTTGTTTCCAATGGCTTAGGGTAGAGGAAGGAAATGGAACATTGTGGGCCACATGCGAGGAGTTAATAATAGAAAAGGTACTTCAAAATTTTAATTTTGAGTTGAGTTATGAAAAGCACCTTATGTTTATATTTCACTTAAGTGATAGGATTTATAGGTCTTGGGCACTTAAGGCCTAAAATGAAATTAAAAAGATCTTTTAATATTTGAAAAAGAAATGTGACTCTTCCCTCCAATTTTGGGTACTACACTTGGAAGAGTGGCATATAAAGGCAAGTAAGGATTCATTTGAAGATTATGCATAATGGGTTATTGAAATTATTGATCAAGTATATTAATCCTTGGTTTTCACCTCTTGAGGATGAAAATCATCAAGATTTTTTTTATGATTGGGGATGAAACCATTAATTCCTTCCAGTTAAGCAACTTTATTCAAGGGTTATAAATGATCTTCAAATTGCATGTGTTCATACAAGTGGATCTACAAATGTGTTTTGAAACACCACCTATTTCTGAAAATTTGAGTAAAACTTAGGGTTTGTGAAGATTTTTTTTGAAAACTAGGGTTTTCAAAATTTTAAAGCAAGTTTTGGTGGCCTTATTATGGAAGGAAAATTTTGTTATTATTTTTATTTGATAGTCACAAATTTTGTGGTCATTTTGAGCTCTTATTTGCATCATAATTCTAAGTATCGAGGAGTTATGAATTTTTGAAGTTTCAGCTTGTTTGTAGGAAAAATTCATTATTGTTGGCAGTGAATTGTTTGGAAAACACGGATTGTAGGTTTCTATCTTGGGCGATTTGTGTTGGAGGGGTTTTGCAGGGTTTTTAGGGTCATTCAATGCCTTAAAACATCCAAAAATTATTCTCATAATTTGGGCACTTGGATGACTTGTTTGGCGAGCTTTGGGAGGTGTTTTGGTGAGAGAAAATCAAGGAATAAATTCTAGATTTATTTAATCTATTTTTCTTGGGTGTGGCAAACCTCTTGAGGAGTTTTTCGAGGTATTTAAGAGTTGGAAAGTATAGTTGTACTTTCAATAGAAATTCAAAATATTTTTGTGAGGTATTTTTAGCAATTTGCCATATTATTGGACTTCAAAAAAGGTACTCAATCTTTTAAATAATTTTTAGCTTCTTGTGGATTTATTTGGATTGCTCTTTAGATTGAATATCACAATTTTTTTTGGCTAGGGTTTGGCTGGGTATATATTTCAAAATTCGATTTGGTGCTTGGTTTGGTTAGGGTTTGTTGGAAAACCCTTTTTTTTGGTTGTTGTCTCAATTTGGGGACATTACACTCCTTCAATCTCCATAAAGTTAAATTCATGAAGGGTAATGTTATAGCAACCTAGATGAAGACCGTAGGAATCGGTAAAATACACCACACCATAGTGTACTATGTTGCTCCAAGGGCCCCAATTGGAGATACTGCTAAAGGCCTTGATGGCAATGGGGATATCTTCCATCCACTCATCTATACTGGAATTGTAGACGAGAGGGTCATTTTAAAGTGTTTTGCACTATTGCTGGTAATAATAATAACCTTAAAGTGGTCGAACTCAATAATCATTTCAATAGCCATTCCCATACACCAACCCGACCCCAGAGGAAAATTAGGCAAAACCCTATGCTATTGCTACACCTGCTTATGTTTAGCCTCTTGTAGAGCAACGTGGTGTAGGGGACTTTTTAGTAGGCAGAGGAAGCTGTATGATTGACGAGGGGATCGATCTATTAGTAGCCCTTGGTGTAAGGCAAACACTGCAACCATATGAAATAAAATTTAAAACTCTGGGTTGCAATGCTTTGAAGTATTATCAGTGACAAAAAATGTATTTAAATATAAAAAATAATATATTTATATCAGATAATCCCAAATTGATCGACCAATAACAACTTGACAATATGTAGAGTAGTGGCTTTTTATGTTGTGAGGGATTATTTCCCTTTAACAAATTCCAACATGGTGACATGAATACATATTCTCATTCCACCCCATTCTTTTGACGATGGTAGTTACCTCGAATATCACCCTTTTTTTTAATGTGATGGACATGTGAGTAGCATTTTGTCAAATGCTAAGATTTTTCTACTTAAAATTTTATTGTTTCTTAACCATGTACTATCAAAAATCTTTTTCGTAATATATGTTTTTTCTTTTATTGTACAAGTTTTTTTCAACACAATAAATTATGGGTTTCTCCAAATAATTAATCACATAGCTGAAATTTATCTAATAAAATAAAAATAAATTAATTTATTATACTATACTCTTACTCGATGCCCATTCGTCCAATTCCTATAGGGAAACGATACTAGCAAATACCCTAACACACTAGAAAAATGCAATTTAACAAGCTAATAAAAGAACATCGGACGTCTACAAAAATACTCTCCCGAGAAAATACAGCAGATTTTTTAAAAAATCTAAAACATCGGACGTCTGTATGTTTTGCTTATAAATTTGAATGAAGTAAAAGGGAAAATGGAGGATTCTCTGCAATTCCAAAAGAAGGAACGAATAAAGGAAGAGTCAAAGACAGATCTTCCACCATGGGAGCAGCATGCTACAGTTGTCAACATGCCTCGCTTCGATTATCAGGCCCCCTCTGCTCTTCTTCAAACTTCCCACTCGGGATTTCTTATTACATGTCCAATAAGTATGAGCCGCATCTCCCACAATTACTTTTACACCTTGCATTTCTTTGTTTTAATAGTATTCCGAACTCCCATTTAAAATTTATTAGTTTTCTGAATACCCACTTAGAATATGTAGCAGATGTTACAGGAATGGTATTTATGCCCTTCAATATTTATATATAAATATACACACTTATTCAGCACTTTTATCAGGAACACACCCACTTAATTTTTTTAGCAGATGTTGCATGATCAAGTATTTTGGTCCTTCAAAATGCTACACACACATATACACACATCAATACATAGTTATATACAAGTTTTCTCAGCACCCATTTAGAATTTATCAGCTTTCTGGATACCCACTTAGAATTCATAGCAGATTTTATGTGAATAGTATTTTTGGCCATTCAAAAGATTATAAATCTACAAAAGCTAATACCACATATTTGAACCTGATTCATGCTTGAAAGTACCCGATTAAATTTGGGCGATGCTCCAGTGCTCTCCTAATGATTACGCCACAGCCTCGCCACATATCAATTTATTGTGGTAGGGAGGATGTGAACCTGGGTCATGCTATTACAGGTGTGCCCCATTAGAATGACACGGCGAGCCCTGGTACAAGTCACTTAGGAATATCATCACATTGGTATGAATCGACAGGGAAGACAGAAATTGGAACTATATTGATGTCCACAATTGACTAAAATTCACTTAAAGAAGACTTGTGCGTAAATTCACCTGTACAGTGAGGCCCTGGTATGGGTGAGGTCCGCCTCAGATTTTATGTCGAGATCATTGTGCCCAGTGATTTCGAACCAGCATTTGAGCCACGGATATATGAACACCCAAATTAAAATGAGAATGCAATACACCAAAATGTCTAATGTTATGCATGAAATCACAAAGATAAACAAAGAAGTTTTATTATGTCTACAAATCACTAAAGTAGATCAATGGAACTCAAAAGTACAATTACCAATTGATAATTATGAGTGCAAAAGGAAAACACAAGCAACTTCCTTCTGTGTGGTACACAGTTACCAAGTTTGGAAATCTGGATCCATTCGGAAGGACAAAAAAATCGAAAATTCAGAATTCTTGAAAAGTTGGAAAAATTGGATCTATAATATATACACATATATGTGAGCATAGTTTTATAAATATGCAAAATTGACAAATACAATGAAAAACATTAGGAAACTATATAAGATGTTAATATTTTATAATATCTAAGATTTCTGGGCGTTTTTAACGCAGAACCCAAAAAAAAAAAAAAAAAAAAAATTTAACTTTTGTAAAAAAAAAACAGGGTTGACTTATACAAACTTATCCGGATCGGCCAAAAATCTGGATCTGGCTGGATTTGGTAACTATGATCCAGTATTAACATCGCTTAGAGGTGCTTGTAGACTTTGTAGGCCCCCTTGTCTTATGTTTATTACTAATATAAATGAGTTAAAAAAAAGTTATGGAAGAAAAGGCTACTCATATGCAATGTTGAAAAGCCCTAAAAATAAAGTAATACCTAGTTAAAAGCCACTGTGGAAGCTCCTATAACTTAACCGAAAAATGCAGTATCAAAAAACAAAACTAGGAAGCAATTTACCAAATAAGAGTTGGGTAAACCGTAGATAAATTAGTACGTACAAAAGGCATATGATTAAAAGAATCCTTTGAAAAGAAGATCCATTTTCAGAAAGAATCTTTGACAATGCCAAGAGAAGAGGCACAAGGGAGGGAACAAGATGCTAGTCTGCATCAAAGTCATGAGCTTTCTTGTTGATTACCACAAAAGGCCAAATTCAGAGTTCGATCATATACTCAGGAAAATAGCCTGGACCAGATGGCCCGTCTGAACAAAGAATTCTTACCCATCTTGTATTTAGCTTACAAGAACTCCCTTGGGACTAGCTTAGCACAATCCAGTGCTATCTAGATGGCACTTATGTTTTATGTGCCTATGCACATAATTGTTGAATGATCGGCAAATATCATATATAATTGGCAAGATAGTAATGAAAAATTCTAATGATAACAAAGAAAATGATTAATGATAATCGGACACTGCATCTGATAAAGAATAATGAAGACAAATCACAGATCTAAGCCGTTAGAAAATATGGCGAGGATATCCGATAGAAGATAATTTTAACTTCATGACGACTAGTTGGGTAGAAAGTCTTGACTCTTCCATATATAGGTGTTTGTTTAACCTATGCATAAGAGGTTGCTTAAATCGGGAAGGGGCTAGGCTGTTAGGAAATATGGATAGGGTATCCAAGACAAGATAATTTTAACTTCATGACAATTAATGGGATAGAAAGTCTTGACTCTTCCATATATAGGTTGTTCATGCTCAACCTATGAGTGGGCTGAAAATCAGACACTGCATCAGATAAAGAATAATGAAGACAAAGGACAGATCTAGATAATAAGCATGGAGGCACGACTCCTGCATAAGAGTTTTCCCAAATCAGGAAGAGGCTAGGCCACTAGAAAATATGGTGAGGGTATCCAATACAAATTAATTTTAACTTCATGACGACTAGTGGGATAGAAAGTCTTGACTCCTCTATATATAGGTGGTCATGCTCAACCTATGAGTGGTCTGATGTGTTTAACCTTGTTTGTTACATGAGCTGGTTTATTGTATACATAACATTATGCATTGAGTTACATCTGATTTTGGGGAGGGAGTGGGGCGGCGACAGGGACCAGGGTACATACATGAGGAAAATTTCATTAGTGTAATGATTACTCATGGAGATCATCTTGAGATGATTTAAATACACAAATCCCACAAATTAAAAAATCTAACTAAAAATTCCCACATAAGTCTTCTCAATTACTTAACACAAATATTTGCTTGGGTTAATCCCACACAGGTAAGAATTGTGAGATATGGGTGACTTATAGGCATTACATGCTCCAAAAGCTTTGCTAATGGGGAAAGAGGCTAGATCATGAGAATCTCAAAGAGGTGGATTACATTCATTGTTCCTCTCCCTACTAACAAATGCGTTAAGGTGCTTGTGTGCTAAGTGGGTCCCCTTGTCTTGTGATATTACCAACATACATTATACTAATGTCATTATTGTAATGACTACTCATGAAGGTCATCTTGAGATGACTTAAACACAAATGGGTCAAATCCCACAAAAAGTAAAATAATATAAATAAATTGTTTTTGATTATGAGCTGGCAAGACTCTACACTCAAATGGATGTTCAGTGCTTGGTAGGTTCCCACATTCTACTATCTTGGGGATATGCATTGGCAAAGGTCCTTTAAGTCGGATCCTAATCGTCTTAATGACCCAGTAGATTCTGTGGAACACCTCCAATTGATCCGTGGTGTTTTGTTGATGAAAGCTATAGAGCATCCCATGATAATTTTCAATAATTTTCAAGGTGAGAATAGCAAATCTTATTTAGTTATTTACAATAAAAATACACTGTAAATTGAGAGGAAAACAAAAAACTTGATCTTATTGTAAGTATCTAAAGAGAGAAAAATACACTGCCCTTTCATTACTTTTGTATGTTGTAGGATTTCCCATATTGGTGTAAGTGGTTAAATGTCTACAACTCCGCCATGTCTAAAAATATTGACTTATGAGAATGAGTTAACATAACAACACCAAGCACTAACATATAATGTTAAGTATATGGCAACATTTTACAGACTTTCAACATACAATATATCTTCATCATTTCCTTCTTGCTTGGATGAAATTGTCCCCAAATTCTTCTTGCAATTGAGGAATTGCTGCTGAAAATTGGAGGAAGAGAACCACTTGCTTAAGAAGGCAGTCTACCTTTGTACCTCATAAGATATGTATTGTTTTGCTGCTGCCGTGTAGCTTGAGTTCATGTATCCAACAACTTATCTTCTGCAAAAGAGTACTTTCTTTCAATTACAATCTTTTACCTGCACGGAGATTGGTAAAAAAGAAACAAAAAAGAGAGCTACAATAGATAGCATGAGAATTTTGGTTGCTATGTACCCACAAAGGAATGTCTTAACCAGATCTATAGTTCTCAAGCACATAAAGTCCTTTCTCATTGGTCAATTTTTTTTTTTAATGTTTCACTACTCTATTGGCATCGCCTCAAATGATCAATCATGTATAGCTCGCACTCTAGTCACAAAGACCAAGGACTATGCGGGTGTCATCCAAAAAACTTTTAAGTGGGACAATTGCCACAACGGTTGGTAAAAAAGAAACAAAAAAGAGAGCTATAATAGATAGCATGAGAATTTTTGTTGCAATGTACCCACAAAGGAACGTCTTAACTAGATCTATAACTCTCAAGCACATAAAGTCCTTTCTCATTGGTCTAAGAAAATTTTAATGTTTCACTGCTCTATTGGCATCGCCTCAAGTGATCAACCATGTATAGCTCGCACTCTAGTCACAAAGACCAAGGACTATGCGTGTCTCATCAAAAAAACTTTTAAGTGGGACTAGGGTTCTTTGGGATTAGGGCATCCAAGAAGTCTGGCGGAGGTGCTAACAACATCCTACTTGTCTTCGTTAATCATTTCTTGCAAAAAAAATCATTTTCTTTTCTCCCAAACAAAGCTTGATGTTTTCTTTTTACTCCCTTTACAAATCTTTAGTAGAGTTTTTGTCTTTAGTGTTCTTCATGGCTTGCCTTTTGTGTTTTGGGTTTGACCATTCAATGTGGTCTTCATATCAAAAGTTCAAATTTATTTTATGCAATTTAATCGGTAGGCAAAGGTTAGGAATTTCTTTTCATTTGGTTGGTTAGATATCAAAATTCTAGTTTTTCCTCATAGCTGAATATAAAAACCTTTGAAAATCCTTTTAGGATATAGGATGATTAGTGCTTGCATATTGTTTATATGAGCTACTAGCTTAATTCATGAGCTTACTTATTGATTTGTTTGTGTAGAAATTTACACAATGCACATGACTAATTTAGGCCCTCTATCGTGGGATATCAAAACTATCCTCAGACTATTTAAAAGCCAACTAAATCTATTCTACATGTGGGCTTGTATCAACCTGACAAATCGACTGTAAATAGTTTTAACTTACCCCTTTGGTGTAATAAATCTTATTTTCTAACATTCCCCCTCCCCCCCCCTATTACATATAGTTTCAAGATTGCAAGAGAGAGAATTTTGGAATGTCTTAAACTTGTCATGTGCAAGTGTTTTGATGAAAATATTTGCACATTGATCTTGAGTGGGGCAAAATTGAAGCTGAATATTGTGTTGTTGAACATGCTCGTGTATGAAATGGCATTGAACTTCAATGTGTTTTGTGTGCTCATGGAATACTGGATTACGAATAAGTTGTAGAACCCCATGATTGTCGCTATATAGGATTGTTGGCTTTTTTTGTGGCACTGCTAGTCTTGCTAATATATGATGCAATCATATTGCTTCGTAGCTCCACTTGTTGCACGATATTCTAATTTGGTGGAATATGGAGAAACAATTTTTTGTTTCGTACTTCCCCATGAAATCGGACTAGAACCTAAAAAGAAAACAAATCTAGATGTGGATTTCTTGTCGTCTATGGGTTTTGGTATGTGTAGCCAATCATGAAGAATTGATCATTCTTCTTGAAGTCTAGACCATGTATATTACCACGAACATACCTCAATACTCGCTTTGCTGCCTTCTAGTGGCATAACTTTGGTTGCTACATGAATAAAAATAATTGACAACATAGTTGATATTTGGCTTGGTGTAGGTTAAGTAAATGAGACTCCCAATCAATGAATGATAGAGATTGGCATTTACCTAAGGAGATGGATAAGATCGAGACAATTGAAGTCTTGTTTTGATCCAAAATATGGATCTAATGTACTAGCTATGCTTGCTAGATGTTTCCACTATACCCAATTTATGCAATTCATGCTTGTAAGACACTTCATGATAAAACAACAATTCAGATAAGTTGCAGTGGCAGAATCAGTAAGAGATGATTCAAACATCCTTAAAATGGTGAAATCAACAACATTCATCTCTTGAACTTGAGAGGTTTGTCATATTTGAGGAAATCGCTAGTTTGCACAGGTAACGGTTGCGTAACTGTTGGTATTTGCAGGTGACGATTGCACAACTGCCACGATGGTTGCGAAACTACCCTGACGATTTTGTATTCGTCGGTCTGCATACTACAGTAGTTTCACCATCATATAAAACATAAGGATGGAAATGGTTATAAACATTTCCACTCCCTTACAATGGTTTGTTTGAGATCTTTGGCGGGTTCCAAGATGAGAGGGCATATGTACAACCTCTGTGGAAGGTAGAGGACATTAGAAACGTGATCAACAAGGCATTGGAAGTCTTTGAACCTAGATTCACATTGTAATTTGCAAGTTTGAGTCCTTGTTCACTTTGTCTCATTGTTTCCTAGCTATGAGTGGTTGTTTCATTGGTGTTGGTTCACTGTGAAGTGTTTGAGAGTGCAAAGCAGTTGTGTGCAAACTTTGGATAGTGTAGGAGTTAAAGCTCTATCCATGAATGCCATATTTGGTAGTAACTTGTATATTTTTTGAATTACATAGTGGGAGTGTAGTTGCCTCACCCACTGAAGTTTTTCCCACACTTGATTTCTATAGTAAACATAGTGTGTTCATCTTGTGCTTTGTGTGATCTTTTGCTTCATATTTATGTTCAATATTATGCAAATTTTATTTCTAGCACTTATTTATCTTTTTTTTTTTTTTTTTGAAAATCTGTTTTAGTAATGAGAAGTGGTCTAGAACAGTTATCTCTCAATCATAAGTTGAGCTAGGAATATAAGATCCATGTTGATGAAACTTAGTGTGGAATATCCACTTAGTTTATGGATCAGGTTGTTATCAAAGCTGGTTTAGTATTAGTTTTAGTGCTTTTGCGTTTTTTGTATTTACATTGTAGTATATGCTTGTCACTAGAGCGAGTAGTGCTAGTGGTCAAAGTATCCTAGTTCCCTTTGAAGAAGACATTTCCACAAGGAAGTGGAAGAAAGAGAGCAAAAGTATGGCTCATTCTGATGAAGAAAATGCTTATAGAACAAGAGAGCAATTTTAAAAGCTTGAAGGAGTGGCTAGCACCTGTCTTTCTATGAGCAAACTTGACCGATTGGAGTCCATCATGGGGATTCTAATGGAGAAGCTTGGTGTTTCTTCAGAGGTGCTGGAAACAAATAAGCCCATAAGGAGGATGCTCCTGAGCATGAGGTAGAAGAATATCCCTGTGCCAACCAAACACCACCTCCATTCACAACCGAGGCAAAAATAGAGATTCACCCATGTGATAGAGATGTGAATGTAGGCTAGACCTTGGCTAGCCTAATTAGAGGTATATTTTAGTTTGCATTAGATTAATGAGAGCCAACAAATTTATTTTGCAAGCATGCTTTAACTTGGTTTAAGCAATCATGTTCATACCTTGGTTGTTAAGAAACTTCCTCCTATAACTAAGTGGGATGATTTTAAGATGCTAATCAAGCAACAATTTTATCCAATTTGTTATGAGGAAGAGAGATCCATGAATTGGCAATATCTTAGGCAAAACAAGGCCAAAGCATGTAAGAGTACACAAGTGAGTTTTGCAAGAATGTTGTTTAAATAGGCAAAGCTATAGTGGATCGTGACATCTTGATGAAGTATGTTGGTGGACTCCATAGCCATTTGAGGAGACATGTCCTCTTGGCCAAGCCTATGGATGTAGATGAGGCTTGTTTTCAAGCTCACTACTTAGAGATGGATAGGAAGAAGGCTCCATTTACCTCTTAAAGCACTCCAAAGCAAGGTGGTTCTAAGTGGAAAGGGAAAGGTAAACCGAAAGGTAAGCGTAATGCTATTTTGGTTTCTAAAAATGATACTAAAAGGTATTGTGGGCATTGTGATGTTGATACTCATTCCGAGGAAAATTGTTAAAAAATACATCTAGAATTGCACCCGTACAAGAAAAAGAAAAAGAAGAGGGCTATGCCCTTTCTCAAAAGTGAAGATATTGGTTGTAGATTCAATGTGGATGAGACTTTGTGTTGTAACTTTGTCAATAAAGAAGTATGTTTGGGTAGTAGTAGTGCACAAGAGAGTGAACTTTCTAATATTTTTCGTATTAAAATTTAGATGAAGAAAACAAAAGTGGGTCCTCTTTTTGATACTTGTTCACAAGTAAATTTGATAAGCAAGGACTTAGTAGACCAATTGAAGATAGAGACTTACAATCATCCAAGCCCATATGCTCTGGGTTGGGTGAAGAAAGGTGTAGAAATCAAGTTGACTGTAATGTCCCTAATTGGACATTTTTAAACAATTCCAGATTTACCGGAAACCCTAGGGTAAAATTAATTAAATCTGATCTTTTACTTCAAACCCTTAAAGAAAATGAACCAAATTCTGAAAATTAATTATAAACCCTTTAAAAATTGCAATTTTTAATGAAATATCCCTTTAGGGCAGATCTGAGAAAATACTGATTTTTATAATAAATTTCCAAGCTTGTAAATTAATTAATTTACAACAAACCATACCAATGTAGTTTCAAACATAACTAACCATCCAGCTCAGAGAAGATGCTGCTTTGAACATGAATCGGCCTTGGGTAAGCCCGAGATGACACCAAACGTTGAACAACCGTAAAGATCTGCGCCCAAAGGTGATGTCAGCCCTCCAAAGAGTCATCAACAAGCTCAAATGATGTCCTAGTTGCTGTAGATGATGCTCTAGCTGATATGACTGACTTGGATGATGTTCTAATTGCATCAAATGATGCCCCAACTATTGTAGATGATGTCCTGGCTGTTGTAGATGATGCCTTAACTATTGTAGATGATGGCTTGGCTGTTGTAGATGATGCCCTAATTGTATTCAATGACTTTTCACTCAATCGTGACTCCTGAATGAAACCACCAACAGAAGTTGAGGGTTCGTCCTCAACATCTGATTACCGAAGAGGGTTTTTGTCCTCAATGGCTGAAAGTCTAAGCAAACTGCTCAACTTATAAAAATATCAAATAATGGATGAATAATAGATATCTCATTTACAAAAGATCCCCTCCATCTTTTATACCTTTTCCCACTCAAACTCCAAACTTACTTTATTTTAATAATAAAACATAAGTTGTCGACATTACTTTTTTGCCACTTAGTCATATTATTTAGTTTACTTTAAAGTTAATAAGAATACTTTTTATTTTAAGAATAATATTATTAAGTTGTGCAAAAGATTAGAAATGACCGGACCCAACTTAAATAATATCAATAATTATTTTAATTTAGAAATGGGACATGATAGTCTACTTTTCTCAAATTTGTTTGCCCTCAAGCAAATGCAAACCAAGATACTCAAGAATCGTCATGCCCTTGTGATGAGTCATGTTATAGTGCCTATAGAGCTTGGATCTTGTACCTGTCAAGTGAGATAACTCTTGCCAGAGAACATAGTGTGATATATCCCTAATGGATACTGAATGCAATTCATCCTCAAGATGATCCTCCAAAATTTGTTGATGTCTGAAGGCACCCACAAACTCCCATAAGACTAAAAGCTGCCATATGTTCTCCCCATTGTGTAGCTGCTGTCCCACTTGGCTCCTCCCATGCAATGAAGGATCTGGAATACCAAACCTTTGAGTCCCAATGGATCCTTTCATGATTTGGCAAGCTCCTCCCAATATATGGTGAAAATCAGACTGTGGATAGGTTTGGGGCAAGTTACAACAGCCACGAATCACTTGGATTTTCATTCACATTAGGTTTGTTATGTCTAATTTGTTTGTTTCTTCTGTTGGAATCTTCTGCCTAAATTATCCAATGATAGAATCCCCTTAAGGTGGGCAAACTTGCAACTGTTCATGACTACTAACAACAGTCCTAAGCCTGATTGTTTTTTAAACCCAGCCACATGACAATGCTATAACAACTACCAAACTTAAATTTTATTGAAAGAGACAAAACTATAACAATGTAGAAGTTGATAGCCACCATATAAGGACTGAAAATTTGAGATTAATAGATCTAAAGTTGGAAACCACAAACATGTTGGCCCTTAGTTCCAGTTTCTCGCAGCCAATACCCATCCCAATTTTGTATAGAAGATGGCTTTCAACAGGAAAGCTCCACTTTGTACATAACCCATCAAGTCTCCACCCAAGGGCAGCAGTAACGAGTGTATCTGAAACCAACCAAAAATTACCACAATGGAGTATCTCCGAGCATCGAGTGTTTTGAAAATATGCCACTCTTTCCTTTGTGGCAGCCATGCTTGGAGCTGTGTCCACTATACCTTGAAGTATTGTTTTCTTTTCTATATCTTTGACTTCCATCCCATTAAACACTTTCAATCAACGCATGCCCATAGTTATGCTCACCTCTTTTTGATTGTTGTTACCTTTCATATTTTGGGCTCCAAATGTTTCATCGATGCTGCCCCATAGAATTTTATCTGAAAATGGGTTCGGATCAGACCCTATGAGTGCTGAAAGGTGAGTGTAACAGTCACGTATAGCTCTGGAATTCTTTAAATCAGTCAACTTGTGGCTGTTAGCAGCAGTCCCAACTCCAAATCCTTGGATATCTTGTAACATAAAAAAATTGTAGCAGCTGCATTTCTTGAAATTCTTCGGACAAATGAGTAATGAAAGCAGGATAGGGGCTGGAAATCATCTTGTACCGATTGCAAAAGCCTCATCTATGTCCATAGATGGAATATGCATATTTCCGGTGCCAAAACTTTTTATTTATCGCTGCAAAAGATAAAGGGGCAAAGCTAGGAATGTGGTACACAACAATCCACAAATTTGCGACAGTATTCTTCAAAAACCATGGGTCATAGTCCTTGTCACCCCAAGCTGTACCATTTGACAACTAGTGGGGATCAGATTTTATGAGGGCTTGATAATGGCTCTAACCGTCATATGTTGCTCGAATTTCCTCTCTATATAGCAATCTGTAGGATGGGATGCTAACACTTAGTGACTCCAATAAGTGAGACCTTCTATGCACGATATCAAGCAAAGAAATTTCCCTCATTCCTGCAGAACTATAGTTGCTTATGACAGATATCATTCTTCCCAAGCATGATACTTTCGCAATGCTCAATAGGAATATGGTACCATGGCTGCCAAGCTGAGTTCCCTTACAAAAAAAACAAGAATGTAACTGCTGAAAACCATCTTATATTGGCTAGCAACACTTCATCTGTGACAATAAGTGGGAAATGCATTTTCCTTGTGTTACAATATTCCTTTATGACTGAAAATGGAATGCTGGACAAGCTGGAAACATCTGGAACAGTAGTTCTGACATTGGAGACAACTCCCATGGTGCTCCATGTCTCCCTTAGACCCATGATATAGGAATCATTATATACTTTGTGTCTACCCCAGTTGTTGAAAAGCAGTTGTGCCTTTATGGTGCACATAATGGTGAAACCGTGTTGTAGTATCTCATCCTTCACAATGTGATTAAAATGCACAACAAACTCTATATGACTCGTCATAAATTTTCTTTCATTCCAAGTGCAAGAGATGGAGAACCCAATTGTGACATCTACCTTGATCCTTATAAGACCATCCGGATCCCATATGCCGCAACAGTCTTGGACTTGAATCGAGGAATCAACATGCCCACAGCTGCAAGTTGTATTCTTTACCCTAACACCCTTCTTAGAATACTTCAAATGTTGACAAGAACCCTTAGTTGCTGAATTTATGAATTCAACACTCATTTCAACTAAAAGACTCTTTTGAAGTGCATGCATATCATCTGAATCAAAAATATTATGAGAGGAGAATGCTGCTGCCCTATCTAGAATACCATAGATCATGTCTAGAAGGCAGTCATTTATCAATTCATTTCTTATCATCATAACATATACATCTACCCCTGCAATTATAGTTTGAGTATTAAATTTGAAGCCAACAACTTTAATCTGAGTTTGTTTACTTGAATTTTGAGTTGTTCCATTGCTGCTTACTCGGGGAACACTCGTGGATGTGAGGTGACGTCTTTGGACCTTGCATTTGTCCCATGAGTTGCAACCACTGAGCATATTTCTTATGTTCCTCCAACTTGAGCTCTTTGCATTCAACAAGCCCATTTTGTTTTGATCTCTTCACTATTTTGCTTTTGCGATTGTTTTCTGATTTCTTTCTCTTTCCTCATCGCAAGGTAAGAATTCTTTTCCTCTTGGGCTGGAACTTTTTTCCCACTTTCCTTTTGTATGGTTGGTGCCTCCATGGGCTGTTCCCTCCCCCTTACTTGTAGCCCTGATTTTTCTTCATATTCCAAACTGCCATGACAATGATTCAAGAGCTTACCTTTCTCTTTAAATTCCTTTAGGTGTCGTTTTTATTGAACAACTATCAACTTAGCTTCCTTAGCTTTGCTCCACCATACATCACACCTTTCTAGGGTTCTTATTACATCCTCCGCACTTGCTTGCGATGTAGCTGGTTTCATTTTGCTGAAGCCTCTTGGTACACAGAATGGTGAAGCCACCAACTACCGTCAAATTAGCCTTTATCCTTTTTGTACATCAAAAAGTCACCCGGATTTCATACCATTATGCAAAATGCATTTTGAGCCAAAGGCTCTATCTTTATTCTTTCAACCTGCTTAGAATGATGGCAAAACTGAAATAGAGTCGTGCTATCATTCCCATATTGTGAATTGACATTATAAGAGTGCTTACCAAAATGACAACAAATTTGAAATGGCATAGTATGAAGCAACCACCTTGAAATACGGCTTTCCTTTCCTTTTTACACTTTGGGTTGGAATCCAATTATTTCTCTCCTTGGTTCTGATTTAGAAGTTAGAGCTTTTGAGAGATTTACCTTGACACAACCATCCTTGTAATTCAGAATTTCAGAATTAGTGGCATCCACTGAAACATTTTCCTTGCTTGCATGCTCATCACTATAGTTACTCTTACTCTCATACGGCAATGACTCAATTTTTGCAATGCTTAGAAGATTGATAGGTGCTTCTAGGGTTGAAACATCCTCAATTTTGGATACCCAATATTCAACATGTAATGCATGTTCTTTTTTTACATTGTTAAAACAAAAATTTTGTTTATCAAAAGTCATACATGTTTCTATTGAAGACCCTCCCCTTTCCACTTGTATGGTGGATTCTTTTATGGGCTGCTCACTAACTTCTTTCGGATATGAATTTTCTTGTTTCCTGATTTCTTCCTTGGGATTCCTTTTGAGGTTTTGACTTTCCATCTTTCTTCCCTTTATTTGACCACACTTCTTCATGGTGCCCTTTCCCATGCCATGTCTCTATTAACTCCATAAAGTTTGTAAAAGATATTTTTGTTCAAATCTTTGCTGGAAGAGTTTTGTATGAATCAAAACTAGCCACAATATCCTTATGTAGTAACCCCATGGCATGAAAAAACCTTCTACAAACAACTCAACCCCACAGCTGGCAAGAAGATAGGATATGATACCACTGTAATGTCCCTAATTGGACATTTTTAAACATTTATAGATTTATCGAAAACCTTAGGGCATAATTAATTAAATCTGAAATTTTACTTCAAACCCTTATAGAAAATGATCCAAATTCTGAAAATCAATTATATAGCCTCTAAAAACTGCAATTTTCTTATGAAATATCCCTTTAGGGCAGATTTGAGAAAATATTGTTTTTTATGGTTTGTTGTAAATTAATTAATTTACGACAAACCATACCAATGTAGTTTCAAACATAACTAACCATCCAATTGAGAGATGTTGCTTCAAACATGAATCAGCCTTGGACAAGCCGAAGATGACAACAAACGCTGAACAACCCTAAAAATCAACTCCCAAAGGCCACGTCAGTGCTCCAAAGGGTGATGTCAACATGCTCAAATGATGCCCTCGCTACTGTAGATGATGCCTTAGCTGATATGGCTGATTTGGATGATGTTCTATCTGTATCAATGATGCCCTAACTGCTATAGACGATGCCCTAGTTGTTGTAGATGATGCTCTAGTTGTATTCAATGACTTTTCGCTCAATCATGACTCTTAATTGAAGTCACCAACAGAAGTTGAGGGTTTTTTTCCCCAAAATCTGATTACCAAAGAGGGTTTTCGTCCTCAATGGCTGAAAGTATAAACAAACTGTGCAACTTATAAAAATATCAAATAATAGATGAATAACAGATATCACAAATGATCCCCTCCATCTTCTTTTATACCTTTTCCTATTCAAACTCCAAATTTACTTTATTTTAATAATAAAACATAAGTTGCCAATGTTACTTTTTGGCCTCTTAGTTATATTATTAGGTTTACTTTAAAGTATTTAAGAATACTTTTTATTTTAATCATAACAATATTATTAAGTTCTCCAAAAAATTAGAAATGACTGGGCCCAACTTAAATAATATTATTAATTATTTTAATCTAGAAAGGAGACATGACATTGAGCAAACAATATAAAGTTATGTTTGGTATTAATGCAGATTTCATTGATGAATCTATAGTGGATGTTGTGCTTCTTGACGTGTGTGGTGTAGTGTTTGATAGCGCTTATTTGTTTGTCTGGAATGTTATCTTAATGAGAAAAGGCAATTAATACCGTTTGGTAAAGGATGGCAAGAGCTACATCATTTTAGCATACAAATGTGATTTTAAAATCTCTTTGGTAAGTGTCTTTCAAGCTAAAAGGTTTATTAATGCAAATGGGAAGTTTGTTGTACTTCCTTTGAGAGATTTTGAGATAAATAAGTGGCTGCACATAAAACTTCTTGGAGTATGTTTACTAACAAAGAGCAGAAGTGTATGGGAGAGTTGGCGTAGCAATTCAATGAAGTGTTTTATCAGCCCACAGGGTTGCCATAAGTGAGGCTTATTGAACATGGAATTTAGTTGCTATTGGATAGTCTGCTTCCAAATCTCAGGTTGTATAGGCAGTCCTTGAATGATGCCAGTGAGGTATGATCTGTCGTAGTAATTCTCCATGTGGTTCTTCTATTGTTTTAGTACTTAAGAAAAATGGTTCAGAGAGAATGTTGATTATAAAGTACTTAACAAAATAACCATCAAGAATAGGTACCCTCTTCCACAATTTCATGATCTTCTTGATCAACTTCAGCATGCCAAGTATTTTACTAAGCTTGTTTAGAAATTTATGTATCACCAAGTGAGAATTAAGGAAGTGGACGTTTGGAAGACAACATTCAAGACAAGGCAAGGGTTTATATGAATGGTTGGTTCTACCTTTTGGGCTATACAATGCATCGACTACCTTCACGCTGTTGATGAATGAGGTAATGATGCCATTTATTGATTCCTTTGTTATTGTGTATTTGGATGATATTCTTGTTTTCAATAGAACTTTTGGTGAGCATATTGATCGTTTGAAACAAGTTTTGCAAGTTCCAAAGGAAAACAAGTTAGTGTTGAATAAGAAGAAATGTGAGTTTGCTCAACAATCACTTGTCTTCCTGGGGCATGTGGTTGGAGATGGGGAATTGAGGATTGATCTAGTGAAGGTAGAGGCCATCATGAATTGGCCAAAGCCATCCAATGTGACCGAAACAAGAAGCTTCATTTATGTAGTTCAATATTTGAGGAAGTTCATCAAAAATTTCTCTTCCATAGTGACACATTTGCATGCCATTAAAGCAAGTGGCAAGACTTTTATATGGGGTATGAAGCATCAAGATGCATTTGATATGTTCAAACATAAGATTAGCCATGCTCTGGTATTAGTTTTGCCAATTTGCAGCTGTCCTTTGAGGTGGAAACAAATGCAAGTAACTATGCTATGGGGGTTGGCCTTTCACAAGGAGGTAAGTTGATATGTTACTATCTAGAGTTATTTCATGGTGCAATTCTGAAATATTATACATACGATAAAAAAATGTATGCTTTTGTTCAATTGGTCAAGAAATGGGAGCACTATTTTATGGGTAAGGAAACTATTATCCACATGGATCACCACCCTCTCCAATAGTTGCAAGCACAAACCAAACTTCAACAAGCTAGACACTATAAATGAATGGGTTTTTTGAAACAATATCATTTAATTATCAAATATAAGAAATATGTGACTAACAAACTAGCTGATATGTTGTTTAAACTTCCTTTGCTTTCAGCCAAGGGCACTAGATCTCTTCTTGAGCCTTTTATGTGTGAGTTTGATGTAGAGGGATACGAGTATGATGCAGATTTTGGGGAGGCATTTCTTTAAGCAAAGAGCTCCCAAGGTGCACGAATTGATTCCAAAGAGGATTATTACCTCAAGATGGGTTGCTCTACAAGTTGGGTAATCTTTGTGTGCTTAAGGGGGAAAGAGTTCAATGAATGAGGGAAGAACATATTTCAAAAGTTGTAGGGCATTTTGGTATTATAAAGACTATTGCACATTTGCGGAGAAATGTTTATTGGCCTAATATTTAGCTTGATGTTGCTAAGTTCATAAGGGGATGTGTGTTATGTAGTATAATCAAGCCTAATAACAGGATGTTGGGTTTGTATATGCCATTATTGGTTCCTTCTAGGCCATGGCAGAGTATCTCCATGGACTTTTTAGACAGTTTGCTTATGTCGAGGAATGGGCATGACTATCTCTTTGTGGTTGTGAATTGGTTTAGTAAGATGTGTATTCTTATTCCTTGTAAGAAGACTCTCAAAGGCAGTGATGCAATTGAGTTGTTTTTTGCTAATGTGTGGGTTCATTTTGGTTTGCTTAGCTCTATTGTTTCAGATTGGTACTCAAGATTTATTAGTAAGTTTTGGGCCACGTTGTGGGAGAAAATGAATACCAAGCTGAAATGATCTACTGCTTTTCATCCACAAGCTGATGGGCAAACATAAGTTGTGAACAAAACAATGGTACAACTCTTGAGAGGGTACAATAGGAAACATCTTAAGACTTGGGATGAAAATATGGTGTATGTTCAACATTCTTATAATAGGTCAGTGCATTCTTCTATTAGCAAAGCTCTTTTTGAAACTTGTTTTGGCTACTTACCTCTATGTGTATGTGATGTTGTGTTGAGACAACCATACAAAGGAAATGAGAAAGTGGATCAAGAGGTCCACAAAGCTGAAAAATTAAGTGAGAAGATTCAACAATTTCACCTCCAAGTGCAAGAGAGGTTGAAGGAGTTACAAGCTAGGTACAAGCCAAGGCATGATCAACATAGGACAACATAATTTTCTTGTTGGAAACAAGGTATGGTTGTACTTGAATAGAGAGAGTCTCCAAGGTAAGACTAAGACGATTAAGCCTCTTAGGTATGGTCCATTTGAAATTTTTGGAACAAGTGGGCAAACATGCATTTAGATTTGATTTGCCTCCTTATATGAAGATTTATTCCGTTGTCAATGTTGAGAACTTACGTGTCTTTAAACCTTCTATGTTAGATAATGAAGATGAAGGGTTGTTGCTACTTTCAATTGAAGACCTCTCTCGTGATAGGCAACTGGAATTGGAGGAGATTGTTGTGCTACAAAAGGAGAGAACAACAAGAAGAGGAGTGCAAAAGCATTGGTTGGTTGGATTAAAGGGTTAGCAACTCGGAAGGCTAAATGGTATTCCAGAGAAGATGTGGGGAAGAGATTTCCTCGCAAAGTTTTTGAAGCTTTTAAGGACTTAAAAGCTTTAAATTGGGGAGATATGATTCAAAATATGGATCTAATGTGCTAGCTATGCTTGCTAGATGTTTTCACCATAGTAGCAAAAATCGCGGGTGAAGCACGATTAATCGCCACATGTGCCCTAAAATGCTTTTTTGAGCCCAAAAAATTGCTATTTTAGCACAGTCAATGCCCAAGAAACTTTAAATCTTTGAAAATTAGGGTTTTTAAAAAATGCCATTTTAACATGATTAAATTGCGATTAAAATGCATTTTTTAAGGTAAAATGTGATCCTTTTTATTATGAATAGCAAAAACAATTTTTTTCCCATTTTCATTTGCTTTTCACGGATTTTCGACTTTGAAGGGAAGATTTTCAAAAAAAAAAAGACTTAATGTGGGTAGTGAGAAGATCATCAAGAAAAGATCAAAATCATTGGATTTTCAAAAGTAGACTAGGTAAGTTGCATTTTTTTTGTTTAATTTATTTTAAATTTGAAATATAAATGATGTTTTTTAATAAATTTGAACATATTTATTATATATTCTAAAAACCCTAACCTGACCCTAACCCTAATATTGACTTAAACAAACCTAATCCTAACCCTAACCCTATAGGGTTAGTTTTTTTTTAAACATTATGTTTAAATTTAATATAAACTTTAAATTTAAAAAATAATCGAACCTTTTTTTAAATATTAAATTATTTCACATTTAAAAAAAATAATATTAAATTATTTCACATTTAATATAAAGTTAAACGTTTAAAAAGATAACCTAACTCTAACCCTAGCCCTAGCGTAAGGGTTAGGGTAAGGATTTAAAAAAATAAATTAAATATGGTCAAATTTAATATAAACTTAAAAAAATCTAGCCAAAATTTTGCACCGTATTTTTAATTTTTTACACAAAATAATAAATGTTTTATATTATTTTATTATGTATGTCTTAACAATTGCAGAAATGCAAAACACTACTTGAAAGAAACAAAAAACAAACAAAACATATTTTTTTCATTCTTTTATTTTTGTTCTTTCAAGATCTGTCGTTCGGTTGTAAATTTGGTGCGGGGAGTCGTAGTGTTAGACGAGCATTGTGCCGACAAGCTCTGAACTTTCTTTATGAGCAGGTATTCCATTAGATAGACCCGAGACCTTTCATTTGCCATTTCACACAGTGCCACTCTACTTTCACATATCACGTTGCTCTCTCGTACATCTCTTTTCCACGTATCTTCGGGTATTTAGGAAGGTTTGGTATATCAAGAGGCGTGGTATGTCGAGAGAATTGCTCTTTTGTACCATTGCTTTTCCACATACCTTAGGGTATATAAGAAGATGCATGTTATATTGGGCAATTTGGCTATTGGAGATTTAGGTATATCGAAATGTGGGAGTGATAAATTGGAGTGATAAGGGTTTCTTCTGGGAGTGGCAAGGGAAAATTAAACACCTTCAAAATATTTCAGTGTTTAAACAATTTTTTTTATGCATACTAGATTTTATCATCATGCCACGTGAAAAAGATTTTGCATGGAGCTATGGCATTTTAGTCGATGACATCACATGCAAGGTCAAATGCAATTTTTGTGGACATATATGCAATGGAGACATATACTGCTTGATGTGGCATTTGAAGAGACTACAAAGGCATGAAGTTACACCTTGCATTAATGCATGCCTTGTAGATGTTAACAATCAAGTTATAATAACATTACAAACATATTCAGAGTCGAAGGCCAAAAGGGCAAAGACAAGTACGGAAGTGGGATCTAACTCTTCGGATTGAACAGGTGATCTATTTGATGACACGTCAGGGCCATTAGTAGAACATAAAAAAAAAAAGAGTTTCAAAGGTCTCAATTGACCCTTGGATTAGTACTTCGTGGGCCAAACACAGACGGGGAAAATATTCATGCCTTCTTTCGCCCTCACACTACCCTTGGAGCGCAAACCACGCTAGAGAGTATAGAGTGGAAAAAACTATGCACGAGCAAGGAAAGAAGGCAATCTCCAACTTTTGGTACTTTTTTAGCTTGTCGCTCAATGCAGCCAGATCTCCATACTGGCAAAATATGGTGGATGCAATTGCAATTGGAGGTTCTGGGTTCACAGCGCCATCATACAAGGCTTTGCGAACTTATTTGCTGAAGGATGTTGTACAAGATGTGAGAGATGTTCTTGGAGAACATTGCAAGGAATGGGCACAATCAAGATTGTAATGTCCCCAATTAGGCTTAAGCAAACATTAAATGGATTGGGCACAAACCCCAATCAATTAAATTTGAAAATAATAGAAGTAGACCAACAACTCTAGGTGTACCAACCAACCCACAATACTTCCCATTGTAATCCAAATGCTAGATGGCACTAGGGAGAAATTAATCCACAACTACAACAATATATAAGCACTCTAAATACTGAGAATACACTATGAAAGCTGATGCAAATTATTGTAATAAATACCTGGTGTTATTATTCACATTCCCTGGAAATATATACAAAAAAAAACAAGTGATCCCAAGCCTTCTTTCCACTCGCCAAATCTGTTGGAAAACTCCTTGAAAATAGTTTGCAAGATTAGGTAAAACAATCGATTAATCCTAGGCAAGGAAATTTGTAATTAGGCCTCCAAAATGGCCACTAAATAAAAGAAAATCAGATCGCCAACCTCACAAGCAAGCTGAAAAATTACCAAATAGATTCACTTTGTAATAACATGAACATCAAGTGATTAATGAAGTCGAAACCTTCAACTAATAAGCTGGAAATTATCAAAAAATATCAAAAATATTAAGGATAATATTTGCTCAATGATTTAGGGCCTACAAGCACCCCAAACCCTTGCAAATTCTCTTCCAAGTGGCTCACTCAATATTTGATTATAATTGCTAAAAATTCTAGAATTAATACCTTCACCTTAACTCCCCGAAATCTTCCAAAACTTTGTGATTTGACTTCAAATAAATCAGAAATAATATTAGAAGTTTACCTTCCTGAATTAGAGTCTAAAAGCCCTCCAAAAAGACTTAACCCCTTCCCAAATCAATTCGTCACACTCCAAAATTAATTATAAAATAAATCAGAATATTTTGTCTCACCAATTGATCACCAAATGACCTCTTATGATGCCCTAGGCAAGTCGCCCAAGCGAGATAATTTTAACATTAAATCTTCAAACCCTCAAAGGGGTATTTGTGTAGAGCAACAACCCTCTCAAGAGGGGTCTTCCTCTTGACCAAATCAACTCGCCACCCAAGGGGATGGCTCCAAATCACGCTAATAACCTCCTAATGCAAGTCGCCAACTTCCAAGCCCTGCAATTTATCTGAAATCAGCTCTCTATAGGGTTTAAAACAATCTTTGATGAAGGTGGTGTCCAAAAACACTCTTGTAGGTCTAATTGCATGCAACCATGCAAATCTGAAGTACAATTACAACGCTTGAATAGAGTTGCCCTAAAAGTAAGAATGGAGATTTTCGTCCCTAAACCCTTAACACATTTTACGCTTTTCGTCCTCAAGTTGTGATGAACAAGCTTTACATACTTGATCAATGATTCCATATTTCAAATTAGCATAATCTTCCAAATGAATCCTCAATTGCTTTTTATAATCATCCTCCAAGGGTGGCACCCTAGTTGGAAGGATGTCTTTTGAATCATAAGCAACTCTACCTTTTTAAAATTCCTTTTTGAGGGTTTAGGCTCTCATGACCCTTAAAGGCCGCCTGCTTAAGTGAAAATTAGATCAAAAACACTTTTTGCATAATTCAACTGATAATTAAAATACTTAAGTACTTTTCATCTTTTTGCTCTTAGAATAGCCCCCTCATAGTTCCTTTTTTCTTCTTTTCCTTAGCTTTGTGGGAACAAAACCAAACTAAGGGTCCATAAACAAGTTATGCCAAAAAGGGGGACATTACAAAGATGCACTATTATGTCAGATGGATGGAGAAATATAAGGAGCCATACATTCCTCAACTTCTTTGTGTCATGTGACATTGGCACAATTTTTCTTAGGAGTGTCTATGCATCTGATATGATAAAATCGGGTAAGACACTCGATTATCTATTTGATGAGGTTGTGATTGAGGTGGGGCCACAAAATGTTGTTCAATTCACTACATATAATGTTGTTGCTTGCGTGGCCGTTGGGAGGGTTCATATGGACAAATATGATACTATGTTTTGGACTCAATATGCGACACATTGCCTTGATTTGACCTTGGAGGACATAGAAAAAATTCCATGGGTGAAAGATGTTTCGCAAAAAGCCCGCACAATCACAAAGTTCATATACAATCACACAAAGGTGCTCAGTATGATGTGCACATTTACAGATGGCAAGGAACGTCTTCAGTCAGGGTGTTGACCATTTTCGGTCCAACAGGCCAAAATTGGTCCCCTTCTTTCTCTGCTGTTCTAAACTAATCCAAAATCTGATTCTTTGCACAAGTCTGGAAATTTCTACGGACTTTGCAGGTTTTCTACGGACTCTGTAGGTGAAGTTTCTACGGACTCTGCAGGAGAAGTTTCTACGGACTCTGCAGGTAGAGACGAGTTCTCGACACATAGGCGCAAAATGAACCATTTCAAGTGCCCTTGCGGAGGGCAGTTCGGGACTCAAGAGCCCTTGCGGAGGGTAGGGAACACTTTTGCGAAGAAGCCACAAAGAAAAGCCGAGAAAGGTAAGTTTCTTTCGGAAGTTTGTTTAAGGCAAAGGAAGTACCCTTCGGAAGGGTCGTTTACAATTTTCCCGAAGGGCACTTTTCAAAGGCAGTCGAAGAAGCAAAGGAAGAAATCCTTCAGACTTTTTGTCTGAAGGGATTCCTTCGGACAAAAAGTTTGAAGGAATTCGGAATGGCTATGAGCAAGAAAGCCCGAAGAAAGGCGCGGAAAAGACTAAGGCATAGAACGATTTCTTTCGGACTTTTTGTCCGAAGGTATTCCTTCGAACAAAAAGTCCGAAGAAATTCGGGGAAGCTGAGGGAGAAAAGCCCGAAAGAGAAATACCAAAAGCCAAAGGCAAAGTGCTCGAGACAATTCTTGCAGATTTTTGTCCGCGGGGAAAATGTCCGCGAGAAATTAGCCAGAGACCAAGGGAGCTGAAGGACCCCGAAGGGTAGGTGCCCTTGCGGGGGACTCTCGGCTGCTAAATGAAGGACACTTCTCTAAAGGCTGAAGGGTCACCTTCCCTTCAGGAGGGAAGCAACAAGATAGCCTCGAGGGCTGAAGGAGCCAGGAAGAGACAAAGCCAGGAAGAGACAGTGCAAAAACAGACAAGATGGCCCAGGTGGCAAAAGGAAAGTGAGTTATTGCCAAGTGGTCATCAAACAGCGCAAACAGTAAGCGGAGCGCCCTGATTTCTCCACTTTGCACTTATGAGCAGACAAAAACGCGTGATATTTGGAAAGAATAGTCTTGTTTGTAAAAAAGAGGCGTGGCCCGTGCTTTCACATTAATGTTTGAATGCCAAAGTCAAGATCGACGATTACACAGCATGGTTTTAGCAGGCCTCTTCTAGAAGAATGACATCAGCAACAGTGACTTCTTCTTGATGCTCACAAACGCACATGGGCCAACTTGTCAAGAGCGCCAAAGTCTTTTCCAAAGCGGCGCCTTTACTTCTTCTCCTCTTTCTATATATTGTAAACTTCTCATTTGAGAATAAGATCTCTCAACCTTAAGGCAAAGCTCTGCCCAAAAATCTCTTGGGTTTGTAAGGCAGAACTCTGTCGAATTTTTACATTGAATCAAGACTTGGCAATTTTTACCTCCATTTGAACTTGCACTCACGCATATGTCTATGTTTTCTTTTGTGTTAAGTCATTTTCTTTTATGCTTTTCACAGAACGATTCCATCATGTCTAGTGCATTGTGAAGTTTCTTCGTCTGCAGGTCTGCCAGAAGTGTCTACAGCAGGAATATAGGCGCATGTGAATAGGCTGGCAAAGTGTGTCTCAGAACACCTTTGATAGTTCTTCCTCCTTGTATCTCTACGGACCCCTGACTCACTAATATAGAAGAGTTTCCCACATCAGAGGAAGTGTATGACAGCTTCTTGGTGAAAAGTGTATGTTCAGGCTGAGTGGGTCATCTTTTTTGGTGTATCACCCTTTTTAAGTTTAGGTTTAGGATCTGTTTCAGCATCTTTCTCCCTTTTCATTCCCCCCCCCTTTTTTTTAATTTATTTGTTAGTAGTAGGGAATCCAGGGCCTAAAAGATACATCAAAGGGAGCTAGCCCTTATCTAGAGACTCTCCTCCCAAGCTTTGCCGGTCCCACATGCGAGAGGGGAGTTTTCATTGTTGCGTGTTCGGCCTCCTGCCCAGGGTGCAATCCACTGCGTCAACAGTTTTTGGCACGTCCGGTGGGACCAACTAGGACAAGTTGTGTTCAAAGAGTTGAAGAATTTTTGGTGTGTTCTTCAACCAACCAGCGTTTGGAGGCTTTTTTATCAACACCAATGGCGACTCCGAGTTGAATTAGCTGGTTAAGCAGTCGTGGTGCCATCAAGAGATCACTTTTTGTATAGCTTTGGTAGAGCTCAGGTTGTTATGAAATCATCTCAAACTCCAGCGTTACTTCCCTCATTGTTGAAGGGTAACCAGGAGAGCTGCTTTAGGTGATTTCATAAATTTTTTGAGCTTGATCAAAACATATGAAGAAATATAAGGTACATGGTCCTAAGCAATGGATTATACATGCCAAAATGCGCCTTCATTTGAAACAGCTCTTCCTATGCATCAGCAGACCTTTCCTAGTCTTCCTCAACTCCCTCAGGTCACTGATCCTAATGGCAGGATCCTAACTTGGAGGGAAATAGTGGAATCAAAGGGCAGGAAGGAGGAGAAGAAAGGTTTTGCTCAAAACCTTGAAAAAGACGAACCTGCTCCTAATCACCATGATGATTCCTATGACCTCCAGCAAAGGCTCTTCCAAGAGGATATAGCCAGAAGAATTGTAGAGTTGGAATCCAGAGAGAGATTCCTCAGTCAATGTGTGATGGACAGTTCAGACCCAACGACACATTCCATGTCTGAACACACCCCACCTACACACCTCCAAGAGAGCTATCAGGCCACACCTGATATAGATGAAGTGCTAGCCAAATGGAAGGAGGAGAATCATTCAATTCTAGCTCAAGGATTGCCTCCTCTTCCACATGGTTTTTCCACTTCACCACTTCTCAAGGAGGAACCTGTTTTGCAGGAGGCGAGTGAGGAAGAAAAGATCCATCTGCAGCTTCCCAAGAGGCTTTCATGAGTGATAAAAAAGAAGAAATCATCATCGAGGCTCCTTTTGAAGACTTCATCAACAATGGAGAAGACATAGGGTATGCATACATGCAAATGTTCCAGCAATACGAGGAGGAACGTAAGTATGGTGAGCTCTCTTCCCCTTTGTTTGATGAACTTCCTTGTTGCTTCGATGAGGAGGACGACTATGCTGAGGAGCCTAAGTTGGAGGAGGATCAGACGGATGTCTTTGAACAACTAGAGACTCTGATCTTTGAGGAGAAAAAGGAGAGGCTTGTCCATCTTGAGGACAACTTTGAAGAAGAGAGCCTTGAACAAGAAGATGATGTTTTGTGAGATGAGCAATCAGTTTGTGATTCCATTTCAGACATCACAACAGTCACCCTTCTTCAAGAAAGCCTTGAGGGAGCAGAGGATGAGTTTGACAGGGTCTTCAATGAAGCAGAAAGAAACGGGTCAAACCATGATGCATTGCAAAGGGACTGTGCAGATCAAGGGGCTTATGGTGATGAGCCAACAACCACAGATTTCTTGGTGAGATGCACCAGCATGAAGAGCCAGCATTCAACAAGCTTCCAAGAACAAGAAGAGTACATATATGCTGGAAGCATGTTCGATTCTGATCCACTCGGATGCAAGCCAATCAAGGTGACAGGGAAGAGGAGCAGGTCACCAAGTCTCCATTCCATTCAGCTGCTTGTTTGGCACCATAAGTTTCCTAGCCGGGGAGGGGACTTAAGAAGTTTTCCCTTTGACTCAGGAGGGAAGCAAATATACCTGGTTAGCTATACATAGTAGTTTGCTTTCAGTTTCTTTTCTTGTTTTCCTTAAGTGCTGTTTGCACAAGTAGTGTTTTTAGCCTTGTGTGTGTTTTTCCTTGTGTCTGGGGTAAAAGCTCATGATTGATTCTTGGATTTATTGGGGCTGTTGTTAACATTTCTTTTAAGCTGCTTTCTGACTCCGTGTTCAAATGGACTTTAAGGCAACTGGCTTCTAAGCATAGCAGGCATGCTTCCCTTGGGAGTCGCCAATTTGTTGACCATTTTTGGTCCAACAGGGCAATATCGGTCCCCTTCTTTCCTTGCTATTCTTAACCAGTCCAAAATCTGATTCTTTGCACAAGTTTGGAAATTTCTACGGACTCTGCAGGTGAAGTTTTTACGGACTCTGCAAGTTCATTTCTACGGACTCTACAGGTAGAGACGAGTTCCCGACACTTAGGCGCAAAATGGATCATTTCAAGTGCCCTTGCAGAGGGCAGTTCGGGACTCAAGAGCCCTTGCGGAGGGCAGGGAACACTTTTGCAAAGAGGCCACAGAGAAAAGCCGAGAAAGGTAAGTTTCTTTCGGAAGTTTGTTTAAGGCAAAGGAAGTACCCTTCGAAAGGGTTGTTTTCAATTTTCCCGAAGGGCAATTTTCAAAGGCAGTCGAAGAAGCAAAGGAAGAAATCCTTCAGACTTTTTGTCTAAAGGAATTCCTTCGGACAAAAAGTTCGAAGGAATTTGGAATGGCTATGAGCAAGAAAGCCCGAAGAAAGGCACGGAAAAGACTAAGGCATATAACCTTTTTTTTTTGGACTTTTTGTCCGAAGGAATTCCTTCGGACAAAAAGTCCTAAGAAATTCAGGGAAGTTGCGGGAGAAAAGCCCGAAAGAGAAATACCGAAAGCCAAAGGCAAAGTGCTCGAGACAATTCTTGTGGACTTTTGTCCGCGGGAAAAATGGTCCGCGGGAAATTAGCCGGAGACCAAGGGAGCCGAAGGACCCCGAAGGGCAGGTGCCCTTGCGGGGGACTCTCGACTGCTAAATGAAGGACACTTCTCTAAAGGCCGAAGGGTCACCTTCCCTTCGGGAGGGAAGCAACAAGATAGCCCTGAGGGCTGAAGGAGCTAGAAAGAGACAAAGCTAGGAAGAGACAAGTGCAGAAACAGACAAGACGGCCCAAGTGGCAAAGGGAAGGCGAGTTATTGCCAGGTGGTCATCAAACGACGCAAACAGTAAGCGGCGTGGCCTGCTTTCTCCACTTTGCATTTATGAGCGGACAAACCGCGTGATATTTGGAAAGAGTAGTCTTGTTTGCAAAAAAGAGGTGTGGCCCGTGCTTTCACATTAATGTTTGAACGCCAAAGTCAAGATCGGTGATTACACAACATGATTTTAGCAGGCCTCTTCTAGAAGAATGACATCAGCAACAGTGACTTCCTCTTCCCGATGCTCACAAACGCACATGGACCAGCTTGTTAAGATCGCCAAAGTCTTTTCTAAAGCGGCGCCTTTACTTCTCTTTCTATATATTGTAAACTTCTCATTTGAGAGAAAGATCTCTTAGCCTTAAGACAAAGCTTTGCCCAAAAATCTCTTGGGTTTGTAAGGCAGAGCATTGCCGGATTTTTACCTTGAATCAAGACTTGGCAATTTTTACCTCCATTTGAACTTGCACTCACGCATATGTCTATGTTTTCTTTTGTGTTAAGTCATTTTCTTTTATGCTTTTCACAGAACGATTCCAGCATGTCTAGTGCATTGTGAAGTTTTTTCTTTTGCAGGTCTGCCAGAAGTGTCTACAGTAGGAATATAGGCGCATATGAATACGCTGCCAAAGTGTGTCTCAGAACACCTTTGATAGTTCTTCCTCTCTGTATCTCTACGGACCCCTGACTCACTGATGCAGAAGAGTTTCCCACATCAGATAAAGTGTATGATAGCTTCTTCTTGGTGAAAAGTGTATGTTCGCGCTGAGTGGGTCATTTTTTTTGGTGTATCACCCTTTTTAAGTTTAGGTTTAGGTTCTGTTTCAGCATCTTTCTCCCTTTTCATTCCCCTCCCCCCTTTTTTTAATTTATTTGTTAGCAGTAGGGAATCCAGGGCCTAAAAGATACATCAAAGGGAGCTAGCCCTTATCTAGAGACTCTCCCCCCAAGCTTCGCCGGTCCCACAGGCGAGAGGGGAGTTTCCATTGTTGCGTGTTCGGCCTCCTGCACAGGGTGCAATCCACTGCGTCAACACAGGGGTGACAAGGTTTGCTACTCATTTTCTTGCCTTGTAGACTCTTCCCCAACAACAAATGAATTTGAAACGAATGTTTTTTTCAAATGAGTGGGTGGACTCTTCCTTTGCGAAACATATGGATGGCAAAATGTTGGTTGATTATGTTTTCTCACCGTCTTTTTAGGAAGAGGTAGAGCAAACTGTGTTATTCTTTGAGTGTTTAGTTCGAGTTTTGAGACTTATTGATGGGAATAAATCCCCCGTGCATTATTTGTACGAGGCAATTGATAGGACTGAGGAAGCTATTAGGAGCAGATTGGAGAATAACAACGCTAAGAACATGCCATTATGAGAAATAGTTGATAACAAATAGAATTGACAAATACATTCTCCCTTTGATACAGTTGGATACTTTTTGAGTCCATTGTTCTTTAGTGCCTCATTTTGAGATGATGTAGAGGTCAAGGAGGGCTTATTTAAGTACACAGAGAGAATGATTCCTATTCAAGAGAAGTTTAAGACATATATAAGGAGTTGACAATGTACAAGCAGGCAGGGGGTTTCTTCTTTAGTAAGACAACATGCACAGGAAGGAGGCCCTGAAAACCAAGGAGATAATTTTTCTGCATACGTACAATGAAAGTGTTGAATTTTGACTAAATTGTGCATGTTACATTGTTGACAAAATCTATATTGCATCATAATGGTGGGATTACTTTGGTAAATAAATCAAACATCTTCGAAGGATGACAATGTGCATTTTGAGTCAGCTATGCAGTTCATCCGTTTTATGAACACAATTGGAGTGTATTCAAGCACATACTTCCAAAAAAATCAAATGATTTTGCATTTGTCCACCACAATCTTCCTCTGAAGATGAAGAAAGCTCAAGGTTAATAAATATTGCATTTCCTTATTGTCAATTCGTATGAAAAATTGATTTATATTCTTGTAAAGTATTATTCGCTAAAGTCGCTAACATATGCAATCTATTTGATAATGTTAGATACTGTCGAGGAAGATCAACTGATTGACCTTGAAGAGATCGATCTAAATTCCGAATGACTTGAAAATAATAAAGAGCCTATTTTTGATGATTCTGACTTTGAAATCACAGAGGACGTTGGATTCGACACCAAGGTTGTCTCCCAAATTAGGAGAAGCTTGGACCCTAGAGAGATGTTGAAATTTAAACATGTTGATCCATAGTCTATCTTGTTGATTTTGGCTCCCTCCCTTTTTTTGTTCTTTTGTAAATGACAATAGTATGCATTTTGAAATGCAAATGTAATGAAAATTGAATAGCATTCAAAGTAATGAAAGAAAATAGTTGATTGATTTTGATGGCGTATAATCTAATTTATTTTCTTCTCATAATCTGTATCTATTCTCTATGCAATTGAAATGTATAATGTATCTCTGTGCCATGGAAATGCTTTAAATTTAAAAAATAACATTTTTTTTCTCCCCTTTCCATTTTTTTGGCGGTTTTATGTTTTGCCCTTTTTGAAAAAAGGCTTTTCCCCCAAAAGATTTATGCTACTATGGTTTCCACTACACCCAATTTATGTAATTCATGCTTAAACATTAGTTGAGATAAGTTGCAGTGGCAGAATCGATATGAAGATGATCTGGACATCCTTAGAGTGGTGAAGTTAGCAACTTTCAGCTCTTGAATTTGAGCAATTATCATAGATGAGGAAACCGTTGAATTGTGCAGGTGGTGATTGCGTAATTGCCTCGACGATTCCCTGATCGTTGTATTTTTCGGTGACGAATGTGCAACTGTTGTGGCTATTGCGAAGCCGCCCTGACAGTTTTGTAATTGTTGGTATGCATATTGTGGCGGTTTCACCACCATGCAAAACATGGTAATATGAATGATTGTAGTCCACTCCCTTACGACGGGTCGTTTGAGATCTTTGGTGGGTTCCAAGGTGAGAGGGCATACATATAACCTCTGTGGAAGGCATAGGACTTTAGAAACGTGATCAACAAAGCAATGAGAGTTTGTGATGCTGGATTCACATTTTAATTTGCAAGTTTGAGTCCTTGTTCATATTGTCTCATTGTTTCCTAGCTGTGAGTGGTTTTTTAGTGGTGTTGGTTCATTGTGAAGTGTCTGAAAGGTGCAAAGTAGTTGTGTGTGCAAATTTTTGATAGTGTAGGAGTGAAAGCTCTATCTACAAAGGCCATATCCAGTAGTAACTTGTACATTTATTGAATTTCATAGTGGAAGGGGAGTGCAATTGCCTCACCCATTGGAGTTTTTCACACATCGAGTTTCTAAAGGATACATAGCGTGTTCTTCTTGTGTTTTGTTTGATCTTTTACTTATATTTATGTTCAAAATTATGTACATTTTATTTCCAACACTTATTTATCTTTGTTTTAATAATGAGAAGTGGTCTAGAACAATTATCTTTCAATCATAAGTTGAGCTAGGAATATAGGATCCGTGTTGGTGAAGCTTAGTATGGATCATATGGACTTCGATGGAATCCATGTTGCACGAGATGTTCATATATCTTGATAACCAAGCTCTCGGAGCCTGCTTGAGACCATAAAAAGATTTGATGAGTTTGCACACCTTTTGTTCTGGACCGAGTGTAAAAAATACCTCTAGTTGGGTCATATAGACCTCTTTTAGATCTCCATTTAGGAAAACACTTTTTACGTCCATTTGATGGACCTTCCAATCAAACTAAGCAGCCATTACAAAGACCATTCTGATAGTCTTTATCTTGGCTGTGGGAGAAAAAGTCCCCTTATAGTTGATGTCTTCCTTTTGAGCATATCCCTTTGTCATGAATCTCACATTATAGTTGTCTATGTTGCCATCTGCCTTGTATTTGGTCTTGAAAACCCACTTACAATTGATGGCTTTCTTCCTTGTTGGAAGATCAACAATTTACAATGTATCATTCTTCATTGTGCTTGATACTTGACATCCATGGCATCTTTCCAAAGGTTTGACTCTTGGGCTTCTTGAATTGTTGAGGGCTCAAAAGAGAAAACAACTATGCTCATGCGGGCTAAGTTCACTTCGTTATGAGCCATGTTGTGAGTTCTTGGCCCTGAAGTTGAAGTGCCTGTGTCTCCATTCAACTTTGCATCTTGTATGGTTCTGGTGTACCACTTGGGTATTTGTTGTGTAGTACTTGCAGATTTTGGTGCTAGAGAACCCGGTTGACAATCATCGTCATCATTATCCTCGTTGTTACTGCCTTCATCATCATCACCATCCTCATCATCATGAGATGGGGTCACATGGCTGGAACAGGGGATGTTGTGCAATGTGAGTTTGGCTCACCCTTCTTATCGAAGACTACATCTTTGTTGATGTACAACTTCCTGGTGTTAGGATCTATGAGCAGGTAGGGCTTCAATTCATTGTTGCATTCAAGAAAGATACATTTCAAGGATTTTTCGTGCAACTTTTTCCTTTTCTTTTGAATGTGCATGTATGATGTACAACCAAAAACACGAAGTGAGAAATATAAGGTTTATACCTTGAGCATGCTTTCTCCAAAGTGATTCCATTGAGAGATTTTGTGGGTTTACGATTTAGCAAGTAAACTGCTATGCGAATAGCTTCTGCCCAATATGGATGTTCTAGGTGGGCATCGTTCAACATGCACTACATTTCGACAATAGTATGATTTTGTCTCTTAGCAACACCATTTTGTTGTGGCATGTAAGTAGCAATCAACTGTCTCTGAATCCATGCTCCTTTAGAAAAGCATAGAAGTCATTGTTGTGTATTCCCCTTTCGATCTGAGCGGAGTACATGCACGAGAGGACCAAATTGTCACTCCACTAGAGATTTGAATTCTTTAAATATTTCAAAGGTCGGATCCTTGGTCTTCACACAATACACCCACATATTTTGTGTGATCATCAACAAAAAGTTGAAAATATTTGAATCCACTGACACTAGGACTCGTTTTTGTATAGATTAGTGTGCACCAGATCTAAAGTACTAGTTTTTGATGAGTAGTTGAACCAAAATGAGCTCTATATTGTTTTCCTGCTAAACAACTAGAGCATAAATTAGTGGTCTTCTTGAGTAAGGGAGGACCTCTCTCCATATTATGTTTGTTGAGTGCAAGCAAGTAGCCAATGCTAAGATGGCCATATCGCCAATGCCAATGTCATTAACCTTGATTGCCAAAGCTTGATTGTCATTGTGGAAGACATCAACTTCAGAGATTTTGCCTAGTCTAGAAGCACGTGCAACAATCTCTAAGCTTTTGGATTTGTCTCGAATGAGACATCTTTTCATCACCTTTGCAATCAAATTCAACCTTAAGGTTGTGATCCAATAGTTGGTTTAGGACAGTAAGTTCTTTGTTAAACCTGGAACATAAAGAACTTATGTAATTTAAAAAGGATGCTTGCCAAATGGCAAAAACATCACCTAAATCTTTGATGTTGTAGGATGTATCATCACCAAGAGAAGCCTGGTTGCAGTAAGAAGTATGACTTAGATTGACGAACCAATCTTTCCGTCCAGCCATGTGCCATGTAGCTCTTGAGTCAACGTACCAAATTGAACACTGACGATGGATTTCCTCATGAGTTTGTGCAGCATAAACATAGTCTTCATTTGGAGGATTGTCATCTTCGGCAATATTGCCATATTGCTGTTGTATGGAAGGCTTATTCTTCCTTTGTGAGTATTGCGGCTTCTTCGGTTCTTGTAGTGATTGTTACAATGACGACTTCTTTTTGCTCGGTAACCCATTCGTGAATGTATTGTACCAACAATATTTTAGCTCATGCCCAATATTTCCACATATGAGGAATGTCTTCTGGTAACAAGAATTGGTCTCGTGTTGTTTCTGTTTGGGAGAACGATTTGTAGGTCTCATGGGCTTCTTTCCTTTCTAGTGTGTGGCCAAGGCATGATCCTCATTGTCTTCATTGTGCATTGATTCTTCCTATTGAAGCATGTTTACCATCTGCTCTAAGGTGGGTTTTTGATTGGAGACATTAAAAAATGTTAGAAAAACCTTGTATGTGGAGGGCAGTGCTCTCTAGACAATGGCTACGAGAGAGACATTTGTTGCCGTTTTGCCTAGCGCTTATAATGAGGTCCACAACTCTGCAACCCGATGGAGAAAAGCTTCAATTTTTTCTTTAGTCTTCATCTCTAGCCAATGCAATTGATTCTGTAGGTGTAGAATCTAGTTCTAATTGTTCATCTCATACATGGTGCTTAGCTTATCCCATGTGTCTTTGGCGGTTGTAGAATCTCGGATATAAGAGGTTGGACCTCATCTGAAACAATGAACATGATAATTAGTTTGCCCTTCTAATTGGCTCTATAAAATTTCTGCACTTGGTTGGCATCATTTGCATCTCTGGTAAAGGTGCCATTAACAACTAGCTATAGGTCTTCAAACTCGAGATAATTTCGAACTTTAATCTTCCAAGCGGAATAATAAGTCACACATAGAAGCTGAGAATTTGGCCTAAAGAGTCTAGGAGCATTGGCACGGTGATTATTACAATGTAAAAAATGACAAAACTAAATTTGCCAAATGGGCAATAGTAAGTCCAAAATTTTCTCACAACAAACTTTGTTAGACTACGATGGACCTCTAGGTAAATTTTCAGCTTCTGAATCAGCTCTGTTTTTTTTGGCAAATAGCTTGACTCAGGGATTTGCAGAGACCTAGATCACCTAGCTCGCAAAAACAATTAATATGGGAGCAATGTAAGAGCTGTACAAAAATCCTTTTGGGGGTTGTTTTACATTGTCATTTTAGACATCATTGCAATTTCTGGAAAAAAAATTCTGCTCAAAGCTCAAGATGTCTAATTAATTTGATTCTAGACAAATTTTGCGGTAAACAATTAAATTTCGCACAGTGTAAGAGCTGTAGTGAAATGCTTCTGGGAGATGTTTTACATGTGTATTTTGCTCATGTTTGCAAAGTTTCAGGTAAAAATTCACTATGGATTAAAATTTATGTAATTCACTTGATCCCGGGCAACTTTTAAACAAATATATAAAAAAAATTATTGCGTTGTAATTGGGTTAATCCGACATTGGCAATAATTGTGAGACAAGGATGCTTTATTAGGCACTACACTCACCAAACGCTTTGCCAATGGGGAAAGAGGCTAGAGGATGAGAACCCCGAAGTGGTGAATTACTACATTCACCATTCCTCAGCCCTACTAACAAATGCTTACAGTGGCTGCGTGCTAAAGTGGGTCCCCTTGCCTTGTGATTATTACCAAAAATATACGAGTAAAAAATGTCATTTGGGTAAAATGACTACTCATGGAGGTCATTTGGGTAAATGACTAAAATATACACAAGGTAAATCCCAATAAAAATTAATATATAATAAAAATTATAAAGTTTTTCACAATTTTTTTCTTGAAACTTTGTAAAACAAAAATTTAAAGACATATAAGATGCTTTATTGCCTTTTCTTGAATTTTTGGAACAATGATTTTGTTGATGTTTAGGGTAAAGCTCTCTATTTGTCTCTATGTAGGGGGGTTCGTGAGTGCCTGATTTTGCATTTTGCGAGGTGTTTATAAGTTTCCTTATGTAAAATGTGGCAATCTTTTGTATGACCAGAGCGGGAGAAAAGTGCTACCAAAGAAGCAATTGAAATTCTTCAGAAGGTATGCTGTAATTATCTTTAAAGTTTAAACTATCTATTGGCTTTAATACGGTGATACTCTTTTCAAATATTATATTAGGAGTGACTATTTGAAAGATTTAGAAACTGTGTATAAAAGGTATATTGTAAGAATAATGGCATGCCTTGTGCTGCTACCAATATCTCACTGGTCCCAAAAAATCCCTGTTCACTTATGGATGCGATGTCATGTCTTTGAAGTAAATTGTCTTATAAATCAATAGTTGATAATTTGAAAGAAATGTGTGTTTTTTAGACCTCTATATAAATTATAGTCAAAAAATGTAAACTAGCATTTTATAGTCCCATGTTAGATCTATTGCATCAGGACTAGGAAGCATATGTTGGTTGCATTTGTTTTTGGATTTAATAAATCTTTAAAGTTATACAACTTGATTATAATGCTTTGCTAGTAGATTTAAATTTTATTCTGTAGGAGTTGATGGGAATACTAGGCCTCGCATGACACTAGCAGATAACTCCCAGCAAAGCACATTTTAATAACTCAAGAGCCTGAAAAAATGTTGGTAGATCTAACTAATAGCTATTTTTTTATAGACTGACTAGCTAGGCTATGACTAAGATAAGTTTAAGGCAAGGTGGAAAGAACCCTAGAACCGCAAAGCTTTGAACAAGGATTTTTAAGCTTTTTATAGTGTTCAAGTAGGATAATTAGAAAGATGAACATTTAGAAGTGGTTCCAATAGGCTAGACTAGTAGAGTTTGCTTTGCCTATAGTTTTAAGGCCCGAAAGGTGTCAACTTTGAGACAGTCCATGAATTTGAGATTTCTGAAGGTGGTATGCTTCTTGCAGTGTATGCTATTGAATTAGTGTTGTAACTCGCATGAAAGCTTATACTGGAGTAAAGAGTAAATTGGAGTAGAATACAATGGAAATGAACCATTCTTGTATTTACACCTACAATTTGGATAAATAAATTTAACACTTAAATTGCAAGGTACATATTTGATGTAAAGTGTACTACAGACTAGACAAGTGGAGACCAAGCATAGGTGCCCCTGCCTTCTTCAAAAAGTTAAAATGGCATTATTATTTTGGGTACAAGGAGCTTAGCAAGATAGGGGTTAACGTTTTGCAATGGAAATACTTTCAGGGATGAGCCTTCAAAAACTTTACAAATTGGGAAAGCAATGTGTGTGTTTTGTAAAAAACTTTCATTAGCCAGAAATTAGATTCCATTTATATAAAAAAGATTGGTCAGTATGGTAGCATGTTTACGAACGAAATAGCATAGGGTGGGAAGTTTGAACAAGGGACTGTAAATGCCTAATCATTTTAAAATTCCTATGAAATCATTCCAAGTGAGGGAAGAAAGAATGACACCAAAAATGAACACTCCAGCTACAATGACATCTGCAAGGAGAGTGTCATCATTTTTGTTAGGGATGTGCCCCTCCCACTCGATTGCTCAAGATTGATGGCCTTCCATTCATCATTCCCACCATTATTATTTCATTGGGTTTACCTTTGCTTTGATATCTGTTGTTTGTAGCCAATTATGTATGTCATAGATCTATTGGTATAAAAAAGATTGTTCGTGAATTCATTTTTGATTTCTATAGTTACACAATAATGAATTCACACATTTTGAAACTAATTATCTAGTGGTCCTATATGTATGTGAAGTTTGGGGCAGCAATGTGTCTGACCTAAATTGGAGACAGGTAGAAAGAATCCAAAAGCATTTAATCACAAGCAGCCTCAAAACCAAAGCCTCAGTTCCATATGAGATTCTATTAGCCGAAACAAGTACTTTTCTATTGGAAGCATCGACAATGACGCGTACATTAAATTATTTAAAAAAGACACAAAGTATGGAGAATCATTGATGGTCCAAAATGGTAATAGAAGCAGAACTAAGCATAAGAAAAAACACGTGGATGAAGCAAAACAACAAATGGACGAGTAAATGGGACATCCACATGCAAGAATGTCCAAACACCAAAAAGGAAATAAAAAAGTATGTGAGAGAGAAATACAAGACATCGATGTGGACAAAGTATCTAGGACGGAAGAAAGCATACTACATCAATAAGTTTAACCCCACATGGGAGCACGAAGAAAAGACATACATAGGGGCAGAAATCAAATGGAAAACAAAGATGTTGATCGCACAGTTGAGGACTAGCTCACATCATCTTACGTGTAAAACCGGCAGATGGATAGTACCCAAGGAAGAATGGGAAACGAGAACATGTTTACTTTGTGACAAGGGAGTAGTGGAAACAGAATGCACTTCATTATGGAGTGTGCAGCCTATAATGACATTCGTATCAACTACAAAGACAGCTTGAGGGTTGACAACTTAACTAACTTGTTTGAAGAGGAAAGGTTAAATAGAACAACAAGTTTTCTAATCAAGATCCATAGTAGAAGAGTTAGCATTGAGAAGGGATTAAATTTTTTGAAATATTAGTAGGGTAGCCCTTGTGTCAAGAGGTTGTGTTAACACGGAACAACTTTGTTGCAAATCTTGGTCCCATAGAATGCTTGGTCGTGTGGACGTTATTAAACTCTTTCGTTCTTTCATTCATCCCTATAGATAAGATATTAAGTTTTTGATAATCAAGGATTCCATACTTCGAAACCCTCTCATTAGACTATAAAAATGCTAGAAAACACAAAACAAGGAGATATGTATGTGCGTGAGGGCACATGTACGTTTGTGAGACATATGATGTATGATTTGAATTTCAGATATTGGCAATCTAACAATCATGAGAAAAGACCTTATAAACATTAATTAGGATCATAACATAATAGAACATGTATTTAAATTGCAGATTTAGTGGTTGCAATCGAAAGTTAAAATGGACAATAAACTTCAGCTTATATAATTAAATTTTCAGAAAACAAGCGAGTTAAATAATTAATTATCAACATCAAGATTATTTTCATACATCTCTAATTACTAGATTGGTGTTCATGAGAGTATGTTGGTGGTGTCAATTGTTTTAGAGTCTGGACCTAATGATGCTAAAGAAGACAATGCTATACGTATAATAATTGTCTTCTATTTTATTTTTTAGTCATTAATGGGACATGATGGGTCCCATGGAAAATTTTCCTCACATGGAAATATTTTAGAAATTGTTTCCATGAGTTTTCAAGGGGCTTCAAAGGACTTAATTTTTTGCAAATATTTCCTAGAATGATTTCAAAACAGATTAGAAACATGTCAGATGTAGTGTTGGCACCATAATCCAACCATTGTAATATTGTATTTTGAACCGTTATGATAGTGTGCCATATTGTATTGTAATGTGGGAGATGTGACCCCTTTTGTTAAATGGGTCATGTCACCCTCAGAGCATGCGCCACATAGATGTGTAATGGGTTGGGTAGGTTAGGCAGATTGAATTGATAGATGACAGTGTAATAGGTACCCTAACACCAATCATGTGGGATGCCCGTGCCTATAGATACAGGGAATGAGATCAATGTAATGGATAATGAACTAACGCTGACATTTTGTAATGCTGTGATGCTAGAAGAAAGCTAATGTTGACAATGTATTATTGCTTTATGATGACTATAATAATGGATTTGTTTTGTGCACACTTGTGTTGATTGTCTTCTCTATGTGTGTGTGCTATTTGCTTGCTTAAGTGTGCGTTGTGTTTGGATGATCTTTGATGTTCTTGCTCTAATTGGACATTTAGGTTAACCCATTGCGCACCCCGGGTAAGTAGCTTGCAAGGGCTGATATGTTGTCGTGGGGAGGTAAGTGCTAGCTATGGTTTATATGTGCGCAATCATAAAATAACTAACAATTTGATTTTGTTGTTGGGACCTCCAATGACCAAGATGATGCAATCACATAATGTACTGGCATGTTATGGAGGATGAAATTACTGATTGGATTGATCAAAAGATCCCGGAGTTTGCATGACAAAGGCTCATATTGGTGTAAAGCTAGAAGTGCAGGGCGATCAAAAGTCATATGATTGTTTTTATGAAGTTTTCTTCTTTGAGTTGCCAACGCATATGTGAGTGGATGACATGCCCCCCTTTGGGACATAGATCGAATGAAGACCCTTAGCCTTGTTTTGGTTTCCCAAAGGCTAAGGAAAAAGAAAGAAAAAGGGAAACGCTCGGGGGTTTCTAAGGGCAATTGCAAAAGTACTTTATTGTTCTAATTTTCACTAAAATTGTGGTCTTTTGAGGGTTGTGGGCGCCCAAGGACTTAAGTGGGAATTATAAGGATTGTTTTTTTTATATTTTGAAAAAGTTCTTCCCTCCATTTTGGACACACCCCTTTGGGGGATGGGTATAAAGGCAAGTGAGGGATCATTTGAAAAGATTATGCATGATTCGATATATTGAATTCATTGAGTCTAAGCATGAAAACGCTTGACTTTCTCCTTGAAGATGAAACCCTTCAAGGCGGATTGGAATTAAGGACGAAAACTCTTAAGACCAGTCAGGGCAGCTTCGTAAGGAAGTTGTATGGAGCTGAATTGTCTTCCAAAGGTGTTTTGAACACCATACATTCATTTGCAGGTGTGGCAAGTTGGTTTGAAGGCTGGGCGAAGTGGCTTGGAGGCCAAAAAGATATTGGCGAACCCTTGGGAGTTTTAGCGATTCATCCTCGGCGCTAGCAAACCCTTCCTAGGGTTGGGCGAAGGTCTTTTGGAGCCTATCTTGGCCTTTGTTGAGTGTGGAACAACCACAAATAATTTTGATATTTTTGTAATAATTTTCAGCCCTTGAACATTGCATAAATCATTTTCTAGTTGATTATTGTTGGCTGAATTATTGGATAATTTTCTATAATTTTTGGAGCATTTGAATAATATTTTTGTGCCATAATTGGGCACCTACAACAATCTGAAATTGATTTTGTGTATCTAGGGTTTGAGCCCTTTCATAAATTTATTTGTTTGATTAGGTTTTGTTGGAAAACCCCTTTATTCTAATTTCAGCCCAAAAAGGATATGTTAGTGGTATCAGAGCCAATTTTTTGGCTAGTTGTGGGGTTTGAGGGTTTATAAGGTCAAATAGTGACAAAAGGGAAGATAAATGACTTTCAGGTTTTTAGATGGTATTAGATTGGAGAAGCTTACCCAAGTGTAAGGAAGATTGAATGATATGATGGCAGAAATGATCCACACCGTGAAAAATCTAAATGGTGAAGGGAGCCTTCCAAGGGCAAACATTAGTTTTCAGCCACTAAAAGTCACAAGTGATTCTTTACCTAGGTCATTCTGGCCTATCTCTTTTCCCAGAGAATTGAAAGAAGAACGAGTTGGGATTGGACCAAGGTCAACCCCAAGAGCTATACAAGTAGATTCAAAGCATGCTTGGCATGTAGAAGAGGAAAGGAAATCTGCCCTTGTGATGAAGAGCCAGTAGCTAATTGCTCTAAGGATTCATCACTAAAGGAGGGCACAAAGTTAGAATTGAAATGGGTTAGTGAGCAACAGAAAATTGGTACTTTGAAGCCCTTTGAGCAGTAAAATGGTAACACTTTGAGGTAACCAAGTGTTGAAATTTTCGAGTTTCACAAATTAGAAAATTTGGGGCAGCAAGAAGTTGTCCAACAAGTTCATGAGCAGCAAAGAAAGCAAAAAGGGGAAGACAAGAATGAGGGAAAATTAGAAATATAAGAATTCTCCTAGGAAGGGAAAGAGCAAGCTTTACATGAGGGGTGTCAAGCATCCAAGGTTGATGTTGTCCCAACCCTAAAAGTAATGAATCCTCATGCAAACTTTGTAAAGTTTGAGCCATCATATGTTGAGAGCAGTGTTTTGAATTCTTCCTTAGTGGTGAATGAAGAAAGGGAAATCTTGGAGCATGAGCGAAAGGAAGAAGAAGAATCCATTTGGCATGATGATGATGAGTATTTGATGGTCAAAGTCAAATTTCTAGGTACTATTGTTCATTTTTAGTTTGCTGGAATTTTCATATCGGCAAATAAAGGTAAGCCATTTGATGACCTTCACATCAAGGGGTTGTTGCATCAACACCCTACGTTGTCCCTACAATATTTTGATCACCATGAAGATTATGCTAACAATGAAGACAAGATGGACACTAAATGGAGGAAGGAATTTCTTCAAAAGAATCTGAGGATGGGGAGTTGCAAATTCCCAATACGGATGTGGGATCCAATTGAGATTTACAAATATGGTATTGCTGTCATACAAATTCTAAATTCTTTGGCACCCATGCAAGGAGGTTGGCAAGGCCATGGGATCATAAAAAAGAACAATAAGGTGAAGAGATGTTGAAGAGCATGCAAACCACTCCAAATCTTGGTAAGCATCATGTTTTACTTGTTAATTTTCAAAGACTACATAGGGTGGTTTTGATTGATGGAAGCATGAAGGGCACATGGGACAAGGTTGTACAACCCTTGGCCAAGGTTGAGGTAATTACCACTGTTATAGAATCATTTTCAACTCTTGTAAATCAGATTCCATGTGGAAAAACACATTTCTACAGCCATGGTATGAAGGAGAATACTTTGTTTAATTTTGTGTATGTAAGGAATTGCCATGTGGGATCACAAAGTACAATTTGTACAATGAACATATCGCTGTTTGAGAGGGAAAACAAAGCAATTAATGACTGTTACAATCATTATACAGTCCACTTACATTCTATTTTATGTTGTTGGACAAAGGATAGTGTTTGCATGGTCATGAAAATGGGGGTAAGCAATAGATATCATGACCCAAAGATCAATGGGAGGGCTGTTTATAACTTATTGACTTTTGTTTCTCACATTTCCAGCTTGTTCCCTCCAATATTTTTTTCCACAAGAGAGAATCTTGACTGTAGGGAGGTGTGTTTCCTAGTCCTTAGCACCTTAGTGTTTTTTTTCAGCAAGTACAAGTGGATTTCCAGCCACCTTAGGAATGAGTTTGAGGAACAAAATGACATACCACAACCATGGTCAGGATAACATAAACAAACCCTTGGGAATCCATGTGAGGAGTTATAAGGAAAAAGCAAGACATCAAAGAGGAGTTCATATCAGGTTCATAAAGTTTGATGAGGTGATCAGAAAAGTGTTGCTAAACACTCTTGTTTCCATTAACATGTTTGTTCTATGTGTAGCATCACAACTTGGGTCGGTTGCTATGGCAACAAGGAAGACAAAGAAGGCTGCAATTTCTAAATTGGGGCAGCCAATACAACGCATGGGGATCCACTCCATTCCATGTTCAGTAAGCAATTCAACTTCTGAAAATGAAGGTTTTGGACAACTCTTTAAATAGGCAAAAATTCAACTTATGGATGATAGGAGAAAATCTGACATTCTCACAAGGAAGAGGTCCCCAACACAAAAAATTATGAGTTATACACACCAAATCGATTTGTTTCTTGCACTCAACATTCTGAATTTTATAGGGTAACAAATTCCGAACGTGATGAGAGAGAAAATTCTGGGAAAAAGGTACAAACCCAGCTTGTTACATACATTGAAAATTTTGGAAATGATGAATTTATACACGCCATTGATTGGGCAAAAGATTAGATTGTGGATAGTATAAGGAAAATTAATTTTTTTTAAGGAAATTGGCCACTAACACACTCAAAACATTCTGAGTTTCACATGACAACTCAGCTGGTTTTATGTATAGAAAATTTCTGAAAAATGTATTGCCACAAATTCAGAGTATGTTGTAGGAAGGTCTGAAAAAATTGTGCAAGTTCAGCTTGTGTTATGCACAATTTTTTTTGAAGATTGTATGACAAAAAACTCTACCGATGATGATGGGAAAAGTTCCAAAGAAGGTATACAAATTCAGCTTGCTTTAGGCAAAGGAAATTCTAAAATTTCTATGGCAAGAAATTATGAAGATGAAGGTAAGATGAATTATGGAAAACATGTGTCAAATCAGCTTCTTGCATACACCAAGAATTCTGAAAATCGTGACAAGGTACAGCCCTCGGTCATATTTGGAGATGGAAGGGAAAATTGGCCTCTCCTATGTGGTATGATAAGATAATTTGCAGATGGCGAACAACCCTTTCAAGGAGAGCAACCGTGGCACCTTGCAAGTATGGCAAATGGTCCTAGCTTGATAGATTGGATCTTAAGGCAGCAAGGTTTGAATTCTCAAGTTCAACTAAGCATGATAAGGCATGCAACAAGGAGAAGGGCTCAGAAAAATGAAATGACAGGGGAAAGTGGATAAAAGTAATCTTCTACCCATAGGGGAAGGAAGATATGCAAAGGGCAGCCATGACACATCCCCTTATGATGCTGTTCATGACTGTTCCGGCCTCTTCAAGATGAGTTGTGGACTCATAGCAAGCTCCTTGAGAGTATGGTGCTTAAGGGAAGTACCTAGGGAGGAGTGTGAGATGAATAGCTTCAAGTTTCTTGGCAAATTCAAGGCTGTAAACTACAAACTCAAGTTTGCTTTTGTGAATTTCCTTATGTTAAATGGCCAATATAGGGCTGTAAACTTCATATGCAACCCTAAAAACATCCAATTCGGACTTGTTTTTGAGGCCTTTTTACCCGAACCAAGGAATCACACAAGCAAAAGGGTGAAAGATGGGATTGCAGCCATAAGGAGGAAGCTTCCAGCCCATGGAAAGTATGGGAGTAAGAGCTTGGAGGTCATCTTTGAGGACCCTAACAGCTGTTCTATGTTTCAAATTGAAGAATGCACTTGGGGCAGCCACTTGTTTGAAAGGGGTTCGAGTTTAGTGGCTAATTGGGAGAGTGCTAAGGGCTGGTACCTATCAAACAAGTACATCTATGGCCGCCTTTGGTTTGGAGGAAGGACTACCGTATGTTGTAGCACCGTTTTCAGAACTTATGGGCAGCCAATTTTTTTCAGGTACAGTAACAAAGGGGTAGCGAATGAGGTCTCTCTTCCATGGGAAACACCTACAGGCAGATTGTACATGAAGGCAATTGTTGGGGCAGCTCCATGGATTTGCTATTGCTTGAGGACAAACAATTTTGGGCAGGGAGGATTGTCATGTCCCCCTTTGGGACATAGATCGAACGAAGACCCTTAGCCTTGTTTTGGTTTCCTAAAGGCTAAGGAAAAAGAAAGAAAAAGGGAAACTCTCAGGGATTTCTGAGGGCAATTGCAAAAGTACCTTATTGTTCTAATTTTCACTTAAGTTGTGGTCTTTTGAGGGTCATGGGCACTCAAGGACTTAAGTGGGAATTATAAAGATTGTTTTTTTTTTATATTTTGAAAAAGGTCTTCCCTCCATTTTGAACGCATCCCTTCGGGGATGGGCAAGTGAGGGATCATATGAAAAGATTATGCATGATTTGATAATTGAATTCATTGAGTCTAAGCACGAAGACGCTTGACTTTCTCCTTGATGAAACCCTTCAAGTTGGATTGGAATTAAGAATGAAAACCTTTAAGACCAGCTAGGGCAGCTTTATAAAGAAGTTGTATGGAGTTGAATTGTCTTCCAAAGGTGTTTTGAACACCATACTTTCATTTGCAAGTGTGGTGAGTTGGTTTGAAGGCCAGACGAAGTGGCTTGGAGGCCAAAAAGAGTTTGGCGAACCGTTGGGAGCTACAGCGATTCATCCTTGGCCCCAACAAACCCTTTTTAGGGTTGGGCGAAGGTCTTTTGGAGCCTATCTTGGCCTTTGTTGAGTGTGGAATAGCCACAAATAATTTTGATATTTTTGTAATAATTTCCAGTCCTTGAACATTGCATAAATCAAGTTTTTGGTTGATTATTGTTGGCTGAATTATTGGATAATTTTTGGAGCGTTTGAATAATATTTTTGTGCCATAATTGGGCACTTACAACAATCTGAAATTGATTTTGTGTATCTAGGGTTTGAGCCCTTTCATAAATTTGCTTGTTTGATTAGTGTTTGTTGGAAAACCCCTTTGATCTAATTTCAGCCCTAAAAGGGATATTTCAGTGAATTACAACCTAGATTAAGCAGTGCCCGAGTTTCTACAATTAGGGGGTTGTGTGGATGCCTCAAAACATCATGCAATGGATGTGTTTGTGAAGGGCATAGTTGAAAGTTATTTGTTGGAATTTGCAATGACTACATATGCTTTTGTAGACGAGGCCTCACAAAGATTCTCACAGAGCTGAGCAAGAGGTACTTTAAACAGTTGGTGTTGTGGCTAAAGATGTTGGTCACTATGAAGAATGTTGAGTGGTTCAATATTGAGTAATGGATTTTCATGCTATGAGGTTCGTGGTTGGTGGGGAGATTGGGTTTTGATATAATGAGTATGGGGTATATTAGATTTTGATAGTAGTGGTATGCAGAAGTTTAGATCCCATAATGGTTTTCCATGAGAGAGAGGCACAACACTGAGAACATGCCATAGCAAATGCACAAGGCCAAAGGGAGGCCTAAGGCAATGAGCGCCAAGTGTAGGCATCCACAGTGGGAGGTTTGGTTATGTTCACCAAGCAACATTAGGTAGTGGTGATGAGTGGGTGGTGCTTAGTATGGTGAAGGAACGACAATTGTTTCAACTAGAGAATGTTGAGAGTACCAGATCTGAAAGTGACAAACCTAGCTTTCTGTCGTCGTGGATGTTGCATGCAGATCACTTAGATTGAGCTTTGAGTCATATTGAAGAGGCATCGGATTAGGGAGTGGAAGATAGTGGATAGAGGATTAGCATCTAATAGTGTGGCTATTAATTTCAAATATTGGACTTAGCATTAAGGGCAGTAGTTGGAAGTTTTTTTTGATTTTGTGTTTCAATGGAATAGAGCATTAGAGTAGTTTATTGATTGCATGTAAGGTGATATGAATATGGAAGTGAATATTATAAGGGCCACCCATGTGGATGCAACCATAGGTGGTGGTGCATCTAGCGGATATGGTGGTGTGGTGGTTTCTAATACCGTTAGTGGAAGTGTCAGTGGCAAAACAATCAACTCTAGCGGATTTGGTGGGGATAGATGTTCTGGAGGTGGAAACTCCTCTGAAGGAGGTTTCTCTTCTATAGGGGGAAAATTTTCTAGTTGAGGAAATATGTTAGGTGGTGGGGGATCATCTGAAGGAGGTGGTTCCTTTGGCAGTGGTGGGTCGCATGGTGGTGGTGGCGGTGGCAACGTCTTTGGTGGTAGCAGTAACATGTAATGATTTTCTCAACTCAATTCTTCGAGCAACTCTGTGTAGTCCCTTGCATCATTTGTCTTCTTAGCATTGTAAGGATACATGTTGTGCAACTTAGCAGATAGACTCCATGCTTCGAGCATTGTCGTGCAACGCCTTGCATCATGTGCACTTTGTGCAACCCTAGGAAACATGTCACACAATGCAAAATCCCACTCCAACCTCACAGCCTTTGCGCAGCTCCCAACATCATGCACATCTTGCATAGTGCTAGGATCCATGCCACACAACCAAAGGACAACATTGTGCACTCCACTTGATAGGTGCAAAGCACGTAAGTGTCAAGGCCTAAGCATTTCTGGGTTTTAGGGCATTGGCCCATGTCAATATGTGGATAATCAATCTCAACTTTTGTCGTCATCGCTTTGCGCAACGCATCATTCTATGCAATATGTGCCATGTGTGACATCGACCGACTATGCAATGCATAACATTTGGACAACCTTTGCGTAGACATTGTAGCTCTTGCATCATCCACAAACTTGTGCACCATTCCAAATCTATGTGCAAAATTCGATGGCCCTATCAAAGCTCGTTCCATGACAAATTCCCTGTTAACATATCACGCATCTAGAGGTCAAGAGACATTCATCGAAAGGTGAAGGGTCACACATGGAAGCTCAAACATTTCAACTTCCATAATGGTTCTTGAGCCTTCATGACTTTGTAATCTAGGCATACATATTTGTAGCATTAGATAGCATTCAAATATTAGTAAAGTAGACAACCATACATCTTTCTCAAGAGTTGGACATGTATGGAACACACATTAGATAGCGTTCCTTCCATGGATTAAATGAGTTATATATACAGGCTTTGACTCTTTTGGTGTGGGTATTGTAGTGCATACTAGCCTGATGTGTGAAGGATCTTGTACAAATGGCATTGTGACTTTTTCTTCTTCTTGTGTTGCTAGTTTTCTTTCATATGCTGCTGCTTCTGATCAATCCATTCTCTTTCTATTGTTATTCTACGTGTTTTGCAGATTGAAGCAATCTTTCACAAATCTTCTTAATCTTCAATTTCTTTTTCATCTTCCTCTTCAAACTAGTCTTCAATCCAAGTTGGAATTCTCTTTTTGGTGGCTAGGCTTTTGCATTGGAGGCTCAAAACTGAATTTATTCTTAAGCCATCTTTCATCTGGTTTGAAGGCTTGACCCATTTATATTGGTTTTGGGTCTATTCTTCCAACTGTAGGAGGTATCTTCCCTCTCTAGATGGTCCTCGACTGCTGTTTGCTTTATCTTGATTTCTGCGGGACCATGGCCTCTGCATTAATGTATTTGGTTCTTCTAGATTATCTGCAAGTTGATCTAACTCTTCATTTTAAACAACATCCTTGAAAGAATCTTCTTCATCACTGTATTCTTTTTCTTCAAGGATAGGCCCAAAAACATCTTGTAGATTCAAGTCTTCAACTTCATCTATAATATCCCATCATGCAGCTGCGTTAGAGTAATATAGAACTTTGATAACTTTATTTTTACAAGAAAAATTTGGAGCAATATGCCCCGGTTGATTGCATATATAACAAATGACTTTTTTGGATTGTGGCCCGGGAAAACGACGATGACAGAGAGATTTGTGTTTGGAATCAGGAGTGCAGCAATGAGGAAATGAGCGGTGGTGGAAAAGAAGTTTATTGTGGTGTTGTTTTGGTTTGGATACAAAGGGTTTGCATCTATAGGGTGCAATTCTGGAAAATGGGTGGCAACTCGGCTGGCTTGGTGCTTGGACAGTTTTTGAATGGCTTTAGTATTGGACACTAATATCAAAACTTGTTGCCGAGCAAAATTAATTACATCAGTAATAGACATGGCATTAAGCCGCATTCCTTTGATATCTATATACTCAAGAACATGGTCAACGAGGTTGTATGGCAAGGCCTTGAGAAAGTGCATTTTGATAGGATCAGGATTTTGAGAATGGCCTTCATATGCAAGTTTACTGAATTGAAGAGCAAACTTTTCAAATTGTGATAAATGACAAAGCTTCATCTTTGCTAGTGATTTATTAGCTTCCATTGCTCTATTGCCTTGAGGTGGAGCAAATTCATTTATTAAAGTTAGTTATAAAACTTGCATGGGATAAATATGACAAAAAATTCTTGTTTCTTGCATTGTTTATGACATATTATTCCACTATTTCAAAACAATGCCCCAAAAATACCTAAAAACAATCATTGATTTTGTGCGCCCATCCAAATTAGAAATTTGACCAATATTTTTCATGGCATTGCACCATGACATGATCTCTTCTAAGGGATTGAGATGATCATCAATATTTAAATATCATGGCTGGATTGGGATTTGGGTTAGCTGCATTTGGGCTAAGGCTGGCTTTTCTCTTAACTTTGTTTCATTCTGGGATTTATCTAGCCTAAAGGCTAGACCAAAATCAATAGATACAAAAGTTTTGCTACTGGATTCAGGGTCTTGTTCGTTTTCACTATCTACCTTTTCTAACCAATCTAGACTTTGTTCTAGACTCGTAAGCTTATTGTCCATGCCAAAAAGCTTATCCCCTATACTATGAAACATGTTTTAATAAGAATCTACAATTCTATGAATGTCATTTGCAGTTCTCCTAATATATTGTACATCTCTGGAAAGATCATTAAAAATTTGTTGGTAATGGGAATTTGTTATGTCCCTCTTTTGATAGGGACATGGTGGAAGACCCTTAGCCTTAAAACCCTTCTCGGGGGCTAAGGGACAAGTATAAATGGAATTGGGTATTGATATGTTTTAATGAATGTGTAAAAGTACCATTTTGAAAAGTACTTTATGTTTTCTAGTTCACTTAAAAGGGGACCTTTAAGGGTCTTGATTGTTTAAGTGATTTTTAAAAAAAAAACAAGATCATATGGGAAGGGTCTTTTGAGATCCTTAAGTTACTCTCCCTTCCCAATTTTGGGCGCTTCACTTGGGAGGACTATATAAAGAAAAGAAAGGATCGTTTGGATGATTATGATTGTTTTTGGATAACTATTTTCTTGGAGTCTAAATGCGAAAAGCTGGGCTTGCACTTGGAGGACGGAAACCCTTCAAGAGAGCTGAATCAAGGACGAAAACCCTTGAATTCAGACCTACGTCAACTTCACCATAGAGTTGTATTGAGCAGAATTGGCAACAAAAAGGTGTTTTCAACATCAAGTGTTACTTTGTAGGTGGGGAAACCTTTGGAGGAGTTGGGCGAATGCATGAAAGGGCTGTCATAGGGCAGCAAATTACATTTTTGAGGGTTGCAGACTCAACAAAGGGCAGCGACCAGGTTTTGGGGGTTGGCAACCCACTTTGGGGTTATTTGAAGGCAATTTGAGTGTGTGGATCAGCCACGTTAATATTCTGAAATTTATTATAAATTCCAGCTCTACACCTAACCAAAAAATTAGGATTTTGGCTAGTTATTTGGCAAATAATTTGATATATTTTCTGCTATTTTTTGGAGATTTGAAATAATATTTTGGAGCTATTTTCAAGGCATCTACAACAGTATTTTGTTATTTCAGCTTGTTAGGGTTTGAAGAAAAATCTGAAAATTAATATTTTGTTGTTGATGTGGTTGAATAAATTCTTGTTTAACCAAATAACCCAAATATGGATCCTAAGGCATGATCATGTGAAAGGTTTGTTAAAAGGAGTTAATGCTATGGGATTCCCAAGGTATGGAAAGGTTCACTCAATTCTTCTTTTTCTTGCCAATTTTGGAAATTTGTGCTTAAATTTGGTATATTGCGGAATTAGAATTCCATGTTTGGAGAAAATTAAGAATTCTGAAAATGAATTAGGGAGAAATTTTCAAGTACATTCAGAAAATTCTGAGTATTATATGTCATTCCAGCCTATCATACAATTTGAAAACATGCTCCATAAAGTGCTAATTCAATTGGTTAAAAATGCTGCAAGGTTTGAAACCAGAGGGACACTTGGTAATGATATTAATGAGGGGATAAATGGGCCACTTCTGCTGAATATGTACGCTTGAAATAAGGTAAAAAGGGGCAATGAACAGCCCTCTACAAAGTCTGATTTTGCAAGAAAAGGTAAGTTTTCTTTTGAGGGCAAGGTTTCAATTATTGCTTCACTTTTCCAAGGTAAGCAATTTTCACACTTGGGGAATCCAACATGTGCTTTAAAACTCTCAAGGTACACATAGAGGGCAGCTCTTTGATATTTTCCAAATCTGATTTCTTTTTTATGATTATGATGTCTCTTGTATGTGGCATAGACACTGAGGAGTTGTTGGACAACACTTTGGTGATGAATAGCTTAATTGCAACAAAGAATTGCAGGGTTATGGAAAATTAGGATAGTTGTTTGGCAAAGGAGTTGGTTCACTCCATACTAAGGTACAAATGAATTGGTGGGTCAAAGGTGGACTTGACATTCCTACACATAAGTTTTCAGCTCTTCGGATGCATCATTGGAGGAATTTGAAGAATAAATTCAAGAGTTTATTCAGCTGTTATGAGTAGCATACAATAGTTTACACTTGGGACAGCGAGATGGTAAAGGGAAAAATCATTGGATGTAAGGATAAGGAGGTTGATAGGGGCTGCATTCTTCATGATATTCAGAAATTTGTAGCCATACTTCCCAAACAAATCTTGGTCCACAACACCAAAGAGAAGGGGAAAATGATTGTTTTGACGAACGTGTTTGCTTCATGTGTAGATGAGGACATAGGGGCAATCAAAGCCCTCACAAATGAAGACTACCTAGCTGGAATACCAATTGCCAGCCACCCTTGTGATGACAAAATCAAGGATTCTCTTGCTTTCAACATTTTAGGAGCATCTTTTGAACATGTGGTTTCAAGAATGAGAATTGACAACATGAGGTGTTGTTGGTTTTGCGTTTTCAGTTTGCTTAAGCCACACAAAAGCTTCATATCTATGTTACCGGATATGGCAAGTGAGGGTCCCCGATACACAGATACGGTACGATATGTGTATGATCCGTGGGGGATATGACCAGGGCACGTCTTGCCCCTTGCAGATACAACCAGACGTATTTGGTTGTATTTGCAGGGGGCAAGACGTGCCCTGGCCGTATCCCCCGCGGATTCGGCAAATAAAAAAATATTTTTAATTTTTTTTTGCACTTCTAAAAAATCTAAAGTCAAAAACATTAATTTTTTTTCACTTTTTTGTGCAACCCTAAAAGGCTAGCAAACAACAATAACATTATATCCATCGCATTTCTCTTTTCACAGTGTTTATGCTTGCAGCCACTTTTCTCTTACCGTTGTGTTTTTTCCTTCCTCAAATCCTCAGGCTGCATTTCATCTTTGACTTCGTGTGAAAGTGAGGCTGCGTTTAATCTGCATTGTGCGAGACTGCGTTCAATCTTCCAAACTCCTTGCCGTATCTGGTAACGTAGGCTGAAAACCACACAGTGTTTCAAAGGAGGCAAGAAACTGCTACCTTTGAGTCTTCCCCTGTCGTCCCTTATCGCCCATCTCCCGTCAGCCGCGTTTCATCCCTAGGTATGGTGGGTTTATTTATTTTTTAACTTCTTTGTTTAAAATTATAGATTTATACTATATAGTTTATAATTTTGTTTTTTTACTAAAACTTGTTAAAATTTTAATTAAAAATAATCTAGATTAGAATTTAGATTATATATTTTAAATATTTTAAAATATTAAAATTTAATTATTAATAATAAATATCAAATAGATTATATAGTTTAAAAATTAAATTTTAAATATTCTAAAATATTAAAATTTAATATCAAATTATATAGTTTATATTTTAAATATTTTAAGGTGTCCAAAATTTTAAATATATTAATATTTAAATTTTATATATTTTATTTTTTAATATTTATTAATCGTAATTTTCACAAATATGAAATACAATGATTATGTTTTTAATTTTAATAATAATTCTTTTTTTTAGTTTTTAGTATTTTAAATTTACCATTAAGTTTTAATAACAATGTTTTGTTTTTTACCAGGAGCTATAAACTTATAGTGATTTGTCAGAGATTAGAATGTCTCAGAGTGCAAGTGTTAGTTCGGTGGGGCAAAGGATAACCCCCAAATCTGATCCACGAGTGCCCCTTTGGAAGTATGTGACAGTATTAGAACATATCCTTGGTGGAGGGTGTTTTCATTGGGTTTGCTCAGAGTGTAATGGTAAATTCAAGAGCTCATATAGTTCAGTGAAAGCTCATTTGTGTGCGATTCCTAGCATTGAAATCAGAGCTTGTGGTGGGCCAAACATAAATGGAAAATCGGGAAAGGGCTTGTCACAAGCAAAGATCCTTCCATACATCAAAGAGCAAGAAGAGGTAGGTGTCGTTGTGGGGCAAAGATCGAAGCATCATTTGAGAAAGAAAGGATCACCACCTGTTGATCCATCTCATGCTAATGTGGTGACCCCATCACACTCCTTTCTTGCTACACCCGTTGCGACCGAAGAGGAAGAGGATTCACCTCTTGGTCGCAAGAGAACAAAAGATGCAGGCCCATTAGAGAGGTTATTCCAAAATGATCATGTGGGCTGTCATTTAATACTGTTAGATCACCATACTGGCAGGAAATGGTGAGATCTATCAATGCTGCCTCTAAAAGTTTTGTCACCCAAGGTTATGAAAAGGTGCGCACCACCTTATTAACAACGGAAAGAAAACACATTGAAGATGCATTGAAATCCATTAGGGATTTATGGATCGAAACAGGGGTGTCCATAATTTTCGATGGATGGAAAGATATGACAAATAGGCCATTGATTAATGTGATTGCAGTGAGTCCTAAAGGGGCAATGTTTTTGAAGGCCGTTGATTGTGAGGGGCAAGTGAAGGATGCACGATTCATTGTTGACATCCTTATAGAGTCCATTGAAGCAATGGGGCCTTAAAACATTGTCCAAGTAGTAACAACAACGCTAAAAATTGCAGAGCTGTGGGAATGTTGGTTGAGGCAAGGTATGGGCATATATTTTGGACACCTTGTGCCGTTCATTCCCCCAACCTTATGTTGCAAAATTTGGGGACAAATTTACTGGATCAAACAAGTGTATGAGGAGGCGAATGAGATCCAAATGTTCATAACCAACCATCACATGTCCCAAGCCATCTTTAGGACCTTCTCAAAATTGTAGTTGTTGAAGGTAACTCTTAATTTAATTTAATAAATTAATTTTATAAGTTTGTAATTTGTAGTGTTTTTATTTTTGAACAATTTTTTAAGTTTATTAATATTTGTTTTAATTTTGGATTAGGTTGCTGAGACTCGATTTGCCTCACACACCCTCGTCTTGAGACTTGTTAAGGTGCGTGAGGCATTGAGTAGCATGGTCATCAACAACCTTTGGGGTGTATGGAGGCAGATAAACAGTGAGAGAGCCACAAAGGTGAAAGGGTGGATTCTTGATGATGTGTGGTGGGAACATGTGGAGTATTTGCTGAGTTTTACTGAGCCCATCGTCAGCATGTTGAGATATGTGGACATGGATCATCCATGTTTGGGTGAGATTTATGATGGAATTGATTCAATGATTGAGAACATTAAATCCATCATAAATGCTAGAGAGCAAGATCCCACGGAGAGGTTCTTCAAGGACGTGCAGTCGCATCTCATTGAAAGGTGGAACAAAATGATCACCCCGTTGCATCTTCTTGTTTTTGCATTGACACCCAAATACTACAGTACAGAGATTCTTTCTTTGCCCAGGAGGGTCGCACCATATAGGGATGTTGAAGTTGCTGAGGGATATAAGACAACATTCTCGAGAATCTTTCCTGATCTAGAGGTAGAAGACCAAGTCAGAGAAGAGTTTGTGCATTTCATATCTTTGGTGGGTCACTCCTTTGGTGCTATTCGTGACAAGTACAAGATGGACGCTCACTTTTGGTGGAACCTCCATGGGCAAGCATCCACCCACTTTCAACCACTTATAATAAAAATTCTATCACAATTAAGATTTTAATTTTTTTACTCTACCCTTCTTTTGACCTTTTCGATGTTTTGTTTTAAGTTTTTAGTCTTTTAGTTTTTAATTTTTTATAAATTCTAATTCACTTTGTGGCTTCAATAGGTTGCAAGTTTCTCTTCAACTGAGCGGAGCGGAGTTGGGGCAACTATGGCTTTATCCACTCAGTTAAACGCAACAAGTTGGCTGCAAAAAAAGGCAGAGGATTTGGTTTATGTGCATTTCAAATTACGTCTTATGTCACATAAACAACCTCAATACAAAGAAGGGCCAACAAAGTTGTGGGATGTGAACCTAGAGGCTACTGATTTAGATGCCTACGTTGCCTACCTTTCTTTACTTGACACGGAGCTAAACAATGCTTCACATGACTTGCATAATGGAGCTAGTGGGAGTGGCACTGCTAGTGCTAGTGCTTCTAATGAACCACATGATGATGAACACATTGTAGACGAAGATGAATATAGTGAACAATGAGAATGTTGATTTGTCTTTATTTTTGTCCATACATTGTAACATTTGCAGCATGTACCTGTTATAAAACTAATATAAGTTCGACTATTGATTATTATGATATTTGTCATTGAATTATGAGTATGTATTTTGTGGTTATTTAACTTATTTGAAGTTATTTTGTTTCCTCTATGCATATTATGTGGTTAATTTTGCTTATATGGCTGTAGTTTTATATTTTTAATTTTTTATATATATTTTTGTACGACCGTATCCAAACCCCCAAAAAAAAATGTTGTATCTCCTATCCGATACTCATCCCTATATCCATACCCGTATCCATATTGGCAACTTAGCTTCATATGCAGTTGTAGAAGACATCACCAAGAGGGGCCTTTTCTTTGGAAAGGGCCTAGGCTCAAGTTTGGCACAAAACCCACCATGGAGATAGCATTTTGGATACTTCTATTGCTTGAGGACAAACAATTTTGGATAGGGAGGATTGTCATGTCCCTCTTTTGATAGGGACATGGTGGAAGACCTAGAGCCTTAAAACCCTTCTCGGAGGCTAAAGGACAAGTATAAAGGGAAGTGAGTATTTAAATGTTTTAATTGAATATATGTAAATTTGCCGTTTTGAAAATTACTTTATGTGTTCTAGTGCACTTAAAAGGGGACCTTTAAGGGTCTTGATTGTTTAGGTGATTTTAAAAAGGGAAAAAAAGATCATAAGGGAAGGCTCTTTTGAGATCCTTAAGTTACTCTCCCTTCCCAATTTTGGGCGCTTCACTTGGGAGGACTATATAAGGCAAATGAAGGATCGTTTGGATGATTATGACCTTTTTTGAATAACTATTTTCTTGGAGTCTAAGCACGAAAAGCTGGGCTTGCACTTGGAAGATGAAAACCCTTTAAGAGAGCTGAATCAAGGATGAAAACCTTTGAATTCAGACCTAGGGCAACTTCACCATGGAGTTGTATTGAGCAGAATTGGCAACAAAAAGGTGTTTTCAACACCAAGTGTTACTTTGCAGCTGGGCGAACCATTGGAGGAGCTGGGTGAATGCATGAAAGGGCTGTCCTAGGGCAGAGAATTACATTTTTGAGGGCTGCAGACTCAACAAAGGGCAGCGACCAGGTTTTGGGGGTGGGCGACCCAATTTGGGGTCATTTCAAGGCAATTTGAGTGCGTGGATCAGCCATGTTAATATTCTGAAATTTGTTATAAATTTCCAGTTCTACCTTTAACCAAAAAATCAGGGTTTTGGCTAGTTATTTGGCAAATAATTTGATATATTTTCTGCTATATTTTGAAGATTTGAAATAATATTTTGGAGCTATTTTCAAGGCAGCTACAACAGTATTTTGTTATTTCAGCTTGTTAGGGTTTGAAGAAAAATCTGAAAATTAATATTTTGTTGTTGATGTGGTTGAATAAATTCTTGTTTAACTAAATAACTGAAATAGGGGACATTACAGAATTATATCTAGCGACATAATTTCGATGCTTAAACTCTGATGATGGCTCCTTTTCATTGGAAGAAGTAGACTGAAATGCATAAGAGAAATAACAAACCTTGTCTTCATCTTGTTTGAAACAACCTTTAATTGGAGGCCATCGTCCTCCTTTGTAGTACACAATACTATTCTCAATATGGTATTCTAATGTGTCTTCCCTAGGTAAAATAGACATAGTGGTAGGAAAGACATTTGGACCTTCATTCACCTTTTCATCCTCTATTTCAACAAATAATGATCCTTTTCTAGAAGACCCTTGAGATCTATGGGATGAGGATGATACACTTGGTTTGGGAAGTTCAGAGGAGTACTAGATAAAAGACCGAGACAAGGATCTGGGTAATAGATGGATAGATTGTCCATCGATTCTTTGGACTGGGTTTTCTTTCTTATGGAGTTTGGGTGCTACATTTGTAAGCCAATCATTTAAGCACTTCTATGGAATTTATCATTCCTTTCTCTAATTGGACAGATCCACTAAGTCTTCTAGCAAATGGAAGATTTTATAAAATCTTAGGATGACTGGTATTTGTCATGTTGTACAAAACTTTAATAATAACAATGCATACTGGATAGGACTGAAATAATCAAACCATAGACTAGTGAAAACAATCCCCAACAGTCTATTGAATCATGCTGACTTCTGTGCAACCCTTATCTCTGGCACTGATTATAAGGTTAGGACAAAATTCATAACAGATAGGTCCATATTTTATCCTTCACAGAGATAATAAGTGGCAAGCATGTTTAAACTCAGTTTGGCTTTTGTCACATATAGCTATACTATAATCAGGAAATAATATTTTCAGGGACTTGGGGTTTTATGTAAACTATAATCAAACCAAAATGTACAAATTGGATGTCTTCATGACTCCAATTATACTATATTTGTGACTCAGGAAAAATGGCAAAAGATTCGTCTGGTATGACTTCCTAGGTTTGTATTCTAATGCCAACTCTAGAGACTTAATTCTTGGTTGGACAAAAGTCTTGAAAGTAGATCTATACGATTTTTTTCCTAAAACATTATCTTTCTTCAACTGATCCTTCTTATAAACCTTATTGGGCTAAATAGCAGGAGGATTATAATTCACAATAGTACCCGAAATCAAATCAACTATTGGCTCGATTTCTGGAACTGATCCTGATGTTTCCCCTTGTTCAAAGAGCTTTTGATTAACATCTTGCTGGAGAAGTTCATGGTATCCTTCAGCTTCAGCTTCATTTAAAATTTCATATCCCTGGTTGCCACTTGTGGCCTTCATGAGTTCTGCCGTTGGAGATCCCCGGTTCAACAAAGAAAATCTGGTATGCGAGTTACCCTGTGTGTTCCCTTAAAGAGTGAACAAGGTTAACAAAAACTTATAAATGAGAGATAAAGGCACTCGGTTGGGATGCAGGAATAAACACAGGAATGGGAATAGTTCTTGTATTACTGAAGAAAATCTCTGAAACAGAATAAGGTTTGGCAGCCTGGATCGTTTATGAACATAACATGACTCTGATACCACAAATAGCGGAAACTGAACTGAACTAAACTGCGTGGAGGCAGATGGCGGATTGGATATAGCTTTTGTCTATCGCTTAATCATAGTGCCTTTTGTGTGGACTTTCGTTCTCGTGTTGATCTTCGAAGCTGTGGCTGCTCTTGCGCAGGTTCTGTATGTTGTATGGCTGCAGTTTGTAATACTTTTACTGGTGTTCTTAAGTAGAATCCTCGTGCTCAAGTTCTTCATTAGATCTGCAATAATAAAATCGTTTTTTTCTGGCCTTCATATTCTGTATCTCTGCTGGTTTATGCAGAACTGAATCTTTGTTAAAATTGATGCCTTATTGGAACCTTGTGTTATGGGATCATAAATTTTGTATGCCTTTGAATCCAAGTTGTAACCAATCATTATGCACTTCTTGCACTTGTCATCCAGTTTCCTTCATCCTTCATCTAGTATGTATGTGTGCATATGCCGGGCAACCAGAACTTCTCAAATCTTAAACACTTGGTTTACGTCCATGCCATGATGCATAAGGTGTCCTTTTATGCAATGCAGCAGTAGGTAACCTGTTTTGAACATATGTAGATGTGGAAATTGTTTCAGTGCAAAAAGAATTAGGTAACGCATTACTTGTAAGCATGAATCTTGCACTTTCAACAAGAGTTTTGTTCTTTCATTCTGTTACACCATTCTGCTATGGTGAATTAGGAGCAATCTACTCTAACTTGATTTCTTTGCATAGAAACCTTTGAAAGTATTAGAGGTATATCACCCCCGTTATCACATCTTAGCTGTTTCAAAGACTTCCCCAACTGTTTCTCACCAAAAGCTTTGAATGTCTTAAACAATTCTAATGCATTTGATTTATGCTTAAGAAATAAACAAAGGTCATTCTAGAACGAAAGAAAGTAAGAAATTATATTAATATCCATGGATGACCAAAATTAGGTCAATGGGACTCGAGGATACAATCGTTAACAATATAAAGTTCAAGGAAAGAGAATCCAAGAAGCTCAAGTACATAAGACAAAGTAAAGCAATGTGCCACTAACAAAGATGGTAATGGAGCTAATACAAATAGCAATGAGGGGCAAACAAGAGCCTCCAAAAGCATGTGCTAATAAAGACTGGGAGACCTCATTGGAAATCTCTGTCTGTGCCTGAAGTGGAGGGGCTAGTTGACCCATCATCAATCATTGTGAGAAGATCTGATAGTGTTCGTGATGGAGTACATAATGTTAGAGAGGGCCCAGTTGGGAGATCCTAGGAGGAAGCAAAGCACTTCCTCTAGAATCTCTCTAGCATCCAAGGGCGATGTACTTCCTATAGTACAAAATAAACTAGTAATGTGAGTTTGTCCCTATGGTCTTGAAGGTGGTCGGTAAGTAGTAGGTCCATGTTGTCAAGAAGGGGCGAAGCCATGCTGGTGGGAAGAAGCAGAGCCACAGTGTTGAGGGAGAGCAGGATGGGGAATTTGAGTACTCTTAGTGGTAATGATATGCTGAGAGTAGCGCTGTTGAATTGATCTATCAGTTTTGATGTGTGATACACTAGTGTCCAAAGGGCATTTAGTGTTGCCAATCACCTGGATGGGCTGGAAGAAAGAGGTGATCAACATGGGGGCTCTAGAACCTCTAGTCTCCTCCTATAGGGAATTGCGTCGAAGGGTGACTACCTTGTGAAGATAAAGAGCCAGGCACCGTTGGTCTGGATATTTAAAGAAAGTAGATAGAGAGTTCATTGAGTAGGCAGTGATATCGTCCCTAGATCTCATAGTAAATGGGGCATTTGAAAATTAAGTGTTCCTTAGTCTACACCTAGAGGGAGCAAAGATGACAAATCCAATTTGGACGTAGAATGTGGTGATCCGTTTCAACTCGTAGTTGGTGAGAGCACACTCTCATCTGGCCAAGGGGAAACCTCAAGCCATGGGACCAATGACATTGGAGAAAGTGAGGGTGACAAATAATACCATCCATGACTTGTGTAAGAATTGCTTGGCGTAGAAAGCAAGCTTGGGGTTGAGCGGCTCAAGGGGGGAAATCCAGGTGGTTTGGATATGTTGTTTGTAGATGTCCTCTTTGACAACTATAGTAATGACGTCCGTTGTGGGAAGAAGCCCAGGGGGCATCCAAAGAATACATGAAATCGGGTAGCCAATCCATAGAGATGCTAATAGAACGGAGCAACCTAGTCTCAAAGTACCAACAATACCAATATCTAGTGGGGGGACCAACGAAGCAATCCTCTCTTAGGAGCAAAGTGCTAAGTATGGTATCTCTCACAACCAAACGTTGAGTCCCCTAGGGCCCTGAGTCTGTGGATGTAGAAAATAACCTTGAAGTTAGTCTGAAGGCATAGTGGTTGGGCGGCAAATTGAGCTTGGACTATTTAATGGGGAACTGTCTGCTTGCAACAGATCATGCACTATAACATGAGAGTTTGAACCCTCTCAATATGGGCCCAGTTAACGACGTCCAAGCTAGGTCCCCACACCTCCGAACCATATTAAACTATAGGTTTGATGATTGCATAAAAAAAGCGTAACTCGGAAGGAATGACCTAAAAGTGGATATGAAAAACATTGACGTTCTAATATATAAAGAGAGGCATACCCCTTGCAAAGGCGAGGATGAGAGGTAGACTTCATGCTAAAGCATGTTTTAGAGAATTAGACCCCTAGATAAGTGTAGGCTAATGTGATATCTAGAAGTTCTCCTTTGTAGAAAATCTAGAATCTAGAGAGAGAGCACTTGGAGATATTGAAAATAAATGACCTTAGTTTTACTAAGGTTGACCGCAAGCTGTCGGAGTTTGTAAAAATGAGCAAGGGCATCAAGTTGTTGTAAGCCCTTGGCAGAGTGTGAGAGAACAACATTGTTGGCAAAAAGAAGGATTGCTATAAGCACCTCATGTAAAAAACAACCATCATCTATATGAGTAAACTACTGAATAAACTCCTCTAACTTATTAATGTAGATGTTGAGAAGTGTTGGTGAAAGAGGACATTCTTGCTTGACCCCAATGGTACTCTTCACAAATTTAGAAAAACTGTGTGAAGTATGACATTGCCCAAGAACTGTCTCATAAAGCCTCCAAGCAGCGGTAATCAAAGAATCCAGAATACTGATATCTCTCAACTTCTTGCAAAAGTAGGTGTCTCTGAACCAAGTCAAAGGCTTTCTTGAAGTCAACAAAACAATAAAAGACTTTGAAAGACTTGTGATGAGCTTCTTCAATAATAGTAGCCTAAAGTGTGAAGATGTGGTCGATAGTCTGATAGTCCTTTCTGAATCCAGGCTATCCCCTAGCTCAGAGATTATTCCTTTCTAGGTACTCTGACAAGTGCATTTCTAACACTGTGGCATGAAGTTTGGCAAATGTATGCTTTATCATAATGGTCTTGTACTTGCTAGGGATAGAGAGATCTTCGGACTTATGAATAGGGTGAATATTGTGCTGGGACCATGATTGAGGGAAACTTGAATACACCACCTTATTAAAGAGCGTGGCAAGGGGGAAGGCAAGGGAATCCACACCATATTTAATGAACTCAGCTTTGAGACCTTCACAATCAATTGCTTTGCTAGTGCACAATTTCAAAATAGCTCTCTTGACAGAAGAAGTGGAGAAAATAGAGGAGGATGGTGGCAGAGTGGGGGTAGTGGCAGCAAGATGGACAAGAACATCATATAGAGGGAACTCACATAGGAGGCCCATGCTTCGGGGGTGATGTCGAAAGCTGTGGTTTTTATCAGGAGAAGAGTACGTCAAAAAGTCTTAGGTGAGTGATGGAGATCAACAAGGAGTGTATGTCGTCTAGACACAAGAAACACCCATTTGTTATGTTGGAGAAGACAACGGTACTCCCTATGGAGGGTGGGTATGAAGGGAGGGTCATGAATGAGAGAAAATCAAAGCCTCTGGTGAAGGGATTTACGTGCATCATCATACCCCTGGTTCATGGGGTAGGTTCCATGGTGGGTAGGGGTTCTGGAGTAATCAATAGTGTGGGGACAAGAGTCAAGGGTAGCATCCCAAAGGGTTTGACGTAGGAACTCATACATGGAGTTGGTGGTGGAAAGAGGGAGGGAGTAGAATTTGGACATAAGAAGCGAGAGATGGGCAACATAGTCAATGGTGTAGTCATCGTCAAAGTGAATAGTGGTATGTCTAATAGTGGGGGGCGTGGTGGAAGGGGAAGGGTGAGGTTGTGGAGGGTGAGAGCCAATATGGAGGGTGAACGTCAAGACGACATGGTTAGCAAGGGGAAGCTAGGGAGAAACAAGAAAGCCATAGATGTGGGGGATGAGGGATTTGCTAGTGAGGACATGGTCCATGACACTTGCATCACTACCATGGGGAAAACAAGTGAATCTACTAGAGTCAGGGAAGTGAGGAAGTCCGTTGAGAATGTGGAAGCTCTGAGATTCACCCAATCAGGGAAGGTGTCTCCCATAGGCCGTAATCGTAGAATTCCTGTCGGCAGAATCCCTTTGTAGACGAAACTCCTCAAGATCCAATTCATGAAGACATTACTCATCTTGAGCAAGGTCACAAAAGGTGTCTGGAGGTTCCCTATATGGGCATTAAAATTGCCCAAAAGAATGATATCACCAATAGTGGAGCACTGAAAGATCTATGGATAAAGTTCAAGGTATAGGTCTCCATCAACGTGAATGGCAAATGGAGAAGTGGCGGGGGGAAGTAGCATACAACTATGAAGACATACTGAAAAGCAGGTAGACCCCTCTGAATATGTATCCACAAATACTTGAAGTGGACATCAAAAGCCACAAGCGAAACTGAAGACCTGAAGCTATCCCGAATGAGGCAAGCCACACAACTTGGGCCACTGACACCATTTAATTTGTTGGTCTCACAACGACAAGCTGAAATCCTTGAGTATCGTGTCATTGGAGGGAGTGCCCGTTTGTGGCTTTCATGGGTCTCAAGGAGGAAGATGAGATCCCAGGAATTAATAACATCATTGAAGGTACTTGGAGAAGACCATAAAGCGCCATTGTAGTACCAAAAAGCAATGGAGATGCCATCACCACCCACTGAGTCTAGAGGTCGTCGTCATGCGAATGGTCCAAGCCTTGACCACCCAGGTTGGGGAGAATCATGAATGATAGCCCTACAATATCTGATATCAACCACTCATTCTCCTTCCTAGCAGCTACCCCCTGAATACGAACTTTCCAAAGCTCCTCCACCCGGAGTCGTGTGCAATCTACATCAACATAAATTTTCTGCAGGAGGGAAAAGAGTCTCTTTTTTTTGCTTTAAGAGCTTGCAAATACTCTTATGTAGTTAGGAATTGGATAACAAGGGTGTTGTACGACAAAGTCCAAGCTTTTTTAAGGGAGATGTCTTTCAAGTCTAGAGATTCACTCAAGAACATGTGCCCTACTTGTAAGGGATCAGCTGGTGTAGGGAGATCACCAACACGAAGGTTGAGTGCCTTGGTTTGACGTGCCTTTTCTTCTTCAAACTTTGCTTGGACAGCCATTTCCACAACTGGAGGTGTTTTCTTCCCCTTAACCACTTGTACCTAAGAATTCTGCTCCTCAACCTGATTTTTAATAGATTGTTGTTGAGGTGTGTGTTTTTTTTTTTTGGTATTATTTCCGTTTTTGAATAGTGTGGGGACAAATCATCAATAAAGGTAATGAAATACCTTTACCCTATATATGATATTGTTTGCATCAGTCCGCAAATGTCTGAATGTATTAGCTGTATTTGCTCCTTAGCTTTTGTTGATTCTTTCTTTGAAAAAGGGAATCTATGTTGCTTGCCCTGACAACAGCCTTCGCACATTCCCAACTCCAAGGTAGATGTAATCAAATCCTTTACAAGCTGCTCCTTTTGTAATACTTTGAGTGCATGCGCATTTACATGTCCAAATCTATGATGCCAAAGGACCAAATTGGATCTTTCATCATTTGTTGTTGCCAATGCCGCTTCTGTTACTGCTGCACACGACTTGTACAGGTTTCCCTCCCTAACTCCTTTAGCTATAGTCCTTCCTTTCGCATCCCTTAGAAGACATGCATTGCTGTCAAACTGTATCAATATCCCTGCATCAGCGATCTTACTAATTGCCAAAAGGATTTTAGCTAAAGCAGAGACACACCATACCTTTTGGATTTCCTTGCTCACACCATTAGGCATCTTAAGAGAGATAGTACCCACTCCCATCATCTCACGCTTGCCGTTATATCCAAGAAAAAATTTCTTTCCTTTGGGACCACCTTTATATGCGTTGAACCAACTTCTCTACGGTGTCATTTGCTGAGTTCCCTCTAAGTCTAAGTACCAGCACTATGAGATTTCAGAAATTGTGGATGTAGTGATTGTATACAAATGTTCTTGGTCAGTACTTGAGACTACATTAGCTTCAGCTGCCTTTCTTTTCTTTACTTCATCAACCTAACCATTCTGGGCATTCTTTCTTGAAATGTCCTAGAGCCCTATAATGAAAGCATTTTCCCTTTTTTTTCTCCTTTGTGTCTTTGCCATTCTTGGAGACATTACACAGAGAGGTTTGAGATTTGCTTTCGCTCTTCTTCTTTGCTTTGCCCTTATATCCTGCTGAAAACAGAGCCGTACGAGTCTCAACATTCAATCCTGCATCCTTCCTTCTGAATTACTCTTAAAGTAGTGCTGCTACTAGTTTCTGCAAGCCTAGACCAGATTGAGTGCCCAAAACTACTACCAATCCTGAATAGGATTCTGGAAAATTCCCAAGGAGTGTCATAACAGCATCTTCTTCTGTAGACTGTAATCACTGATCCACATGCTGGCCATGATTTTTGAGATATTTAAACGGGTTTCTGTGGTCTGATTTACTTTGTGATTCCTGCATTTTTAACTGAAAAAACTTCTTATGTGGATACAATCTTGTATTCACATCCTTTGATTCATACAATTGAACTAATTGATCCCAAGCTTTCTTTGCTGTTTTGGTCTCACTTGCATGCAGAAACACATTATCACTTAAAGAGTATACAGGGGCAAGCTTTACCTTCCTTTGCCTCCCACTTACTGATCAAGTCTGCATGTTAGGAAGGTTTAGCCTCAGTCCTGTCAACTATCTTGAGCAAGTCCTTGTTCAGCAAAAGCATCTCCATTCTGAGCTTCCAGATCTTAAAGCCAACCATCAAACAGATCCACAAATCTCTGAGGTTCTGCTGTAATTAATGTGGCCATTTCTCTATCTTTCACTTTCAATATTTTCAGAAGAATACTCACTGTTGGGTTTACTAGCTTTGTTACCATATAGAAAACTTACACAGGTCTGAAACAGAGCTACCAAAGCAAAGTTGCAAAAATCTGAAACAGAGTATATTTGTGGAGAACAAGTCAATATTAGATTTTATTTATATCTCAGTATACGGTTCTCTCTACCTTATTTACATTCTGGAATGTTGAGCTTTTTAAATAAAACAAAGTGCTAGAGCCCTACTGAAAGACTCAACCTGTGCCATTTCTAACTGTCCTATTTTTACTCAATTAACCACACCTAAACGTAGATTTTGTATCTACTGTAATTTATTGAAAACAGGAATCCCTAGATTTTTGGCTCTTTCTACATCTAACAGATTAAGCATTGGAAAGTTTCAAAAAAGGTAGCAGTTTGTCAACATGCTCTTTAAATTCATGCCTGAAAGGTTTTAAGAATGGGGCAAATGAATAGTAAGGATGTTCACAATCAAGTAAAGGTTGACTGGATGAGTGGCTTTTGAAGGCTTTGTTTGGGTGGTTATCTTTATAACGGGCCACTTAATTTCAATGATCATGTACTTCTAAGCTGCCTCCTGCCCTTTTTGAGCATCTTTGTTTTACCTGTTATGTTCTTGGTTCATTTATTATTCCATTTTTAAGATTTGAAGAGAATATCATGTTATCCACATTCTTGAGTAATGATAATAACCATTCAATTTAATAGAGCTTTGATAAGGAATTTCAGACTGTCACAGCACAAATTGATTTTCACCGGCTGATTCTTTCATTTCTCTTTTATTTTTACCTATTTCAGTTGTTTCATTATTCTTATATTTTTGGAACTGTGACAGTATTTCAACTTATCAACATGCGCATCACGAGATATTCTGGAATATACCGATACATGCCAAAATTTGGAGAGAGGTGAAACAGAAATTACTATTGAAGTAACAACAGAAGAGCAAGATGTGGATGTGGTTGAGAATGCAGATAGAAAGAAACGTAGAATGGCTGCCAAGTCTGAAGAGTTTCCAAGCAGCACTGTGCTTGCATCTAATGCTATACATGCGTTGGTGCCAGAAGTTCATTGCCCAGAGTTGGGAATTTCTTCTGTTGATGATCCAAACCTGGCATCAGAACCATTGGAAAATCAAGGGGAAAAGATCAATTCTGGAGATTCTCATTTTACAGGACCATTTACAGGAAAATCTCTCATGCCATCACTGGTGAAGTTGGCTAGAAATGGAATTTTATTTTTCTCTTTTCCAGGAAACCGTTTGCCAAATATTGTTAGAGTTTTGGTGAAAATTTTTCAAGCTATGAAATTGGGCGAAATGAAACCCCCAGTGTAAGTTACTAGTAAGAAAGAAGTCCTCGTAAGATGACCTGAATTCATTGTGCATTTTGCTTCAGTAAGCATATGTTTTGATGTTCTCTCATATATATTTAGATATTTCTGCACTGTTCTTGCATTTGGTTGACTCCCTGGATTTTGTACATTGTTGGTCTGAATTATTCATCTTCTGTAAAAAATTTTTGCTACTTAAAATTATTATTGCTTCTATAGACCATATCTGGTCTTTCATAGATGTTAAGATAAAATCTTTTTTGAATTCCTTCTTGTGAAGTAATTTTGAATAAAAATGTTAGTGATTCTTCCATTTTATCTTTGTAGAACGAATTTGCTATATAAAGTAATCCCTTGCTTCAAGTATGACAAGCAAGCAAGGAAATATCAGAGGAGAAAACAGAAAGGAAATTTAATTTCAAACGTGTTTGTTTCACAAAAAATTGTTTTTGATAACAATAATGATGTGTTAAAGTCCAAGTTTCTAGGGACAATTATGGTGTTTTCTATGCAGTCTGATTTCTGACATTTCTTTTGTTCCCTTCTGCTTCTCTTATATCTCCGTGCCTGTAATTTTTATGGTATTATAATATTATTAGTTTGTTATGTGTTTTGGAGGCGGCTGTGGCTTCCTCTCTTGGTCTTCCTTGTTCCTATTGTTCAGCTATGTCGGTTGAATCTCTCAAGCCATCAAGAGAAGAATTGCTGCAAGTTTTACAGCAGCATGTGTATAAGTCTACTACATTCCTGGGTACCTGTACCCAGGGGGACTGGTTCCGGTATGTGCCAGTCCTGGTTTGGTCCCTGCCAAAATTTGCCCTGGGAACTGTGCTGCAGGTCTGGGTACGGATGAACCCAGGAATGTCCAGACATGCAGTGCGGTACCCAGGGTGAATCCGGCAGGGAAAAGCGATTTTTGTTGTTTTCACTTTAAAAAAGTCAAACATGGACTTAAAAAAAAAAAAAAATTAAAGAATATGGAAATCCTCAGGCATACCCAGACATGCAGCGCAGTATCCGGGAGGGAAAAAGCTATTTTGTTTTTGTTTTCACTTAAAAAAAGAGTCAAACATGGACTAAAAAATAAATAAAAAAATAAAGTATAGGAAAACCCTAAAAGCAACCCTCTTATTCATTTTATCAAAAGCAAACAACAACACCACCACATTACCTCTCATTGCACATTTTCTCTCTCACCTTTTTTATTGTAAATTGCTTAGGGCTGAAACTCCTTCATTTGGCTAATCCTACGGCACTACAACTGCTCCATTTGATGCTAAGGAGTTTAAGGAGCTTGCAGCAAAAAGGATTGTTGATTTAAGGTAAGTTTTTGGGTTTTTTTTTTAGTTTTTTTAGTTTGTAACTTGTTCTCAATTTTTTTGTTAATCTTTTAAACATTTTTTCAGCAAATGCCAAATAGGTTTTTGTTGTGGCCAAAATACCCCATTCTTTTCAGGATAGTGACCCACTTTTAAAATGGTAAAATGAGCAAAACATCCAAAACGTAATTCTGCAAATTTGTTTGTTTAGGTCCAATACTCCTTGCTATTTCATAGCTTGATCTATTGTATGCTAATGATTATACCTTAAATTAGTCTAATTTGGACATATGCAAACAAATCGAAATTGTTTAGAGCATATTCATAGGTTTTCACAGTATTTTGGCCTATTTTCGCACTCATTTGGGCAAGTCAAGGCTAAGGGACTGGCAAGACTTTATAAGGGACTTATTTCCTTTGCACAGCCTCGCAAGTCATCTTTTTACTTGGCTGATTTCATTGATTATATGGTCACTGAATTCGTGCTCTTTGTTGCAGGGTTTCGCACCTTATTTGCATGATTTAGCAGATTCAGTGCATTCTTCACAGTGTTTGGACTTTGTCACAGCTTTCGTACTTGTTCGTAGCACTTTGCAACTTTCTGGATAGTGACTCAACTCTCTCAGTCCACGTGGCACACTTTTGCAACCTTGTAGCTCGTTGCAACTTTTCAAAGTAGTGCAAAACTGCGAGCCTATCAGAGCCTACCAAGTGGCACATTCTCTCATCTTCGCAAACTCGCAGTGCAAAGAAAAAATAAACTCGCATAGCTCGAGGACTGTGAGGCTGCGAGCCAGTCATACTGTGCCATGTGGCATGTTTTCGTCCACTTGTACCTCACAGTTCATTCAGAAGTTTGCACAAAAACCCAACACTGCGAGTGAATGACATGCATGCCACGTGGTGCATTCTCGCACTCTCGCAGTTGCTCCAACACTGCACAAAGACCAAGAATGGCGAGACTTCAAAGCAATCAAGGGATGCCACTTGTCAAAGCTGCATAGCTTGGAAAAGGGAGGGCGTCGCACATTTGAAGGCTGAAAGTCAAGGCCGTGGCTGTGCAACATGTCAACATGTAGCAAGCACATAAAGCAAAGGGACACGGAGGAGTCTGACTGCCAGACTTGACATCCATGTCACCCCATGAACACAACCAAAGTTGATAGCCATCATCGCCCATCAAACTGTTGCAAGCTTCACGACAATCTAAAGAATTTTACTTGTATTAAAGGACAAACATAGAGATCATTCTAATTAAGATATATGCAGAATGCAGTTCATAGGCTTGCCGGGGCTAACTTTTTTGGGTTTTTTCAGAATTTTACCGCTCTCCCAAAATGACATACAACATGTGCAGCAAGAAAATTCTCAAAAATTAAAGTCGCAGTTGCATGGATAAAAAGCAAGGTGACACTTTGTATGGTCAATCACGACCAAGATCGGGCTGAATATGAGCAAGGAGATGGTGCCACACAATGATGACTAATAGAATGAAGTGGAAGATATTGTTGGGGTGGTCCCAATGGAACTACAGGTTGTACTGTTGTCCACCTGTGCCCACTCTCTTGTAACTTTTGTCCTCTTTTATGCATGCTGGTCGTTGTAACAAACTCTGACATTATGACTATGACTGGATCTTGCTCTCATGTGGAGGAGGTCTCATCTCCCTGCTCTATAAATACATCTTTAAACATTGTAAAAGAGGTCGCTTTTCTAGGAGCTGGCTGAACTATGTGGCTAGTTGGCTTTGCTCGCTGGTTGGTTGCCAAGAGGAGGAAGGAATTTTGAGAATGCAAATAAAGAACTATGAAATTTTGTGGAATGTTTATGGGATTTTCTTTGTCTATTCTATTCTTTCTCAAATTTAGACTTAGGCCGTGTATTTTCTGAGCTTTGGGCAATTGCTATAGAGGTTTACATGCTTTATTGTGAGTAGATTAGAGTGTGTGATTTAGCTATTCTAATCATCTCAGATGATCAATCTCTGATCTATTTTTGTTGTGTTTAGATGTGTTTTTGCTATTTCGTATGGCAAATTGGATCTTTATAAAGTCATTGTAGTGGAATATGCTTTTAACTATTTGTTGCAATTGATTTATCTCGTTAAGGAGACACTTCTGAGATTAACTCACAATCACTGTCCCTTAGACTCTTGCTCCGCTTTTATTCAAATTTGAGTGCTTAGCTATGTTTGAAGATTGCTGATTGCTTTGCATTGAACCTTCTAAAGTGTTGCTTTAGCAAGATTGTGAAATATACCTTCCCCGAAGTATGAAGAGTTTATGCAAAAATTTCGTTTGATAGATGTTTTTGTTCAACAAATTTGCACACAGAGTATTGCAGAAATAATGAACATCTTCATTAAATGAAAAAGGCATGTAAACGATAACTTGTTTCTGAGATTTCCTTACAATTTATTTAACTTGAAACTGCCCAGACTTATAGTGCAGCCCAAGCACATGCATCTAATAAACCTCTATTCTACATGCAGTGTTGCAGAAATGTAACAGCAAGATGTTAATGATAGAAAACCTGGAGAAAATGCTGTTCAGAGGTTCAGAGCACTATGATGGTGCACCCAGATCTTCTCCTTGGGACCACGACTTGATGCTGAGAGCATTCCAACACTACACATGCATATACTAGTCTTCAATTCCCCCGTGACATTCAGCAAACAGTATTCAGTTAAAAATAGACCACGTCCCTTACTATGTGCAGCGATTCAGCCTCCAAGTAACACGTCCTCCCAGAATTAGTCTCAGGAACTTCCACTCGCCTTTATCTCCTTCACCAATCTGCACGTCTTGTTCTTGCACAGTAATTTCAGACGTTCCAGAGTAATCAATATTTGGACTGGGGTTTTTGTCCCATCCAACACAGGGTTTCCATCTTGTTAAACATCTTCAGCCAAGCTCGATAAGAAAATAAAGATAATGAATTTCTCCATGCACCTCTCAAACAAGTCGATCCTTTTTATAAATGAAAGTTGCCATCTTTTCCCAGCTTTAAAGCAATTGATCCTTCAATGAAAATCCACTTTCTTCTTTCATCAAAAATCACTCGATCTTTTCCTTTTAAAAAGACTCTTCCTTTATTGAGAATAAGATTTAGGCAACTTTTAATTTATTTAATCACTAGTATGAAATGCCTAGTGAAAGGGTGGGCCCATTTTAAGTCATAAAGAATAATTAAATAAACTTTTTGGACTATAGCTTTTTACCCTTGATTTAATTATTTTCATATTCCCTTGAATTTGATTTATTTCTAATCTTGGGAATAAAAAAGATTAGAAAATCTCTTCAAGTGGCATTAAATGAAAAGGGACATTACAGTCCTCCCTTCCCGGGATTGCTGGTCCTCTAGCAATCTCAAATTGGGGTGCTGCAAAATCTCTTCCCCTTCCCATGTTGCATCTTCAACTAGTAGATCCTTCCATTTGATCAGATATTCTCGGAACACCTTATTTCTTAGCTTCCTTTCTCTCCAATCTGCAATACCTTCAGGGACTAGCACCAATTTTCCTTCTTCATCAAGTGGAGGAAGCTCTGGAGATGCCACAACCTGCTGACCCAATGCCTTCTTGAGGCAAGAAACATGGAAGACGTTGTGAATCTTACTACCCTCAGGAAGTTCCAACTCATATGCAAGTTAACCAATTCTCCTCAATATCCTGTAATGTCCATAAAAGCGTGGCTTAAGTTTTTCTGCACCACTTTTCTTCAATGAGGATTGTTTGTATGGCTGCAAACGCAGAAAAACCAAGTCTCCAATCTCAAATGAACTCTCAACTCGGTGCCTATCTGCATACATTTTCTGCTAGTTCTGCGCATGCTGTAGATTGCCCTTCAATGCTTTGAGAATATCTTGATAATTTGGCATTGTCTCCTTGGCCCGTGGGACCCTACTGTCATCAAAGGCCAAATCTATAAATGATAAGGCATCATACCCGTATAAGGCTCTAAAGGGAGACATGTCGATCAACATGTGGTAGGTGGTATTGTAGCAATACTCACCTAAATGCAACCATCTGATCCAAGCACGCTGCTGCCTTGACACATAATTCCTCAAATATCCCTCAATCCACTTATTTACTATGTTTGTCCATCGGTTTGAGGATGGTAACTCGTGCTTGGTGTCAACTCCGTACTTGCCAATCGAAACAACTCCTGCCAAAACATACTTAAAAACCTGCTGTCTCGGTCATTGACGATTGTTTTGGGGAGTCCATGCAACTTGAATACTTCTTTGAAGAATACCTTTGCCACCTGAACTGCGGTGTAATCAAAGGATATAGCGAAGAAATGTGCATATTTGGTCAGCCTATCCACAACCGTGTATATGCAATCCTTCCCTTGGACACGTGGCAATCCTGTGATAAAGTCCATGGATATTCCTTCCCATTTCTGTTCGGGTATCGGTAAGCGCTGTAGGAGTCCTGCAAGGAATGTTTGTTCTTCCTTGTTTTGCTAGCAAGCCAGGCATTCTCTAACATGTTGCAGCACATCATCTTTCAAACCCTTCCAGGTGAACCTCTCACGAATATGGCGATAAGTTTTGAAGAACCCTGGATGTCCAAATAGACTCTGTTTTTATAATAAATAATGTCCCTCACTACTGAATATCTGTCATCTTGTACTCGGCGATCAATCAAATCACAGGCAAAAGTGTTTTTGGTATACTCGGCCACTAATTGAGATTTCCAGTAAGCTGAAATCTCAGTGAGAGAGCAAAGTGTTGGTCTCTTAGAAAGAGCATCAGCAACAATGTTCTTCCCCTTGATGTATTCCACATTGAAATCATATACCCGAATCTTGCTCACCCACTTTTGCTGTCGCTCATTCAAGTCCTTTTGCTCAAGAAAATATTTGAGACTGTTGTGATCAGTTCTGACCACGAATTTAGTCCCTACTAAGTACTGCCTGAACTTAGCTAGCGCATGCATAATTGCTAGCATCTCCTTATCATAAGTAAAATACAGCCTCTCTGTATCCCTCAACTTCCGACTCTCAAATGCAATCGGATGTTGATTCTGCATTAGAACTGCACCCACTCCCTGTCCTGATGCATCACACTCCAAGACAAACGATTGTGTAAAATCTGGCAATGCTAATAGTGGACACGAGCTCATGACCCCCTTGAGCTTGTCAAATGTTACCTGTGTTTCCTCAGTCCAAATAAATGCACCTTTCTTAGTAAGGTTTGTCAAGGATGATGCCAACTGTGAGAAACCTCTCACAAATCTCCTGTAGTAAGAGCACAAACCCAAAAAACCTCTCAACTCTATTATGTTTTTTGGAGGTGGCCAGTCCAGAATTGTCTGTATCTTCTCTTGGTGTACCTTCACACCATCAGCGCCAATCACATGTCCAAGATAGAGTATCTCAGTCATCTCGAACTCACATTTGGAAGCTTTCACGTAAAGTGATTGGGCCTCCATGATACTCAACACTACATCCAAATGATTCAGGGGATCATCCCATGTCCTGCTGTATATTAGAATGTCATCAAAGAAAACCAAAACAAACTTCCGTAATTGCCCTTAGAAGGTGTGATTCATGCACGATTGAAATGTAGCAGGTGCATTGGTGAGTTCGAATGGCATGACAAGGAATTCAAAATGCCCATAATGACAACGAAAGGCAGTTTTGTGAACATCTTCCCGGACTCGTATCTGATGATAACCCGAGCGAAGATCAATCTTGGAAAAGAACACAACCCCGTGTAACTCATCAAGCAGCTTGTCGACCCTGGGAATAGGATATCTGTTCTTTATGGTTTTCTTATTCAAGGCCTTGTAGTCTATGCACATGCGCAAAGTCCCATCCTTTTTAACTAGAACAACCGATGAGGCAAACGGACTAGAACTGGGTCGGATGTGTCCCATGCTCAGAAGCTCCTTGATTGTCTTCTCAATCTCCTCCTTAAAATGGCGTGGGTGTCGATAGGGCGTAGTTATAATTGGTTTAGCCCCTTCCTCAAGCTCAATGATGTGCTCGAACCCACGATCAGGTGGACGGCCTGGAGGAATGTCTCCAAATACTACCCCAAGCTTATCCAACACCGTGTGGATGTCAACATGTAGTGTGGCTTGCTGTCAGAGGTAGGCTTGGTAGAAACAAAACACTGTGCTACCCAATCCACCTCTCCATGTCTAAATAAAGCCTCCATCCTCCTAGCTGACACTACTTGAGGAATACTGTTAGGCATAGCCTTCGGCACAATCTTTTTATCATCAACCATAAATTCTAACTCCATTCTACGAAAATCTTGAATGTACCTCCCAAGTGACTACAACCACTGCAAACCCAAAACTACATCAATATTACAGAGTCCCAATACATAGAAGTTATCAGTCAAAGTATAATCTCCAATTTGGATGCTAAGTTGGGAAACCATCCTAGTGCAACTCAACTGAAACCCATCTGCTACAGTTACATTGAATCTCGGAAACTCCTCAACCTGTAGCCCGCGCTTCGCAACTAGACCCTCGTCAATGAAGTTGTGCGTGGCTCCACTGTCCACCAAATAGACCATGCGTTTCCCCTTAAGGACACCCTTCAAACAGAATGGATGAAGTCTAGGAACTCCAGATAAAGAGGCTATGGTACTTTGGGTAGTCTCTTTAACTCCAGAATCATCCAACTCTAACTGTGGTGGTTGCTCCTCCTGTACACTATCATCTCCAGTACCAATCACCTGATCAATCTGTTCTTCATCATCTGAAAAAACCTCAATCAAGTGAACCTTGCCTTTCCCAAGGCAAAGGTGACCAAGCTCCCATGGTTCCTTGTAGGTGAAGCATAACTTTTTCTTGCGTAATTCATTTCTGGATTCTTGTTTCAATTTCGGTGGGATGTTCTTTTGCTGATTGGAAACTTTTTGTTTTGGCTGAAATCCACCAAAAGCTTTCTTCTGAGGCTGGAAGGGAGGTGTAGTCTCCAAATCAAGAGCTAGACTAATGGCATCATGGAGTGTGCTAGGCTTATGAGCCTTCACTAGACCCCTCAGTCTGTCACTCAGACCTTCAACAAACAACATAGTAACTCGCCTCTTAGTCATCTCAGGGACCATAACTGCAATTCTCTGGAATTCATTAATGTAGGCCTCAACATGACCAGTCTGCTTCAGCTGAGCCAAATCTCTATAATAAAGCTCAGTATCCTTCCGGTCATAGCTTGCAATCAATTTATTGATAAACTCTTCGTAGGATCGTATCAAGGCATGATCTTGTGAGACTAACCCATGGTGCCACCAGTCATAAGCTACACCCTCCAAATGCATCGTAACAAATTGTATAGCCTTATCTTCTTCCATAGGGTTCAAGGACATGAATGTGTCAAGTTTATGCACCCATGATCTGGCACTTATTTTCTCACTTCCATCAAAGGTCGGTAAAGGAACCTTATTCAATGCTTTTTTGTATTCCTTGGGTTGAGTGCCTTGATTGGTTTGTCTTGTGAGTCCCCTTTCTTGCATTTTCAGCCTGAATCTGGCTTTATCTTTCTGTTGATTCATAAACTAATTCAGATTAATTAATTGTCTCACATCAGGTGGGAGAGCTCTGTATTCATCGTAGGCCACCATAACATCATGAGTGATGTGTGTCTCATCCTCCAACTCTGGAATTGCCTCCGCTTCAGTTTGTCTTGTCACAAATGTAGGACGCAAAGGTCGATCTGACTTTGTGCTCGCTGTCCTAACAACATTAGAGGCTGCTCTATCTCGATTTCCTTGACCAACATCACTTCTGCTATGATCACTACTTGATCTACTCGATCTAGCACAGTCTATTCTTATTTGACCCATGGCTGTAATCATATGATCTTGAAATTGCTGTAGCACTTGCTCCTGCTGTTTGGGCAAATGTGGTCAATAAATTCTCAAGTTGATTGTTCAAATCCCTATGTGGGCTTCCACCTCCTCTTTCACCCATCTCTTCTACAGTTGGAATTAAATCAGGGCCTTCTCGCTGTCCTGACCTACTTCTGGTGAAATATCTGTGTGATCCTATCCCTCTGGAGTGCATAGAATCAAATCAACTAACATGCAACCGCTTAGATCACCTTCAAGCTGACATGCACAGGGAATACCACACAAGCTGGCAGGAAGGGTGGGCTCTGATACCATTGAAATATGCTTTCCTGGAAATAAGAAGAGTTTATGCAAAAATTTCGTTTGATAGATGTTTTTGTTAAACAAATTTGCACACAGAGTATTGCAGTAATAATGAACATCTTCATTAAATGAAAAATGCAAGTAAACGATAACTTGTTTCTGAGATTTCCTTGCAATTTATTTAACTTGAAACTGCCCAGACTTATAGTGCAGCCCAAGCACATGCATCTAATAAACCTCTATACTACATGCAGTGTTGCAGAAATGTAACAGCAAGATGTTAATGATAGAAAACCTGGAGAAAACGCTGGCCAGAGGTTCAGAGCACTATGATGGTGCGCCCATATCTTCTCCTTGGCACCACGACTTGATGCTGAGAGCATTCCAACAACTACACATGCATATACTAGTTTTCAATTCCCCCATGACACTTAGCAAACAGGATTCAGTTAAAAACAGACCACGTCCCTTACTATGTGCAGCGATTCAGCCTCCAAGTAACACGTCCTCCCAGAATTAGTCTCAGTTACTTCCACTCGCCTTTATCTCCTTCACCAATCTGTACGTCTTGTTCTTGCATAGTAATTTCAGACGTTCCAGAGTAATCAATACTTGGACTGGGGTTTTCGTCCCATCCAACACAGGGTTTCCGTCTTGTTAAACATCTTCAGCCAAGCTTGATAAGAAAATAAAGATAATGAATTTCTCCATGTACCTCTCAACCAAGTCGATCCTTTTTATAAATAAAAGTTGCCATCTTTTCCCAGCTTTAAAGCAATTGATCCTTCAATGAAAATCCACTTTCTTCTTTCATAAAAAATCACTCGATCTTATCCTTTCAAAAAGACTCTTCCTTTATTGAGAATAAGATTTAGGCAACTTTTTAATTTATTTAATCACTAGTATGAAACTCCTAGTGAAATGGTGGGCCCACTTTAAGTCATAAAGAATAATTAAATAAACTTTTTGGACTATAGCTTTTTACCCTCGATTTAATTATTCTCATATTCCCTTGAATTTGATTTATTTCTAATCTTGGGAATAAAAAAGATTAGAAAATCTCTTCAAGTGGCATTAAACGAAAAGGGACATTACAGATTGCTACTTAGCTGAAGTTTGAATCTTCTTTTCTGCCTTACGCCTCCCCTTTTCTTATAAATGAGATCTGGCTGCTGTATTTGAACACTACTGTAAATATGTGTTTTGGGGTGCAATTCTAATCATTTGGGTGAGTCTAGCTTGTGGGCTTGTGGGTCGCATGTTGCCATTACACGTAGTCTATGTAGGAGAATCGCAACCTGCAACTTGTGCGATGGACATTCCAACAGTCCTAAAACGAGAGGGTGAAAACATGTTAGGCTATGGTGTGTTAAACCCACATCAATTGTTAAATTGTGGTAAGAGGGCCCCTTATGATCAGTTTTATTCTCTTTTTTCTTTTCAACTTTTGTCAAATATTTCAAAAATCCCTAAAAATTGGAAAATCATAAAATCAAAAAAGAGGTAAAGGATGGCTTGGCTTGGTGAAACAACCATAGAAGTATCTGGTGTCCGGCATAGAATTTCCACAAATGCTCAAGTACATTCCAAATTTACAGAATAATGGAACAACGGAAAAACATGTGCACGCTTTCAAAAATGCTATGGGATTCTTAAATGTTCAATAGGACATAGCATGTATATTATTTCCATTTCCATTAGATATCTTTGAGTATTAATGGTTTCAAAATTTGGCACCTAATTCAATTCATAGCTGGAAAGAATTGGAAGATGCATTTATTTTGCAATTTGGGCAGCTCATTGATCCCCTTGTTTTGCTTAACCATTTGCTCATACTCAAGAGTCAACTGAATGAGCCAATCAGGGATTTCAATCTTAGATTTCAAGAGATTTATAACAACATTCCCACCAGTTATAGACCTCAAGAAGCTGCCATTATGGACATATACATTAATGCTTTAGATCCTGCCATAGCTATGTTTTTGAAAACGTCTGCAGCAAGCACTTTAGCTCTGGTATATGCAGAAGCTGTCACGCTGAAGAGGGAGTTCTCTTCCCATGACACGAACTATTCTTCTTGTCAAATTGCCATTCCAAACTTTCCTCAAGCCTATCAAAGTATGAATCCTCTGATGGTTGATCTTTCAAATCAGACTTCTATTCATGATATTGAGCCAACCACAAGTCTAAATCATGACCTCTTTGTTGAACAAAACACACATTCAGACCTCATGATCGAACTAGTTACGACATGCCTTGTAGATGAAAATGAATGTGATTTTTCTGAATATGCTAATCATGAATTTTTTTATGTATATTCTGACTATGAGAGTAACGCATAAGAGGTTTACATAGAGGAATCGAGGAGAATTTGGAACATTTAAGTGAGGAAGAGATGATGTCTTGCATGGATTTCGATCAACCAGTTATTGTGGAAATCAACTTATTAAAACATGCTGGTGATGAAGAGATGGGGGATAATGTCTATGTACATCAAGAAGAAGCAAAAGAATATGAGGATGATGATTTGTGTTATGACCCCCTTTTTAGCCTAAGCATGGACATGACCCTTAGCCTGGTTCATTTAGTGTTTCCCGTCGGCTAAGGGAAAATAAAAAGGGAAACTTTTTTTTTTAGTTTGAAGCTATAAAAACATACCTCTTGATATATCTTTTTATTTTATAACTTAAAAGGTAACTTGTGAGTAAGGGTTAGCTTCCTTAATATAGAAAAGACAAAAGATATTTTAAAATCACTTTAACTCTCCCTCCAAGTGCAGCACCCCTTCTTGAGGAGGACTTGTGGGAAGATATGGTATAAAAGGTGGTTTGATGATCATTTGAAAGGTCACCATGAATTTATGATATTTGATTTTGAGGCTAAAGCACGAAACGCTTGGCTAAGTGATTTGAAGACGAAAACCTTCAAGGACACAAGGGTTTGGGGCAAAAACCTCCACTCCTATTCAGGCCAGCACTACTTTCAGGTGTTGTAATTGCATTTCATATTTAGTGATTCAGTGATTTGACCCTCTTCTAGGGCAATGACTTGCATTGGCAAGTGTCACTATCATTTGTGGTGCTTTGGCTTGTTTTTGGGAGCCATTCGCGAGGGTTTGAGCAGGGTACAAGGGCAGCGCTTGATTGGGAAGTGTGGCAACTGCATTTGGACAAGATTATTGGCAAGGGTTTGCATTTTGAGGGTTGTGTTTGACTTTAAAGGCAATGATCTGCCTTTGGGAGCTGGGCGACCCCCCTTTGGGGTCTGATTTGATTATTTGTGGGGTTGTTTAGGCCTAAATTTTATGTATGAGGGTTTGAACAATATTCTTCTATTTTATTTGAAATTTTCCAGCCTATATTTGCATGCTAAAAATCAGATTTGAAGAGGTTTTGGTGGATGTAATTATTCTGAATTTTTGGGCAATTATTTAATGGTTAAAAATTACAATTTGTGCCCTAGTTTCATATTTTCATAATTCTGAAATTTTGTTAGGGTTTGATTAAAAAATTAGAAATTCTTTCGTTGTGTTAGGGTTTGTTGGAAAACCCATTTATTTAGTTTTTATCCCAATAAGAGATATATCAGTGGTATTAGAGCCATTTCTTTGCTAGCTGTGGAACAACAAGGTTTTATGTCTAATAGTGACATGGATATAGTTAGGTTTGAGAGGTTGTCTCAAGCACAAGAAGAGATGAAGTGATGAATGAATTCTTTCAAATAGTGAAGGTTATGAAGGGAGACAAAACACATGTTGTGATGGACAACACTTTGGGCATAAGCGTAAGACCTACGCCAAGACCGAAAGGACCTAGGGTCCTTCAAAAGGAGGAAACTTTGTGGAGAAGGAAGGGACAACCCTCCTATAGATCAAATTTGATGGGGATTTATGAGTATATGACATACCTCCTTTTAGGAAGGAGGTGGACCTCAATGATTTTGTGTCATGGAAAAGAGGTAGGGGCGGTACTCAGGTTGGACAGGAGTTACATGATGCCTTGAGGAAGATTGGTCTTCCCACATTCATAGTTTTACAAACATTTTAGCTAGGGCATGGATTGGTAAGTTATGTACATACTTTACATTTCGTCCTATGTAGGTAGTGGAGGCCCTAAGATTCATCACAACACATTTAGAAGGGGCTGCCCATGATTGGTGGCATCAGGGGTTGATAACCCAAAGGCATCACCTCATATACAACTACGAGGAATTCAACAGGGGGCTTATTGGGAGGTTTGATCGGGATGATCTAGAACCTTACTTTGAGGAAAAATCAAACACTTTGGGGCAGCCAAGTGTTGAATTTTGTGAGGTTTACAACTCAGAAAATTTGGAGCAGCAAAGGGAGACTTTCCAGCTAAATATGGGGCAGCCAAATAAGGAAAATTATGAGATACAAAATTCAGAAATTTTGGGGCAGCAAGAAGTTGTCCAACAAGTTCATGAACAACAAAAAGAGGAATACAAGGAAGGAGAAGAATCAGAAAAATCAGAACTTCCCAAGGAAAGGGAAGAGCAAGCCTTACATGAAGGATACCAAGCATCCAATGTTGAAGTTTTTCCAGCCCTAGAAGTAATGAACCATCTTGCAAACTTTGCAAGGTTTGAGTCATAATATGTTGAGAGTAGTATTATGAGTTCTTCCATAGTAGTGAAGGAAGTAGGGAAAATTGTGGGGCTGCCAAGGATCGATCAAGTTAAAGAAAAATCAGATTTGCCCAAGCTTGAGGAAGAGGAATCCCAGGAAGGTCTTGTTGGGAAGTATGCACGTAAGGGAGGGGCCTCACAAGCTTCATATGATGATCTTCCACTTGTTGGAATTTTCAGATCAGCATATAAAGGTGAGCAATTTAATCACTTTCATGGCATAAATTGGTTGTATCACCCCCCTACTATGCACCTACAATATCTTGATCATCATGAGGGCCATGCTAACCATGAAGACAAGATGAAGGGCACTAAGTGGAGGAAAGAATTTCTCCAAGAGAATCTAAGGATGGGGAGTTGCAAATTTCCCATATACACATGGGATCCAGATAGTTTGGTGAGGACCAAGGTAAATCTCACATTTTAATTTTCAGAATAGCAGTACCGCAATATGTATGTTCAGCCCGTCTTATATAAGCATGCCTTCAAGGAAGCATTTCTAAATTCTAAAGCAAAAGATATTGAAGGTGTCACAAAGGGTGAACAAGTTATGGGCAGCCAAAGGTATGAGCGTGTTTCAAAATTATTGCTTACTAATATGGCATGTAGGGCAAGCTATTATAAAGGGCAACATATACAAAAAAATAGGCCAATGGCGATTTGGATATTGGTTAGTGCCCCATGGCATGGCTGCCATCATCATGGACCACCACATAAAGGTGATGGTGAAACGAATGGCACTTGGAGTAACAAAAAGAACATGGATTCCTTCTTTCTGGTTCTCAACAATGTACATATGAATGTTGGAAGGTGTTGTTTGTCCAAAGGGGCTAAGGGACTGGCCAAATCTGACTATGGGCAGCCACTAAGGTATGTTGAAGATCCCTCAATTTCATCTTGTATCAACATTGTAAATTCTGAAAATGAAGATTCAGAACAGCTCTTCCATAGGGCAAAAATTCAGCTTGTGAAAGGAGTAGGGAAACTGGAAATGGTTATGAGAAATAGGCCCATGACATATTCAGAAAATTCTAAGATTTTTTTGCAAAATCAGATTGTCCCATACATCAAAAAGTTTGAAAATTGTGAAAGGACAAATTTTGAAAAATGTGTACAGGGTCAGCCCTATGCATGTACACGAAGGTTGAACAGTTTGGTGGAAAAGCCAGCCCCATTTAGGTACAATAAATTCTGGAAAATCTGGTATGTTGGCTAAAAGTAATCCTCAACTCATAAGGAGAGGAAGACATGATAGGGGCAACACCATAGAGAGAAAAAACTATCAAACTTTATGCATTCATGATGTATGCGGAGGGCATATTTGGAAAGGGCAGCAAGAGGATAAGCAATGGACTTTCGTTTGGGCATCATGGCAAGGTTGCTCATTTCACCAAGGTATCCACACAAAATGCATGTATCCAAGATTGTTCATAATTGTTCTCTTTTCGCAAATCAGTGAGCCATACTGTTGGTTTGATGATGGAGTGTCAAGGAACATTGAGAGCCTTAAAAGGCATTGGGGTGCATTCCAAGGAAGCACACATTAGGTTCACATGTGAGGAAGAATGACCATAAGGGGCAGCCTTAATACGTTTTCCTATCATGTTTTTTTATGGCAATTCCAGCTCATCTAAAGAGGTTTGTAGATTCATATTGGTTCCTCGTGAGGTTGTAGAAATGAAGGGTTCATCAAATGGCAAATTTAGAATGAAAAGTTTGACTTTGGTGAGCACTTGTAAGGCGGTAGATTGTAAATACAGCCCTCAAAACATCAAGTAAGGGTTTTCTTTTGAGATGATTCTCTTTAGGGTAAGGGAACATATGAGCATGAGTACCAAGGATTGAGTTATAACCATATCGAGGAAACTTCCAGCCCATGGGATGTATGGAATTGTGTGTTTGAAGGATGGTTTTGAGGGGACTAACCGCTGTTATATGTTCCATAATGAAGGCTAAAACAGGGGCAGCCACTTGTTTGTGAAAAGATTGAGCTTGGTGGCTGTTTCGGAGAGCACTAGCAGCTGGTTCATGTCTAGCAATGGAAGGTACAGCCATAGTATACTCTTTCACCATGCTGCCCATGACAGTTTCAGCTCATTTGCTGTGAGCTTGAGGGTTCACAGATGCATGGGGAAGGCTGATTGCAGGGTGTCACTTCAAAAGGGTGAGTTATGGTTGAACAAGTTCCTATTTTGGGATCACAAGAGGTCTGCTTTTTGCATACCCAGCCAGTCAAGTCACATGGGATGTGACTGATTTCACTATTCCCTTTGCATATAAGGGCATTTGTTGGTTGCCAAGAGACGGTTGGAATGCTAATAAGGTGAAGAACTTTCTAGCTCTCATAGATGGAAAAATTCTGAGTTGAGGCAATTTCTGAGGGTGTATATAGCATGGGCAGCCCTCTTATACCCCCAAGGCATCCACATACATATTTCCAGCCACTCCTCATGTGGAGAACTTGATCGAGTATGCAAGCATGGGAAGAGAAGGGAACCACCCTTGCATGGAACATGAAGGAGGATGACATGTTTGTGTTTTGTGTAGGTATTGATAAGTGGACATTCAAGGCCCAGTTTTCTAGTCATCATCTTGTTGGAATAAACTTTTCCAACCCCTACATTGCTGCAAATTCGAGAACTTCTTCGTTTTTCATCTTGTTGGGAAGCCCAAGGTGCAAGTCCTCAATAGAGGGAATGAGGAAGACAATGCGCTGCCATTATATCATTTCCAGCATGAGTAGGCAGCCAAAAATCTTCAAGTACAACAGGAAAAGGCGTCAATAGGAGGCCTTCCTTCCATGGAATGAATTGAGGGTTGAGATTTGCATGGGGATACTTGTTGGGATAGCTCCATGGATGTTGCTATTGTTTGAGAACAAACAATTTTGGACGGGGAGGATTTTCATGCCCCCCTTTTTAGCCTAAACATGGACATGACCCTTAGCTTAGTTCATTTAGTGTTTCTCATTGGCTAAGAGGAAATAAAAAGGGAAACTTTGATTTTAATTTTAAGTTATAAAAAGATACCTCTTGATATATCTTTTTATTTTATAACTTAAAAGGTAACTTGTGAGTAAGGGTTAGTTTAACCCTTAATGAAGAAAAGGGAAAAGATATTTTAAAATCACTTTAACTCTCCCTCCAAGTGGAGCGCCCCTTTTTGGGGAGGATTTGTGGGAAGATATGGTATAAAAGGTGGTATGATGATCATTTGAAGGGTTTAAGGATGAAAACCTCCACTCCTATTTAGGGCAGTACTACTTTTAGGTGCTGTAATTGCATTTTAGATTTAGTGATTCAGTGATTTGACCCTCTTCTAGGGTAGCGACTTGCATTGACAAGTGCGACTATTAGTTGTGGTGCTTTGGCTTGTTTGTGGGAGCTATTTGTGAGGGTTTGAGCAAGGTACAAGGGCAGCGCTTGATTGGAAAGTGTGGCAACTCGATTTGGACAAGATTATTAGCAACGGTTTGCATTTTGAGGGGCGTTTGACTTTAAAGGCAGTGACATGCCTTTGGGAGCTGGGCAACCCCCCTTTTGGGTCTGCTTTGATAATGACTTTAAATTTATTTTATTTGAATTTTTTCAGCCTATATTTGCATGTTAAAAATCAGATTTGAAGAGGTTTGGGTGGCTATAATTATTTTGAATTTTTGTGCAATCATTTAATGGTGAAAATTGCAATTTGTGCCTTAGTTTCATATTTCCAGAATTTTGAATTTTTATTAGGGTTTGATTAAAAAATCAAAAATTTCTTTTGCTGTGTTACAGATTGTTGGAAAACCCCTTTGTTTAGTTTTTAGACCAAAAAGGAATATTTCAATTTGTTTGCCTTGTTTGAACAAGGCTATGAAATTTTAATGGATGTAGAATGTTGGGGCATTGAAGAAGAACATTGTCAAGGTAAAGAGGATGTCAAAAGTGATATCCAAATGGATTTATTCCATATCTTTGGGGTTGGTTATTTTCCCCTTTGCAAAGGCCCAAAAATTCTCATGGGACCGGTGCAAAATGGAAAAGCAGAAGCATGTTCCCCAGTTGAAACACATCACAAGGAATTGGTATTCACTACGCCTTTGGTTCGAACAATTGCAGAGATTTATGTAAAAGAATTTCATGAATTCATTTGGCTTGACTTTGAGGTATATCTACCTAAGCCCAATTCTTTTGTTGATTTCATGTTTGACAGGTATCATCGTGTGAAGCATTTGCTTATGCATATTCTTGTATTTGGGAATGCATTTTGGAAAAAATATAGGGATGTCTTTGCTAGGCTAAGGACTGTGAAAATTGCAAGCTTGATTCCGCCTGGAAATTCTAAATGTTTCATGCAAGGTTTTCATGTTCACCCTTCAAGACTTGGTTTATTTTCTTTAGTGTAGGCATAGAGTAGGATTATAGTAGTTTCCTTTCAGTTCGTTCTTTCTGTTGTCTTTTTGCATTGCTTCTGGTTCAGTTCTGGTCTGTTTTTGGAGTTTTCTCTCTTGGCAACTTGTGAAATGAATCAAAAAATCTTTTGCTATCTGTTCCTCGTAGTGTTTTGATTGGCTAAGTCCATACTTCATTGAATACCATGGCACTGAGCTTTTGGACACTTCTAAATTCGCTGACCAAAGTGCACTCATTGTGAAATGTTTAAAATTTAGGAAATTTGGTAAAATTTTGAATGCTTATCAACATTATATTTGAACATTTTGTGATTTCATTACAAAACGTAGTCTTTGTTTCAGAACTAACACATGAATCAAGAAAGGCTTTTGCATTGAAAAGAGAGCCATGATTGCACTTTATCACAAGAAAGCATTTCCTTGAGGTGTATGAACATCAAAGGACAAATCACTTCTGATCGAATTTTTTCACAAATCTTTTTCACCTTGGCTAATTGGTTCCCAATCTTTTGAAATATCCAAAAGATAAATCAAAGAAATAAAATAAGAATACGAATTTTTTAAAGCAAAAACAAAAACTTTCTCCTCAAGGGTGATTCATATAACCTCTATCGGAGGTTTTCCTGCCTGACTGACAATGGAGCAAGGCTTAGAGTGGAGCCAAAGGTATCTTTGTTGGGTCTATAGATGCTTGGCTAGCAACAGAGCAATACCCAATCTTCGCCGTCCCGCACCCCTCCCCCCCCAACCAAGATCAAAATAAAATATAATACCCTTCAGAATTTTTAATCATGTGATCGCTATTTAGTTGTGTAAAAAACCAAAAGGGAAAATAAATAAATTACCATACACACCCCTCTGACTTTGTGTAAATGTTAAAGGTTTAGTATGTTGTGTTAGGATTGAAGCTAATATTCAGGTTTCTTTTGAAAACATGATATTTTCTGGTATAATCTCTGATCTTTTAAAATTTGACTAGAGTTTCTAAGTTTTAAACACTTGATAGTGTTTTTATGTTGCCATCTGTTGGGGCCAACATGCCCCATTCTTTTTAGAATAGGGACCCACTTTTAAAACAAGAAAATGAGCAAAACATCCGAAACCTTATTGTGCAAATTTGTTTGTTTAGGTCAAATAGTCCTTGCTATTTCATAGCTTGATCTAATGTATGCTAAAAATTATTTCTTGAATTAGTCTAATTTGTGCATATGCAAACAAATCATATTTGTTTAGAGCTTATTCGTAGGTTTTCGCTGTATTTTGTCTTATTTTTGCACTTATTTGGGCAAGTTAAGGCTAAGGGATCAGCTTTACTTTATAATGGACTTATTTATTTCCTTTGCATTGCCTCTCAAGTCATCTTTTTACTTAGCCGATTTCATTGATTATTTGGTCATTGATTTCGTGCTTTTTGTTGCAGGATTTCACACCTTATTCGCACGATTTTGCAAATTTTGCACATTCTTCACGGTATTGGGACTCAGTCACAACTTTTGCACTTGTTCGCAGCACTTTGCCGTGATTTGCCACTTGTTGGACAATGACTTAGCTCTCTCAGTCTGCGTGGCACCTTTTCGCAACTACACAACTCATCACAACTTATCAAAGTAGTGCGAAATTGTGAGCCATTAGAGCCTGCTAGGTGGTGATACTCGCATCCTCACACCTCGCATTGCAAATAAAAAATAAGCATGCATAGCCCAAGGATTGCAAGACTGTGAGCCAGTGAGACTGTCATGTGGCGCGTTTTCACTCACTTGCACCTCACAGTTCATTAGGAAGTTTGGACAAAGTCCAAAGACCATGAGATTGCGAGCTATGACATGCACACCACGTGGTGCGTTCTCGCACTCTTGTAGTTGCTCCAACATTACATAAAGACCAAGAGCGACGAGGCTTCGAAGCAATCAAGGGATGCCACTTGTCAAAGCCACATAGCTTGCAAAAGGAAGGGGGTTGTGCATTTGAAGGCTGAAACCGAAGGCATTGGTTGTGTGACATATCGCCACGTAGTAAGTGCATAAAGCAAAGGGACAAGGAGGAGCTCAACTGATAGACTCAACATCCATGTCACCCCATGAGCACATAGCCAAAGTTGAATGGCATACTTCAAAGCAATCAAGGGATGCCACTTGTCAAAGCCACATAGCTTGCAAAAAGAAGGGGGTTGTGCATTTGAAGGCTGAAATCAAAGGCAACGGTTGTGACATATTGCCATGTAGTAAGCGTATAAAGCAAAGGGACAAGGAGGAGCTCGACTGGCAGACTCAACATCCATGTCACCCCATGAGCACATAGCCAAAGTTGACGGCCATCGCTACCAGTCAAACCATCTCAAGCTTCACGACAATCTAAAGAATTTTTCCACCATTAGAAGACAAACACAAAGATCATTCTAATTAAGATAATTGCAGAATGCAGTTCGCAGGCTTGCCGGGGCTAACGTTTTGGGGTTTTCTTAGAATTTGGATCATTATACCTTTTCGAAAAGCTTAGTTTATAATTTAGAAGACCGCACAGTTTTAGTTGGGTGTGGATGCTTCGATAAATATAAAAATGGCCCGAAGGCTCCCAAAATGACATAAAACATGTGCAGCAGTAAAATTCAAAAAAATAAAAAGTCATAGTTGCATGGATAAAAAACAAGGTGACACTTTTTATGGTTAATAATGACCAAGATTAGGCTAATGTCATGTCCCCTTTTCAATGCTAGTTCGCTAAGGAGACCTTTGGCCCAAGTTGATCTCCCGTGGGCTAAAAGGGAATACAAGGGAAACTTGGTTCCTTGTACAAGTTGCTAAAAAGTAACATGTCGGCAACTTCTTTCTAAATGGAGTTATAATAAAGGGGACTTCTCTAATTTAACATAAGTCAGTCCTTAATTGAAAAAGTATATTGGAGGGAAATGATACAATGGAAAAAATGAGTTTCATTTTAAGGATCAGGTTATTTTTATCAATTAAAATCGTAAGTTTGGGGATGATTTGCTTGACTTCATCCATTGAAGATGAAACCCTTCATTGGAAAACTGGAGTAAGGATGGAAACCCTTACTTTCAGTTGGATAGCCTTATTTCATGTGTTGCAGAGGGCAAAATTGGTATGTTTGAAGCATCTAAACACCATTGTCAGGTTCAACATGGCAGCCTAAGGCATCAAGGAGTGGCACAGCTGTATAGAGGGCAGCAACTGGGTTTGAAAACCCTAGAAGGCAGCAAATTGATTTATATGAGCAGCGACCCCTCTTGGGGTTTGAATGTGCCATTTGTGAGGCAAAACAAAGCCAAATTTGTTGTCTAAGGGATTGGACATTGAGCTGGTGTTTTTGTTGAATTTTCTAGCCATTTACTTGATCAATGAATTCAATTTTGAGGATACTTTATTGGGTTGTAATAGTCTCGAATTTTGGCAAGTATTTTTAATAATTAATTACCAAATTTGTGCCCTAAATCTGAATTTTCAGACCTCTGATTTTTTTATTTGCTTAGGGTTTGAATTAAAAAAATTAGAATTGTATGTGTTTATGTTAGGATTAGTTGGCAAACCCCTTTGGTTCTAATTCTGCCCTAAGGGGGACAATACAATGATATCAAAGCCATTTTTTGGCCAGCTGTGGGTAGCGAGTTGTTTGCAGACTCTTCTTATGCAGGGCAGTGATAGAAAGATAAAAACAACATTGGAATCCATGGAAGAGATGTTGCAAGCTATGCAAAAATCTCAGAGGGAACTAAGAGCAATGGGTCCCAAGGCATGGATGAAGTTTGTAGGGTTAAGCCCTAGACCTTCAGAGTCTCCCTTAAAAGAAGAAAAAGGACAAGTAAAAGTGATGAATATTTCATGACCACAAAAGATCGAGCTGCCCCTAGAAGGAATCCACCATGCAAATTGAAGACAAAGAGTCCTTCAAAGGAAAAGATATAGATTTGAATGTACAGTGTGTGTGTAGAAGAAAAGAAAACAGTAAAGTCAAGGTTTGAATTCCAAAACCCTACAAAAGAGCAAAGGATTGAGGATGCCGAGGAAGAACTTTTGAAAAAGAAAACACCATTAGTTGATTACCCTAAGAGTTAAGCAGAAAAGAAAGGCATAAATTACATATGTGAGGCATAATTTAATGATCCACCATCATCAACAAAAGTGGATCCTAGGGTTGAAAGGAAACCAGCTACGTTGCAAGCAAGCACAAAATATGTGATGAGGACCCAAAGGAGGTGTGATGATTGGCTAAAAAGAGCAAATTAGACAAAGCTGATAGCCATTCAAGCAAGGCAACACCTAAAGGAATTTAAAGAGAAGGGTAAGCAATTTGATTATCTTCATAGCAAGGATTTATTGTATCACCATCATACTATGTCATTACAATATTTTGATCATCATAAGAATCATTCTAACAATAAGGATAAGATGAAGGGTACCAAATGAAAAGAGGATCTTTTCCAAGAAGCCTCTATCGATTTTCCAAGCATTCCAATGATTGCGCCATTGCCATATGAAATGGATTTTCAGAACAACATTGTGGAGAGACGTGTTTGAAAAAAATATTAGGAATCACAAAGATATAAGGGTTGGAGGTATCTCCACAAACCTCGCTTCACCAAAGGAGGAAGATTTTGGTGTTGGCAGCCCAAGGTATGATATTTCAGATTTGTTGCTCACTTGTATGTTTCTGCAATATCTTTGTCATCATGAACCACATGCTAAAAAGGATGATAAGGTAAAGGAGACAACTTGTAATATAGAGCACATAGATCTTTTTGGTCAAATTTAAAAATTGTTTGTGCATAATAGTGTGGGATCCAAGTGAAAATTTCAGAATTAGTGTTGTTGTCATCACACAAATCAACCACCACATGATTTCATTTGCATCCATACAAGTGGGTTGGCAAGTATTTTCAGTCATAGGATGGAGCATTTTCTAGTTGGTAACTATTGGGAAAGAATTTGCAGCCTTTACAAAATTATTTTCAATCATTACAATGCTCACATTACCTATTTTTGCAAGGAGGTTACAATTTTGCAGCTGCTGTTCCATTTTCAAGTTGCTAACTTTATTAAAATTATATTATAAGTTGTTATTTCTAGACTTGAACAGCTGTAAGATTGATCTTTATGAGGCCACTAAACTGTTGGGAAATGTTGGTGAATGGGTTCAGCTGAAGAAAATGAATACTTCAGCCAACACATTTCCAATTTGGGTGGAAAATCAGATAATTCATGACTCTCATAATTTGTTTTCAGCTTGCATACACGCTGATTTATGTCCTTCCTGGAAAGGAACAACTTACAATATGGGTTTTAGTACAGCTGAGTATGCAAAGAATAAATTTGTTGATGCTATTTTTGAAGGAAAAAATGAAGAAGGCAGGTTTAAGGTAATGACTGATCTCTGCTGCGAGGGATTTTAAAACTTCAGAGGCTGCCAAATAACATCATTAGGGAGAAGGACAATAGATATATGAGCTTGTTTTGGCAAGAGCTCTTTCATTTGACAGGTATAGGATCCAGATTATTGGAACATTACAATGTATTTCTGCACTTTGGCGTGATGGTACTTGGGCATGAGAACTTTCATTTACTTGAGGGCAAGCAAATTTGGGAAGGGAGGACTGTCATGTATCCTTTTCAATGCTAGCTCGCTAAGGAGACCTCTGGCCCAAGTTGACCTTCTGTGGGCTAAAAGAGAATACAAGGGAAACTTGGTTCCTTGTACATGTTGCTAAAAAGTAACATGTTGACAACTTCTTTCTAAATGGAGTTATAATAAAGAAAGGGGACTTCTCTAATTTATTATAAGTCGGTCCTTGATTTAAAAAGTATATTGGAGGGAAAGAATATAAAAGGGAAAAAGGAGGTTCATTTTAAGGATTGGGGTATTTTTATCAATTGAAATCATAAGTTTGGGTACGATTTGCTTGACTTCATCCATTTAAGATGAAACCCTTCATTGAAAGATTGGAGTAAGGACGAAAAACCTTATCTTTAGCTGGGCAGCCTCATTTCAGGGGTTGCAGAGGGTAGAATTGGTTTGTTTGAAGCATCTAAACACCATTTTCAGGTTCAACATCATAGCCTAGGGCATCAAGGGGGAGTGGCACAACAATATAGAGGGCAACGACTAGGTTTGAAAACCCTAGAAGGAAGTGAATTGATTTATGTGGGTAGTGACCCATCTTGGGGTTTGAATGTGCCATTTGTGAAGCAAAACAAAGCCAAGTTTGTTGTTTACGGGCTTGGATATTGAGCTGGTATTTTTGTTGAATTTTCCAGCCATTCACTCGATTAATAAATTCAGTTTTGAGGATACTTTATTGGTCTGTTATATTTTGGAATTTTGTTAAGTATTTTCAATAATTAAATACCGAATTTGTGCTCTAAATCTGAATTTTCAGAATTCTAAATTTTTCATTTGCTTAAAGTTTGAATTAAAAAAATCAAAATTGTATGTGTTTATGTTAGGTTTTGTTGGCAAACTCCTTTGGTTTTAATTCTGCTCTAAAAGGGACAATACAACTAAATATGAGCAAGGAGATGGTGCCACACAATGACCACTAATAGACTGGAGTGGCAAATAACGATGGGTTAGTCCCAATAGAACTGTTGATTGTATTGTTGTCTCGTTGTGCCGAACCCCTCGTAACTTTTGTCCTCTTTTGCTCATGTTGGTTGTTGTAAGAAACTTTGACATTATGACTATGAATGAAATCTCGCTCATATGTGGAGGAGGTCTCATCTCCATGCTCTATAAATACTTCTTTAAAACATTGTAAAAGAGGTTGCTTTGCCAAGATCTGGCTGAACTACGTGGCGAGTTAGCTTTGCTCGCTGTTTGGCTGCTAAGAGGAGGAAGGAATTTTAAGAATGCAAAGAAAGAAGTAAGAATTTTTGTGCAATATTTAATTGATTTTCTTTGTCTGTTATGTCATTTCTTCTTTCTCAATTGTAGACTTACGCTGTGTATTTTTTGAGCTTTGGGCAATTGCTATAGAGGTTTACATTCTTTATTGTGAGTAGATTAAAATGTGTGATTTAGCTATTCTAATCATCTCAGACAATTAATCTCTGATCTATTTTTGTTTTGTTTAGATGTGCTTTTAACTATTCATTGCAATTGATTTATCTCACAAGGAGACACTTATGAGATTAACTCACAATCACCGCCCCTTAGTTGCTCCGCTTTATCAAGTTTGAGTGCTTAACTATGTTTGAAGACCGCTGATTGCTTTGCATTGAACCTTCTAAGGTGTTGCTTGAGCAAGATTGCTACTTAGCTGAAGTTTGAATCTTCTTTTCTACCTTACCCTTCCCTCTTTTTTCTTTAATGAGATCTGGGTGTTGTATTTTAGCACAACTATAAATATGCATTTTGGGGTGTAATTTTGATCATTTGGGTGAGTCTCCCTTGTGGGTTTGTGGGTCGCACACTGCTATTCCATGTAGACTACGTAGGAGAGTCGCAACTTGCAACTCATGCCCTAGATATTCCAACAATCCTAAAAGGAGTATGGAAACTCGTTAGGTTGTGGTGTGCTAAACTTGCATCAACAAATTCTTTTCCCCTTGGGCCTTAAATTTTTATAGAAATGTTATTATTTCTTTAACCAGGAGCTATAGGGATTTGCTAGACGACTTTAGAAGTGTTAGTTCTGTGTACCGAGGAACAACCTTCAAAATTGATCATTCCTCGCCTCTTTGGAACGTGTGACAATGTTAGAACATGTGCTAGGTGGAGGGGGTTACATTTGGGTTTGCTTAGAGTGTAAGGCCAAATTTTAGAGCTTATATGGTCGGTGAAAGCCCGTTGTGTGCGATTCTTAGCCATGGAATTAAAGCTTGTATTGGGCTTGACCCAAATGGAAAGGGCTTGCCAACTGCAAATATCCTCGCATACATCAAAGAGCAAGAAGCAACAGATGTGATAGTTCCCTGAAATCGAAGCATACTTTAGAAAAGAAAGGATCTAAACCTACCAAGCCACTTGGTGCTCTATCTCATACTACTGTCATGACCGCATCACACCCATTTTTGTCGATATCTCCTATGGTTGCAGAGGAAGAGGATTCCCCTGCTAGTCGCAAGAGAACAATAGGTGTAGGCCGACCAAGGACAATGGAACAACACATTGTGCATTGTGTTTACGCATGTGATCTACCATTTATTGTTGTTAGATCACCATACTAGCCGGATATGGTGAAATCTATCAATGAATCCCCTAAAGGGTTCAACGGCCCAAGGTATGAAAATATGTGCACCACCTTGGCAAAATAAAGGAAACACGTTGAAGATTTTTTTCAGCTCATCAGAGATTTATGGATCGACATAGGGGTGTCCATTGTTTTCGATGGATGAAAAGATATGGAAAATAGGCCATTGATTAATGTGGTCACACTATGCCCTAAAGGGGCAATGTTTTGAGTGCCTGTGATTGTGAAGCATTGGTGAAGGATGCATGATTCATCGTTGGCATCCTCATAGAATCCATGGAGACGGTGGGGCCTCAAAATGTTGTCCAAGTTACAATGGACAAAGCAAAAAATTGCAAAGTTGTAGGCATTTTGGTTGAGGCAAGGTATGGGCACATATTTTGGACACCTTGTGCCGTTCATTCCCTCAACCTTATGTTGCCAAAATTGGGCATAAAAAATGATTAGATCAAACAAGTCTATAAGGCAGCGAGCGAAATCTAGATGTTCATAAGCAACCATCATGTCCCAAGGCATCTTCAAGATCTTCTTGAAATTGCAGCTGTTAGAGGTAACTATGTTTTTTATTTTTTTAATTATTTGACATTCATGTATAATTTTAATTTAACTTTTTAACTTTGTAATTTGTAGAATTTTGATATTTAAACTTTTATTTTAATTATTTATTATGTTGAGATTCGGTTTGCCTCACACACTTGTCTTGAGACGACTTGTCAAGGTGCATGAGGCGTTGAGCAGTCAAACATTGAGAGGGCCACAAAGATGAAATGGTGGATCCTCAATGATGGGTGGTGGGATCGTGTGGAGTATTTGCTAAGTTTTACCGAGCCCACCCTGAGTGTGCTAAAATTTGTTGATATTGATCATTCATGTTTGGGTTTGATTTACAATGGAATTGACTCAATGATTGAGAAGATTGAGTCCATCATAAATGCCAAAGAGCAAGATCTTACAAAGAGCGTCATCAAGGAAGTGCAGTTGCGTCTCATTGATGGGTGGAACAAATTGACCACCCCATTGCATCATCTTACTTTTGCTTTGACTCCAACTACTACAACATGAAGATCCTTTCTTTGCATAGGATAGGTGTGTGTTTGTACATTTGAATGTCAAATCTAGGGACGTATATTTTAACGAGGGGTCAACACTGTATGTGCAGTACTAGTTACTTTTGTTGATGGATTGAGGTATTTAATGTTGCATATAGAGAAACACATTTACAATGAATTGAAAGTCACACTGCATAAAAGGAAAATGTAGTTGAACAAAAAGCTATGCTAAATTGGAAGCTTCCCACATGGTGAATTGAAATTTCTGAATTGAACTTGCTCATATAAAAGCAAAGTTGTTGTAAAGAGATTTAATTATGAATTTCTAAAAGAACATACACACACCATAATAGAATTGCAGGAAATGAAAATTACACACAACAAAATTAAATTATTCTAACGGACGGAAATATTCACCACAACTGACGAGTTGGCCTGCCTTGGTTGGGCTTGAGCTTCAACACCTTCCTTGGTGCTCTAAAGTTACTTCAAACCAATTTATTCAATTGATGATTCTATAGTAATGATAAGATTGCTACAACTAAGTTACAAAATTACTACATGGAACAGTGGAATTATAAACTTACAAATTCTTCTCAAAATTATCCGAGTGTTCCACAAGCTATAGCGTCTCACTTAAATGGAGAAGGCAAGCCTTATTTTAGATATCCACAATCGAAGAAGTTACAACAAGAAATATAAACTACCTTCAGAAATAGTAGAAAACATTTGGAATAGAAGTTGTGGCAGAATCAAGACGTTGCAATCATGTAAGAGAAATAGACATGAAACGACCCAATCATAATGAAGAGGACTATTACAATTCATGGCCCAATAAAGTGTATAAAACAAGAACTTTTGGAAACATCTTTAATTGGCAATGACTTTGTTTTTTATTCAAACATAGCAGCAAATAGTAGGTGTTTTGAGCATGATACATGGCAACTCCTTTTATCCTTTACAACAAAACAAGCTACACCCATTGCTACAGGTAAGCTACAACAATGGTTGCAGGGGTCGCACAACAGTGGCTACAGGTATCTGCAACGTTTGGTACATGTATCTCCACAATTGTTGCGGATATGAAACCTCTTACGAAAAAGATTTTTAACCATGAATAATTGCATTCTTCACCATTAGTAATGCCAAATTAATAAACCTAGAAATCATATTATTTTATCTAGAAACCATAAGCTTTAAACCATAACATTATACACACACACACACTTGCGAAAAAGATTTTTAACCATGAATAATTGCATTCTTCACCATTAGTAATGCCAAATTAATAAACCTAGAAATCATACTATTTTATCTAGAAACCATAAGCTTTTAAACCATAACATTATATATATATATATATAATGTTATGGTTTAAAGCTTATGGTTTCTAGATAAAATAGTATGGACAAATATAGATAAAGGGCTATGGTGGGTTCATAAAGTGATAGAATAGTGAGGGGTTTTAGGGATAAATAAGAATCAGATAAGGGACATTTCTAGTAGTCATCAATAGAGATGTTGAGATTAGTGAGGGGAATAAGGTGACATTCTCTAGACTCTTCCTTGATCCAAAATTAGAAGACACTTATGGGAGAGTTTGAGAATTCATAGCCTTCAGGGGTCACTCCCTTAACGCATTTCTTGACAAGTATGAGAAGGACGCTCATATGTGGTGGTATTTCCATGGAAAAGTATCCACCCACATCTAGCCAATCGCAATAAAATTTTTATCGTAAGATTTTATTTTTACCTAACTTTCTTTTTGACATTTTGTTTTAACTTCTAAGTTTTTAGTTTTTGAAATTTTAATTAATTACATTGACTTTGTGGTTCCCTCAATAGGTTACGAGTTCCTCTTCAATTGAGTAGAATTGGGGTACATATTTGTTTATCCACTTAGTTAAACGCAACAAGTTGGTTGTAATGTCCCCATTTTAAGGTTCTCATGCTTTCCAGTTGGAGATGGGTTTCTGGGTTTGTGTCTGTTTGATCAGAAGGGTAGTTTGATGTTACTAATGAGCTCAGATGATTTAGAGGAGTTATTTAATACTTTCGGATATCATTTTCGGCTTCTGGTTTGGGCTCCAATATTCTTGGAGGGAGTTTCTATTTATATAAAGTTGCCCAGTCGGCTCCGTTTGTCATTACTCTTCATCAAAATTACTCTGGCGTAGTTAGTTTTCGATTCCGATGCATTCCGACAACTTTACAAAAATGAGTGTATTAATGGTTATATTTTAATTAAATTACTAAGGTTGCTAAAAATTAATTAAAATATTTAAGAAGGCCTTTAGTATTATAGCTCGTTGAAATCGGGATAAGATGCTTTAATTCATGGATGCATTAAATAGGGACCTTGCGTGTCAAAATATCATTATTTTAATGAAAAGGTTATTTTCGGAGTTAAAAAGGTGTTTAAAATTAAAAGTGCATTTTTAAAAAGAAGCTTTTGGGGAGTTTGGGAAAAATGTATAAAAAGAGGTTTTTGGGAGCTCATTTGGTTGTCAGTTTATTCTATTTCTTTTATTGAAACCCTTGTGGTTCTCGAGATTGAACCTGGGTCATCTCAAACTTTTGGAGGACAAAACCCCTCTTGAAGATTATTATCCATGGTGGTGAGAGATCCTCTTTGGGTGATAGCTGATAGATTCATTTAGAGTCTATACCTGTGCTTCATTTGCATGTGGTTTGAGGGGAAATCACACAGGTCTTTTTCAGTTGGACGATAACTACAATTTTGTGAGTCTCCTACGGAGACAAAATTGGGAAGAAACGATATTTTTAGTTCTATTGTTGTGGCTGAGGGAAGATTGCATATCAAATTTGTGGAGGACGAATTAAATATTCATTGGAGATTTTGCTGCTGTTATCTCATCCCATCGCTGGGTGTTCCACTCCATTGTTGGCCGTACCATCTTGGCTGGGAATGAGAGTGATTGGAGAGGGGACGACCCAAGTTTGGAGCAGATTTGTAGGATTTGAGGGTGCTTAGGGTTTCTGTGGCTGGGAGGAATATTTGCTTCAACAAATAACTTCATTTCAGATTGTGGCGTCCTATTTTGGAGGTTCCGAATAGTTGATTTCTTCTACAGCCCTTTGTCAGAGTTGCAAACATTTTTTGGGTATGGTGATTCTAGATATGTCATGATATTTTATGAACTGGGTTGTAATCGAGGAAAACTCAATATTTTGCTTATATCAAAAATTTAGAATTTTCAGCTAGTTGTTTCATTGGAAAATATGGAATTTTCAGAATATTCTTTTGCTTCAAGTTCATTAATTCCTGCACCATATTTCTACTTCAAAGCATCAAATCTTTCCAAAATACAAAAAAAAAAAACATTCATCAAAAATAAAATACACAAGGCATAAATAAGGTAGCATATTACAGTGGTATCAGAGCAAAAGGTCTTGCCAGCTTGTTGGGTTGTGTTATTTAAATTTTTTTAGAGTTATAACAGTGAAGTCTAGCAGTGGTATCGATAGAATATTGGCATCAAAGGTACAAACATAAACAAAACCATGGATTCTCTCAACGAAGAAGTTTTTTGGGAAGTTTATATAAATTATAAAGCATTGGGAGCAAAGTTTCATGCCCAAATTTCATTTGTTGATTTCATGGACATTAAGATAAAGTATGATAAGAGATTGCAAAGGAAAAAGGAAAATTTGTGTGGGAAGCTTTACATTGCAGGTATGAAACTTGAAGATCCATCTCAGTCAAAAGAAATTCTTCTTAGTACTTTGGAGGAAGTTGAAACTTGCTTAAAAATGGTTGGTCAATCACCCTCTCACATAATGAAACTAGCAGTGAGTCCATCAATGTATGCCTTGGTTAAGTCAGAGTTGTTGAGACATTCAGATAATGAGATTACGCTGATGGTTACTTCTTGTTTAAATGAAATCATGAGAATTTCAGCACCTAAAGCTCTTTACAATGACAACATGATGAAAGAGATATTTCAGCTGATTGAGGAGAGTTTCCATAGGTTGGATGATACTAGACAACCTTCTTTTGATAGGAGGGTAAAAATTTTAGAAACCATTGCTAAGGTTAGATCCTATGTGGCGATGATTGATCTCAAATGTGATGATTTGATACTCAAAATGTTTCAATGCTTCTTTGTCAAAATCAGAAAATATCATGCAAGGAATGTTATAACAGCAATGCAAACTATTTTGTCACTGATTTTAGATGAGGAGGATGATATATCCAAGCAGTTGCCATCTAACTTGTTGGCCATTTGGAGGGAACAAGTTGTTTCACCCATAGCTCATGAGTTATCAAAAGGGTTGGTTGAGCAGAAAATTGAGAAGATTAAATCCCAGTTGACTGAAGAGGAATTGATTTCTTTGGGTTTACAGGTTATAGGGCCTCCTAAAATGAGCAAGAACCAAATGAGAAGACAAAATCTTTGCTTCTCATGCAAAGGAACTCAGGAGCCTAATTACAGATGCATAGGTAAAAAGGTGAAGAAGCTAGAGGAGGAACAAACAACTACAAAAATAGAAGTTGTTCATGGTGGCTATGATGCATTCCAAAAAGAGGATGAAGCTAGTTCTTTGGGTGCCTCTATCAGTGAAGTGGAGTGCATTGATTTTAATAATAGTGTTGAAATGGGGAAATCTGCTGATTTGGAGTGCACTGAATCAACAACTAAGGAAGTATGGTCAAATAATAAAAATGATGAGTCTTACACATTTTATGTCCAGCCGAATGATACAATGGGTTTTAATGAAAAAGAACTATTTATTGCATCTACAAGTGAAATTTGCACAAGTCTCTATGTTGGTGATGTAGAGATTGTTTTTGATAAGCCTTGTGGAGAGGATATAGATACCTATGAGGATAATGTGTTTAATCATAATGCTGTCCCATCATCTTTGTTTGAGGATTGCAAGACATCATCTAGTGAAAAACCCGATTTTGATAATAATATGGTTCCTACACATGGAAGTGAATCAGAAAATTTAATGTGTGGCAGCCCGAGTCATGTTGATGAGTTTGATCAGAAGCCTTCAGCATTGCAAGATTGGAAGGACCAACTTGTGGTTACAGATGAGAAAGTGGTGCAAGTGTTAACAAGGGCAGATGATACTCATAAATATGTTGAAGATATTAATTGGAAAAGTCAAATGGAGTAGAGGCAAAAGGGAGTTACAAGCGGAGTCACTGTTACTCAATTGTACTCTATCAAAGATATGTTGGAAATAATGAAATCTGATTACTTGCAGTTGCTTATGGACAGGGATCGTGTTTTCAAGTATGCTGAAGACAAAGAAAAAGAAGCTGATGATCTTTGTTTACAATTGAGTATGGCTCACTTTTCTTTATACTAAGCAGAAAATTCTATTTCTATTGCAGCCACATCCAAGGAACAAGAAAGTGATGTAAGGATTATGGAGACTAAGAAATTAGTTGAAGGGATTGAGGAAATTCATAGATACGAGACATTGTATGATGATTCTAGTATTCCTCATATTGGTGAGCTTCAATATGCTGAGAATGTTTGGAATCCACATCCTGAATATGAACTCTTGAATTTTGAGGATCAATCTTCTCACACAGGTGCAGATTGCAGCCAGGATATAGCAGATATAACAGGTATTGAAGGCAGTTTTCAGCGTGCTACACTTTATGAATCAACAGGTATTGATGAGTATTCGGAATTGGAGGAAGGTGTGTATGAAACCTATGAAGATATCATTGAAAGGAATGAAGAAAGTGTGGATTCTATGAGTGTTAACAGCAGCCTATTGTCTTGGTATGGGTGTGATATACTTCTTGAAAATGTGAATAATGATGACCATCTTGAAGTGGGAGAAGATATGCATGAGATCCGTGAATACACTAATGAAAGGTATGAGCTAGATGCTGATTTTATGATTGTGAACAGCAGTCCATTATCTCTATATGATTTTGTTTATCATGAGATGGTGGATAAGAATCTTAGGTTTGACATTGGTAATGGGCCTCATCTAGTTGATGTTCAAATTTTTTTGGTTAAGCACGAAATGGTGTTTGAGGGCCCAAGTCATTCACGCGGTATGATGTTTCATAATGGTTTTGCTATTCCTTACTTCATGAAAACTCATAACAGCAATGTGCATCAAATTGTGGATGAATGTTCAGACTTGGTTCTTTGGTCTCCTACCTACACATTAATGTTTAAGGGCTGCTTTATGATGTTGATCATAAAATTCTTAGACTTTGCATTGATGTTAGCAACGGATTGCTTGGATTGGTGTGTGCATGTTTGTCACTATGGCACTTGGGAACTGAATGTTGATGATATCCTATCAATTGATGATAGTAGGGGCAATTCCAAGTTGATTACAAATCTGATTTCCAGACTTCCTAGAACTGTCATCATTTATTGCAGCAGCCATGAGGTTGTGTCTGTGAGTAGGATTAGAGATAATCACATAATTTGGGATCCAGGTACAGTTTTTAGGGGTGAGATGTTGATTCAAAATTGGTTTGGTGAACAAATCTTCAGAGTTGGTACCGCTGTGCACTTTCCAATCAGCTTGCAGAGGACAATGAATGATAACATGTAGATAGATTGGTCAATACCTCTAGTCCAACGGTGGAGTGATACTCAGTTGGTGTTGATTAGTAGAGTTTATGGGCAGAGTGACTTCGAATGCACAAAGGCTTCTTGGCAACAAGTTGTGGGCGGATTCACAGAGTTAGAGCAGCTATTGCTAGCTTCCACCATTATGAGGGATGATTACTATAGTCGATTCAGGATGTTATTTCATTTACCTGCAAATATTAGTGTGATGATTGCTATCGATTGGATGAGTTGGGGTGCTTGATATGAGCATGTTAACACTTGGAGATTACGTGTCGGTGAGGAGATTGCATTTATCGCCCAACTGGAAAAGCCCTGTGCGATTTCCCCTCAAACCAAATGCAAATGAAGCGCAAGCATAGACTCTGAATGAATCTATCAGCTATCACCCATAGAGGATCTCTCACCACCGTGGATGATAATCTTCAAGAGGGGTTTCGTCCTCCAGAAGTTTGAGATGAACCAGGTACAATCTCGAGAACCACAAGGATTTCAATAAAAGAAATAGAATTCTAGTCCAAGAAATGGAGTAATGTGTTAGCTGATTGGAACTCAGTAGAATTCTAGTCCTATATTGCTCTCCCACAACCCCCAATTTAAATGGTTTGGGTTAAGCACATGTTGCTCACTTGCATTATAGGGTTCACTTTTTTGTTCTCTTTTCCCTATCTACTAAGATGGTTCAATTTGCCGATAGTGAGAGCAATGGTCCAAGTCCAAAGCTGTCTCATCTCATTGGATGCCCTTTTGATTCATCTTATTCCGAGTCTAGTAAATCAGATAAAAATAGAATATGGCTCATGAGGATTCAAATCCTTTCTCAGTTTTATTTGATACTGGTAAGTTTGAGATATTGCGGCAAACCTTTGAGGTAATAGCTGGAGAATATACTATGCAACAAGATCTTGACGAATACCAAGCTCATTAATAGAAATGGGACTTTTATCTTGGAACATATACAAGAGAAATCTGAAGCTTAAGGTTAAACAAAATAAATCTGATCTTGTGGTTTTTCAAGAAAACGAGTTCTATGTTAATAAATTTCCTTGGGCTTTGGAACAGATATTAGCAGCAGATGCTTTTATCAGTTCTCCTACTAGTATTTAGGGCGATATTACAATCTGATGGAAACCATTTAAGCTTATTTCGAAGGACTATTCTCTATATCATTGGGGCACTGTTGGTTACATTCCCTCTTATGAGTTTAAATGGATATGTTGTTTGTGGTTATATTCCTCCCTCTTTTCCTCTTAAGATAGCCTCATGGAACCTCATCACTAGATGTGTGTTGGCAGTGTCCATGGAGATGATTATAATTGGAGGTGATATCTATGCAATTGGATTTTCCTAAGTTATTGGTTTGTTTCGGGTTCAAGTTCGTGTTTTCGAAGAACCAGGTTTGTTGGTACAATGATTTTTTTTCCTTGGGTTCATCTTTGGTTCGTCTGTACAAATATATAAAAAAAAAAAAATTAAAAAATATAGAAATTCTAGCCTAATAATAGGAAATTAGTGACATTGTCATTAACTACGTAATATGCATATTGATATTAAAAACAAAATATGAAAATAATCACAAAATACTAACCGAATGCCAAATGTCATGATAATCAATAAACATAAATATCAATAATTATCCTATAATTAATTACATCAAACTTAAAAGTTAATTTTCATAGCCATCTTGTTCTTCATTGAGAGCATGAACATGAACATCATATTGTGGTTCATTAGAACCACATGGACTAGCACCACCACCACTCCTGCTAGCTAAGTTGTGTGTCGTCGGAGTGTCAATGTCATCTAATGAGAAGCGGGAAATGGAAGCATCCAAGTCAACGACCTCCAGATCTATATTCCAATACTCTAACATCCTCTCATACTATGGGTTCTTGTACGATAGAAGACACAAATTAGAGTGTATGTAGTCCAACTCCTTGGCCTTTTTAGCTATGAACTTGTTATGCTTTTGTGAGTGGATGAAGCTATATGTGCTCCAATTCCGCTCACAAGAAGATGAGCTTGCAACCTATATTCAAATTTATAAAATTAAAAAGTTAAAACTCAAGTCTTAAAAATAAATATAAAATTTTAAAAACAAAAAGAAAGAGTTAAAAACTTAAAAAATAAAAAACTTACATGTGACAAGATCTTAATTTCAAGATGTTGTAGGTTTGGTGATCCTTGGCCATGAAAGTACCACCACATGTGAGCATCCTTCTTGTATTTGTCTCAAAGAGCACCAAGACTATGACCTTGGGAGGTAATGAAACTCCAAAACTCGTTCATAACCATTCCTGCTATATCGGGATCGTGGAATATCCTAGAGAATGCCAATTTATACCCTTTAGGAACTTCAATACCTTGTGTGGTGGCACCCTCCTTGGTAAAGAAAGGATCTCCGTGCTATAGAACTGAGGAGTCAATGCAAAGGCAAGAAGATGTAGCGGGGTGGTCATTTTGTTCCACTGCTCAACACGGATTGAATGCACTTGTTTGAAAAATATCTCGTCAGGATCTTGCTCTTTTGCATTATTGATGGTCTTCATCTTCTCAATCATTGAATCGATGCCATTATATATTTCTCCCAAACATCGCTGATCTGTGTCAACGAAACGGATCATACTCATAACAGGCTCAATGAAACTCAACAAATAATCTACATGGGCCCACCAGTCATCATCTAGGATAATTTTTTTCACTCTTTGGTCCCGCTCTTTGCTCAACTCCCTCCCTACACTCCACATGTTGCTGATGACCATGCTATTGAGTGCCTGTTGCACCTTCACAAGTCGTCTCAAGACGATTGTTTGAGAGGCATATCTAGTCTCAACAATCTATTACAAAATTAAAATTAAAAAACATTAAAAACTTACGAAAATATTTAAATATACAAGTACTAGATTAAAAAAGTTAATTTTTTAAAACAAAATAAAATTAAAAATTACTAAAATAAAAATAGCTTTAGTAGCTCGAATGTCGATAAGGATTTGAAAATGGCTTGAGAGAGGTGATGGTTGATGACAAACATTTGAATCTCCTTAGCTTCGGCATACACTGGCTTGATTTAGTCAATTTGCCTCCCCATTTTTTGTTGCATGAGGTTGAGTGAGTGGACAACACAAGGAGTCAAAAAAATGTGTCCATACCTCACCTCCACCAACATCCCTGCGGCCTTACAATTTTTGGCATTATTTGGTACAACTTGGATAACATTTTGAGATCCCACTGCCTCAATGGATTCGATGAGGATGTTGGCAATGAACTCGACATCCTTCACACACCCCTCACAATCAATGGTCTTCAAGGACATTGCCCCTTTAGGGCACACTGCAACCACATTGAGGCCTTTTTTTGCATCTTTCCATCCATCAGAATTGATAGAGACCTATGTTCCAACCCATGAATCTCGGATTGGCTTCAAAGAATATTCAACATGTTTTCTCTCCTTTGTCAATAAGGTGGTGCAGAGTTTCTCAAATCTTGGACCTTTGCAATCTTTTGGAGCCTCATTGATTGCTCTTACCATTTCTTGCCAACTTGGTGATCGAACCACAATGAAAGACAATTCATTTGCATACACACATAGTGCGAAATGCTGATCCGCGATATTCTTGCTATTATTTTGAAAAAACTTTTCCAATGATCCTTTTGTTTGAAACATGAGAAACCACTTCGTGCATGGAGGATGCTGCCAAAAATGGATGTCTTCCAATGGGCACAATTGGAGAACCGCCAAGAGGAGTTGGGGAAACTGGTGGATTCCCTAATCCTTTGCCTTTCTTTGCTAGAAGGTGACCTAATCGCAGGGCATAGGCGGCATTTGCATCTTCTTTCTCCTTGATGTATTCAAGGATTTTTGATTTTGGCACTTGACAATTATCCTTCCCCATGCAAGCCTTTGATGTCGACACCAAGTGTGTGACATAAGTGGACTTGCACCTGATTCTATGAGTTTGTAAATTGACAATCACAAATAATGCATTTCCAAATATAGGCCCCACCACCTGAAACTTGCTCTACAAGTGTCACATATTTTTGAAGTGGTGACTGTCCATCCATTTTGTGTGGGCTTTGGCCGACGGAGGAAGAACTATGAGATATTGTAGTGATATATAACTACAAGTTTAAAAACAAACACAAAATTATAGGAAAAAAATTAAAAACAAATCCTCGGGCAGCAACTTGTAAAAATTTGACAAAAAAAGAAAATAAAACAATACAAGCTAAAACTTAGAAGTTTAAAATCTTACCTTGGCAGCACATGGGCTCGTTAATCAGCATAGGAAAATGATTAGAATGACGCTTGATGAAGTTTCAACCCTACACCAGCAATGGAAGGCAAGTATGCAATGAGAAAAATCAGAGGCAAGTGGTTTTGCTTGTGTTTTGTTTTTATCATTTGTGTTCTTTTAGCTTTTAGCTTTTGCTTTTGTATTTCACTTGCCTTTAGGGTTTATAAATGTGTTTTTTAATTATTGTAAGTCATTGGCTTTTGTGAAAAATGATAAAAAATTAAAAAAATCTCATCGTTGACCATTCTTGACTGTTTAAGCCTGCAAATTTCGCTCCCCAAGAACCCAGGTTCATCCTGGGCTCCCGGGTTCGCTCGGGTTCTTTTGGCACAAGAACCCGGCTGAACCTGGGGTGCCCTAGGATGAGTCTAGAGCGTTGGGGAGCGTGTTTCGAACCCACACCAGAATCTGGTGCAAACTAGACCCTCATACGTAGGCAAAACCCACAAACCAGTAATGTAGGTATTTTCTTAAGGAAGTTCTAAATTCAATTCTTAGATTGTAGTTGAGTTTAATGATTTTTTATTACATATTTCGGTCATAGCTGTAGATGTATTCTAGGGTTAGTATACTTGATGTAATAGGTTTTAGGATTGAGCTATATAGCAGAAAAATAGAATGGTTTTCTAATTACTGATTCTTGGTTAGATTCTTGCTGGCAGTTTTTTGCACATGCCAATGATCTTATTATCTCAGATTTGTGAGCAACATATTTGAATATCCCAGAGCGATGAGACATGGTGGAATTGTTGTTCTTTGGCCTAGAAATCCAACCACCCACTTAGGCAAACACACATTACTAGATTTCCAACACATTACCAGATTTCCATATGCTTCTAGGTGATTGTCGATCTTGGATTCTAGGAGGGTTTCTGAGAGACAAGTTGTGCTCGCTTGCCCAATCAAGCTCATTTAGTCCATTGGGCCACTCACCTTTGAGCATTATTGGGTCTTGTATTAGCTCTTTCATGGTGATTGACGGCAATGTTGGTCCTTCTATTCTGCATTTTGATTCTAGTGTAGAATCGGAACAGCACCAACCAAGGTTTACACTTGCTTTCTCTTCTTGATCAACATTTGTGGCACGAGAGTTTCTCTCACATGGCTATTTGTAATATTTGTAACATTTCTGATATTTGTAGTTTTTGTAATTCATGTTAATATCTCCTGGGTACCTTTCAAGGTTCATGCCTAGTAAGATAGATTTTTGTACTCTAGTTAGTTCTTAGTGTGTAGTCTGATTCTGGAGCTTTTTTTTAGGGCTCCCCCATGCCATTATAACTGGATTTATCCCACTAATCTACTTTGGTCACTTTTGGACATTAATATAATTTCCTTCCTTTTTTCCATAGTTTATATAACTTGCAAATCCTTTTAAGTTGGAAATTATTCTGGTAACTCTTGCATATTTGTAGTCATATTCAGTCTTGGTTAAAGGGCGATTTTGTTTTAGGCTATAATATGTATCGTTATGCATGTAAACTGAGATTATTAGAATTACACTTGAAGGTCTGCAACAAGCAATCTAAATACCACGCCAAAGAGTCCTCCTCTTGGTGAAGAAGCTTAAAACTTGTGCCATGTGTGCTGTTGCAGTGGTTAATGTTGAAAGTCTTAATTTGTAGGTTTGCCTAAGGCCCTTCTAATTCTCAATATAGTCTAGGAGCATTCTGCTTCAAGAAAAATACATTCTGATATGAGGATTATAAAAGGCATTTTCCTTTTGGAAGTCGAGAATAATTCAAGTTTATTTCAGATTAGCGTGAGTTGGCCTTTAGGCCTGTGTATTTTTGCCCATATCTTTTGGGAAATTAGTGGTTTAGGTTATTGGTTTCTCATAACCGCACAATAGTCCACTGGTTGAGTGGCTGTTACAAATAGGAGTACTTTGTAAAACATTCTTTCATGGTATCTGATGTTAGAAAATGTGGTATGTCATAAATAAATTACATCATATTAACTAGGAGACTCATCTTGACTCTTGGTACGCATCTCTGAGATGGGTATCTATTTTGGGTATGAAAAACACAAACGGGGACATCTCTAGGAATCATGATACTTTGCTTGAAGTTTTTTGCCCTCTCCTGGTGCATCTTCTGCCATTTCCTGCAGCAACACACTAGAATGACTTCAAAATTACAAACAACCTGTTTCCTGTTGTTTCCTAACACTGGTGTGTATATATAACGCACAGACACATTATTTTTGTCATCTTCTAACACCTGTTGAAGTTGGTGAGTAATGCAGGCCAAGTAGGGTGACAGTGAAAACAAGACTTGTATGGAGGGTGTGACCGCCTGTCACACTAGGCCCACTCACTGGTCTTTGTCAATTTCGGAAATGTGTCTTTATTGGAAAAAAAAAACATAGTATTTGAGAAGCATCGCCACATGTGCGCAACAAATATTCAATTCCTTCTCTTACAATAGAAAAAGGTCCTTTAAAAATAACACCCCCACAATATATTCAAATCAAAATGCCAAATAATGGTTTTATGTTAATACAATGGATGTGTGGCTTGTGACTTGAATCTTGAACCTCTTTGAGAGAGGTTTTAACGAAATAACAATTACCAATGTGCCATTCAATTCTTTCAATGAAATTAATAAGAAAATTTACTTTTGTTCAAGAAACTCAAGTTGAGTTCTAATAAAAAAGGATTGGATTCGACCCCTCAACTTTCAAAGACTCAATGCTTTAGCAAAGATGCATAGGCTACTGCGCCATTCAAGCCATTCAATACAAATGCTAACAAAAAGTATTTTGTTTAAAAAAGACTTTTAATAACAAAAAAAAAAGGCATCATTGTTGGTGTGTGCAGGTGGCATTGGGTGGGGTGGGTGATATGGCAGCAGCCACATAGGTGTAGGAGTGGGTGCTGGCCGACGGAGAGAAGGGTAGGAAGGTGGGTGGGTCACCTTTGGCGGCCAGGGAAGGTGGGTGGGATGGCAGGCAGTGGCTGCTTGTCAGCCACTAGCCTTAACAAAGGCTTAACCCACCCAAACTTCTAAAGTTTGTCTTCTTTTTAAAATAAAAAACAAAAGAAAATAAAGAGCGAGCTCCACACCCCATTGATTTTTTTTTTTTGAAATAAAATAAATTAAGGTCCTCGGCCTCTAAAGAAAAAACACAATTATTGGTGAATCTAACAACAAAGGCCCCCTTTTTTGATAAAATAAATTATTTTATTAATATCCACAAATGACCAAACGTAGGTCAATGGGACTTGAGGATACAACAATTAATAATAGAAAGTTCTAGAAAGTTATACAAAGAGAATCCTAGAAGCCAAAAAAAAAGAATAAAAAAAAGGAATGTGCCACAAACAAGGGTGGCGATGGAACCAATACAAATAGTAAATAAGGGCAAATGAGAGCCCCAAAAACATGTGTCGATGAAACCTGGAAGACTCCATCGAATATCTCTATCTGTGTTTGTAGTGGAGGAGCAGAAAGAGCCTCACCAAAATGTTAAAAAATACACTGTATTTCAACAAATCTCACAAGTAAAAGGACTCCCCTAATATGCTAAAAACTACTAAAATTTGTGAGAAAACTACAAAATTAGAGGAAAATCAGAAGGGAAGAAGAAGAATTCAAACAAGATTAAAAATGGAAGAATACAACCTCAAAGGTGTCAAACATCGATTCTTCATTTCCTTGAATCACGAACATGATGGATTTTTAGCTGTGGCGCTCTGACACCATATCAGATAAGAGGAGATTCTAGACAACACACAAGCTGTCTCAACACTTGTACACTCCAAGACCATGCCCCTGCATTAAACCACACGATATTCTGCAAAGCAATTTTGATAGAGCAAGAAAACTCACTTCTATATTAATCTTAAATTATATTTAACATGAGACTTCCCATAGCTAAAATGGCTGAGGAGAGGCTTAATTTTATAGAGTCAAAAATCCTCATAAATGCAAGTGGTTGGCCATCATGATCCATGTGGGTGTGCAACTTGGACTTTAGTGCAAGTTGCATTTCCAAATGTGATTTATTTTATAAATAAGAAAATAAGAAATCCTAGGATAATTACTAAGTTTAAGTCCTAATGGTGTAATGTGAAATTTACACCAACATGACCCAACCAAAGGGATTTGTCGCACCCAATCAATAATAGGTGTGCAGAAGCATCAAATATCTCGATGGTCTCAAGCAGGCTCCTGGATCATGCTATATCAAGATAGATGAACATCTTGTGTAGCATGGATTCCATCGGTGTCCATATGATCCAAAAATTTACCTCAGAGAGCAAGTGGGGAGGTCGTAATTCTTATTGTGTATGTCGACGATTTGGTCATCACTAGGAGTTCAGTGAATATGATTGAAGTAGTAAAGAATTGTCTTAAGAAATCGTTTTACATTCTCAAGCATTTTCCCTATTGTCTCAGCTTGGAGTTATGGCAAACAAGAGATCGCATCTTTGTGTCTTAGATGAAATATTCTATATTCATGCTCAAGAAGTTCTAGATGATGGGTTGTAAGCCCATTGCAACACCCATTGAAACAAGATAGCAGCTATCTTGATATGATCCATCTCCTTAGGTGAATGCCACTCTTTATTGTCAATTGATTGGGAGTCTCCTTTACTTGACATACACCAAGCCGGATATTAGCTATGCTATCAGCCATATTTCATGGTTCATGTAGGAATGAAAGTTATGTCATTGAAAGGCAGCCAAGCGAGTATTGAGGTATATTTGCGGTACTATGGAGCATGGCATGGAGTACAAGAAAAATGACTAGTTCTTATTGACTGGCTACACGAATGCGGACCATGCAGGATCCATCGATGACAGGGAATCCACATCTGGATATGTTTTCTTTCTAGGATTTGGTTCAATCCAATGGGGGAGCAAGAAGCAAATCATAGTTTCTTGATCTTTCACTAGGGCAAAATATCATGCAATAGGTGTATTTTGTGAAGTGATATGGTTACGTTGTATACTAGGAGGACTGGGAGTACCATAAAAACAACCAAAGATCATGTACCACGAGAATTAGGGTGTTCTACAACTTGTTTGTAATCTAGGATTCCATGAGCGCACGAAACACATTGAGGTTCAGTTCCACTTCATACGTGAACATGTTCAACAATATGATATTCAACTCTTGTTTTGTCCCAATCAAGATTAACGTGCAAATATTTTCACCAAATCTCTTGCACGTGAAGTTTGAGGTATTTCAAAATTATTCTTGCACTCTTAAGACTGTTGCAATAAGGTGGGCCGGGGGGGGGCGGAGGGGAAGGAGCTAGCGGGGGGAGGCAGATGGGGCGGAATGTTAAGGTAGACATATTACACCATAGTATATTGTTTTATATACTAGGTTGATAAATAATGGTTAGAGATGGGTTTAGATAATTTATTATTTAAACCTAGCTAGTTGCGTTGTTAGCTCTTATTCTAGGGAACAAGTGTGATAATATGTTATTGGTTAGTTTGTTATGATAAGCTTTGCTTTTGTAGGAAGATAGATAATGGACCTTAGTTAGTTCATTGATATCACTTATACTATAGTCTATTCATGGTTATCAATTATACTACAGTTTTGTATATATCCCCAAATGCTCTAAATTTTAAGAGCTTTTCCCGCATTAGATTTCTCTAAGATAAATCTTGTATCTCTTTATGTGAAAGCCATTGTATTCTTGTTATTTATATTATTTTGCTATTTTCATTTCTACACATTGAGGTGTAAGACTGATTGCTCATTCTAACATCACAAGGGGATGAATATATGTTGTAAATAGCTGCATAGGGCATTGTTTCAGCATAGCTACATGTAATTCATCTACGAATGAGATACATGTATTTCTAAAGTAGGAGAACACATATCAGCATGGCATTTCATTCTCAGTAGTGTAATAATCTATTTTGGTCATGATTATATTGGCATCAATCAAATGTAGAATGGTATGTTGTAACAAACATCTTTCTATTTCATTATTGATGCAAAATTCTGCTTCCCGGGATTATTGCATTGTTTTTTGCAAAGTCTGAGTTCTCCGCCATGGCACTTTGCAGTAGCTCTACCTTTTATTTAATTTTCCTGGGAATCAATTCCCTTTCTTATTTTTATGCAATAGCCCATTTTTCATTTAAATGCAAGCTCCACCATTTTTAATATAGCAAAGGCTTCAATTCAAATAAGCCAAATGCCATCTATTTATTTAAAGGCGTTTAAGCTTTTAAATATTAAAAAGACCATGTAGGGCCATGCATGTAGAAAGGCTAAGGTATTAACCTTTATAATATGGAGGGGTCCACCTTGCTTAAAAGCTTAAAGCTTATAGAAATTTAAGAAAAGTTTACGGGAGTGGAAATCTAAAAAGGTGGACATGCTATTTTATTTATAATCTTGGAGGCTCTTTTGCATTTAAAGAGTAAAACCATAGTTCACATACTCATACTCGGCAAACAGTCGACAAACCAAAAAAAAATTGACTCGACAAATACTCGGCAATATTTGGCAACTTAAAAAAATACCTAAATTTCTTAAAAAAACATAAATTTTGTACATATTATAGTTACAAAATGCGTCAAATGAGTTTGTAGAACGCTGGGGAATTGCTTTTCATTAGATTTGAATATAAATAGAGTACAAAATTGCATAATCATGTAATTACAATAACAAACTGATACTTATAAATTTATGATTATTGTCTTTGAAAATCATCATCATAAATTGCATATGGATGCAAGCTACAAATTACAAGACTACAATTTCCTCTTTACTCGTTCTAGTGAAACATATGGGAAATTGAGAGTCTAGGTGTCACACTCTATTGCGCCTCCTCGTTTTGCTTAGAATGTTGTGCCTATGGCTCCAGCCTGATACCAAATGGCAGTGGCTCCTCCTTTGCCTCATGTTCAACAACATCTACAAGGATGTCATCCAATCCAATCTCTCCTACTTCTATTGTACCACTGCCTACACCCTCCATAGCTTGCCTCTCAAAATCAACAATCTCGTCCTTTGTGAACAAGGGGGGTTCCTTGTCCTGCGCAATCCAACCACTATAGAGATCGATCTCATCCAAATCAAGAGGCTCCTGTGATGTCTCCTCCACCTTTCTTGTGTGAAGCTGAAAGTTGCACTGCACATAAAAATGGTCATTGAGTCAAGTTACTGCACTTCTTGTGAATGGCTTCAAACAAACTTTAGTTGCACTCACATTCAAAGTGCTACAAGGTTGAGATAAAATTTAGAGGGCTAGCTTTTGAAGATTTGGGGTACTTCCACCCCAATCTTCCCACCAAGAACTTGCAAACAAGATATTCACAAGCTTGTAAGTAAATAATAATTGAAAATTTGTAACTTGTAAGTACTAAGGTATAAGTAAAAACTTCAATTTTTATACTCCGATGTCTAGGTGGATCTCCCTCGAATAACTAGTGTCAAAGAAGAGAGCCTTCCCTAACTTGCTTATAGTTTTGCAACTCTGAAATAATGAGGTCCCTCACCTCCATTTCAATTTTTAGACTCTCAATGCATGTTAAGAGACCCTTCATAACCTCCCATCAACCTATGTGAAGCCATCGGAGTAGAAAAACATGGAATTAAGGTAGTACCCCATTACATGAATGGGTTGGTGGAGTTGATTGTTCCACCTTCGATCAATTATCTCTCAAATGGGATCAAATTTGCCTCTATCCCTCCAAGAAAAGTTTTGAATGGCTTTTTTGGCCCTATCCATGGCCTCATAAATATATCCCATTGGGTTTTGCTCCTCATTCACCAAGCGCAAAACTCTCACTAAAGGCTCCGACACCTACAAAGTTACAAACTTACAAATATAGTAAATACTTCAAAAAATCGAAAATAAAGGAATTGACTTGAAACTTAAATTGAAATTTGAAGTTACTTGGACGATCTCTATAACTCTCTTCGCAAAGGCATCATGAAAAACTATCTTTGAGGTCCTCTCTCCAATTTTTTTTTGAATATGATGAGTCTAGCAATGCTCGACTCACAAACATCATGCTTCAACGATGTCAACAAATTACAAATACTTTGCAACGTTAGGAAGTTAATGACAAACCTTGTGGCACCCTCTTGCACAAGCTCTTTCCTCTTAGTGTGATCCTCATCAAGCTGAGTACCCAAGGATGATTACAAATATATTTGGTGATGTTTCTAGCATTTTCTACGACTGGTCTCACGCAATCAATTTTGCCTATGTCCTCCAAAAGAAGGTCAAGGCAATGCACTGTAAAAGGGGTCTAAAAGAGTTGTGGATGCATCTCCTTAAGCAGTCTCTCAGCTGCCACATATGATACTACATTGTTAGTGTCAACTTGCACAACATTCTCAATGCCCACCTCTAAGACAACCTCGACATTCTTTACTTTGTTAGAGGTATCAATTGACTTTAAAAAAACCATCTCACCATTTGAAGCTGCTAAAAAATTGATGAGGGTGAGGTTCCTTTCATCCGTCCACGCATTTAAAAAAAGGGTGAATCCAAACTTTCGCCACAGCTTCTTTTGTTCTTCCAAAATTGTCTTTGCATCTTCAACAACATCCTGGAGCAACCTTCCACTTAAATCTCTTGGAGAGGGTTCCTTGTACCCTTTCCTTTCAATTGTCAATGCCATCACCAAGTACTCCCAATAGAGGGTCTTCACCAAGTTGTAGGCAAGGTTGTAATACCAAAAATTCGTACATGCCTTGTTTGCTTCCCCGTGCATCTCATTGTTCCACCCTGTACCTTTCAGCAAAAGTTGTACCCCAGGTATGTTTCTAGCTACCAAAAAACAATGTAACTGGCCTTGTCTTTGCTTGAACTAGATGAGATGGATGTGCCTCACATGCATGGACTACACTAGAGCCTACAATCTCTATCATATCTACCTCTGTTTTCATTACAGAGGAAGGATCAATGGCTGCTTGTCGTCATCTCTCTCTAGTTTCTTTTCGTCTACCTCTATAATTTCTTTTCATCCAACAATACAAGTTTTGTCGTCATCTCTCGTTTTGCCTCTTCTATAACAGTGGGACATGGCATGACATCGCGGCAAGGAATGCATGCGATATGGTACTTTAGGCGATTGATGCCTTCTGAAACCTTTTTCGAGCAAAACACACAAATCATACTCCCTTGGGACAGTCTATCTACGACATACTTCCAAGCAACAGTACGAACTCTAACGGGATGGCTTACACTCGTTGATGCTAACCCTGATGTGGCACTAGATGCCATTGTATGCTAACCTGCAGCATGTTCAAATACAAAAAAAATAAAATAAAACAAAAACTAAATATTTATAAACAAAAACCAAAACCTATATAATAAATTTATAATTATAAATATCAAGTTGTTTTTAAAAGAACATGGCAAAATTAAAGCTATATAAAGAAGGAACGCCTTCAAAAATATCCCAGAGTAAGCTTATAAATATGGAATCCTCAATTCATATTGACCCTTATATCCTATACTATTTAAGAAATCTCATAAAGTTTAAACATGAAGAAAGAATATATTGGCATTATAGAGCTCAAAGGGCCAGAATGTGAGCAAGAATGCAGCGGTTAAAGGAGAGAGATGAAGGATCTAAATATTTTGACATGCTTAGATCCAAGAATAAAGGGAAATAACTGAAGGTATTGAGTTAGATGGAAAAATGGTAGCTTCCCTTTTTGAAATTAAGAATGTCATCTAACATAATTAAGAGCTGTTTACATGTGTGGAATTTGGTAAACAGGGAAAAAGAAATAGGAAATGTGTAAAAGGATTGTCCCTGTTTAACTCCCGTGGTCCATTGCTAAAAATTAAATATTGGAAGGGAATATTTGAAAGGGCTTGTCATTTTAAATTTCTAACAGTGGCTAGATGTTGGATGTTGGCAGAATTTTAAACCTTATAATTTTGGTGTCCATAGGATGCTGGTTCTTGTTTAACTGTTAACAATTATGGTAGCACTAGCAATTATGAGACTGAATTTTGGGAAGTTTATGGGGCTGGCCGCTGAACAACTTTAATATATATAAAAACATAATCATATGTAATGGCTGTTTGGACTTTGAATATTTCTACAGTTCTATTCAATGATCATCAGTTGCATCAGGATTCAGAATTCAAGAGAGGAGGACTTCGAGGAATGCTTATCCTGCAAAATGCCACCGAGCTCTCTCGTGTTTGTTCTTTCTTGTCATAGTAAGTAGGCATTTAAAAAAAAATCAGGTTGCAATATTTTTTGGAAGACAAGTTGGTTGCATATCAATTAAGAACACATTAGACTCGTAGTTTCAACTTTCAACTTTCAAGGTTCTACTTCTGATAGTCTCATGGCCTGTAGATGAAGAAAGAGCCAAGACACATGATGTAAGATTCTGAAATGTTTTGAGTGTAACTCATAACAAATTCTATTAGGAAGATTTCCTCTCGTTGTGTGTCCATGAAAAATCACAATATGAGGAACACATGTTTGAATCAAATGTCCACTATCTAAAGTCTGCTTTGTGGGTTTCCTTGCTACAAGTACATATAATCTTCTCAAGTGCGCTGATTATTTCCTAAGTCCTTGCTACATATAAATTTATAATCTTCTCAAGTGCTGATTTTTATAACTGCCATGCATTAAGTGTTTGGCAGGTACCTATTCTTAAAATGGCCATCTGATTCTGGATTACCTCATACAAGTTGAAATGTTCAAACTTGAATGGTTCGATGCAGCCAAATTCAGAGCTGACATCTTGAGATTTGGAATTGAATCGTTCGGACATATTGAAGAAAAAAACCTTGATGTTACACTAAACTTCAAAAGTTTGTTAAAAAATCCCTTGCACATTCCATGATGAAAAGGAACAGCAGATATCCTCCAAAGACGCTAACAAAGATTTTTTGTATGGTAAAAAGGACTTTATTCCATCCTAATTTGTGTTGAGCAGTTGTATACTTGGAAGTTGGAAAATTGGAAACTTTTGAGTTTGAAGAAAGAAAAATACAGAACTGAACTCAAAACTCTGAGTATCTTTTATTTTTGGTCTCCATCTAATACATGTCATTGACCATTCTCTTCATTTGATAGTGTAGAAGATCCTTCATATATACAGTTGTGGCTGTGTTGGTTATGTCGGACTGTCATTTCTTACTATTGCTTTTTTTTAACATGCAAATCTGAGCTCCACATTTACTGCTCTGCAATTTCTATTGTTATACCTTATAAATCATTCAAAATGACCTTTGAAGTTTTATTGTTTCACTTTCAACTTTCATCTAAAAAACAAAGTCAAAGACTGAAACGTACTTACGCCAGGGTCCAGACCAGTTGAAATGCAGCACGGCAGCAACAGTCACGGCTTAACCCTAGCCTCTAGCCTGCATGATGATTTCAAGACTCAATGCAGTGCGGTGGAAGCCTTCATGAATTCTTGAAAGTTTGAAACAGCAGTCACGATTTTCTTGGATTCAATGAATTGAGTGGGCCATGGCATCAAAAGAACCCTAGTCCACGTTTTCTCCTCGTTTTATCTTGCATTTTTGCTTGTAATCCGCCTTCCCCCTGAATCCCCTTTTTTGCTTGAAATCTGCGTTTTCCCTTGTATCCCGCATTTTTCCCCGTATCCCGCATTTTTTCCAAGTATGGTGAGTTCAGTGCCAGAACTTGCCAAGTACTTTTGAGTACTCAGTGCAAGTTTTGCCACAAAACTTGCCAAAAACCGTGCCTTCATACTCGCGAGTATAAGCAGATTTTACTTGCTTCCATGAAATTCTTGTGAGTACTCGCACATTTGATGATTATTCGGCGAGTATGTAAACCATGAGCCTTGGAAGGCATGCAAATAAACGGTAGAATTAAAAGCCTTTGTCTTGGTTTTGCTCTATCACATATTTTTCAGCGAGGTTAAATCTGATTGTCATCTACATCCAAGGGGGTAAAAGGTTACAAAATTGCTATTTTCAGTTCGTGGCTTATTTTAGATCATTTTGAGGTGATATTTGCTTAAGGTAATTGTTGGAGATTACCTATCTATTTATTGCACATTGGCACCTAGGGTTCAGAACCAAATTGCATGTTTTGAGGCATCTCTTTGAGCTAGGGTTTGCTGATTTTGCAAATTTCAGAATTCAGAATTTTGTGGATTTTAGGGGAAATCCTTATTTGGTCCTTTGGCCCAAAAAGGGGACATTACAGGATGGGTGGAGGCAGAATATTCTGGTGCATCACTTTTTCTTTGCTTTGCTGTTTTTTGCTTTTTCTTTCTCCCTTTTCACCTCCAACATGATTGTATTAACTTTAGAATAGGAGGAGCCGGCCTCTCAATCCTAAAGGTCGTTCCATTGCAATTTCCATGCATTGTAGCTTCCTAGTTGTGGTGCTGGTACGTTTTTCATCATCAACAATTATGTTTGTTGAATTTAAGTAGCATAGAGCATTGAGTCAGCAACATAAACAATATAAATAACTGTGTTGAAGAATCGCATCAGCTGTAGGTTGAGTGATTGCACATTAATGTTTCACGTTTGCAATTGGTTTCCACCTTTTTATCCATTTTTGGTGTGAATTCCAGTTTTCTTAAGAATGTCTTGTTTCTGAGCTTTTTCCTTCCTGGATTCAAACGACGGAGTTTCATTTGTCGAGGCAATCATGATCAAATACAAGTTCCTAAGTTCCGGCTACAGGTTTGGGTATGGTACGGGTCTTCACTGTTTTATTGGGACCCCTAGTATGGTACAACTTGGGTATGTCCATTTATATATTATGGACATAATAAACAAAATTAACCATAATATCAATGTTATATGCATAAAATAAACAAAAAAATAACAAAACACTATGAATAATTGATAATTCAAAAATTAAATGAGTCACGACTATGTCATCACCATAGGTTTATGTTAGTTGTTCAAAGTAAGAAAATTGTCAGTGTCCTTTGTCAAACTCAGGAAATACGTGAACAAATCATCACATTCCTCTTCATCGAGAGCATCCAAATCGGCAATTGTTTTATTAGTAGTAGTTTAGATATACGTGTGTTCTTTTTTATGTTTTTATTGCATTTAATTTTTTTTTTAATCTTTGTTTTTTTGTTATTCTGACTGTCATACCCAGATCAGCACCGTTTATTATATATTTTTTATAACAGTTGGGTACCCAGAATAATAGAAGCACCCAGGAGGTACCTGGACATTTACTAGTACCACAACCATACTAGTATGTGTACGGAGGCCTCCATAGCAATACCTGGTAATTTAGAGAACAACCTATGTATTGGAGGCTTTGATATGGTGAATCTGGCTTGGAGGTCAAAAAGTTGAATTTGGATGATGCATTTTGATATGAGGTGAAATTTATTGTTCAATTCGGGGAGCTCATAGGAAATGTCATCCACTCTGCAGACACATTCTTGTTGTTTGGGAGAAATTTATAAGAACATTGATTCCACATGTAGGTGGATTAAAACACGTAGATTGAAGGGATCCAAAGATCATGAGAAGATGCAGGAGAAGATCTATCATACATGGATGGAATTGTTTCAATGCACCTCTACAAATGACAGTTTATTTAGTATATTCGAAGTGGTATGATACCAGTAGGCCAAAAAAGAGTGTACCATTTAGTGATGCAAAGGTGGCAAGTGGCTTTATGTAGCATATGATGAAGGTATTGGTTATAGAGAGAAATTATTCGCCATTCACAACCAATTTTTTTCCTTTGCTTGTTCATGACTTGAGTTTGTGGTACAGAATCCATAAAGCATCAACTAATTTTCATATGCTTTCTTTTTCAGGTGGCAAGTTGCTCTGCTTGTGAGAAGAATTGGAATGTATATAATTTTATTTACACTGAGTAATAACTGTTTTATATCAAATAAAGAAAATTGTTTTCATTGACTAGAAGTCTTTGGTCGGGGAGGGGCCTTCTAGGTAGTGGGTCATTGAGGACAATTCTCACAGGAGGAGACTACTATAGATGGGCTTTCTAAGTTGACTGCTAAAAATATTCCATTAGCACTCGACAGTGAAGAGTTTGAGAAGAAGATGATGATGAGATCTTTCTTCCTTGCACAACAAAGACACATCAGATACCTAGTCTTTTTTCTTCTATTTTATACGTTTGTATTGGTGACAATTGGCAGACTTTGTAACTTACATGAAGTTTGAATCTAAAGTTCAAATACATTTTTATCATTTGATATATGGGACATTGATAAAACATAATACTAAATGTTTAAAATCTTATATTTTCAGTGTTCAATATTTATTATCATTGCTACAATAAATTCTAAATATTTGAATATTCTGTTGGATTTTGTAATGCATGGATGCTTATATATCTTTAGTTTTCTATTTACTATCTCCATGTATCATACATAGCACCCATATACCCTCATACCCATGTTTAGGAAGTTGGCGCAGGGTAGTCTGCAGCCATAACCTGTGTAGCCATACACCTGTGAACTGAAGTAACCTTTCTAATATGCTAAAAGTGGTTCTGTTAATAGTGGACTTGGATCATTCACAGATTGATTACTGGAATCAACTAGAGGGAACACCAGTGAGCCCAACTTGAGAAGGTGTGCTTTCAGTAGTTTGATTTATTTCGACTTGATCACAAGTAAAGTGCCGAGTCAAAGGCTTGGAAGGAGAGAAGTCACTTTCAATGAGATTGGACAGTTGAGAAATGAAAGTTGACAGACAATCCAATAAATATATATTCATGTATTGTGAGAACTTAGAGGAGACTTTGTAAGAGTATGAATACCTGCAGGAAAGCTGTATCAGCAAACTTAATTCTTTTCCGCCAAATTTCATGATGTTTTTTGTTTGTTTATATCTGTATTTATTTTTCATCTCGACTCTTCCCTGATAAAACTAGCACTTTAACATATGCTAAACCATGCATGTTACTTTTACGCATTGGGATTTTATGCAATTAATAATTATATTTCTGTATTGTAATTTCTTTCTATCTCAGATGGTGCCACCGTATTCTTCCTGTTCAAGCAACATGTCTCCTGAAGGAGGAGGATCTTCACAATATAGTGGTAAAACTTGTAAAGGAGCACATAGGCGATACAGAATCCAAGGCTGAAACGCCACTCAAGGTTTTCTCACTCCTTTGCAAAATTATAATTACCTATTTATTTTTCATTGACAAATTGAAAGGTGCATATTTACTGCCAGAACATTGATTTTTTTGTAGTGGCATTGACTTATTGTTCTTTGTATTTATATTTTTTATTTGGGTTGGATTGGGGTGGTATACTGGAAAAACTGTGGATATGCAACTCTACAAAAAGAATATCTGATAAGTTATTATTTCTAGCTCTGCAAAAAGTTTGATAAGGATCATCTATTTGTATGGGTATTTCATATTTTTAAGTATCTGCTTGTGGAGGAAAGATTGTGTCATCACAATCCATCTATAATCAAAATGCTATGGACCACGATTTAAAAATATATGCTTTTTCAAAAATAAATGCTTAATCATCTAAGATGAACATAGGACAAGGAAAGCCCGTGACATGAAATAAGAGAAATTATAATTACTTTGAGGTTAATGCTTTTTGCTGACTAGGATTGCTTTTACTCATTGCATTCTTTTGGAATTTTGGTTAGTTGAGGGAGAAATCATTATTATTTATGAGCTTTAGAAGGTAGAATAATAAACCTTGTAATGAAACAATACGTGCTAAACAAATGGGCATGGTAACAACCATAGATTTAGAAATCACCAAAAATTAGCGATAAATCGCGATTTATCACAATCAGTGTACATAACAATATATCTTTTACTAAATCACAATTCGAGTTTTTTTAGTTACTCAGTGATTTTCACCAAGTAATCACTGTGATTACTCAGTAAAAATTGTTGATTAATCCCCCTTGACTCGCGAATTGTGACTATAAAAACCCAAGTTAAAAAATTAAAAGAATTTTATCATTTTATTTTACGGTGAGATTTGTTTGCATTTTTTCCAGTTGCAGGACTCATTTATGATGAGATTTGAATCAGGGCATTACATTATATCTAGTTATTCTTTTTGTTACATCATGTGCTCATGTCGCTGATAGATGTTTTCTGAAATTGTAGGTTTTATTTTATATTTGGAGAGATCTGAAGCCCCAATGCGTAAATGATTAATCAATTCAAATTCAACATATTATTCATCACCACGACTGTTACATATATACTGAAGATATCTCCTACAAACAAGTTCTTCCTCATCCTAATCTCTAGTTAATATCCCTAAATATCTCAATCTATCCCCTAAATCTCTCACAATCCTATCTTCTACAATCTCTCTCCTAATATCTCTCAACAATCCTACAAACTCCTATTCTAATGTGATTATTATTCATGTAATAATCACTTATATTATTTGCTCCACTTATTATTTTCACACTCACTAATTAACAAATATTGTAATGTGGAACACCTAAGCACCCATGTGAGGACTGATTCCTAACATTCCCCCCATTAGTGCGAACATGGGAAGAGGAATGACATTCCGGAGTTGCAGCATTCCTGTTGCCTCCATCTTCTAGGCTAGGTGTCATTCATTTTGCAGGGTTGATCGTCATTTCTTTCCCACCAATTTTTTCTTTCGCTCTGAAATTTCAAAGCTGGGGTCGGCAACCCCCAACAGGGTCAAGGGGCAGTGCGCCTTGTAGGGTCTCGAGGCGGAGCCCTGAAGCTAAACACATTTTTCTTCTTTCGTGGTCTTCAAAACTTCACCACAAAAACAATATTTTTCATAAAAATTGAAACCCCCCACAAATTAAAATGGGTGTCAGATTCAACCGAAAATGTACCCAATTAGAAATAGAAGTGGCCCCTTATACAATTTAAATAAATAAATTCCTTTTTTTACAAAAGTTTCCTCTATAGGAAAATATATTCTTTTTCGAAAAAATTCACCCTTTAAAAAACATCTTCAAAAATAAATTGGGCAAAATATATGCTCTTGGGGTCATGGAGGGAGTCGACCCCTAGACCTCCTTATTACAGTTCCTTCCACTTAATAGCCAAATCGGGCTATCAACCCTGTCAAACATCCATATGTAGATATTGCTATTTAACTTTTAAAATCTTGGCAATGTTAATTAAAAAAAATAAAGCTTTATTCGATTGGAGTAGGGTTCGGGGGCTTTGTTGAGATATCATGCCATTGCCAAAGGAGAGGTCAAGTTGAAAATACCGAGCAAAATAGGGACGCCATTTATCAACGCAAAGTGAGTTCTGATTGGATGAGGTAGAGATCGAGCTTGGGGGAGCCAAGCTAGATCGTGCAGATGTCGAGCTGGGCAGGACTGCTTGCCACATCGGATGAGCTCGGAGGGAAGTCGATTCATTGCTAAACAAATCCGAGTTTTACAGTGTGATCTTCATCCAAGTAGGTGTCCAGTCCAATGCAAATAAGCCATGGATAAGTTTGATGTAGGGTCCAACGCTGTTGTCGTGTTCTAAGCAGGATCGATTGTGGCAGTAGGCTCGGGCGATGTGACAACAATAACTAATTTTATGCTTGCAAAGAGCAAAAGGGGAGTGTATCTAAGGCAAGTTTCAGTGATCTACTCAAGAGGTTAAGCGAGGATGAGGAGTTCGAGAGCCTGATCCATGTAAATCGAGCTAAGATGGATGACATCTGCCGAGGTAGATGATGCAGCTCATTGTGGTTGCCATGTAATTGAGGAGGAGAGCTCGTCAGTCATCAAACCAAGCAACTCAAGTTGCAGAGGAGAATCAAAACTCTTGAACTATAACATACAGATCTTCCAAAATCTGATCTGAACACCTCCAAAGTGTTGCAGGAAAAAGTTAGCCTGCAAGAGTTCTCACACATACCCAAAACTAAGCTAAACACACCTAATTCTAAGCATGAACAAAATGGATAAAAATGGTGGATAGAGTGTACAAGATGGAAGAAATAGATGATGCAAGCGAATGGCATATGCCTGCGGGTTCACACGAGGTCTGTGATATCATTTACTACCATTGACAAAGTGCAAGAAGGGTGAACGGACAAATAAAGGGGTTGCATGAGGTTCGTGGTATCCTGCTAGCCTTTGTTTGCATGTTTTGACATAAACAACAAATCGATGGAGCACCTACAAGGTAATGTGGTCGTTGTGAGGTCTGTGGTATCCGCTAACCCATTGCCTTAGTCTACCTAAAGAATTGAAGAATGAGTGAGGTGAAGGTCATAGAGGTCTCACAGGAAACCTGGTGTGATACCAGATGTAGGTTTTACCCCATATCTGGAGAGAGCCGAAGCTCCAATGCGTAAATGCATCAATCAATTTCAAATTCAACATATTATTCATCACCAAAACTGTTACTTATGTAGTGAAGATATCTCCTACAAACAAGGAGATCTTCCTCATCCTAATATCTAATAAATCTCCCTAAATATTGCAACCTATCCCCAAAATATCTCCCAATCCTATCTTTTACATTCTCTCTCGTAATATGTCTCAACAATCCTACAAACTCGTATTCTAATGTGAATATTACTCACATAATAATCACTTACATTATTTGCTCCACTTTTAATTTTCACACTCACTAATTAACAAATATTCTAATGTGGAACACCTAAGCACTCATGTGAGGACTAATTTCTAACAGAAATTTGAATATTAGCGATTCAACAGTGATATTTGAATATCATCGATTCATTCATACTGATACATGCATTTCTGAATCTATGCATCTAGTGGCCAGTACAGTTACTTCAAGGCTTCAACTTCTAGCTCTCAAGTGATTGTCAAGTCTGATACAGTCACTTCAAGGCTTCAAGCTCAAGCCCTCAAGTGATGATCAAGTCTAATACAGTCAAACATAAATGAATGAAAACCATATTCAAGTCTGGTACAGTCTGATACATTCATACATAAATGAATGAAAGCCATATTCAAGTTTGATATAGTCTGATTTAGCCGTAGTCAATTTTGATACAATCATACATATTTGAAAATCAAAATTACTGTTTACAACTTTGCTTCGAAGTACATACTGCATTTTCAAGCCTCAAAGAAAATAGTAACACATCAAGACATTATCACAGCGTACGACATATAGCAGCAACCACAGGTATTTATTTTATTTTTTATTATCTTTCTAGAATCTAAATTGAATCATGATCATTGAAATTTGGTATCTATTTCACTTCATCTTCTACTTCTTCCTTTGATTAGCAGGTAGGGTTAGATTCTAATTTTTTTTATATATAGGGTTTAAGCTTTTGTTTAAGAATGGCATCGCCATTAGGTTTAATGACCTATCGTAAGCCTAAGTCCAATGACTCTTCTTGGAAGCATTGTGAAGCAGCAGCAGAGGGCAGCTATGTTATATGCAATTATTGTGGGGTGATGATGAGTGGAGGTGATTATCACCTGAAATACCACATCGCACAACTGTCAGGGAATGATGTGGCATTGGGCACACATGCACTATTTGAGGCTCAAAGAGAGATGGTTGTTTGTTTTGTGGCTTATGCAGAGAAAAAAGAGGAATGTCGATGCAATTGCAGCCCTAGTGAATAGGAGGGAAACAAGGGATGATTGTCATATTGAGGCCTCTTCTATTGCCTCAACACTAGGAGGTTGGGGTCGAGGATGGGGCTCATCCACTGAAGATAGTTCAGCTACTTTTTTGGTTTCTCAAAGTTTCCCTAGGTCACAACCTTTGCTCAAAGGTACTGCTTGGAGCTGGGAACTGCATAGTGAAGCAAGGATAGCTACGACAAACTTTTGGTGCAACATTCCTTTCAATGTGGTAAAAAGTCCCATATTGGGAGAATTTGGTCACTGCATTAACCGTTGTTGAGAAGGTGTTCAAGGCTCCTGCTCCATATGATTTGAGGTGCCCATTGTTGGAGGATTCTATGAAACATACGCAAACTCTTATAAAAGACCAAAAAAATGGCAAAAAAATGGGGTGCACCATTTTGTCTGATGGGTGGATGGATGTGGAAAACAACACATTAATTAACTTTCTAATGGCTTCAGTGGACATTTGGTCTCTTTGAAGTCAATTGATGCTTCCCATCAAGTAAAAACTGCAAGCACTTTGTGTGACATGCTAGATGAGGTGGTGATGGAAGTAGGTGTGTAGAATGTTGTTCAAATTGTGACAGACAACGTGCAACATATGTAGTAGCAGGTAGACTTCTTGAGGAGAGACAACTTACATTTTTTTGGACCTCTTGTGCAACCTGTTGCATTGATCTCCTAATCGAGGACATAGGAAATATCTCATGGGTGAAGAATGAGGTCGAAGAGGCAAAAATATCACCAAGTTCATCTAAAGACACACATGGGTGCTAAACTAGATGAGAGAGCACACCAATGGAAAGGAGCTTCTTTGTTGTTTGTGATTGTAGTTGAAAATAAGCCTACCCAGGTTACAAAGAATTTACGTTGTTTGTGATTGAAGTCGGAAAAAAGCCTACCTAGGTTTGGTAGGATGATTGAATAGATTCATCTTTCCTTCTAGGGTTCCTATCAGCCTCCCTTTTTTTCAAGTCAAACACTTGCATCAAATATATAATCACTGGACACAAATTGAAATCCCATTCTCTTGATTATGCGTTGCTAAGTAATCTACTTACATAGAGTACCCCCCATTAATACACCAACCGTGTGAAAGGAAAAGGGGCTATCTTAGTAGCCAATATCCTATAATTCTTTTTCATTGTGAAATTTTATAGTCTAAGAAGTAAAATATCTGACATCCGTTGTTTTGTGCACGTATCTTTTTATCATATTCGTGTATATCCCAGTCAGGTGAATCATGAAGGCCACTATAGCTAAAGCACATATGCATGGAGTTCATTGTTAGCAACTTCCTTTGAGGGCTTATTCTAAGGTCTTATTTGGAACTGAATTAGGATGGATGCTTTCAATTGAGGTCTTTTTTTTTAGTGGCTCAATCAATCCATTTGCTGACAAAAGCACATTTATATAATGTTATATTCACCCTACTAAATTTTGTGTTAAATAGTTATTTGTGGCACTTCGATCATATGGATTGGAGGTTTACTAACCTATTAGTCTTCCCTCTTTTATGTGTAGAAGAATACTGGACAGGGAAATATTCCCTAACTTGATTTTGGAAGTACTTGTCTGTTAAAGTGCAGCTTGATAACAATACATCAGCATCAGATGCTGGGGATAGGTAGGAGAAGATACACATTAGCGTTGTTGATGGAAAATAATCTTGCTTTATATTATTTAAACTAATAGGTTTCTTCTATAACTAACATAGGAGAAAGAACCAATCATTACATCTACCATCGGGTCTACACAATTGGATGGAAAATTACTAAGTAGCCGGTTTGTTTTGGGTACAGGTTTGGGTACAGTAAATCAGGTTCGCTGGTACGACGATTTTGTTTTTTCCCTGGGTACCGCTTGGGTACGACCGTACAAAAAAATATTTAAAAAATACAAATAAAAATACTCTAGACAAGTGTTGTTTTATGCTATCTTTTTGAGTTTTTAGCAACTTTAAGGGTTTGTAAGTGTTTTTTTTGCATTACAAAAAGTCCAATTATGAAAGAATAAATATAAAACAAAAAATTAAATGGGAAAAAACCAGCAGGTTTGTCCTGGGTTCCCAAACATACCCGAGATGAAACCACAGTCAAATGTGAACCATATCCAAATCCGATATAGATTGGACCAAAATCAGGGAGGGTGGAGGAGGGAAGAGGGAGGCACGGAATCAGTATCATAGGAAAATTATAGAACTAGACATATAGTTTTTATGTAATTGGACATAAGTTTTTGAACAGTTAAATACTTTTCATTTAGGAGTATGTTAGCATTTTTTAAATTATGCACTTAATTGTGTGTACTCAAATATGGAATTAATTGTATTCTAGAACACATTTTGTGTGACCTTATAGATATTTTTTTAATACTCAGCTAACTTATTTAGTCTCACAATCATCTTACATTGTAATTATCACACTAGGCCATGTATTGGAAATTCGTTTGAGTTGAGTGTAAGCTTAACTTGGAGAATCTTCTGGTTTGGGCCTTCTCTCTGACTTAACCACCTCATGTTGTTTTCTTTAAAAAGCAATTGAGGCTTCTCAGTTTGCGAACCAGAGAGTTGGATTTGTAGATCATTGTAAGAGTAAAAATGCAATTATTCTTTTGGTGCAATTTTGTACCAAACTATGAGTTGCCTTTTGTGAGCTAGTTTTGTTAGTTTTTAAATTTTTGTGTTCCTATGCGGAAGATATGAGTCCTTTTTGATAGGTCTGGGACTTTTGTTGCATTGGTGGAGGATTTTCTTCACCTCTACACGATCCAACTTCGGCATCCTCAACATCATCTCTTGACTTTTTTTAATTGCAACATTTGGTGTTTGCTTCTTTTGCACATCCCCATGCACTTGTCTAGTTGTGTTACACCAGCAGCTCATGTTTGGTGTTTTCTTCCTTTTCACCTTATCATGTACTTGTTATGGAGCATTCGTTTGGTTATTGGTACACCAATACCATTCTTTCTTGGAGGGATTTTGTTGATTTTGATGTTGATATCATGGTTTGCTTAGATCACTTTCAGTTTCAGAACAGCAGCCGTAGCTTTGACTATGTCATAGTTATTGATCATTTGAGACATTCATTGCAATGCTTACTCTAATTCTACAAGGGGATGTGATTTAATTAAATAAAGTTGTTAATAAGCGAGGGTGAAATGCAATTGCTACTTCCTTCCTTGATTCTCACAGTTAGTCTTAATGGGGGATGTTATTGTATTTTAATTACGCACTTAGTTGTGTATAATTTGTTTTTGATAAGTGAAAGAGGGTTATATTGGGGTCCTTACCCGTGCTAAAGAAAGAAAAACAACTTTCCATACATAATATGAATATCTATAGTTTTAGAAGAGTAAACAAGGAGAATGTGAAGAAGAAGACTGCCTGAAGAGATGGCAAGGAAGGAAGAGAAGAAGTAACAAGCTGAATACATTTAGACAAAACCAAAAAATGGGCTACAGGTCTGCAACCTTTGATATAAGCCCAACCAAAGAAATCTTACTATTTAATCCTCAGTCAAAGTGTAATGATCCATGAGTCTGTCATCCTCTTGTAGAAACCCCGACTTGAGTTACAGGAGATAAGAACGTGAGTGATGACACACAGATATCATATGTAGTGATGTGTTGATCCATTTCAAGACAGGGCCTGCGAAAATCTTTGATATGGAAGTTTTACTTGGGGGTTGTCCTTTGTGGTTGTGTATCTAATAATTCCCATCATACTACCCTTTAGGTCTCTTCCTCCACCTGTGCTTGCCACCTGTTTTGTTCTTGGATGAGGTACGTCTTGGAGAAGCAAGGGAGGCCATGCTTGTACATTTTCTTCCACGCTTCTTCAGCTGCAGAACTGAACCAAGCATCCAATCTGAGTTCTAGGGATTAATCCTCTCGAAAATGGTTGACATTTCTGCGAGCAAGGCAGTTTTTCCTTTGTTCTTCTCAGGCTTGAAATGCAGAATATGCTCCGTCATCTTTTGCCCACCTTGAGGGATTTTACTCTGGCTCTTCCCCCTAATTTGGAGGCCTATATAAATCCCATATTTGCTTCAGAACTTGTACTTACATACAATTTTTTATTTGGCAGCAGCCTGTCAAGGATGTATTGAAATGTAAAAATGCTAGCATGATTGGGCGAGGGCAGAAATCATGTTGTCTCCTAGTGATTCCACTGTATAAGGGGGGCTGCCTGTATATCCAGCTTTAGTGCATGCGAACCAAATAAGCTTGACTAAATGCTCGTGGCTTTCAAAACTGTTGCGGACATCTTCCAAGATTAATGGCACCCTAAAAGAAGGCTGGTTTGGATCCGTCGGGAGAAAGTTGGAATGGTGATGTGGGGGATTGGAATGAGAATGAAAAGAAATTCAGTGATTAAATAAGCATGAAGGGCTGTGATGAGAAGATATGTTTGGGACTTGTTATGTGCGAGGGATTAATGAGAGGTGGTGCAGATGGGTAGTTAAGATGGTGGATGGGACATTAGCGTGTAGGTTAATGGGCTTGAGGATGATTGGACTGTGGCCAATCTTTTGAAATGATTCCTTGGAGACCTTCAAAATCCATTGCTTGGTCAGTCTCTAGATGACTGAATATGTCCATCATTACTCCCATGTTTGCTAGATGATCTATAGCCGTGTCTTTTTCTCTAAAGTAATGAGAAATTGTTAAGTCTTGAAATGTGTTTAGGAGTGGGATAACGGGTCTTAGAAGAGCTGCAAGATTCCAGTTGAGACTAGATCCTTTTTTTAGGGCATTGAGTCACCCTCTATCTCCAAATGTGTGATATGATGATCACGAGCCAATTTGAGGCTGGCAAGTAATGCTGTAAATTCAGCCTCGTTGTTTGTGGCATGGGAGATTTGAGATGAAATGGCTACTATGCAAGACCCTCTATGATCCTAGAGTATGCAGCCAAACCCAGCCTGACCTGGATTGCCCTTTGAAGCCCCATTAAAGTTAATTTTTATCCATCCAGACTTTGGGGCCCTCCAAACTGCATTTTGTCGTGTTTTCTTGTTTACTTGAATCCCATTAACAGGACACTTAGTTGTTTCACGTGTATAATTAAATAAGCTCTTAATTGTATTTTGAAAATAAATTTGAGTGACCTAGATAACCTTTTTAACACTCAGTTTACTTGTTGAGACTCACCATCATCTTACATTGCAATTATCGCCCTAGGCCATGCATTAGAATTTAGTCCAAGTTGAGTGCAAGCTTAACTTGGAGAATCTCCTATTTTTTGCCCTAGTTCTCTCTCATTTAACCACTTCATGCATTTTTTATAAAAGACATTAGAGGATTTTTCGTTTGTGAGCTGGAGGGTTGCATTTTGTAATCTTCATAAGATTTTTAATGCAATTATTTGGCCAGTGCAATTTTGTACTGAATTATGAGTTCTCTTTTGTGAGCTAGTTTTGCTGTGCGCCTGTGTGGAAGATTTTGAATCCATACAATGCAGGCTTGTGTGGGACAGGGCTAAGAAAATAAGAAATATATCCTCCCTTGACATGGGTCTAGGACTTGGTATAGAAACACCCTTCAGCAATAAAGAGCAAGGACTGTTGTTGAAGAATAGAGCAATGACTAGGCATGTGGCAAGAGGAAACAAGTCATTTTTAGTTATTGAAGTAATGAAAGAGACATTCCGATATAGAGGGTATTACCTTAATGAGGAACTTTTCAATATTGAGGAAAGCTACGGGCCAGCACAATCTATGTAGGATAGCAATTATGACAAGAAGTTCAGTCTATGTTCCCTACAAAGATGGAATGTGATTGCTATGGTCTTAAATTTGTATTTTTGTTTGTGCACTGGTAGTGGGCAAGTGTATCAGTTTTTCATTTTTAGAAGGTTTTTTTACCTCCTTGTCAAGCAATTTGATATTCTATATCATGAAAGTCTTGGTGCTTGATTTCCCTAACCAAAATGTCTGCATCATATATGGAAAGTTATGCCTAGTAGATAACTATGCAACAATCTAGGTTGATTATCATATTTTTTACTTTATTAATGATATTCAATCACCACACTTTTTGATTTAGAATATTCCTGTTTTATGTTGTTGCCAGTTTGCAGTTGGTTATAACAGGAGAGGTGTGGAGGGGAATGAAGGAGGCAAGGGAGGTTCTCAAAAGAATCCTGTTGTCAAATCTTCTCTTCTTGGTCGAAATGAATGTTTTCAAGTTGTAGCAGGTGCAGTGAAAGAAGTGGCAACTCATTCATCTGTGGACTTGCTGTCTCCAGAGGTAAGTTTCCAAGCCGTATTTTTGATGTGAATCCATGTTGGAAACTTGAGATTATTTCTCAATTTCTTAAAAGAAATTCAATAAAATGCTTATCCTCAAAAAACTAAAACAAAGGTTACTTGGCCGTGATGAAGAACAGTAAAAGATCCTGCACTTTCCCTTTTGCTTCGCACTTTAAATGCTGTCAATGATACAAGAATTTTAGTTATTTTCTAAAAATAATATCTGCAGAGTGTGCATGTGATGTTGTAGATGCAGCTATCCACATACTCGGATTAGTTTATATTTTTAGGGAATTCTTGATGCTGGCTTATTACCATTCATCCGATGTTGTCTTAATCACGATCAATATCTTTTGTGGTCCCAAAGTCACCCTTTTTAGGAACTTGAGAATGTCTTGGAAACTTTTAGCTTTGAGATCCTGTCAAATAACCACATAAACTGTTCAGATACTCAGATGCACATTGGCTGAATATTATCAGAATTTAACTACTAGTCATAATCTCATTCGTACTATTGAAATTGCTAGACCTCATCTTACATGTTTCATTGCGAATCTTATTTTTTGTCAAAAGGGCCTTATATTATTTTATAATCACAGTTCGTGTGGTAACTTGGCTCTGAAAGTTTCCTTTCAGATTTTATCTTTGCTAGGGCATGTACCTGCCTTTTTTAGTTTGCCCCTTCCTCGTCCAGCATTTGCATTCAGCTGTTAATTTGTGATTCATTGTACTTGTCTTATTTCACCATTGATTCCATTTTTGGTATTTGTAGTCTGGACTTATCTAGTGTGTTTCTTTATGGGGCTTGATGTAATGTCTCCTTTCTCGAATTAAGCATAGTGGAGACCCCTAAGCCTATTTTATTTCCTGTAGGCTAGAGGGGGGAAAGAGAAAAGGGACACAATTTAATAATATTGGCTTAAGTTGTTCCCCAACGTCACTTAAATGTTATAACTAAAAAAGGGACATCTAGACCATATTATTAATTAGGTGGGGACAAAAGGTGCGTTAATTATAAAGTCAAAAGGGAAACAAAAAAAAGGAAAAGTAATTATTAATTATTTTTGGAGCAAAAAGGGAATAATAAAATTAAAAGTAAATTTTAATTGCTTTTAGGGTTTCAAGAGGAAAGTTAATTATTAAAAAGGTGAAAAGAAAGAAAAGGATGGGCATTATGATCAATCACTTTTCAGAATCTATTAGAGAGCTTGAGCAGCACCTGTTCAACCACCAACACCCGAGGACAAAAACCCTCAAGTGGAATAGGGTTGAGGACAAAAACCCTCATACCCAGAGGGTGATTCCGCACAAGAATCACGTTTATGCTTTCAGATTCAAGAAGGTGGTCAATTTTGGGTTGTTTTTGCAGCAGACTGGTTTAGAGCTCCATGCTAGCCTCTCTAAACCCTAGCCGCCAAAGTTAGCAAGCATATTTTAGGGGTTTCCTGTGCCATACGAATCGTATGGCAAAGCATGGAGCCTCTGCGTCAGACTGCACCTTCAACAAGAAGGGGCTTTTACTCAACTTAGCAGGTCACTAGGGTTTGGTTGTAAAAACTCAGCCTATGGTGCTCCTACAACGATTTTACCCCCTAAAACACAACAATACTATAAAGTAGGTAAATTTCTAGGGTTTCATGTACCATACGACCTACGTCAGACCGTACATGTGGAAGACATTGTGGGTTGTCAGATTTAGACCTGATCACTGTTTTTTTGGAAGCCCGACAATAGGAAGGCACACTTAGCAGTTGGAAAGGAACCCTTTTGATCATTTGAAACCCTGATGCTAGCTTCAACAAGTTGCCAAATAGTCAAAGATGGAAATTCCACTTGCATGCAACATTGTCCAAGGGCAGCCATACAACTTTTGAACCAATTTGTTGAGGGTTCTTGACAAGATTGTAGTATTATGGTCTCTTCCATAACCCACAGGTTAGGGTTTGTTCAAAACTCATACATCCATCACTTGAACTAAATCAGACTGCTATAATTTCATTTAATAATTGTTTGGATTAAAGAGACTATTGTATTTTGCCCAGAATTGAGTTTTTTTTTAATAATAAATTTCATTTGGCTTGACAAAGTGCAAGTTCGTTTAAACTCAACAATTTTATAAGTAATTTTCCAGAATTCAGACTTTTGTGTAGGTGGGTCCTTACAATGGCATTATTGCATTGTTTTTGACAGCTTAGGTGGGAAAAACTGAATTTTGATCACACATGCAAGAGGAACAGAAAGAGTTGAAGTATTATTAGAAGAGGAAGGGTCAAACACCTGAGGAGGACATCAGTAATCAAGTGGGTGAGAGAGAGGAGAGAGCAGCCCCTATAGATGAGATGAGTTACCTACGTGAAATAATCAACCATGAGCAAAAGGACATGGAAAGAACAATCCAAATGACCCTCAAAGAATCCATGGCAGGTATAGCACAAACCATACAACAAATGAGCATGGATAAAGGAAATAAAAAATTATAAGCAAGCACTTCAAATGATGTTAGGTTTTGGTAGCCTCACCTCCAAAAACCTTCTATGCCAAATTCCTACAGGAGGAAGAACCACTTGAAGAGATAGATCCTTTACAACGACATGCAGTTAATGAATATTCAATAAATCTTGCAGAATATAAGGGGCTCAACTATGAAGTGCAATAAGCTCTCTCTTTCAAGAAATTTTGTGAAATAGAAAAGAACATCGTTAGGAGAGGTAGAAGAAACCAACTGGATCAGCCACAAAGAGACATACAATAGAGGTTGGGCAAGATTACTCTTCCTACATTGGATGGGTCAATTAAATCTACAACAAGATCGTTAGATACATATTTTTCGTTGAATCCCATGTTTGAGGATGAGGCAATTAAGTTTGTTGCACTCCACTTGGAGGGAGTGGCCCATGGGTGGTGGTACCATGGCATGATCATCTAAGAGCATGGTTCTATTACCACTATTGATGAATTTAGTCAAAAGCTAGCCAAAAGGTTTGGCAGAAAAGATCTAGAAGTTCACTTTAGAGAGTTAGCTCAACTCAAACAAGAGGGTAATGTGGACAGCCATATTGCTGATTTTTAGAGATTGGTTGTGATGGTACCAAATGTGACATAGAGAAGGTTGGTAGTCTTGTTTGTTGAGGGGTTGGCTGAACCTCTTAGGGGTTTAGTGAAAACCTTTGGCCCTTTGTCACTTCAAGAGGCAATCAAGAGAGCGTTAAATTTAGAATCTTCAGCACCTAAGGGTAAATTTCTGCCCTATGGACAGTCTAGACTAGCACCCTTTGTGCAGCCACGGTCAAATACTTATGGGCAGCAAAAACCTCTACCTTTTGGGTAGCAAAAGAAGCAAGGACAACAAGGTAATGTTCAAACTAAAGTGTTGCCAAAAACTAGTAAAGAGATAGAGTCTAGGAATGAGTTGAGAAGGAAGAAGTTATACTTCACATGCAAGGATCCGTGGGAACCTGGGCATAGATGCCTTCCCAAGATGCAGGTGCATTATATAGTGGTGATTTCAAATGATGAGCTAGAGGAGGATGAGGCTGAAATAGGGGTAAAAGAAGTAGAACTAGAAGTTCAAATTAAAAGGGAGGAAAATAATATAGATGGTACCCTTGTTACTCTTTCAGGTACACTTAGATACCACCCTTTCAGGGTACGTGGAGTGCTTAAAGGACATAAGGTGACTGTCTTAATTCATAGTGGGGCAACCCACAACTTCATTGATGAGGAGCTAGTGGCCCAAAGAGGGATGAAAACAAAAGACTTTCAAGGATTTAACGTCACGGTTGCGGATGGCTTTTTTAATCCCATGCACAAAGAGAGTCAAGAGCTTAGACATCACCCTTGGTAAGTACAAAGTATGTGATAATTTTTATATGGTGAATATAGGAGAAACAAATGTGGTCTTGGGTGTGCAATGGTTACATTCTCTTGGAGAATTTACACAAAACATGACTATGGAGCTGAAATTTAAATCTGATGGGAAAAAGGTTGTACTTCATGGTATGGCCATTGGGGCTCCAAGTATAGTTTTAGCAAAGAGCATGGAAAGATCTTTTCTGAAAGGCCAAATAGCTTGGGCAGCCCATTGCTTGGTGAGGAACACATCTCCACCTATGGATAAGAAGTCCCACCTCCAAATATTCGAGTAATTCTAGACAAGCATGCAAACATTTTCAGTGATTTACCTCTAGGGATGCCACTTGATAGGGGATTTCAGCATATGATAGAGCTGGAATCGAGGTTAAAACCGGTTGTGATTACTCCCTATCCTCATCTAGAGCCTTCAAGGAAGAAATTTAGAAAGCCATTAAAGAGTTGTTGAGAAAGGGGCACAATAGACCAAGTTCTAATCCACTTGCTTCTTCAGTTGTCTTGGTGAAGAAGAAAGATGGAACTATGAGGATGTGCATTGACTACCATACTCTAAATAAGAAAACTATCGAGAACAGGTACCCTATTCCCAGGATCGATGCGTTGATTGATGAATTGCATGGTGCTGCATATTTTCAAAAATTGATTTGAGGTCTGGTTACCATCAAATCAAGGTAAGGGATGAGGATGTGCATAAAACCACTTTCTGTTGTCACTTTGGACACTATGAATTCTTGGTTATGCCCTTTGGATTAACTAATGCTCCAACCACATTTCAATCAGGCATGAACCATATTTTCAGTGAGCATTTGAGGAAATTTGTTGTATTCTTTGATGACATCTTGGTGTATAATAAGACTTGGGAGCAGCATTTTAAACACCTTGATAGTGTTGCAAATTTTGGATCAGCAAACTCTTTTTGCAGGAGAATCCAAATGTGAGTTTGGGTTGACTAAATTTTCGTATTTGGGACATGTTATTAACGTTCAAGGAGTATAGGTTTGACCAAGAAAATATTCAAGCCATTTTAGATTGGCCTCCTACTACCATGACACAGTTAAGAGGATTTCTAGGCCTTTGCAGTTATTATAGAAGGTTTATTAGAGGCTTTTCACAGCTAGTTGTCCCATTGACGGACTCGACGAAGAAAGAAGCTTTTAGCTGGTCCGAAACAACCCAATCAACCTTTGAAATATTGAAAGAGGTAATGAGTTCTTGTCCTGTACTTGTTCCAGACTTTTCTATTCCTTTTGTGCTGGAATGTGACGCATCAAGTGAAGGAATAGGGGTTGTTTTAATGCAAAAAGGTCACCCAATTGCTTTTGAAAGCCAAAAATTGAAAGATACAGAGTGTGGGTTCTCTATTTATGACAGGAAGCGTTGGCAATCATGCATGAATTGACAAAGTTCAAACAATATCTAGTTTGTGGTAGATTTGTGGTGAGGATGGATCACAACAGCTTGAAGTTCTTCCTCAACCAAAAGGATTTGAATGATAGACAACAGAAACAGGTAAGTAAACTTCAAGCATATGACTTTGATATAGAATATGTGAAAGATAGAAATAATGTTGTAGCTGGTGCCTTATCACGGAAGCCATTTCTTTGTGCCATGTTTGAAATTTCTAATGATTGGAAGACTGTAATAATAGTCGCATATGCAAAGAATGCTTTCACCAATGATGTTCTTGAAGGTAAGGTGCAAGATGATAGGTACAAGGTGATGGAAGACCTCATCAATTACAAAGACATGATCTATTTAGTTCTAGAATCTAAGGTAAAAGACAAGTTGTTGAGGGCTGTTCATGACATACCCTTAATTGGTCATCCAAGGTTCTACAAGTCTTATAAACAGGTTAGGGACATATTCTTTTCAAAAGGGCTTAAAGGAAAAGTTCTCCAATATATTAAAGAATGTGTGACTTGCCAACAAAACAAAGCGGAGCATGTATTTCCAGCTAGTTTATTGTAGCCCTTGCCCATTCTAAGCCAAAAGTAGGAAAGTATCTCTATGGACTTCATTATAGGGCTTCCCAATGTCCAAAGTAAGAGCTGCATTTTTATAGTGGTTGATAGACTTACAAAATATGTTCATTTATTTGTTGTCCCAACTAAATATAAGGCACCACAGGTGGCTGATTTATTCTTTAGAGAGGTTTTTAGACTTCACATGCTACCTAAGAACATTGTGAGTGATAGGAACCGCCGGTTCCTAAGTTTGTTTTGGCAAAAGCTATTTCACTTGACAGGGACTGAGTTAACTCCATGTACAAGCTATCACCCTCAAACAAATGGGCAAAGAGAAATTGTTAATAAATGGATTGAGGGTATTTGAAAAATTATGTGACAGAGCAACAATCAGCATAGGTTAAATGGCTATACATGGGGGAGCATTGCTACAATACCACCTATCACATGTATATCAGTATGACGCCTTTCAAAGTTTTATATGGATATGATGCTTTATCTTTTATGGATTTGGTTATTACTGATAGAAGAGTACCAGGGGCTAGAGATTTGGTAGCACAGAGCCAAGAAATCTTAGAAATATTCAAGGAGAACCTGCAGCATGCACAGAACCAACAAAAGTTGTATGCAGATCAACACCATGTAGAGAGGTCTTTTGAGGTTGGAGACATGGTTTACTTGAGTTTACAGCCTTACAAGCAATCTTCTCTTAAGCAGAGTGGCACTAAAAAGCTCAAGCCACGCTTTAATGGGCCATATAGGGCTAAACAGAGTATTGTAAATGTTGTTTATGAGCTGGAATTGCCTGAGCGTAGCAAAATTCATAATGTGTTTTACGTTTCATGCTTCAAAAGGGCATTAGGACAACATATTGTTCCTTGGCATAGCAAAATTCATAATGTGTTCCACGTTTCATGCCTCAAAAGGGCATTAGGATAACATATTACTCCTTCCATTGGGCTGCCTCCTTTGGATAATGAGGGCAAACTAGTGTTGGTCCTTGAGGCTATCACCAGTTACAAAGAAAAGAAGCTGAAGAACAAAGTTATCACCAAATACTTGGTATGTTGGAAGGATCTACCAATGGAAAAAGTCATGTGAGAAGGAGAAGAGATATTAGAGTACCCCAATTTGCAATTACTTGAGGGCAAGCAATTGCAGGAAGGGAGGATTGTAATGCCCCCTTTCTCGAACTAAGCGTAGCAGAAACCTTTAAGCCTATTTTATTTCCCCTAGGCTAGAGGGAGGGAAAGAGAAAATGAAAATAATTTAATAATATCGGCTTAAGTTGTTTCCCAACGTCACTTAAACGTTATAACTTAAAAAGGGGACATCTAAACCATATTATTAATTAGGTGGAGACAAAAGGTGCATTAATTATAAAGTTAAAGGAAAATAAAAAAATAAAAGTAATTATTAATCATTTTTGGAGCAAAAAGGGGATAATAAAATTAAAAGTTAATTTTAATTGCTTTTAGGGTTTCAAGGAAAGGTAATTGTTAAAAAGGTGAAAATAAGGAAAAGGACGGGCATTTTGATCAATCACTTTTCAGAATCTATTGGAGAGCTTGAGCAGCCTCTGTTCAATCACCACCACCTGAGGACGAAAACCCTCAAGTGGAATAGGGTTGAGGACAAAGACCCTCACACCCTAAGGGTGATTCCACAAGGGAATCGCGTTTGTGCTTTCAGATTCAAGAAGGTCAATTTTGAGGTGTTTTTGCAGCAGACCAGCTTAGGGCTCAGTGCCAGCCTCTCTAAACCCTGTCTACCAAAGTTAGCAGGAAGATTTTAGGGGTTTCCTGTAGCATACAGACCGTATGGCAGGCTGTACAGCCTCTGCACCAGACTGTACCTTCAGCTGGAAGGGGCTTTTACTCATCTTAGGTTGCTAGGGTTTGGTGGTAAAAACTCAGCCTGTGGTGCTCCTACAACGATTTTACCCCTTGAAACACAGCAGTACTATAAACAAGGCAAATTTTTAGGTTTTCATGTACCGTACAGCCGTACGTCAGACTGTACAGGGGGCAGACACAATGGGTTATCAGATTCAGACCAGATCGGTTTTTTTTTTTGGAAGCCCAGCAACAAGGAGGCACACTTAGCAGCTGGAAAGGAACCCTTTTGATCATCTGAAACCCTAACGCCAGCTTCAGCAAGTCGCCAAACAGTCAGGGAAATTCCACTTACATGCAGCACTGCAGCACTGTCCCAGGGCAGCCATGCAACTTTTGAACCAAATTGCTTAGGGTTCTTCACAAAGATTGCAGTATTATGGTCTCTTTCATAACCCACAGGTTAGGATTTGCTCAAAACTCATACATCCATGACTTGAACTAAATCAGACTGCTGTAATTTCATTTAATAATTGTTTGGATTAAACAGACTGCTGTATTTTGCCCAGAACTGAGTTTTTTTTTCATAATAAATTTCATTTGGCTTGACAAAGTGCAAGTTCGTTTAAACTCAGCAATTTTATAAGTAATTTTCCAGAATTCAGACTTTTTGTGTGAGTGAGTCCTTACACTTGAAGTTACGGTCTGAAAATAATTGCCTAATTGATATTATTTGGTGCGAAGGGCTTCCATTGTCATGTGAGTTGTCTCTTTTAAATTACTGATTGCGATTTCCTTTGCGCATTCCTTCTCTACTGAAACCAAATATATGGTAAGTGACCTGTGTACTTGTTCCATGGGTAGTTTATATTGTCTTTTGGCAATACAACTTACATTTATTCTGTAAACCTTTATTATTCTGCTTCAAATTTTGAAGATCTAAAATTTGTGAAAAGCAAAAGGCCTATTTATGTAGTGACAGGTGGAGCATAAGAAATGAGACCAAAAATTTCCTAACAGTAGAACCAACACAATATGCACAATGGAAATGATTCATATTCACAGTATAGAACCATACCAATAAAAACACTTACAGATCAAGGATAGAAACAACTCACAGATCATAGGATAGAATCATGGCATTTATTCTCAATATCATCAGCACTGTAATGTACAACTCTGCAGATATGGACAGTGATATGAAACGGAGAATATAAGAGAGTTCTGAAAGATACTTCTATGTTTGTCGAAAGTGAACATACAGTTGGGGCACACTGGGAATGAATGTTGGAAAATCATCCAGCATATAATTAACCTTTTTTTCTAACCACAGACGTTAGAAGTATTCACTCGTACATTACATAGCACTTGTTTCTACGCAAACACACCAATTATTATTTAACACCAACATAACAAGTTGGATTACTACTTTATTTCCAATGCCTACAGTAGGCAATCAGTGCACTATGTTATCACTAAGAGGAACATGCTATCTGATCTTTTTGAAGGGTTACACAAGATGTACCTTCTCATAAGAAAATGGGTATGCATGATAACAATATCGATCCCTTTCCTTGTTTACCTTGCATGTATCCTATAAATGTTTGCCATATCTTGACTGATTATTAAATTTCAATTATATAATAACTTTGAACATTTCTTTTACAGATCTTTCTTGTATGTTTTAAGCATCTCCACAATACTTGCATATTTTTATAAGATTTTTTATAAATCTTAATCTATGAAAATTATAAGGGTGAATCCATACATTTCATGGATAATTTCTTTGAATGTTTTCCATGCAAGTCTTATACATGAAAGTATAACCTTCTACAAGGTTGTTGGACATATTTCTTGTCCTCGAGTCCTAGTATCAAACTACAGTGGATGTTAGCAATGTTAGGTTGTGCCAAGTTTGACTGACTTGCTGATATCGAAATTAAATATTTAAAAAATATGTACTAATAATGCCATAAATGTCTATATGATGTGATGAATATTTTTGATGTCAAAGGACATCATCTTCTTCCTTTGTTCTTCCTTTGTCTCTTGTCTTGAAATTGAAGTTAACGATTTCATTGTGAAATGAAGGCAAATCTGGGCTGTAACAGATCACCTCATCACACCCTAAATCAACATGCTGCATGGTATCATTTTGATTTCGTTAATTTTTTTTTCAACAAAGTTAAATATTTAAAATAGGTGTAATCATGGTGTCCTGAATCATTGTGATGTCAAACAACCTCATCTCATGCCTTTGTTCTGACTATGTCGTTTGTCTTCAAATTGTAAATAATGGTTTTGTTGTGAAATGAATGCCTAGTCTTGGCTGTCACAGTATAGATCTCCTCCTCACACCCCAAATCAACATGCTATATGTTATTATTTTGATTCCGTATACTGTTTTGGATTTGAACCCTTAGTGTACTTTGAAGTCAGTTTGAGATCCTACTTCTACACTTTAATGTGCTTGTCCTTTCCATAAAACAAAGATCTGAATGACAAAAGGACCAAAATTTCAGATAGTTAAAGCCTTTGTTATAAAAAAATAAAATCTAGTTACTAGCGTACTTATAAAATAAACATCAGTTAAATAGTAGCTTTTTGAGTTTTTAGATGGCTACCAATCTCATTGGGATTTTGTAAATTCAGAAACATTATTAAGACATTCGTTATTAATTTTTTATTGGAATTTCAAGTTTTGAGGGCAAAACTTAGGTTGGAGCTATAGCATATGATTTTTTTCAATCGATCATTGTGATCTATTAATGAAGTGCCAAATTTTGGTTAGCATCAAAACTGAATCTACTCATGATTGTAAAAGAGATGTCTCTTATAGCAAATATATAATATCTTATATTCAACATAATTACAAAAGTGCAAAGATGGGGGTATATATAGCTAAAACAAGAGCTATCCCTTCTTTTATTAGTGGCCAAATTAATGGTGGTATTTACAAAAGGTAGTGACAAGTGACTATCCTATAGGTCCACATTTAATATTTGTACGATCGCTTATTACATCTTATATTACTAACACTTATCAGACTATGATCTAATTAATTATTCTAGCATTCCCCCCTTAATTCACCATAGTCTTAAGAGTACAAGAGAGAGAATTTTTGAATGTGTCAAACTTCTCACGTGCAAGTGACTTCTTTTGAAATGAATTTGAAATTTAATGTGCTTTGTGCTCAAATGAAACACTAGATTTTGAACGAGTTGTAGAATGCCTTGATTGTCACAGTATAGAATTATTGGCTATACCTGTGGTATTCTCAATCTTGCAAGTATGCGACATAACCACATCGTCCTAGACAACACCTCTTGTACGATATTTTATTTCAGTGGAAGATTCGAGAAACAAAGTTCTACTTCTTTCTCCCCCATGAGAAATGACCAGATCCCAGAGAGAAAACAAATCCAAATGTGGATTACTTGTTATCAATAGAACCTACATGATTTGCATCTGTTTACCCTGTCAAAAACTTATCATTCTTCTTGTATTCTAGACCATGCTCCAAAATACCTTGAATATATCTCAATATTCGCTTTGTTGCTTTCCAGTGACTCACCTTTTGGTTCCTGCATGAATCTTGAGAGATAACTAACAACAAAGCTGATATTTGGCCTAGTGTAAGTCAAGTAAATGAGACTCCCAATCAACTGACGATAGAAAGTGGCATTTACTGGTGGTGATGGATCTAAACGAGACAACTGAAGTCTTGTCTCCATGGTTGTTGCAATAGTTTTACAATCCATCATCTGATATTTCTCAAGCATTGCCTTGACATATTTATTTTGAGACATAAATATGTAATGTCCCTTTTGCTATACCTCTAAACAAAGACAATAGTGCAATAGCTTGAGATTTGTCATGTCAAACGATTACTTAAGATCATTCTTTGTTGCATCAATCAACTTCATTGAGCTGCTAGTGATGACTAGATCATCAAAATATACAATCAGGATCACAACCTCCCCCCTTGCTCCTTGAGGTAGAGTTTTGGATCATATGGACTTTGCTAGATTTCATGCTGAAAAAGATCCCTGTCAATCATGATATACCAAGCTCGGGGAGCTTGCTTGAGACCATTTAGTGACTTGATGAGTCTACATACCTTTTGTTCTTGACTAGGTGTGACAAAACCCCCTACTTGGGCCATGTAGACTTCTTCTTGTAGATCTCCATTCAAGAAGACACGTTTTATGTCCATCTAATGGACTTTCCATCCAAACCGAGCAGCCATAGCAAAGACTGTTCTGATAGTCTTTATCTTGGTTGTGGGAGCAAAAGTCTCCTCATAGTTAATGCCTTCTTTTTGTGCATAGCTCTTTGCAACAAGTCTTGCCTTGTACTTATCAATGCTGCCATTTGCTTTGTACTTCATTTTAAAAATGCATTTACAACTGATAAACTTCTTCCCTAATGGAAGATCAACAAGCTGCTACATATAGTTCTTCATCAGTGATTGATACTCTGCATCCATGGCCTCTTTCCAAGGTTTTGACTCCTGAGCTTCACAAACCGTTGAGGGCTCAAATGATTTTGCAACTATGCTCGCAAGGGTCAAATTCACCTCTTCACCAGGCATGCTACTATTCCTCGGTCTTGAAGTGGAATTGTGTCTGGGACGCCATCCAATTTTGCATCTCAAATTGCACTTGTATACCACTTGGGCATATGTTGAACAATATGAGTAGGTGGTGCAGTTGGAGGACATGGTTGACCATCATCATTGTCCTCATCCTTACTATCACTATCAAAATTTGAAGTGTTTACAAGACTAAAGTCTGTATCAAGTGCCTGTGTAGAGGGTGGATTGGACTCACCCTTCTCATCAAAGACAAGATCTCTTTCGATATATAACTTCTTGGTCTTAGGATCCATGAGGCGGTACTCCAACTCTTACATTATACCCAAGAAATATACATTCAAAATGTTTTTCATCCAACTTTTTCCTCTTCTTTTTTGGAATGTGCATATGTGCTTTGCAACCAAAAACATGAAGATGAGAGATAGAAAGCTTATTCCCTGACCATGCATATGTTGGAGTGACAGCATTAAGAGCTTTGGTGGGTGCACGTTTCAATAAGTAAACCATCGTGTGAACTATTCCTGCCCATTATAGATGTGCCAGATTGACATCTTTCAACATGCATCGCATCATTTCAACAATAATACAATTGTGTTGCTCAACAACACCATTTTTGTTGCAGCGTATAAGGAGTAGTTAGCTGATGGTCAATGCCATATGCCTTCAAAAATACATAGAATTCATTGCTGGTGTATTCCCCCCACGATCTGAGCAGAGGATATGTATGTGATGACCGGATTGTCGCTCAACTAGAGCTTTGACCTGTTTGAATACTTGGAAGGCTTGATCCTTGGTCTTCAAGCAGTAGACCCACATTTTGCATGAGTAATCATCAACAAAGAGCTGAAAATATTTAAATCCACCGACACTAGGAGTGAAATGTCCACACAGATTGTTGTGCACAAGATCCAATGGACCAACTACCCGATATGTACTTGTGACAAATGGAGCTCTATGTTGTTTTTCAGTTAAACAATTAGAGCAAAGATCAATGGTCTTCTTAAGTGAGGGAAGGCCTCTCACCATCTTGTGTCTATTTAATGCAATCAGGTACCCAAAGCTCAAATGTCCATATCTTTTGTGCCATCGATGGGTTGAGCCTATATCTTTGACAACCAGAGCTTGATTATCTTTGTGGGCAACACCAAGCCGAAACATTTTAGCTACACTGGAAGCTCTTGCAACAATATTTGAGCTACGTGACTTGTCTTGCATGAGACATTTTTTTTAATCCTTTTTCTGATCAAATTCAACCATAAGGTTGTGATCGAGCAATTGATTGACAAACAATATATCTTATGTTAGGCTTGGAACACACAGGACGTTAGTAATTTTACATATATGATTACCAAGTGGTAAGAAAATGTCACATGTACCTTGGACACTATATGATGTGTCATCTCCAAGAGATACATTACCATGATATGACAAATGGTTCAAGGCGGTGAACAAATCTATCTGACCAATTATGTGTCTTGTGGCTTCAAAATCCACATACCAAATTAAATTTGGATGAGGGATCTCCTCAATTGTTTGTGCAGCATAGAATATATCCACATCTGAGGAATCATTATCTTCTACAATGTTCTCATGTTGATGTTGTGAGGATGGCTTCTTTTTCTAAGTACATGTAGACTATGGCTTTTGTTGCTTTTGTTGCTTTTGTTGCTTTTGTCCTTGTGGAGATTGTTGTTGTGTGGGATTCTTGTTGTTGGATGAGCCTTGTGTAAACACATTATACTAGCAATCTTTTAATTCATGACTTGTCTTTCCACATATTAGACAAACCTTCTATGAACGAGGTTTGTTTCCTTGTTGGTGATACTAATTGTTCTGTTTAGGGGATAGTTTTGAAGGCTTCATGGGATTTTTCCCCTTCTATCATGATGCAAGTGCATGTTCTTCATCGGCTTCCGCTGTGTAAGGATTCTCCTTGTTGCAACATACTAACCAACTTTTGAAAAGTAGGTTTTGTCTCTAAAATATTCAGAGTGGTCACAAAGATCTTGTAGGGGAGGCCAAGGAAGAGGCGGGGCAGTAGTGCTCTCAGGGCAATAGGTACCAGAGATAGATTTGACACTTCTTCGCCCAAAGCTTGGAGCAAGGCTCGTAGTGCTAGAACATGATGAAGAAAATTTTCAACTTTTTCCCCTGTCTTCAGTTTGAGACAGTGAAGTTGGGTTTGTAAGTGAAGTTGGGTCTGTAGATGAAGAATGCTATTTTGGTTCTTGGCCTCATAGATGGTACTGAGTTTGTCCCAAGTGTCATTGGTTGAATTAGCATTCTAGATGAGGTTGTACCTCATCCGATACCCCAAACATAACGATTAACTACGCCTTCTAGTTCGCTTTGTCGAACTTACATTGTTGGTTAAAGTCTGTAATGTGTCGAGTGTATGAGCCATTAACAACCGGCCAAATATTGAGTTTTCACCTTGGTTTTCCTTGCAACATAATTATCTCCATGAAGACGCTATGAATCTGGCAGAACAAATTTTGCACCATTTCCAACCATTTGAACAAAACTATCTGTGAGAGAGGGATTGGTTTCTTATTACTTCGATAGGTCTCTCTTTCTATATACCGTTAGACCGATATACTAAATTTGTTGATATTTTTTACCTTCTATATACCTGGCGATACGTAGAAGAATATCGTCTTTTCTAAATACATTGCGGTACGTGAAAGAGAAATTAAAGCACATGACAGTAGAGTGACACGTGGTACCTAGACAATACGTGAAAATGATTTGTTCTATCAATGACACCTACTTAGAGAGAAATCCTTGTACGCAGACATAACTTCCCAATATACTTGGAATTTCAATTTTTTAGGATTTACGTCTAACAATAGTGACGAAAAGGTAATGGAGGGAAAGGTAAAAATAAAATTGTGATCCTTATTATTCCAGGGCAATTTAAAGTGACGATGCCATAGATGTTATTGTTGCAACTATGTTAGGCGTTGGATGCAATAGTTCAATGTGACGACTTTATTCATAAACACGAACCAGAGACACCACATATACTGAACATTGTATGGGTGCAAAATGCACAGTTTTGTAGAGTATATAAATTTCTTGATTTGCTTGCTTTATGCCACATATTTGAAAATAAGATTATGTATAAAAATTTATCTTGATGTTTTTTTTCAACTATCTAAACAAAATTTCATTTTGTCCCCCGGAATGAAAGCATGTTTTTTTCCGCGTGTTATGCATAAAAAAATGTAAAAAACAGGATCGTAGGGTCAATTTCAGATCACAATATCTCCCTTGATACTGCTCAAAACCCTTATTGTGACCACTTTTCGGAAAGCTCTCGAAGTCCTCTTTTTAGCCATGAAAGAACTGTTTGAATCAAACCCGTGTGAGGAAAAAAACCTTCTACAAGGTAGCCATGATTTTCTGGTAAAAAAAAACTCTACAATATCTCCAAAAAATTCTTCACTTTGTTAGGAAAATAAAAAAAGAATTGCATTGTCTATTTTTCAGATCTTGTCACAGAAAAGGAAGAAAGAAAAGAAAATAATAAAATTCTTGTGCCACTTGAAACTTGCACACATGAAGCAAAAGAATTCAAGTGCAATGGCAGTCCTCTTTCTTTTCCTCTCACTCTTCCTTTGATCTATTTCCTAGTCAATATAGCTTTGAGGATTTCCATAGGAAACCCTATGCTTCTTGCAATTAGAAATAATTTCTTTCCTCCTTTGTATGCCTCTGATGGCTTTCTATCCTTTGAAATAATTTTTAAAATGCTTTGGAGCTCTTCCAAAAAAATAAACAAAACAAATATAGATCTGGAAAAAAATGTAACGAAGAAAACAATGGTGGGTTTATCCTTTCAATTGCAAGAAATCTGAGTGCCTGAGGCTTCTCAATAAAATTCTCACTTCTCTTTGATACCTTTGCTTCTACTCTGATACTAAATAATAGCAAAAATATAATATTTTATATTCAACATAATAAAAAACGTACATAGAGATGAGGGTATATATAGCTGAAACAAGAGTTATCCCTTTTCTTATTGACCACACTAATGGTGGCATTTAGAAAAGATGGTGACACATCACTATCTACAAGTGCACATTTAATATTTGCTCCATCACTTATTACATTTAATATTTTCGCCAATACTTATATAGACTATGATCTAATTAATTATTCTTAAGTTTCTCAACATGAATATTGACACTTTCAAAATATATATACTTTAGAGTCTTGTTGCTGCCAACCAAAGTTATCAAATTTGTAGATGATGAATAATGAATGTGTGCATTGTGCAGTCAACTTAACTTTTATTTTGTGAATTTATACATTCTAATAGCTTATTGATAAATTTTCACATTGCTAATTGGATATGTTCCAACTTTCAACTATAGTCACATTGGTCCCTGTTATTTTTGCTAATTGGATATGTTCCAATTACAGCCACATTAGTCCTATTATTAGGTTCTAATTATAAAAATAACTGCTCTGAAAATTTTATTATATTCATATAAATTTAATCTTGAGTTTCTTGTAATTGCATGCAAATTGAGATAAAAAAGGACACATTAAGATCCACTTAGGATTTGTGGTTGTTACCTCTGATTTATTGTGAAACTTTCTGAATGGAAATGTCCATTTTAGAAAGCATTATCACATAGGTTTCTTTCATGCATATGGTGTTATCTTTCATCACCTGGATTTAATACCTCTTACATATTTAAACTTTTAATTAAATTAATTGTCAACTGTCTTGAAATGTGCAGATGGCAGTGCTTGTTGAGGTCCTACCTCTCACTGGAGTGCATGGATCATGTGTGGCTGCTGTATCAGTTCTTCCTGGGGATCTTGTTAATGCAAAACCGCGTCTTTGTGTTAAGCCACTTTTCTCGGATGTGGCAAGCAATAAAAAGAAACAATTCTAAGAGTTGGAAATATATTTTAAATCCATTTTCTTCATGTTGAATAGTCGTTAATATTTAACAGGGTTTTGACTTTACAAGAACAAATAGTATTTTTTTTGCAGTCTTTATAGGACTCCTAGTTAGAAGAGCCAATAAACATTTTGTAGATATGAAGTGATGGTTTTTGTTATTTGCCATGTTCAATTTCAATTTCATCAAAGTTCTAGGGTATTGTTCAAGAACTTCTAGGAGGTAAGTTTCCATTTGTTTTTCTTGAAGGTTATATAAATTCATCGTTCTATACCCTTGAAAACCACTAAAATATTTAAATTGTATAAAGCTTTTATTACAGTTTTATAATGTTAAAATTATCGATGTTATTATAGAAGTATTGACAAATATAGCCTTCGAATTGTAGAGTTATTGTGATTCATTTGTACAAGGCTTTGCAAGTGATATGTGATTTTGTGTTTTTGTTTAGGGAGCCAAAGACTGTGTTTTTTGTTTAGTAGAAAGGAATATAGAAACATACTAATCCACAAGCCAATGCGAGATCATCTTTTTGTATGGTCATGTATGGAATGAACAATGAAAAAGCAATAGCTTTCATCTAGATTTCATCACCTAATTGAAATTTCCTAATTTTATAGTCATTTTACATGTAGAGTGATCACCAAATTTCCATCACAAATCTAGGAACGTGATTCAAGATATTAAAGTAGTAATAATGCACAATTATTGTTTTTTTTTGGCATTTTGCACATTGAGATTATAAATAGATTATTTATGGACAAATAAGGGGGATCCATGTTTTTGGCATGGATACAATGTGACATAAACCACTATTATAGCGTGATAACAACTATTTTTTTCCTTTAAGATCGGTTTACTCTATAAATTTGTGTGAGAGAGAGTGAGAGTGAGAGTGAGAGAGAGTGAGAGTGAGAGTGAGAGAGGGGGAGAGCAAAATATGGATGGTACACACGATGAACAAAATTTTCACAATAGAACTTCAGCAAAATGCATCAAGAGGATCTAAATGAGGTGTGACCCTTGTCTGTTCATACATGTAAAGGCACCTACCCTCAGATAGCTAAAACGCCCTTTAGCCTCCTACTATACTCGGTAGGCCAAAATGATTAAATGGTTCTACCATATCAAGGTAGGCCAAAATAAACCTAGATTCAAAGGTACTACAAAATTGTAAATAATTTTTCCCAATAAGCAATAATCTATAGAAACATCACAGTCTAGTGACTCCAAGGAATAAATTAACTATAACCTTGTTTATCCCAAGGTATACACACAATTGGTGACCAAATGGACGTGTCAATTTAGGTAACAGTGTTAGAAATATTGATCCAAAAGTTTCTTAGGTGAGACGTTAGTAATAAGTTATTAAGGTTGTAAGGGGCTTGCATTTAAAGATTGAGACGTCCTTTTCAATATTTGATAATAGTTAACTAAATTAGGTAGTCAAGTACATAGTAGGTGGTTAGAAAGTTATGGTGTTTTGAAAAGTATTTATTGCTTGTTGTTTCTACGCGTTGTGTGACAAGGCTTCTAAGACATCCTCCTACCTTCGTAAATTTATTTTTATAATAAAATCTGATGTTTTATTAATTTTCATTACCCACATTTTTAGTATATACTAAATGTTTAAATACTCACTAAAATCCTTCTAGAAACCAAACTTGGAGGGTACACGGATGATGGCATCACATAAACATCCTTCCTCTAGCAGCTCGTGAAACCAATTGGGACTAAACTTCCTTGACACTCCATAGTTGCAAGTCACTTTCAAAGTAGATCCAACATCAAAGTCTTAAGAGTCAATTCAGTCAATAGTCAATCACCTAGAGTCAATTATCATTAACACTGGAATTAAAAAACACTACAACCAACGAGTCTAACCCAATCCCCTAAAGTTTGTACCATGACACTCCAAGAAGAATAGGTGAAAATAGGTTACTTCATCCTCAAGATCACTTAATTCCATAAGCAATGTAGTGTAGAAATTTAAATAGAGAACACAATGTCATGGTACACATAGAGCACCGAATAACACCTAGCACTTGAATAATGAATGATATATAAAGTAGAATTTAAAATATTTTTAAGAACAATATGACATAAATGTCAGTGCAATGTCTTATAAACACAATGGATTCATTTATTCATTTTTTGGTTGAAAAAGCTCCCATTTTTTTCACTAAAGTGTCCTTGATATGTAAAGACATTGCTGTGTCAAACATTTGATTGGGGCACTACATTAAGTATCGTGAAAACCAATTGCATGACCGTTCTCAATTATCCTTTAAAACATTCTTAATTTCATGCATTTCAAAAATATTTTCTCAAATATTCCTCTCTTTTTGTCACATGTTCCTTTCTTTGTTAGGGGTAGAATCACTAAGAGGGGGGAGGGGTGAATCAGTGAGCAAAATATTTCAAACTTTAATTCCAATCCTTTCAAACTCTTAATCAATTACCACAAGCATTTATAGATTATACAAGTCACTCATAACAATTAACAATAGATAGTACAAGATAACACACACAACACAAGATCTATGTGGGAAACCTTCTTGGGAAATAAAACTCACTCTCAAGCCTGCAAACACATGGACTACTTGTCCTATAAGGTATTACAAACATGAGACTTTAGTGGAACACTCATTTCATAAGGAGCACCTGCCCCTAGAATAGTTAGTCCCTCTAACTTGAATTTAGTAAAACCCCTACTTCACAAGGAACACCTGCCCCTAGGATGGTTAAGTCCTTCTGACCTGAATTTAGTGAAACCCTAGTTTCACAAGGAGCACCTACCCCTAAGGATGGTCAAGTCCTTCTGACCTAAATGTTGAGCACCCTCCCAACACCTATGGACCTTAACCTTTGAACTGATGTCTTCAACTCCTATTGATGAACCTCTGATTTTCTAACCCCTACAAAACACCCTGTCTATCTCATACAAGCCTCTCACATACGCATGCCACAATCTCTTTTCTTCACTCAAACTACTCTCATATACTCATTCAAACCTACAAATCCTTCTATTCGCTTCTCTCCCCAATCTTCAAATCTGCAAGAGCACTATTCTAACATCAGAAATATGACCTACAAGTCATACACACAGTCATCAATTTGCTCTGCTCTACAACCCATCCATTGGGCACACACCATTACTTCTTTCTTTTTCTCTACAACTCTCACACATACCCCTCTTTTTTGAGTCTAGAAATCATCTTTTGTTCCCATCTTCTTGAGTATGCAAGGCTACTTGAACAAACATTGACTTTTTTTGGTGGACCACTTGAATCCTACGTCGTTTCTTCTTCATTCTTAGACTTAGTCTCCCTGAACCATTTGATGGTGTCAATGACTTGTATATCCTTTTTCCAAAAAGCTCTTTTGCAGTTCTTGGCTATATGACCTTGTTGGTTACAATTGTAGCATATGAGACCCCTTTTGATCTCTGGAGAGAGCATATTTATGACCAAATTGATTGTAGAAGAAGCAATACCCATTGAAGACATTGTTCATATTTGACCTTCCTTTCTCTTGATCATTATCGATCCATGAATTTTCATTCCTGACTCTTTTGGTGGAGCTGAAATCGCTTTTGTCCTTGTATAAGAGCACATCTGAGTAAGTTATGACTTTATTTTCCAATTGTTTCATCCTTTGGTTGAGACCCTTATCCATCATGACCTGCAGATTCTTGATTGTTGCTTCTAGATCTTTCACTTGTGTCTTCACATCATCCATGCTTGCATTGACGTTTGATAAAACACATACTAGTTTATCTTGAAGACAAGCCATAACCTCTTTGTCAACCATTGTACCTTTGATCATCAAGTGGTTAAACTTGCAAGAAGGACCGGCTCTGATACCAACCATTCCCATAAGCATTTTAAGCACTCTTGACACCCCATAGGACCTCTGCAACATGATCTCATCATCTATAACATTCATCGACTTTCTATCCAAGCAAAAACTGAAGATCCATGCTTACATACTAGGCTACCAAGCCTATGCCAACACACTATTCACATGCTTGTCTTTTCTCCTTGATTTTCTCCTTGACCTGAAATCACATCAGCATGCTAGATACAATATGATAAACCTCAAACAATACTTACTTTAGCTCATATGCATCCAAAACTTGTCTTGCACAACTTCAGGGTCAAACTCATGACATTGCCACTTTGTCATTATCTTTGACATCAATGCACACATGGCATCAATGAAAACACTTGTCATTGAGCATGAAAAGGTTACAATCAAGATAGGCAAGCTTGAAGATCATAAGAAATCAGAACAGGCTAAAGAAGATAAGTGTACTCAATTGAAGGTTTTAATAGAGTCATTGAAGAGTGAGCATGAGCTTGTTGTAGTCAAGTTGAATAAGTTGGAAAAGAAGCATGAGAACCCTGAGTATGTCAAGGAGAATGCAAGATTTGAAAGCAATGCAAGAAGGTCTATTAGACAATCAAATGCTTCAAGGTATGCTAGTTTATTCCATGGTCATTGTTATACATTTAATAAGTATGGTCATAAAGCTAAGGACTGTAAAAGGAAGTCAGTCAAGTATGGACATTCATGGAGCTTTGATAGGAGTTTTTGGCCAAAGATTTATCACAATTCAAATCTGTTAAAAGGTACGAATAATTTTATTTGTTTCAGTTGTCATAAGAGTGGTCATACTGCAAGTTTCTGCCCTAGTGGTATCAACAGGTCCTCAAGGTATCTTAAAGGACATGAAGCTTCAATTGTGCATAAGAAAGGTTATTCTTGGTTATGGAGACCAAAGATTATCAATGCTAATCACACTAGTCAAAAGGTTGATAAGAAAGTTGCTTTAGAAGAATGTGTTACAAATCAGTTTAAGCTCAAAGGTCAAGAAAGTAAAATGACTACAAAGAAGAAGGATGGTAAGCAAATGGATGATAAATCTTCTAGGAGTCATTCAGGTGAGTCCCGAGGTAATCTATTTGCTATGGTGGAGAATTCTACAGAAGTTGAAGAGTGCCAAGGGCTCTCATTGTCTGCTCATGTTGTGAATGAAGAGACCAAGCTCAAAGAGAAGACCAAGGTGTTGGTTGAGACTAGTCCTGAGGTGTGTTTGGATGCTAATGAGCAACCTACTGTGTGCGAGCAAGCTTCAAGCTTGGTTCTTGTGTTGTCAAGGTCTGAAGGTGATGTTATGCAATGCAAAGAGGATACTTCAATGATCAAGGTATGTCAAAATCCCATTGTTGCTCAAAATGTTGTATATCTTATCATAGAAGAGAAAGTGAGTGTTGTAGAAAAAGAACAAGTTGTCAAAATTCAAACTAAGAAGAAGAACAAGAGCAAGAAGTTTAGCTATAAAAGGATTCCAGCGGTTACTGAGGAGATGTGGGCCACTCCTGACTTCACTTTGTTTTAGAGCATTATGGTGTAGAAGAGGTCTCTATCTATGCTTCTTGAGAGACCCCTTTCAGTGAACAAGCAAGTGTTATTGTGGTGTTCTTCATAAGGTCATTCCCAAGTCCTAGAAGTCAAGAGATGAGTGTTTCCAATTGGAGTTGGTGTGTCAAGATGGAAGATATGTTGTGGTGGTGTCAGAGTGATGTCATGGTATGTTTTTGCCCTTTTGGCATGTTGATTGTTGTGTATGCTTAGTCTGTAAGGTTAGATTGAAGGTTTCTAGGTGGCAAAGGAGGATTTGTGAGTTGTCAAGATGATATTTTTGCATAAAAAAGTTTGTTGACCATATTCTAGCATGCTCCAGGTGGTTTTGTGGTTTGAAGGTATGTTAAGGTCAAATTGGAGATTTTTGAGTGCTCTCGGTTTTCTCAGTTTTGGCTTAAGAGCAAGCAGGCCTAAAATGGGTTATAGGATGTATAGGTTCCCAAAGGTTTGAAAGCTTAAATCTTGGTTTAGAAGTGTGTGATGGTTGTCTCGAAATGTGCAAGAAGTTTCAAAGGTGGGCGTTGACTAGAAAGAGGTTTGTTGACCTTGTTTGTTTTGAGATTCTAGAGTTTTGGGTTATGCTAGAAAAGTGGTTTGCCTTATGAGTTGAGGTCTAAGGCTTCTTAATAGGTTGAATGAGCCAAATGGGTTGTCAAATCAAGCTTCACAAAGATTTGAAGGCTTGTGGTTTTCAAACTATTCAAGTTTTTGTCAAGATGGAGGCATAATTGGCTAGCAGATTTGTGAAGGAAGTATGTACCAGAGGATGAGCTAGGTGATGCAAATTGGTGTGCTTGACGGGGCATATGAGAGTGCCCTAGATATGAAGTTCAGGTATTGATGGTGTGTCTATTGCAAGTTGTGGGATCTGCAAGTTCGAGGTAGGGCTACAAGGAGTCTAGACAGGGCTAGTGTGAAAAAAAGTGTTATTTGATCAATTTCTCCAAAATAACATGGTATGAGTGTTTCAATGTATGTTCTATGGTTGATTTAGAGCATCTTCCCTATTTAGTGTGTGGCTTGAAGATCTGTTGGTATTTTTTGAGGTGGCTTGCAAGTAAGAGTATGAAAGCAGAATGGTGTTGTTTGAAGACCCAAAGCAATTTAGTGTTCTGAATTTGATATTTTCATGTTGTTGAGGCCATGAAGGTGTTCTCAAAAGTTTTTTAGGTGAGCTTTGGTTATGAAGATCAAGGGGGAGTCTTTCAGGTTGGCATAAGGAGGAGCATGGAGTTGGGGGGAGCTAACTCAGATGGCTTGAGAAGTTTGCATGATCAAAGGGGGAGCTAGATTGTTCAGTTTGTCAGGTCCAAGGATCAAGAAGGCTTAGAATAGAGGAGCTTGTTGTAGGTTGAGTGGCATGAAAATCTGTTGGTGGTCCTTGAGGTGGTTTGAAAGAAAAGGCTAGTAAGCCTGTGTGGTGGTTCTTCATGGTGTGTGGAGATCTGAAGATGCTCAAGAGGTGCAATGGCTCAGAGATATTAGGGGGAGTCCCTCTCAGATGTTTCTTGGTGAGTTCCATCAAATTTTAGTGCTTTTGTGTGTCATTTCTTCATTGGTTGCAGTGTTTGGTTGAAAAGAGTGTTGTCATGGGGCATATGTGAGATGTTTTAGTCATTGCAAAAATGTGTTGAATTTCCATGCATAATCAAAGGTGAGTTCTGTAGGTTAATAGGTCCAAGGATCAGAGAAGCCCAAGTTCAAATGAGTGTATGTCAAAAGGGGGATCAATTGTTTCATATGAGGTATGTAAGTATCATGAGCACTTAGAAGTATATTTGAATACATTCATGATGTTAAGAGGAGCTTGGTGGCTATTCAGTCCACTTTGTCATTAATGGCAAAGGGGGAGAAAGAAAAGAAGAGGTTGCCATCAATGACAAAGGGGGAGATTGTTGGCAAGTGTTTTCATTGATGTCAAAGATTGATGTCATGTGTGCATTGATGTCAAAGGCAATGACAAAGTGGTGTTGTCATGAGTTTGAACCTAAAGTTGTGCAAGGCAGGTTTTGAATGCATATGAGCTAAGGTAAGTGTTGTTTAAAGCTTATCATACAGTATCTAACATGTTGATGTGGTTTCAGGTCAAGGAAAAAAGACAAGCATGTGAACAGTGTGTTGGCATAGGCTTGATAGCCTAGTATGTATGGATCTTCAGTATTTTCTTGGATAGGAAGTTGATGAATGTTATAGATGATGAGATCATGTTGTAGAGGTCCTATGGGGTGTCAAGAGTGCTTAAAATGTTTATGAAAATGCATGGTGTTCATCCAGTTGTTCATTATGTTCATCTAGGCATAGTTGGTTCTGTGGCAGAAAAATCTGAGTAGGCAATTTGTTGACATCACCATTGCCACGTATGGATGAGTTAGGGGGAGTTGGGCATATGGGTATAATCATGTTAGTCCCAAGTTGCTATGTTCCAAGTTTCAAGTTGTGAGGTTGTGTATAGCAAACGATATAATTGTGCAAAGTTGGCTTCCCAAATAGTTTGCAATGCTTTCCCATACTCAGCCAAATTTGCAAAGGGAGATCTAACAGTGCACGTTTAATCGCATCACAGATCTACAGTGTGAAATTAATCTGAGCTTAATGTCTAAGTTCAAGTAGAGCTGAGTAAGCAATTTGATGGCATCATATTTCACACGCGTGAAGGTTCCAGGAGCAGCTTGATATATGGATGGATTCCCCTATGAAAAAAAATCATATGGTTTAAATTTCAATTCATGAGATTGAGCGTAGCAAAATTTATTAAGGTTCAAATTTGGCCTTCCAGGTAGATTGTAGCGGTTCCCATACTTAGCCAAATTTGTAAAAAGTAAAGACCGGGACCAAATAAAGATCTAACGGCAAGCGAGTGTTCGTACAAATGTAAATCAACGATGTGTATTGAGTCAAATAGGTCAAAGTGTCTGATGTTTAAGCAGGTTAAATTCCAGGCTACTCTCAAAGAGATCGACGGAGCACATTTGTTCCAAATTGTCAGGAAGAAGCGAGATGATAAGTGTTTGATGTTTAACAGTGAGCAAAGGTAAAAACCAAGCTAATCCAAGGAGATCAACGGTGCATATTTGGTCAAAGTTGCTAGGAAGCATGGGATGAGGTCAAAGTGACAGATGTTTAGCATAGTTAAAGATCAGGCTACTTTTGAGGGAGATCGATGATGCGTATTTGTTCAAGCTATGAGAGGGCAAGAGATGATGACAAAGTGTTGATGTTTAATAGTGATCATTGGAATTTGATTTTTCAAATTAACGAAGGAAAAACCAATGCTTAGTTTTTTAACTATAACTTTTGATCTAGGACGAATTTCTTGATGTAGTAAAAAGCAAAGTTGTAAAGGACTTCAAGGCGTATCCAGTGAATCTAGTTCGAAGGTCTAAATGTTTGTACAAACAAAGTTATTGAGCTCCAAAGTTGATTGTATGTTTGATCATGTTCTGCAAGTGACCTGAGAAGGATAATTGAGTTGTTCTTGATGGTTTTTAGATATTTCAAGGTGACTTAGCTATTGGAGAGTGTTGTAGACTCCCTGAGGATGATCTGTATGAATTTTGGAGGTTTGACCAATCCATCTTCAGTATTAACAAATGCTTAAAAGTTGATTGTTTGTTTGTTCATGGTGTTCTTGTGTACAAGGCTAATGTTTGAGTAGATTGAGCATACGTAGAGGTGTGTAATGATGACTATGATGATTTGAGGATGTCTAAGAGGTCATGTGGAGTGGACCTCTGCATTTGGAAGCAGGCATGTGTTTCTAATTTGCTTGTTAAAGTGATAAAGGGGTGAATAGGTCTCCATGAGACCTATAAGGGTTATTAAGGCCTAACTGAAAGGTGTAGCTACTTAAGGGTGATCCATGGATGCTATGGCCAACCTATGAGGATGGTATTGAGCTATGTTTTAATGTGAAAGAAGCCTTAAGGGTTAAGGCATGTCTAATGGCCGACCAAAAAATTGATATTCATGAAGGCTCTATAAATAGTGAAATCAAAGATGATTTCTAGGGGGCTTGAAGTGGAGCAAAAGTATAGAGTTGAGAGGCGAAGGAGAGTAAGGGTGCCTAGTGGATGGATTGAAGAGTAGAGCAGGTTGATGACTGTGTTTATGACCTGTAAGTCATATTTCTGATGTCAGAAACAATGCTTTTGTAGGTTTGAATACTTGTGAAAGAGATGCATGTGTGAGATGTGTGGAGTGAAGGAAAGAAGAAATGGTGTGTGCCCAATGGATGGGTTATAGAGAAGAGTAGGTTGATGACGGTGTGTATGACCTATAGGTCATATTTTTTATGTCAGAAATAATGCTTTTGCAGGTTTGAAGATTGAGCATAAGCGAAAGAAGAGAGATTGTGGCATGCCTATGTGAGAGGCTTGTATTAGATAGAGAGGGTGTTTTACAGGGGTTAGAAAATCACAAGTCCATCATCAAGTGTTGAAGACATCAGTTCAAAGTTTGAGATGTTTATTTCATAGGTGTTGGGAGGGTGATCAACATCTAGGTCAGAAGGACTTGACCATCCTAGGGGCAAGTTCTTGTGAAACAAGAATTTCACTAAATTCAAGTTATAAGGACTTGACCATCCTAGGGGCAGGTGTTCCTTGTGAAGCAGTTGTTTCACTAAATTCAGGTCAGGAGGACTTGACCATCCTAGGGGCAGGGGCTCTTTGTGTAATGGGTGTTCCACTAAAGTCTCATGTTTGTAATACCTTATCCCCCCCCCGCTCTCTCAGTCATCTTGTACCTCCAACATTCTCTTCATTTCAATTACTTTTGCAACCATTTTTCCTCCCTTGCCTCTTCTCTCTTGATTTGAGCTATTTTCCTCAACTCTTCTCCTCTAAAATATACATGTATTATTCACAATTAAGAATTTGAGATTTTCTAGAAAGTCTTATTGAGCCACCCAAGTTACCCTTCAAACTCTCCTTGATTCTCTCATTTGACAATTTCATTTTCATTAAAATGAGTGACCCACCATGTTGTTTTGAATAAGCTCCATCTCGACATCTCCATTCCACAACCCCTCATTCCCTTCATACTCTTCATAATTTTCATGGCAATTGGATATTGTCAACATTGAAGGAATTTCAATACTTTGATCCTTTATGCATTGGTTCACATGTTGGTCAAGATTCATCATCCTTGAAATAACCATTTAGTTGGTTGGGCAATGTAGGTAGATTTAGTGACTCCATCCCAAGGGTTCCTTTTGATTTGGATTCGAATAAAAGGGAATGGTTGTTGCTTGGGATAGGGCATTTACTTCAACATTATTTGTGACATTGTATTTGTTTAAATTTTGTTCTTGTTGATGTGCCTCCATCTTTTTTTTATCCCATTTGTTGTCAACATCAACATCAACATCTATAGAGTGGGGCATCGTTGTAGACTAGACTAGTATGACGAGTGAGGCATCACTGTAGACTAGACTAGTATGACGAGTGGGGATGTAAACTAGACTTTAGAGCTATGTCGACTATAGAGTAGAGTGGGGCCTAGTTTAGTTGACTAGATTATAGAGTTGTATAGAGGGGGGCATAGCTTTATAGTCTATGTCATTGTCCATCTAATCTATGTCGTTGATGGTGAGGGGCATAGGTTGATGTTCAACATCAACACTATATATTTTAGAGCTAGACTCTAGAGTGGGGCATAGCTCTATGGTTCCCAGCTATAGATTAGAGTGGGGTTGTATGGAGTGGGGCATAGTTGTAGACTAGTATGATGAGTGGCAAATAGCATAGCTCTACCTCGATCCCCTCTATATATAGATGGGAGTTTTTTTGGCTATATGGAGTTTTTGGGCCAAATAGATGGGGTGGGCAACATGTTTGTTGGTGATTTCGCAAATTAGCATTGGACAAGACTAGTATGTTTTGGGTTCCATTTTCTTCTTCCTCCACAACAACTTCAAATGCCTTGCTTGGAAGCATGTCATTTATAAGGGCATTCGGTTTCAAAGGCCATATTGTTGTTACCCTAAATTCAACGTTCATGTTCTCAAGGGATGGTGCTTTTTGGAATGCTTTGCTTCCAAGTGTAGCCAATTCGTGTTTAGACTAAACTTACGGTGTGTTGGGGAATAAAACAACGTATTCAGGTAGACCGTTAGAACTAAAACATAAAAACTTGCTCAAAAGTGCTAAATATACAAGGTCTTTAAACATTGACGGACCCAACACACTAAGAAGATATTGTCTTCTACCAATTCATACATGTCTCAACATCTGGGTTTCTTGCCATCCAAATACGAGACTTGGACGTGAGATATGATTTAAATACAGAGAATACACGTACGTGCAAAGATTATAATTTGTGTGGTATGTGCGGGCAACATCAACAGGCCCATTACCGGGGCTTTTCTCTCTTGAACAGTAACAAGAGCCACATGGGTGCCATGGCTGTCAAAAATTAGCAAGTGTAGATTTGTTTATGATATTTTTGTGGGCACAAACATTGCAAAGTGGTGCAACTCATGGAAGAAGAAAAAAATTCCTTGGGCATCCAACCATGTAGATGGGAAACTCCTTAAATTAACACGTGTTTTTGAAATAATGTATTAAAATGATAAAATATGTAAATAAAAATGCATTCCACAAATATATGGATGAAGTTATGGACTTACATGTAGCGTTGACGCAACATAAAATTGTGATTCATTCCCTACTGTGGCAGACAGTTCTTGATCCCATATTGACCAACAAAGGCATGCCATAATGGTTTCTAGCTTGCTGTCAAGTTTCATCACAATTCTAAATGTGATGATGGCCATAGTTTCTTCTAACATACAAGTTTCCATAAAATACACTAGCAGTTGATGGTCTGAGATTCAATGCCCCATCACAATCCAAACCTAAAGTGACGCTAAAACAAGATCAGGGTGTCTTCTCTTGAAACCATCCCACCATGACTTTCCTAGAATCCCATCTCGGAATGGATTTGTCCTATGCTGGCAAATGTGGGAAACTTGAGCATTGAGCCTTGAGTTGAATGATTTCAAAGCCATTCAACCATTATTTCAATGTGGTTGCAAGAATCCACCATTTTGCAGCAGAGCTTTTGGAATAACCATGTCTTCCACATCTCTAAAGGCATTGTCCATGTCCTCCAATGCCCTGCTTGCTCAAACTTCAATTTATCTTGACAGTCTTGGTTGATGACAATCCCTTCTTTGAAAGAGTAGTCTCCATTGTTGGAGAAACTCTATTTCTTGCTATCACAACAACTCTACTCTTGGGCTTCATGTTTGGAGGATGCAACAAACTATCTGTATTAAATTTAAAACTAAATTTATGAGTCTAGAAAGTATGCAGTACATCATGTTCTCCTTGAGCCTTGTAACTCATTGCACATCCCTTTTAAAGTTTCAAGAGCGTGACAAAAAAATCTTGTTTGTTGTATGTTTATTATTAATATTTTATGTGAGAAAAACTAGATTAGTAAGTTTGTCAAATATTAAAGTAAATAGAAAAATAATATAATTTTTTTTGTGAATCAAATAATAACAAATCAATGTCTAAAATAAAGACACGTAAAATATATCACATTTTTATTTTGTTAAAGATATTTAAGGAAAGGGCCTTAGACCTAGAAAAAAAAATACAATTCCAGACTATCTAAATCCAATATCATTTGTGACTCATCTTATCAAAGGGTGATAACGAGATTTTACCCTTATTTTCCAATATGCATACAACTTAACATGAAACAATAATCCTTGCAGCACTAGGGCCCCTTGACCAGGATCCCAACTACTATCATCCCCTATCATCTATCTCAGCGACTAAAGCAGTTCAAAACATAGCTTGCATACTCATACTCTGAGAGTACTCACCCAGCGCCCAAAAAGTTTACTCGGCGATTATACGACAGCCACTCACCAGTATTCAACAAATTAAAAAAAATACTTAAATTAAAAAAAACATAAATTTTATAGAAATTATAGTTGCAAAATGTATCAAATGAGTCTGTAAAATGTTGGGGAAGCTTTTTCTATTAGATTTGAATACAAGTATAAAATCGCATAAACATGATTCATATGAATACAAATGTGACATTGTCAAGTTTCAACAACAAATCGATACAATGATACTTATACAAGAATCTACAAGTACAAATTACAAGAATCTATAATTTTCTCTTCCCTACTCTCTGGAAAAGTAAGGGAGACTAAGAGAGTCCAGTCCTCCCACTCGGCTACCCCTCCTTGCTCTGGTTAGAATGTTGCATCTATGGCTCCACCCTGGGACCAAATGGTAGTGACTCTTTTGCCTCATGTTTGACAACATCTACAAGGATGATATCCAATCCAATATCTTCTGTTGCCGCTAATACACAAGGAAGTCTTTTAGTTGTTTCTTGAATGCAAGGTGTCTATCATACCCACATTCCTTCATGCATCCTTCATACCTCCTATGACGTCTCCCCAAAATCTTAAAACTCTAAAATCTGACTAAGTCTGAAATATGATAAGTTACTCCAAAACCTAAAATTTGCATTATAGCTCGTAGAGGTCCGAAACCACTCTCAAACATCTTGAAAGTATATATATATATAATAAACATTTAAGTATAAGTGTACATTTAGATATGGATATCTAAATGTAAACTTATACTTTAAGTTATATTTTATATATAGATAGTGGGGGCACGCATGTTTAAAAATGACAAAAAACTATGTTTTCCATTATAGCTCCTAGAGGTCCGAAACCACTCTCAAACATTTTGAAAGTATATATATATATATATATATATATATATATATATATATATATATATATATATATATATATATATATATAACTTAAAGTATAAGTTTACATTTAGATATCCATATCTAAATTTAAACTTATACTTAAATGTTTATTTTATATATATACTGTGGGGGCATGTGTGTTTAAAAATGACAAAAAACTATGTTTTCCCCACATTTTTCATGCATTCTAACCACATTGGCAAATATTTACACAATGCTCATCCAATACTTGTGAGTACTATGTCACCTCACCGGTACTTGTGAGTATTGGTGAGTACTTGCCAATACTCGCGAGTAGTGTGTCAGTACTCACCAAGACCCGAGTAATCAAAACCTTGCAATTTCGAGTGGCGATTAATAGGTTTGGGTGAAATTTGGTGCATATTCACCCAGTCGGCGAGTATGCAAACTATGGTTCAAAAGACAATGTTGTCAAAAAAAATTGCAACACAAAATTTTATGTTTAAAATTTCTTGATAACCTTATCTTCTGGACATTATTGATTGCAAAAGCTTGAACTTTTAACTCAAGTTGTGCTGGTTATAATTTCACAAAATTCTTAACAGTTTCTTTGGTTATATGACTTCTTTGCAACCGATGTATTATCATGAGCCCAATATCTGGGAAAAGTTTTCTTACAAAGAAAAAGGAAAGGTAGAATAGTGTACCAGTAATCTCCTTTCTCTCGTGTGTTTCTAGAAAAATAAATTTGCAATACATATTCATCTTCTCTCACATTACATTTGTATACCCAGAAAGGTCCTTCTGTACATAATTCAAACTATATTCTATCATTTCTGACAACATTGTAGATTAGAAAGAGCTAAATGTTTGTGAAATCATAAGTTCCTACACATTCATGTGTGATAGAATATTTTATATACAACACAAACCTTGTACAAGAGAGCTCATTTTAATTGTTCTGGCATTGATTCTACACCATGGAAAGGTTATATAATGTAAAAAATATATGAAAATGCAATGCATTGGGTGCCTTTCTAATACATCCAAAATCTTCAATGTTGCTTTCACTCATCATATCCCACCTCTCTATCCCCAAACCTAAAAAAAATTAAAAATTAAAACTAAATCAATTCTTCGATTGAAAATCACGCAGACGTCATATATATATGTTTTGTTATTGTAAGTTGTCATTATCTCATATAGCACACCCATGAGAGAATTAGAGCATTATCAGAAAATAACTTTTAAAGTTGTTGGTAGGAGGCAAATTGTATATGCCACAGATAATGCAAAGAAAGGTTATTCATCATGATATAGTTAGAGCCTAGTCTCATGGGGGAGACAAATTAATTTTTCTTTGCAGGTGTTGTTGAGTTAAAATAGGGTTATTATGCAGTGGTATGGTTTTATGGGATTCTTTATTTTTTTCAACAGAAAGAAAATAGGAGTTTTTTTTGCAGTAAGACGGTCCATGAAATTCAGAAAAATAAGTTGTCCCTCAAACTAACCACCCAATAATATTTTTGAGGGAAGGAACTAAAATTTCATCCATGTGTAGGTTGCCACGGGGCAGGAAAAATTATTTACAGGGATGGAGATGCATCATCCCCCCACCATTACCAGGGGTATAAAATCATCCCCTGACACAGTTGTTGCTCCACGTTTTCAATAGAATTATTTGCTTTTTGCAATTTTTAAACTGGTCAATTTGCATGGAACAGTTTGTTATAGAAAATCTGGTGCAGTTGCCCCCTCCATGGGACCAAGTTGTTAGATTGCCTCTCTTAATCAACTATCACCAAATTCTAAGTATAGATATTCCTAGGGGCTTCATCATTATCCTTGGGGGGAGAACAATAGACTGGAAGAGAAAAGGTAGCTTCAAGAGGGAGCTCCACTTTCATCCTCTTTGCTAACAAATATTTTCTAATGGCAAAGGCCTTCAATCCTTCCAAGATGAGGTACTGATGATGCATCATACCCTCCCCTATTGTCTGCATAGAGCATTCGATGCCTACATGATCCTCGTGCAAGGTAAATGTGCTAATAGCATTTGACATCATATTTCCACATATTAGAGACTGGGTGACATCAAATACATTCTTTCTACCAATGGATTGACAATGATCCAAATTGATTTTTCCATAAAATTGCCAATGTCAGTAATTTTGACATTATCGATTTCTTTACCTGCCCGTCGCATGCGATGAATCCACAGTCACAGGAATGGATCCTTGATTTCCCAGTCCACATAATTTGCAGATTTCTTGCCTAGATATCTACCAGTCATCCACTCTCCCCTTCTTCTACTCATCTCTACCAGTAATAGGAATCAAAAAATATATTATGATGAAATAATAAACATAACTTTTCAGAATTGAAGATGAAATAATGGTGAAGATGTAACGATTCTTTGTATAACAAAAAAACATAAAAAAACATTTGAATTACCACAACTCTAATTATAATAAAGAACTATTACTATTTTCTTTGATCAAATCCTCATTATTCTTTCATATTAAACACCAAATACAAATATAAATTTTAAAATGAATAAAATAATAATAAAAGATATTTAAATAAAATAATAATAAATTGTAATAAATGTCAAATTAAATGGTGCTTGATGTAATAAGGTTTTCTACACGTACCAAACACAAAAGCACACTTTTAAGCTTAGTCCTCAAAACAAAAAAAACATTAAAAAGTTTTAGAAAAATCAAAAATCACACTTACAAACCATAAATAAAAATGAGTGAAAGGATACACAATACCTATCAAAAGAGACTGAAGTTTACAAGTGAAGAAAACATGTATGTGATTAAAATAGTGACCTAACTTATGAGAGGTCTCCATTAACAAGAGAGGATTATGGATGATGAATTTTAATTCAAAATCGTCAAATTTATTCAAGATATAGTATTTTTAATAACTATTTTTTATATTTATGTTTATAGTGAAATAAGATTATGTAGACACTTAATTTTGATTTGGAGTAGTTTTAATTGTTAATTTGTATGGTTTTAGGGTATTTATGTATTTGTCAATTATCAACTCATTAAGATCTTATCAGTGTATGTTGTTGGTGCTCTAGTTTCCATTTTCTTCCCCTTCATCTTATTTTCTCTTTCCTCTTTGGTTTCCACTTTCTACACTTTGTTTTTTGTCATTTTCTAGATTTGACTATAGCAGTAGCAGTACGGTTCTAGTTGACTCAAACCATACCACAATAGTCCTAGTCCCCTTTATTGTTGGGTCCTTTGACCCTTCTCTTTTGTTCCTTGGGTTATGTGCTTCTTTTTCAACTTTCTTGCCTTTTGTGTTTCAACTTGTGTGCCAATAAGTCGTAATTTGAATTTGAGAGGTCTATAAAATTATAGGTGCTTTAGTGTATATAGAACAAGATATATACAAGTGAATGAAGAGAAAGAGTTCCAAGAAAAGGCCAACAATGATAAGTGAAGGTATAAGTTTTCTTGAAAAGCAAAAATTGAAGTGTTTTGATTTAGAGTCTTCATATTGTATCGATGTCATTTTCTCATGCTAGTGTCAAATTATATAAGGATTAGGGCTTACATCCACAATTTCTTGTTGAATTCCATTGAATGTTAGTTTCCAACTTATTTGAGAATAGGGGTTTGATTGAGACAATTCTCTTAATGACTACCCTATTTTTTAATGTTTTCCAAGATGTTGTGCATTGTTTATGGTTTCAATAAATGACATTTGCAAATAATTTTGGAAACATAAGAGAGGCTTTCAAAGCCCAAGATCAAATAAATAGGGTTATCAAATTTATTTCTAAGAATTCCATAGTGACCAAGAACATGGTGGTACAATTTTGGTCATGTCAGGGTAGGAGTCGTATGGTCTTGGTCAAAATTATAAAGTTATTAGTTTACTCTAAAATTTTTGGGTTATGTTCACCTTGGTTCCTGAACTTGTTTCCAACTAATTTTAGCCTCCGAAAATATACATATTGTGACAATTTAATATTCTTATTATACACCTAGCTTTCCACGTTTCAATTATTCCAGAATATGCATTGTTGCAATTAGGTTTAATTTTATTGTTTTATTTGGGTAAATCTATTTAGATCTAAATTGCATATTGTTTATAGGTCTAGGTGTAGTGCGTGTTATGTAAACCCACTTTCCCATAACATGTTTTGGTAAACTTATGCCCTCTGACACCCCTTTAGGGTTACATTTTTCTTCCATTATAATAGATCTAATTTTTTTCTATGCTTCCCTGCACCCTCAATGTGTCATGTGTTGTTCCCAATGTCTGTCACTCATTTTTGGGACAACACATGAACTATTTTTGGTCCTACAAGCCAAAAATTCTTTCTTTCCTTCTCAAAAATTGTTAATGAGCCTTCAAATTCTCTATTTTTTAAACTTTTTCAGCTAAGGGACTCTGCAAATACATTTCTACGGACTCCGCAGGCTCATTTCTACGAACTCTGCAGGCTGGATTTTACGGACTCTTTCAAGGCTCAAGAGACTTAGATAAATATACGGACTCTGCAGGCCCATTTCTATGGACTCTGCAGGCCCAGTTCTACGGACTCTGCAGGAAGGGTTCTACGGACTCAGTTCTATAGACTCATTTCTACGGACTCTGCAGACTTGAAATCTACGGACTCATTTCTACAAACTCTGTAGGAAAGGTTCTATGGACTTGTTTCTACAGACTGGGAACTACAGACTCTACAGGTTAGTTTCTTGGTTTTACGGACTGAGAACTACAAACTATGGACTCATTTCTACAAACTCTGCAGGAAAGAAATGAGTTCTCAACACTTAGGCATTTTTCAAGGTTGGTTCAATGCAAAGGTTCAACTAAAAATGTCCATTGGCAAGCTTCAAACAAAGGATTGAACCATTGAACCCCGCTTCCAAAATGGTTCAACGGGTTCAACAGTTCAAAGGTTCAACGAGCGGTTAGTTCAACGCGGTTGGTTCAAGCGGTCAAGTGAATGAGTGGAACAAAAGATTGAACCGTTGAATCCCAGTTGGTTCAATCGGTCAGTTCAATCAGCCGGTTCAAAGGAGTGCCCTAAAGCGAAAAGACCAAATGCCCTTGCGGAGGGCAATGAACAAAAGCGGGACCAAAGAGATACCTTTCGGAGGGATTTTCCACAAAGTAATTTCTTCGGCCATTTTGTTCGAAGGAATGATTGAAGGCCCGCCAGAAGAGCCCAAAGGACAAGTTCCCTTGCGGAGGGCAGGTGAGGAGCAAATGGACCGTTTCAGAGGCCGAAAAGGTAAAGTTTCCTTCATAAAAATCTGAAGGAATTCCTTCGGACTTTTGTCTGAAGGAATAAACCCAACCAAAAAGAAAAGCCCGCAAAAAAATGGACAAGGCAGAAAGAGACACGAAGGACCATTTTCTTTAGACAAAATGTTCGAAGGAATTGGAGCCCAAAGACCGCCCAAAGTCAAAGGACCCCGAAGGGTAGGTACCCTTGCTAGGGGCTCTCGCCAACCAAAAAGTGGACCGTTTCTCAAGACCCCGAAGAGCAGGTCCCCTCCGAGAAAGGACAAAACAAGAAAGCCAAAGGAATTGCCAAGGAGGATGACGGGCCCGTAAACGTCAAATTTGCGGCAATAAAATAGTCGTTGATCTTTGTAGGCTTAAGCACGGACCTGGATGCAAAAGGCCAAAACGCCAAAAGGAAGAACCGCGAAGAGAGAAAGACAAAAGAACAAACTCAGCGACCAGCTGAAGTGGGAGCTCAAATCACAGCAAAAAGAAGGAAAGGCCAAAATATCTAAGTAGAAGTTATTCCAGTAGGTGGAACAGTCCACCAAGCAGATATTTTGGATTACAAACATTAAAGGCACCACCTGTTTGTCTCCCTTGGAGTAAAGGCTAAGTAGACAGCTGTGCAGATATCAGGTGACAGACCAGATGACTCGGGCCCAGGAGAAGACATTTGAGATGAACTGACATGCCACAGTTAAGGCCGCTGCCATGTTCCAGTATGGTCCCTTGACAAAGCTGAAAATGCATTCAAGGCATTGAATACAGCATAGGCCGTTCTATGGAACAAAGCGCCAAGCCTTTCTTGGCTACTATATATTGTAAACTCCTATTTCATGCAAAGGAGATTTTTTTGGTTAAAAGAAGCAAAACTCTACCAAAATTGAGAGGCTATCACTGAGACTTTGAGCTCAGGTTATTAATTATTTTGCTTTGTTTGAATGAGAAAGCAAGTTACTTTCAGACTTTGTACTGTCATAGCTTGTATCATTTAGGAGACTGTTTTTATGTCTGCCTTCTGAATGTGTTCTTGTCCATTGAATGAAATAAGCAGAGCTAGTGGAGATAATCAGGAAGGTGTCCTGAAGCCAACTGTGGGAAGACTTTGTGCTGCCTACAATTGCCTTTAATGTGTTTCTTTATTTTCTATTTATGTGTAAAAGACCTTGGGACGACTTTGTGCCCTCATTGTTTTTCATATTTCACTCTTGGACAGTCGAGGTGGAGACTTTGTGCTACATCTCAGTCTGTTGGTTACTCTATACTTTTGTTACCAGTTACTTATCACTACCTGAAAGAATTCCTGTTGCGCCTTACTGCAAGACCACTTCTAAAAAAAGAGAAGTGCTTTTAGTATTGTCACCAGGATTTTCTCCTTTGTCTATGAACATCGTCTCTGAAAAAAAAAGAGATGGATGGTGTATCCTACCCCTGAGTGTTAATTTCTGCTTATATCTATAGTGCATAGCTCCTCATATTTAATAGGGAACCTCTCCTTGATGAGAGGATAGATTTGTCCCCTTTTAATGTGGTAAACCTACACATCTGGCCGACCAATCTCCCTTGCTGTGATTGATACAACCTATTTTGCTCATCAGTTAGCTGATTGACAAAATATTCACCCAACAGTTTTTTGGCAACTCAGTTAGGGAATGAAACAAGCAATTCCTATCCTTATCCATTATATACTCTAGCGACTCTAGTCTGTGTCTTACCCATTATCCATTTATAGCCTTATCCATTTATTCCGTTGTGGAAGAACTAGTTGCTCCAGAGCTTTCCCATTGTTAATTTTTTCTCCTAGCTCCACGCCAGCAATTTTTTGGCGATTCCGCTGGGGAAGAGCTCGCAGTTTGAAGCCTCAAGCTTCAAGCTGAAGCAGGGCCAATTTTTTTCCATTTTTATCTTACAATCTGGCAGCTCCACGTTATACAAGAAGCTAGAAAGCTCAAGGTGTTGTTGACCCTATTTTTGGGTTGGTGCAACAGAGCAATTTTGATTTGTTTCCTCCACAACCTTACTTTCAACGAACTAGGAGTCTTCCTCCTACCAATACTAGGTCACCAATACAAGGCAGAGCTTCTTTTTCTGCTGTTAGCAGAGCTTTGCTTATACATACTCCACCCAAATTTGTTATCCTCACTTTCCATAATCAAATCATGGCGGTTCAAGGCCCTTGGGGTAACTCTTTTGGCCCGCTCAATTTAACTACATCTCTACATGAGCTACCACACATTTCAAAGAAGAATTTTTCTAAATTCTTTGGAGATGCGAGAGTTCATCTTGATGAATACATTGCAGCTTTCAGCATAGCCTGCGGTGTGATAGGCGTGGAGTATGAGGATGTAGCAGTCAGGATTTTTATAGAAACATTGCAAGGTGCTACCGCAGACTGATTCTACTATCTGTAAGCTCGATCAGTGACTGAGTAGGATACTCTCAAAGCCAAATTCGAAGCAAGATTCAAGCCTGCAGAAGATGCGCATGCCCTGCTGGCCCAACTCACACAGATGAAGAAAGAGCCTCATGAACCTATGAAGAACTTTATTGCCAAGTTTGACAAGCTAAGGAACAAGATTCCTACCATTGCTCAGCCAACATGTGAGAACATTAAATATTTCTTCATAAACTCATAGCTACCTCAAGTGAGTTTCCTGTTGAGATGGGTTGGCCACATTGACCTTGTTGTTGCTCAAGATTTGGCCACTGAAGTGGAAGATGATCTCATCTTGGCAGGGAAGATAAGAAGAGATCCTAACAAAAGCAAATCTTCTTCATCTTCTGAAAATTTATCTACAAGCACCACTGATCAAATGGTGCAAAAGTTGGCAAATGAACTGCTAGCCTTGAAAAGATAAGTGGCCCAAGGTATGTCTACTCCTCTTTATCAAGATATGCCAAGGAGGATATTTCAGAACCAGACATATCAAGGCAATGCTACCAGAAGTCAAGGGCAACCAAATCATCTGCCTCCCCCACAGGGAAAACTTGCCATTGAAGCAGCACCAGCCAACTCAGCAGTTGGATATCTGGAAATAGAACATGATATCTCTTTCCAACCTGAGTTTGATCAAGAAAATGACGTTGATCTCTTTGCAGCATACCAAGAAGAATCAATGGGCGACTCCAACATTGGTTTCCTGAATTACCAAGATGAACCCAGAAGTGAAGGTAAAGCAGTGGATGGATCATACGTTATTTTCACACGGTCCAAAAATCAGTCAGCGCAACAAGATGATAGGGACAAAACAGGAGAAGGATCTCAGCCTACAATTTTAATTATTAAGCGGAGAACCACTCTACCTTTCCAGCCAAAGGACCCGGTGATTGCTAAAAAAGTAAGTACTCCAAACATGCCTTCACCTTCAACTTCGATTTCTCATATCAGTCCTCCCCCTCCAAAAAACTAAAAGAATGAGCTCACATCCTCTGTTTCTAGTTCATTTCAGACATTTGACATGATTGACCATGTCAAGAAAACCAAAATTCAAATGTCTGAATTTGAATTCCTACAAGCCAACCCTAAGCAGGTGGACAGGTTGGTTGAGTGTGTGAAGAATAAAGTCATCCCCACATGATAAGATGTTAAGAAGGTAACTCATGATCTCCCAAAGAACATGTCCATCTCAAACAATCTTGTCATTACTCCTCCTGCTGCCCCTGAGAAAATAGAGTCTTTCTATGTTTTCTTGTTGATAAACGATCACACGCTGAGCAATTGCATCATTGATTTCAAAGCTTCAAACAATGCCATGCCTGCCAAAGTGGCAAAATCTCTTGGTCCCACATTGACCAAGACATTTGGGAGATGTTTCTCCATGGAGAACAAACAAGTGCCACTGTTGAGACAAATCAAGGATGCCAAATTTGCATTTGTCGTCTTTTCAAAAAAAAGAATCAAGATGACAATCCTGGTGGCCGACGTCCCAGCCTCATACGGCATCTTTCTTGGACGAAATTTTTGCAAAGACATTGGTGACGAGTTGAGCATGGACCTATCTGAAGCAAGAATACATGTCAAAGGCGTCATGAAGAGGCTGCTCCCTGAAAAGGAGGCAAAATATGTTGTCGCTCAGACATCAGCGCCTGAAGCTCAAATTATGTTTGAGTCTTCAAGAATGAGTAACTTTTTTTTTACCATAGAGGATGTTCATGTTTTAGTAGATGAAAGTCCTATAGGTGGCGATCCAAGAATTGATTCAAATAAGACATCAGAAGGATTGCTTGGGTGCAGTACAGATGAAAAAGGATCTTCCCTCTTTGATGAAGAAAAATTTGATAGAAGATCAATTTCTAATGATGTTTGGATACTGAAATTCGATGGCAGCAATTCCTCTACCGGTGTTAGAGCTGGGATTGTTCTATTATCTCCTCAAGGAGATATTTTTTCTTTTTCATACAAGTTGCAGTTTAGCAACACCAATAACACTGCCGAGTACGAATCTCTGTTACTCAGATTGAAGGCAGGTCAAAACAGAGGTATCAAACTCCTTCATGCTAAATGAGATGCTGCACTGATGGTTTATCAGGTGAAGAACCTATGTCAAACCAAGAACAAAAGATTGTGCCATTATTGCAATTCGGTATGGGATCATATTGAAAGTTTTGATGCTTTCAATATATCTGCAGCACCTAGGGAGCTTCATAATTGTGCAAATTCATTGGTTGTCCCTGAAACCTTTATGGTTCCTCACCCTGATTTCAAAGATAATAGGTACACTATCAAACTGGTCTTGTGACTAAGTGTGCTTAACAAAACTAACCATTGGCAGGTATTTGATGCTGACAATCAAATCATGTGCTAGACTGAAGCAGAAGAGCAACAAGCTATGGTAGTGGACCATACTACTGCACGCTAAAGTCAGGAAAAGGAACTCTTCGTCAAGAGAGCAAAGATTTATGGTTTTCAGATTGGAGACCACGCCTTGCCATGGGGCAAGAAGAGAGAACCAAAAGGAATGCACAAAAAATGTGATTTCTGGTGGAGAGTTCCATTCACCCATCACCGATTCTGGGGAGAAAATAGTTTCTTACTGGTTTATCAAGATGGAACGTCATTTTCACTGTCTCACAGTGGGCGGCATCTGAAGCGCTTCAATTCTTGAAGCATCAGATAAGATCATATGTATATTTGTATAATTTTTAGTTCTATTTTGTGCTTTTCCTTTTCGTTTTCATTTTTGGTGCCTTTCTTTTTTGTTGGCACAACTCTATAGCACAATGGCACACTTAAAGGCACTGAAGATTCTGGTCTCTACTCCCCTTAGTCGCTTCAAAATTTCAACTAAAAAAAGTTCTCCAACTGGAGCCAGTTGTTGTTCCTAAAATCTGTCACTGATTTTTGGGACAACACGTGAACTATTTTTGGTCCTACAAGCCAAAAATTCTTTCTTCCCTTCTCAAAAATTGTTAATGAGCCTTCAAATTCTCTATTTTTTAAACTTTTTTAGCTAAGGGACTTTGCAAATACGTTTCTACGGACTCCGCAGGCTCATTTCTATGAACTCCGCAAGCTCATTTCTACGGACTCTTTCAAGGCTCGAGAGACTTAGAAAAATCTACGAACTCTGTAGGCCCATTTCTATGGACTCTACAGGCCCATTTCTACGGACTCTGCAGGCCCAATTCTACGGACTCATTTCTAAGAACTCTGTAGGAAGGGTTCTACGAACTCATTTCTACAGAATCTACAGACTTGAAAACTATGGACTCATTTCTACGGACTCTGCAAGAAAGGTTCTACGGACTTGTTTCTACGGACTAGGAACGATGGACTCTGCAGGTTAGTTTCTTGGTTCTACGGACTGAGAACTACAAGCTACAGACTCATTTCTACGAACTCTGTAGGAAAGAAACGAGTTCTCAACACTTAGGCATTTTTCAAGGTTGGTTCAATGCAAAGGTTCAACTAAAAATGTCCATCGGCAAGCTTCAAACAAAGGATTGAACCATTGAACCATTGAACCCCACTTCTAAAATGGTTCAAAAGTTCAATGGGTTCAATAGTTCAAAGGTTCAACGACATCGGCAAGCTTAAAGAGTTAACCTCTTCAGCAAGTTCAACAGTTTCAAAAGACTTAGCGAAAAAAAGAAGGCTTGAACCATTGAACCATTGAACCTTGAACTAAAATGGTGCAAAGGTTCAACAGGTTCAACAGCTCAAAGGTTCAACGAGCGGTTAGTTCAACGCGGTTGGTTCAAGCAGTTAAGTGAATGAGCAGAACAAAAGATTGAACCGTTGAGCCGTGGTCGGTTCAATCGGTCAGTTCAATCAACCGGTTCAAAGGAGTGCCCCAAAGCGAAAAGACCAAATGCCCTTGTGGAGGGCAGTGAACAAAAGCGGGACCAAAGAGATACCTTTCGGAGGGATTTTCCATGAAGTAATTCCTTTGGACATTTTGTCCAAAGGAATGATCAAAGGCCCGCTAGAAGAGCTAAAGGACAAGTGCCCTTGCGGAGGGTAGGTGAGGAGCAAATGGACCGTTTCAGAGGCCAAAAAAGTAAAGTTTTTGTTGCCGCAGTGGATTGCACCCTGGACAGGAGCCCGAGTTCCTGCCTTCCACACGCAACAATGGAAACTCCCCTCTCACCTATGGGACCGGCGAAGCTAGGGGGAGAGTCTCTAAATAAAGGCTAGCTCCCTCTGATATATCTTTTACATCCTAGATTCCCTACTACTAACAAATACATAAAAAAAGGGGGGATGAAAAGGGAGAAAGATGCTGAAAACAGAACCTAAACCTAAACTAAAAGGTGATACACCAAAAAAGTTGATCCACTCAGCCCGATCATACACTTTTCACCAAGAAGAAGCTCCCATACACTTCATTTGATGTGGGAGACTCTTCTGTATCAATGAGTCAGGGGTCTGTAGAGATGCAAGGAAGAAGAACTGTCAAAGGTGTTCTGAGACACATTTTGGCAGCCTATTCACATGCGCCTATATTCCTACTGTAAACACTTCTAGCAGACCTACAGAAGAAGAGACTTCACAATGCACTAGTTATGCTGGAATCGTTATGTGAAAGCATAAAATAAAATGACTTAACACAAAAAGAAAACATAGACATATGTGTGAGTGCAAGTTCAAATGGAGGTAAAAATGCTAAGTCTTGATTCAAGGTAAAATCCGACAGAGTTCTGCCTTACAAGCCCGAGAGATTTTGAGGCAGAGCTTTGCCTTATAGGCTAAGAGAATGGATGCCTCTCAACATGAGAAGTTTACAATATATAGAAAGAGAGAACAAAAGGTGCCTCTTTTGAAAAAGACTTTTGGTGCTCTTTGACAAGTGGCCCATGCGTGTTGAGAGCATCGGGAAGAGGAAGTCACAGTTGTTGATGTCATTCTTCTAGAAAAGCCCTGCTGGAACCATGTTGTGTAATCGCCAGTCTTGACTTTGGCGTTCAAACATTAATGTGAAAGCACGGGCCTTGGACTACTTTAACTCTTTGATTTCCCTCAAATCTTGTTTGGGTGAGTGAATGCACTCTGTTAGATCATGATATGAGGGGTAGAACATCATTGTCTACTATTTGCACTCAACCTAAGGTTGTGCCACTTGGCAGCCCCATGGGATCTCTATATACCTTAAAAATAGTCTTATTACATCGAGCATCATTTCAATACATGGTAATAACCAACACACATACATCTATTTAGTCAAATGCAGGTGTGAGTCTAAACAAATCAATTATAGTTTGTACCATCTAAGTTTAACATACATTTACATTATATTACTTTATGATATCTTATACTATCATAGTTCATTGTTAGGAACAAAACTACATAATTACGAGTAACTAGTCTTGCCAAATGAGTGACCCAACATCATACATACCAATCCAACAAGTACAAATTTATAACCCCTGGGTATACTCTACATTAGAACTGCATACTAACATTCAAAAGAATGCAACGCATAGGCACACATCATGATGCACCATTATATGTTATATATCTAAACACTTATTTAAAGTATACTCACAATTTATACTATACACAAGTATTCATTAGTGTATGTATAAATACATTTCAACAATTCAATCATATTATCCTCAAAGAATTAGATATCTCATAGCTAAGTTATTCATAATCTTACATTTAAATTCCTTTCTTAGGTGACTGGTTCCACATGATTATAGTTATAATTCTACATACACCTTAACACCTATTTCAACCATACATTTAATTATAGGTATAATCCCTATATACGAGTACTGGTACATGCACCATATGTAAGAACACAAATGATATGCAAGAACTATAACACTTTTCTTTTATACTCTAAAACAAGAGCTCCCTAAAGGTATTTATAACTCTAACTAAGGGTCTTAAATCACATACTTATCCCAAGATAATGAAGACCCATGTTAAGTTATAAACATGCATCTATCATTAAATTATAGGTTATGAGTCTAAGATTTTATTTGACACAGTTTCACAACTCTCAGTTCTTGTGCCCAATTCTTATATGTTATATGTTGACCAAGTTTGACTTTTTAGTCGAATTAGGGCACTTATAATTAAAAACTTGAGTTTTTAAGCCTACAAGGGTTTAAATGGATGTTATAAGGTATTTAAAGGGTCAATTAATGTCATTTTAGGTTATGCTACCTTTGGTTATTAGTCTCTTAGGTCTATTTATCATGTTTGGGTCATTTAGAGGTTATTTTAAGTGCATTTAATGCTTTGTACAGGTTTATTTGGATTTATGCAAGTTATAAATACTGATTTCATCCCCCATGTGTCTTTATAAGTTTTTATGAAGTTGAAATAATGGAAGAAATCATAGGTTGTTCAGAAAAGGGTAATTTTCTTGACCAAAAAGTGAGAAAAAGACACTTGTATGGATCCTTGGGAAATGTGCCACTTGAAAAACATGGTGTTGTGTATTTTCACCTCCCCACAGGTCATTTCCATATTTATATTGAAAATATTTCATAAAAAACTTCATCTACAACTCATTTCTCTTCATTTTCACTTCGCAAGCTACGGAAGGGCAAGTTCATGTACTCACTATGGGCCGTACAGGTAGAGTCAGGTGGAATGATTTTATAGGTGGATAGTGATATGAGTGCACACTTTATTTCCATAATAATAAATCTTAGATTTGTGGCTCGTCTTTCATGAACAATCAATTTGATCCCAGGTAGCTTCTTATGCATGTTTAACCATAAGGGGGTCTCCTTTTGAGCCTATTTCAAATTTTATTGATTTGGATTGATGGGTTTATCTATTAAAAGTGTTTATACATGATTTTAAATATGTTTCCATGCTTCTTATTGTATTATATATTTCAATTATGTGAGAAAACCTCTTCTACGCTTGTAAAATGCCTAGTTTGTATTCACAGTCAGCTCAGTTACTTTGAAAATGATATCATCACATTGGATATGGTGTTCTAATATTGTTTTTGTGAGTTTCCTAATGTATTTTAGGTATTAAATAATTGACATTTGTCTTTTGGTGCTTGGAAGGCCTTTTTCTTGCATTTTCTTACTCCCTCATTTTCTCCCTGCATAGTACAGTCATAAAACTCCATCTACTGGAACATGTTGATGTCATCAATGCAATTTTGAAGGTTTGACATGGTCCTTAACATTTTGGGACTACTAATGTGCATTGAAGTGTTGGGAAAAGGCATATATGTGCTACAAACTAGCAAATTTTGAGAAAGGTCTCAATTATGCTTGTGAAAGGAGAATGTCATCTATAGTTGATGCCATAGATAGCTATTTTGGAGGTGTTCTAATGGGATGATCAATCCATTTCGAGGTTACTTGCCATAGATAATGCCTACATGAGCCTATTGATGATCCTAGTTGACAATAAAGGTGGCAAAACATCAAATTGAAAGTTGGATTATATTTTAGGCCTTCTTGCTCTAAAATGATCAAACAGAGGCCTGAGGGGTTTTTGCAGCCCTCTCAAAGTGAACCTATAAGAGGATTTGAATCTTTAAATTGGGTGGAGATATAGCCCCTATACCAAATAAGGATATCCCAAAGTTTTAAGCCAAAATGTTGAGAGGAAGATGGTCATTGAGACCCTTGAAGATGTCTAGAAACACACTGAAACCAGTTAGTGTTGTCTACAGGGCAGTAACCAAAAAGTTGCCTTGCTTTCCATTATGGTGTTATAGGTTGTGCCACCAAATTGGAATGATGAAAATGAGTTCAAGGAGTGTCTATAAGCCAAGAGGGCATGAGAGGGAGATAAATTCAATGTCTTCGCCCTAATGAATGCTCTTTGTTTGTACATAGGACTGTGATGAGCATCTAAAGGTAGAAAGAGCAAAGTATGTGAAACAGTCATGACCTTGAGCAAGATTGGGAAAATTTTATGGTTTGAATGCAAAAAAACACACTCTATATCACTAAGAACCATGAAAAATTCTATATTCACCTAAAAACAACCTACAAGCCTAAATGGATGAAGAAACACAATCACCTACAACTGAAGCTAATAGTGGAGTGAAATGATCACTTTGGAGGAGTGTTGAGAGCACTTTTGGGTCAGGGGAGATATAAATTCAAAACCCAATGACTTGGGTATAAAAAAGAGTTTCTAGAGCATTAGTCAAAGACTATTTTCATGCCCATTGACACCCTAAAACAACCTACAACCAGACTGTCTCTGTCCAAAAGATAGTGAGAAATTGGAGGGCCTAGCAAGCCAAAAGGATAGGTTTGAAAGATGTTTAAAAATGGAATAAGGAGATGATTCAAAATTATGCTAAATAAATTTTTAAACCTTGATTAAAATCTTGGAGAAAGGCAACAAAAAAAGGAGATCCCCTACCCACTGTCACAGTCAAACAGGGTCATAAGAAAGGGAGGAACCTATGAGAGTTTGGTGCCTTAGAAAGAAAAGGGGAGTTTAAATCAATAAAAGGAGGATTATTCATGATAAAATTATGGATATTAAATTCCTAAAATGCCCTTACATTTACAAATAACCTTTCACCTATGCAAATTTTGTCTCAATCCGTAAAGGGAGGTTTGGAGAAACTTGTTGCAAGGGACAACTGAAGGGTTTCATTAGCAAAAAAGTTTTCCAAAAAACTTCCAAATATTCATGACCTTTGAATGAGGATTAGAAACATTCTTGAGTGAATTTTTAGCATCGGTATTGCATGGAAGGAATAGCTATAGGCATATTTGGAACAAAAAATATAAAAAAATGGGGGTTTTGATCCCTTTTTTGGCAAAATTGAGTTGGTTGGACCACCTAGACTTGGAATCTGATGAAATACTTTAGTAAAAGTGGTAATTAGGACCTTATGGAGCTCGTAAAATTTTCAATTTTCCCATTTAATCAGGTCTAATACCCTTTGTTTTGTCTCAAATGTAGGACAATCCTCATGTAAGAAGTTGGCAGTTTTTGGAAAAAGAGTTAGATAGTGAACCAAAGGTCATTATAATCAATTGGTGAGGTTTTTACAGTTGGGGGACATATGGGATAACATTATTAATTATATTAAGATGTTTGAATTCCAAGGATATGGTCTTTACAAGGAGGTTTGTAGGCAGACCTAGTAGGAAAACTTGCAAACCCCACTCCAAATGAGATGTCACTTCAAGTTATAGTTTTTTACAGGTAATATAATTTTTATGTGATGCCTAAAAGGGTAAATATGATTTTTTCATGCTATTGGAATGCACTTATGGTGATAATTATGATCTTATGGTTCACAAAGTACAAACATGCCTATTGACAAGGCATAACTCTTGTTCCAAAACAAGGGTAACTTCCATTTTTGGCTCTTGTTGAGCTCTCTAAATGATTTGAAAATGTTGGTAGGTCAGTATTCGAGGTGAGTAAGCTTTTATTTGGCTAAGAAAATCCACTAGAATCCATCTCCGACTCCAGACATACTAAAATCCTCTTAAAGAGCATGAAAGCCATTCAAAGGTCAACTTCCATCACTCATATCTTTCATGGATGTTTGCATGGGACCCAGAGCCATTTAGATAAGTTATAAGGGGTTATGAAGAGGCCACAAATGGAATTTTATAGGGTTTCAATGTCTAATGTTTATGAACAAAGGTTAAGAGTCCAGGTCACTCAAAACCCTCATAGTGAACTGATTGGAGAGATAGAGCATTTTAAGCATCCAAATGAAAGGGGATGGCCATTAAACTACCTAAAATTTTCAAAGGACTCTTATACGATTCCACACATTTTTTTTTGTACATAATTATACAGATCAGAGGAAAACAAGGCTTGTTTTGGCCATTTTCAATGGTATGCAAGCTACAGAGGGAGTTAGAAGATGACAAAAACTTTGGAATAAAGATTTACAATTGAGATAACACCCAAAATTCATTTCATACCATGAATAAAACTCTAATTTTCCCAACCAAACTCTCACTTTCAGCCAGTCTAGTGAGCCAGACTACTGAACACTTGGGAAAGTGGTGAAAACAATTAGGGGGACCTTTTAAAGGTTTTTTATTGAAATTGATGGTATGGGATCCTTTGAAAAGTTTCATGTCCTCTTTCTCATGGATCAGTAATGAAAATTGAGGAGTTTTGAATGCCAAGTGGAGAAGGTGCATGGAAAAGAGCCCTTTTAAAACTGCCAATGATGATTTTGCATGTCCACAAGAATAGGGATGGTCAGGGATCAATAAAATGCATGTGGAGACTTGTTGGTAACCCCTATTGATTATACCAATCATCATACCTAACCATATGCAAGGATAAGGGTATTTTTGGAAGGCAAATCATATAGGCAATTTCTTATGCCAAACTTACAGGTTTTGTGCCACTTTTCACTATCTTTATGACTTGTTTTAACAAGTACACCTTCATGACATGGCATATATCACTCCACATCTCTTCTATATGCAATTATAACTAATATTCACTTGGTGACACATGCCCTTTGTGCCTTTTCAACTTGTCTTTTGTCTCTCTTCCTCCAAGTTTTATAAATGTAAGACATTTTGGCTATTGAAAGGTTTTTAACTCTTGGTATGGTGAAGCCATGCCAAAATTATACCTTGATTTGTGTTTATGCTAATGATAAGTAAGTTAGTTATACTCTAAGTCCATTTGCACTATGTGTTGAAGTGATCCATCTTGAAAGTCAAGTATAGCTTGAGTTCATCTTGTTTCATGCAATCCTTGAATGTGTTGTCATAAATGACTTCTCTCCTAACAGGTTTCATGAAGTGTACGTTGTTACAATATAATTTTTAGGTGTGTATGAGTTTGGTAGTGTCATATCTGACCTTCCCTTCACTTGCCTTCATTTGTTGAGTTGTTATTTGCCTTCATGAGAAACACTCATGCTAGGGAACTCCATTGATGGTGTGAGGCTAGTTTGGTTGTCTTAGTTCATTATGCAAGTTCCAAGTGTATGAATGGAAGAAATTATTGGTGTATTACCTCCTATTTTTGGTTTGTTTTATGTATCTTTTTCTCCTTTTTCACCCATGTTAGGTAGTTTTAGTAGCATAAGCACATCAAGTCATATCTAGGGAGCTAGCCCTTTTCAATATTAGAGACTCATCTCTCTTCCAAGTTCCCACAAACTTGAGGGATGATTCAATGTTGCATCAAATTATATGAGTTTCATAGAGTTTCCTAAGGTGCACAATTTGATGACAACATTACATTCTCCCAATACTCAAAGATTCTTCAGGCGACAATGTTGCTTTTAAATATAAATCCATACAACTATGGTTCAAAAAGTGTCAATTATCTCAGAATATATGTTATATGTTGAATGAATATGATCCTATTAACCATATGAGTCAAAACATATGATCAATATCCTCAACAATAATGTTGGTATACATGTACAACATAAATCTCTATCAAACATAGTTATATAATTTACACTCACCCGTAGAACTATAGTTTAAGTAGCACACCCCTTCATTCAAGTATAAGCTTAATTATACCTATGTTTTCTTTTTTGTGTATTCATCAATATGTAACTTTATATTTTTAAACATATATTAAGGGTTTTGTACACCAAAATATATGTTAGACATATCAAGGTTATTACAAAATAATGAAAGACCACGTTTATACTCCAGAAGCTAGTGAATATTATTTTTAAGATTTTGGTAAGTTATAACTACAATCCTATAAATTAAATAATCAAATTTATACATTTTATAATAGTGTCAATTATGTTGATTATGAATCATAAATTTCATTCATGTCTCAGTATGAACTCATATCCAAGCTCATACTCAACCCAAAATGTATTTTTTGGTCGTAACTCAATCTGATATGTTTAATATTACCTAGAACATTACTTATCTCAAGTTAGCTATAAAAGATGTCTAACTATATGGGATTATGATATAAATATAACATGATTTAATTTGATAAAGTAAGTGTTTTATTTCCATGGTCATAAAGTAAACTAATTTGCCATTTAAATTCCCATTTTATGACCCAATTAACTATTTAAGTCCACTGTATTCTTTTTAGCATAAAGTTACCATATTTGGTGTCTGGTTGGTTTTCAGCATACCAAACACCTCATTAAGAAATATCTTATTTCACTTCTCTTTAGCCAACCACCTACCTCACTGCTTTGAATAAACTACTACAGTTTAATTCCCATTACCAAGGTGGAATATAACATCATCGATGTCATTAGCACGATATATTGGATGACGGTTATTATTTGGCGATGCCGTAGACATTTAAGATGACATTATTCACTTATTAATATTTTCTTAAAAAAATACAACATTGCCAATAGTTTTTTTTTATTTAATAAAACTCCCCCAGGAGAAGTATAGCGATTCTAGGCACAAAACTAGATGATCCATTTTACCAGAGTATTACACCTGATATGGATTAGACTGCAATGACTTATAGATAAATTAATATACAATAGTTTGTTAAGTAACAATAAAATATAATGACTCACAAAGATTTCACTAATGTACAACAGTGACTATCATGAATTACAACGATAACTTTCATGAACTACATTATAAATATACAATTGCGAACCTGCTATGGAAGGAGGTGCCAATCGTATGCAAGCAACTCTATATTTACAACCAGACAAGTATTTTTTGTTCAAGTATATTTAATTTCCCTGCATTTCCTGATCATACAACAGTGAATCATTATATTTAATTTTTCAGAGCCAATATAGTGATTCCTTGTGTTTATAATAAAATCACTACTTGATCGAATCCCTCTGTATAAGTTGTTGCAGCTAAATTCACAAATTTTGCATCATCTTTGTAAGTATATACCTCCGTATAAGTCATTGTTCTTTTATAGTAAAGACCATATTTTATTTTATATTTTGTATTAATTCATTGTAGTAAATAATTAAATTATTGTTTAATGTATGCTATCAGAGCAATTTCGCTATGTTTCCTAGTCATACCTCAGCAAACATATGTAACATGGCTAGTGTAAATTGATCTAGAATTTAATGGTATTGCTATTTAGAACTGGGAGGCTATATTCCCTAGGTGTATATAGTAAGTTCGCTATAACATATAAATATGAATGTAGCTATATGATCAAATCACAAAAAATTGCCATTATTGGTTTTATTACTATTGTTGGTTTTGTTTTTAAATTTCAGTACATTATAAATCGTCATTTCATGGACAAAACCCAAGGCAACAATACATACACAACAAGTATGATGCCTTATAGTTAACTTATAAACTATCGTATAAATTTGCTTATTTCCTAATGTATAGTTTGACTTCAAATTGCATTAATTTTCCATGTATATAATCTCCAAGTTCTTACGTATTTCTTTACATAGTTCATAAACATAGAGATATATATAGACAGTACGCATGCAATTAAAGATTCAAACAAACACATATATTTATATAATTTAAATTCATTGCCTACCTGGTAGGTAGTGCTTGTGCTCCTTTTTTATTCCACATCCTCTCTCCTCTGTACTGTCTTTTTGTGTTATCCTCTTTCTTCTCCCCCTCGTATCCTCATGAGGATTACCTTTCATAATCTCCATCGAGATTAAAAGGGGTGTAGCTTTCTTTTTAGCTTTTCTATTTCTATTTTAATTTATTATTTTTATTAATGATTTTTTTCTTTTTGTTTTATTCTCTTTTAGTTTTATTTGTCCAATTTTTAATTATTATTTTTAAATTATTTCTCTTTTTTTTCCTGTTTTCTTGTTAAAACACAATTTTTAATTATTTTTATACATTTTAACATTAATTAGAAAGATTAGTAAATTCATTAATTTAATTAACACTTCCTAATGCCATGATGGATTAATCAATAAATCCAATTTAATTAAATTACACTAATCTTCAAAACATTAATGGTCATAAATGCAATCACACAAGATAAAATCATCCAAGCATAAACTTGGACTAACATGAAAGTCACACAAGACAAATTCACAAAACCATTAAATTATGCTAGCAAACCAAGTAAAAATGACTATCTAATGCAAACAACATTAAACATACTTTGTTAACTACTGACTATTTTGGTGTGTGTAGGGTTCCAGTCGAGTTTCTATGTCATCCTTTGACTTATCCATCTACGTCATCCTCTTCAATGATGCTCTCACTCCGTCACGCTCTAAGGGATGAGTTCTTATGTGTCAACCTCACAATACGCAGATAGTAAGATCATATCAACATGATATACATACATCATAAAATATAACTTGAAATAACACATTAATATGTTCGTAATATAACCACATACACTATAGCTAACTCATAGTAATGTATTTATGTAATCTAAGCAATATCAACATATATCTCAAGGCTTGCTAAAATCCAAATTTGTCAACTATAAATATTCATAGATAATCCAATAGTTTACTTAGCGAGGAATCAGGATGTAACATCCCCCCAAACGCTGGTCATCGTCCCAAATGAATCTTATTCAAATATAAGTTTTGAACTAAAAACATTATTTAGCAAAATAATAACGTGATATACAATATCAAATTAAATAAATAATTAAGAAATTACTTGTAGAACTCACAATAGTTCCTTCAAGTTGCACTATTCCATGAGTATTGATCCCACAAAACCTCTATATGACATTTCACTACTATGCAAACAAGGTTTGCGATTGTTACTCTAAATGTTTCTATCATGATCGCCCCGGGGTCCAAAACTAATCAAAGAAGCTTATATATATAACTCGGTAAAAGTTTCATTACTTACTAAAAGTTCATGAGATCATCATTAAAGCCAAAAACAAATGACCAGGAAGAATTCCACAAAACCTTCCAACCCCTTTACACATCTCTCTAACCCAGAGAGTGTTTTTCTCATTCCAGAGAAAAGTATTTAGGGAACTTGGCAAGAATGATGTATATAAGTTAATATTATTGCTACCCTGCGTAGCTCCTGATAAGTATAACATGTCAATGTTGTCACTACTTCATGGAGCTCCTAACAAGTATGATGATGAATAGGAACTGGAAATACTACATTTTCAATGTATACAAAAATTAAAGAATAAACGTTCCATCATATACATGCATATGGCTATATGACTGAATTTAACAATTTTGTTTGTTCAATTTTAGATTTGACAAGTCCATCTGTCGGATCCAAACTCAGTAACTACCGAGTCAATGTGAGACTAAGTAAGATCCATTCCTATCACTTAGTACTCATGTTCCTAATTCACCACTCTTCTCTTAAGTTTCCATGACCCAATGATCTCCAAAATGTACGCAAGGTTCAATGAATCACAATTTTATACCAACATATCATAGAAAGTGATACTATATGCTTAAATAATTCTGAATGTATCAATATACATACAAGAGAAATCATACAATCAGTATGTAATTGTACTAAGTTGCCACTAGCCACACATAACTAGGATCATATTCCCCAGCTTAACCTATAGTGTTATATTCATAGTTAAAAGGAAAGAATGCTAAAATTAACATTATATACAAGGGCCAAGGATTACACAATCCTTTCAACCTTATAAAGAAACAAGCAAGACAATATATCCCTGCTTGGTCAGCTATAACTCAACAAATTAAAAGTTTATCTCAACTCTTGTAGACTACCATGATGTCTCGCACATTCTATACCCTACTCGCTCTTGGCGAAGGTACAAAAATATCTCTTCAAAATAACATGCTTTAAGCCAAAATAGAACAATATCAATCTAATCAAGGGTAAATAATAGCGTATTAACTATAATCAACTTATAATTCTTAATATAGAATTTAATGTATAATTCAAGGTTTACCACTCCACATGGTCTAAAATCATGTATAAGATAAAGTAGTGATCTTAAAGAGTCATAAGTGAGAAGTAGAGAACTATCATCTAAAAAAAAGGAAAACACTGCAACTCAATGTTGCCAAATCACTAGCTACTTACCAAATCTGTAAGTATAGTACCACAATCTATTTCCATAACCGAAAGAGAATTATACTAACCACTATTGGAGTAAGTATTAAACTTAATTGAGAGTTGGTTATTTAGTTGATATATATTGAATATTTGCATCGCTATTTTATGCGTGAAAATATTCCATATCAAATAATCTTGGTTTCACACAACAAATTGTCATTGCATGAAACCAACTCACTTTGCCTATTTATTAGACACTCCCTATTCTTCTCCTATCATGCTGGTGAAGAGAGCTACGAATTTGTATTATTTTTTTGAGGAATAATGAGACTAGACTATGCATAATTATTATTATGTGTCTACATAATGTCTCTAAGATTATTTGGTTGTGGTAATGGTGTTGCAAGAGTGGTAATGTGGAATTATGAGTTCATTTTGAACTCTGACATGGTATCAGTGCAAAATTTTGCATCCATTACTCTGTCAAATTTCTTTGAAATTTATTATGTTTGCTAAGCCATTGTAGGCTATACAATGTCTTAAGGGTTTGATATTCCTTATTGCATTTTTCTTTGTTCTGTGTTTGAGCATTTTATATTGGGAACTTATGACTTGAATTGGATAAGTGTTGCATCAACAACCTTTGTGTTGCATTCCATGGCTTGCAATCATTAAAAATCTCTTAGAAAGCATCCTCAACATCGACACCAAGAGTGATATGCTTCGATGACATTATCGTTCCAATTGCATCTATGGTTCATTATATTCAGCATAATAAGACTTGAACCAACATAAAATCTCTGTCATTTATATTCTCTAGTCCATTGCTCTACATTGAAACATATTGCCCACAGAGCTGTATTAAAAACATTGGCTCAGCCCATCCATACAGTTATTTGGCCACCCCAATTATGGTGGTACAAGTTTTCGAGCTCCTATTCTTGGCAAGGCATTACATTGGCCTTCCTTTAAGCTTGGGTTCACCATGCCACATTCATTGCGGCTCGATTACCACAACAATTATGGAACGCTAGAACTGTATATGGTTTGACAATGCTTTCATTTTTTTAGCAAGACTTGCATTGATCCAATCATTGATCCTCTCCTTTAGAGGTGCTTTGAAGAGTTTGAAAGGCCACAAATTGGTTGAGGCAAGACAAGGTCGTTTGAAGGTTGTGGTCAATTTGTTTCATCCTGCAGGACCATGATTTCTCTCAACTCCTATGGCCATCTATCTCAACAAGCGTAACTATCCAGCCATCTATCATGATTTGTTTGTGCATGTAACAAACTGATTATTGGAGTAAAGTGTGTAACCTTGATTTGGGAGTCATTTTATTCTTGGAGATGATATTATATTTTGTGCACGTATTTGTTGAGTGCACAATAATAAATAACCACTCCTATTTTATGGTTATTCATGCAATAATATTTTGTTGCACAAAACAACCTACCTTGCTTATTTAACAAGCACTCCCATGTATTTTTGACTTGGTTGGTTTTGGAGACCCATACAGAGATGTGAATACAATTCAGAGACTATCATGCAATTTTTTTATTGTTTATTCTCTACAATGTCTCAAATGTTGTGATAATGGTTTGCAAGAGAGATCCTACTAATTATAAGTTATTCTCCTATTATTACTTGTCCTCTTTCCATTGTTAGTGAGGATATATTTTTTGAGGATGAGACACTTACACCACCTCTTCCCACTACTCATAATATAGATTTGATTACTGATGGTCACTTGGATGAGGTACCATCACCTTCTCCACCTATTGATGCACATTTTGATACAATGGTGTTGCTCCCATTTTTTATTTTGGTATGGATTTTGAAAGTACCCTATCAACCTAAGCAACCCATTGATCATTTGGCCTCTTTCCTATCACTTCAAGTATAAAATATGAAACTTTTGATGTATAATCCTTTTTTGCGCTCCATGATTAATGGAAAGGATGCCCTCATGTGATCTTTGTAGAAGAAACTTGTTGACATACAACATCAATCTAATATCCCATCACATATTAAATCTGGTATGCATCCACTTGATGCACTTTTATATTGTGATCTACTAAATTTTGAGCAGCCCATTGTTCTTGCTACTTCTCTTGTTACAGATGATACTTATGTGCCTACCATTATTTCACATGTGCACATCCCACTCTAGTTCCACCTGCATATATGCATGCTTTTTTTGAGAAGCATACCACTGGATTTGGCTCTTGCATGCTTCATTTCATGGGTCACACTACCAAACTTGTAGGCATTGGGAAGCATTTATAGGGCATTGCTTGCCCTATTCAGACTATTATGTGGATTGCTTGACATAGCCTTGGTTATGATGCAGGTCTTTCATCTTCATTGAGAACTGTTGATATAGCTCCATATCTTATTCTCTCCACTCTTTATGAGGATTATGAGCTACATATGGGCTCTTATGCACCTTCACTCAGGCTTGAGAAACCTGAGACTACATTGGTTAGACATGATCAACATGACACTCATTGAGTTATTGCCTCACATTCTTCTACCATGGACTTGGCACCCACACATATGGAGGCATCTTCATCTACCATTTGTGTTCATTTGGGGTGGATTTTTTATCATTTTTGGTGGCGTAAGAATCATTCTGGGTGAGGACACTACATACATCATTCCCTCACTCTTCAGCTTTTTTGACCACATATTGCTCCTCTTGCCTGTTTATGTTCCTGGTTGTTTGAGCTCCTTGATTAGTCAGATGTGTTATTTTTTAGCATACATATCTCATTGCATAGATGATGTATTCCATAATTTGATTGCATTGTGGAGTTTCTTGCATCACTTGGTGATATTATTGTAGGATGGGACTTTTGTTTGTCACACTGAGATTCATGGAGATTTTTTCTTCATGTGTGTGCTCCATGATTGAGCACTTTTTTCTCTAGTTGCATGACTATACCATCATCATTGGGGACATCATTCTTGAGAGATTTCATATCTGTATCTGATTATGGATAGTCTCCTTCAGATGTTTTGGTGGAGCTTGTTATCCTTTTGAAGCGTAGCTAGTTTGGTGTAGCCTAGTGTCAGCATTTCAGTGTTTGCATAATGGGATTAGCCCACTCATTCAGATGGTTTTTTTTTAGTTAATACACCCATTTAATCATTATGGAGGGGGGTTTATGTGGACATACTGCTTCAGGTTTTATGCTCATTGTTAGTACACCACATTTTCTTTTGGAGGTAGTCGATTGAGTGCATTTTTTGTTCAATGGGATTCATTCCATCGAGTGCACCTACTACAGGTTTGTGTTGAATTTTTGAGTCATGATTTTTGGGATGCCTTGTAGCATATGTTATCTTATTCACTCTAACTATGGTTCTACTAGTTTTTAGGTACCTTGCAGTGATACCTTTCATCCTTGGTAACTCTTTTTTTCACAGTTTGGTGATTAGTGTTTTTACAGAGTGAGCCTCGTATAGAGTACCAATTATTATTTGACTTGGTGGTTACAATAAATTGTCATCCATGTAGTTTGGTAAGATGGATTGGTTACCATAGGGACACTTTGTATTTTATTGTAATTTATACATGGGTACCTGATTAGGGCTTGTTGTCGAGACCCATTCACTCTCTTTGCTTTCTTTTTTCTTACTCCCTATTTTGTACTTAAGGGAGGGTGTTGGAGTAAATGTTAAGCTTAATTGGGAGTTGGTTATTTATTTGATATATATTTAATATTTGCATCGCTATTTTATGCATGCAAATATTCCATATCAACTAATCTTAGTTTCACGTAACAAATTATTGTTCCATGAAACCAACTCACTTTGCTTATTTACTAGGCACTCCCTATTCTTTTATCATGCTGGTGAAGAGAGAGCTACATATTTGTATTATTCTTTTAAGAAATAATGAAAATGGACTATGCATAATTATTACTGTGTGTCTACATAATGTTTTTATGATTATTTGGCTATGGTAATGGTGTTGTAGGAGTGGTCTTGCAAAATTATGAGTTCATTTTGAACTCTGACAACCACAACGATATATCAATCCATCCAATCTTACAACCTCTCTCTCAACAAGAAGTAGAAGATATTATCCCACACACTTCGAGGAAAAATGGTCAACGACATTTTAAAAACAAGTTCTCATTTAGGAAAACACTGATTCATCTTCATGAAAATATGAATCCTCTCAGTATCTTATAATGATGTCAAATGAGAATGAGATAATAACAACTCACCTCAAAGCTAACTAAGAGAGATGACACTTATTCCTAACCCACATAACATAAAGGGTGGCAAACTATAAACAAGCTCCTAACACAAAGGAATTCTCAACCAAGACAATAACACTCTACAACAAGAAAATTTCCACCGCACTAGGTGGTACCAAACTAAAAATGGTCTTATAAGATTTTCCACTCCTAGGATTTATGAATATAAGACACAAAAACTAAAGCACACAAATTTAAGTGAGAAGCATCTCATGCTTATTAAACACTCACAACACAAAACACAAATAGAGAAGGTGACTTGATTACCAAGAAGGATGTAATCGTACTCGAGGTGTTCAATCTAAGTGATCAAACTATGGTAGAAATATCTTATTCATAACTCATAAACTACGCTATGTACTCCCCTACCCATACCTCGTATATAACTATCACCATTGACACTCGATAAACCAACACCTAAACAACTTAAAAGGGTATGAGTGTTCCTAAGGGCACACACTCAATGTTCCCCACACACATTTCATGAATGTCTTGTGCTTTCAATAGTCACCAAGCCATACATAAAGATCTACTAAGTCTCAAAACTCCAATATTGGTGTAACATGGTTTTGCATTGAGGCACCTCAAATCCAAAATACCAGTGCAATACTTCATGTCACTAGGTTCACACTGGTGAACATAAAGATACAAAAATGCTAATGGACTCATTAGGTCCTAGAGTTCAAGCCATAACTCTGATACCACATGTAACAACCCAATTGGGTTTGTCTTAGATAACGTGAATTTTTTCTAAGGTTCCAATAAGTTATAACTATGATATTTTAAATCCAATAATCAAATTTATACATTTTACAGTAGGATCAATTTCATTGATCATGAATCAAAAAATTTGTTCATGTTTTAGTATGAACTCATATCCAAGCTCATACTCAATCCAAAATGTATTTTTTTGGTCTTAATTCAATCTCATATGTTTAATATTACCTAAAGCATTACTTATCTCAAGTTAGCTATAAAAGACGTCTAAATACACGGGATTATTATGTAAATATAACATGATTTAATTTGCCAAAGCAAATGTTTTATTTTCATGGTCATAAAGTAAACTAATTTGCCATTTAAATTCCCATCTTATGACCCGATTACTTATTTAAGTCCATTGTATTCTTTTAAGTATAAAGTTGTCATATTTGGCGTTTGGTTGGTTTTCAACATACCAAATGCATCATTAAGAAGGCTCTTATTTCACTTCTCTTTACCCAACCACCTACCTCACCGCTTTGAATAAACTACTATAGTTTAATTCCCATTGCCAAGGTGGAATATAACATCAACGATGTCATTAACATGACATACTGGCTGAGGGTTATTATTGGGCGACGCCTTAGACATTTAAGCTGACATTATCACTTATTAATATTTTATGTAAAACATACAATGACAATACTTTTTTTTATTTATTAAAAATCCCTCGAGATAAGTATAGTGATGCTAGGCATAAAACTAGATGATCCATTTTATCAGAGTATTACACATGCTATGAATTGGACTACAATGACTCATAGATAAATTAATATACAATGATTTGTTAAGCATGCAATCGATAAAATACAATGACTCACAAGGATTTCACTAATATACAACAATGACTATCATGAATTACATCAATGACTTTCATGAACTACACTATCAATATATCGCTGCGAACTTGTTATGAAAGGAGGCACCAATCGTATGCAAGCAACTCTATATTTACAACAAAACAAGTATTTTTTGTTCGAGTATATTTAAATTCCCTGTATTTCCTAATCATACAATAGTGAATCACTATATTTAATTTTCCAGAGCCATTATAGTGAATCCTTGTGTTTATAATAAAATCACTACTTGATCGAATCCCTTTATATAAATCGTTGTAGCTAAATTCACAAATTTTGCATCATATTTATAAGTATATACCTCTGTATAAGTCGTTCTTTTATAGTAAATCCCATATTTTATTTTATATTAAGTCATTGTTGTAAATAGTTAAATTGTTGTTTATTGTATGCTATAAGAGTAAATTCGCTATGTTTCCTAGTCATACCTCAACAAACATCTGTAACCTGGCCAATGTAAATCAATCTAGAATTTAATAGTATTTCTATTTAGAACTAGGAGGCTATATTCCTTGGGTATATATAGTAAGTTCACTATAACATATAAATATGAATGTAGCTATATGGTCAAATCACAACAAAGTGCTATTATTGGTTTTATTACTATTGTTGGTTTTGTTTTTAAATTTTAGTACATTATAAATCATCGTTTCATGGACAAAACCCAAGGCAATAATACATACACAATAAGTGTGACGCCGTCTAGTTAACTTATAAACTATCTTATAAATCTGCTTATTTCCTAATGTATAATTTGACTTCAAATCACATTCAGTTTTCATGTATATATTCTTTATGTTCTTATGTATTTCTTTACACAGTTCATATATATATATATATATAGAGAGAGAGAGAGAATGCATGCAATTGAATATTCAGACATACACATATATTTGCAAAATTTAAATTCATTGCCTATCTAGCAGGTAGTGCTTGTGCTCCTTTTTGATTCCATATCCTCTCTTCTTTGTACTGCTTTTCTGTGCTACCCCCCTTTTTCTCCCCCTCATATCCTCATGAGGACTACCTTACATAATTTCCATTGAGATTAAAATGAGCGTAACTTTCTTTTTAGTTTTCTATTTTTGTTTTAATTTATTATTTTTATTAGTGATTTTATTATTTTTATTTTATTCCCTTTTAGTTTTATTTGTCCAAATTTTAATTATTTTAAAATGAGCATAACTCTCTTTTTAGTTTTCTATTTTTGTTTTAATTTATTATTTTTATTAATGATTTTTTTAATTTTTATTTTATTCCCTTTTAGTTTTATTTGTCCAAATTTTAATTATTACTTTTGTTTTATTTCTCTTTTGTTAAAACATAATTTCTAATTATTTTTATACATTTTAACATTAATTAGAAATATTAGTAAATTCACTAATTTAATTAGCACCTCCTCATGCCATGATGGATTAATCAACAAATCCAAAGTTAATTAAATTACACTAATCTTCAAAACATTAATGGTCATAAATGCAATCACATGATAAAATCACCCAAGCATAACCCTGGACTAACATGCAAATCACGCAAGATAATTTCACAAAAATATTAAAGTATGCTAGCAAACCAAGTAAAAATGATTATCTAATGCAAATAACATTAAACATACTTTGCTAACCATTCTATTACGTATTCTAACATATGTTGACTATTGTGATGTGTGTAGGGTTCTAGCTGAGTTTCTCTATCGTCATCCAACTTCTCCATCTACGCCATCTTTTCTGATGCTGCTTTCACTCCGTCACACTCTGAGAGATGAGTTCTCTTGCGTCAACCTCACAACAAGCAGATAGTTAGATCATTTCAACATGATATACATACATCATAAAATATAACTTGAAATAACACATTAACATGTTCGTAATGTAACCACATACACTACAACTAACTCATAACATTGTATTCATGTAATCTAAGCAATATCAAATTGTTCCATAATGACATATATATCAAGGCTTAGTCAAATCCAAATTTGTCAACTATAAATATCCATGGATAATCCAATAGTATGCTTAGCGAGGAATCGGGTTGTAACAAATACTCTGTTATTAATACATGTTGTGTAGGTAGTATTGTAATCGGTTATCCAATTAGTTTTGCATTGACAAATGTGTAGACTCCCACTTTATGAAGTCTTTCTAGTGATAAAAGTAATTTCTAAAATGGAAAATTCAAAAGTTCTTATTTAACTGGTTTTTGATTGGTTGGTATAATAGGACTTGACTATTTCATTCGGTAAAATAAGTGAATTTCAATTAAGATATGCAAAAAACTTAGACTGTCCAATCATTTACGAGAATTAAAACTTGGCCAAAGTTTTATATCTAATTTCATTATGCAACGATTAGATATTGAAAAGCCAACAAAAAATGCCAATACATAAAGTTATGGTGTTGTGAATGTGCGAACCCCCTGAAAGGGACGCCATCCATGAAGAACCCATTCTATCTTGGCCTTTTTATTTTAATCAAAGGGTTATGTGCAAAAATTGGACTGATAAAACATTGTAGTCTGTTGAAATATTACTCCCATTTAAAGGAGTGCTCACCCAAGGTACAAAAATTATGGTTCAATATTGCATGTCCCAAAATCACTTGCATGTGTCTTAAATGTTCCCAAGGAGATCCCCTACGTGCAAAAATACTTGGTCAAAATTTGAAAAATTGCAACCAAATGTTCTCAAGTGCTACTTTAGTATATCTTGATATGTTTCTTTTTCCCTTGAGTTTTTGAATTTGTAGGTATCGAGGTTGTAAGATAATATCTATTCAAATTATTTGGAATTCATATTTACTTAATCTTTATATTGGTTTCTTGTTCATTTCAGTATACTAAATAAATTTTAGTAGCTTCAATTAAAATTAAATATCTCACTAAATAATTTACAATCTTATATATGTCTATTTACAACATTATAAATATAAATTTATACAAATATATTAAATATATTTATCTGGAATACGATGAGAGATATCAGTTTTAAGGTTTTTTATCTTGATTTTTTCACATATCACATTGATTAATAAATTCATTACCTTCTCCTCTACTTTTCCACTTAATAATGACAAATAGTATCCATCTAGCTACATCAATGTGTTAGTTTCATTTTTTTTTTCGAGAAAAAAATAAAGGTGTTTATTCCATATATATATATATATATATATATATATATATATATATATATATATATAATTGTATTTTATTATAGGTTAGTTCGCCAAGAGAAAGATTGTTAGGTTTATAGATACGCATTATTATATATTGATTTAATATTTTTGTAATCAGAAATAAAATTTATTTTTCTTTTAATTAGAATTAAAAATTATTTTTCTTTGTTCAGCCGTAAGTTTATTTAATATCAATAATTGAAGGTACAGAGTAAATTGATGGCCGCATGACTATATTTACATTTTTAGTTGTGAAATACAATAATTTTTTTTTATAAAACGTATTAGATGCAAGGTGAAATTTTTTTTAGTTGTAAAGTACAATCAACATTTTTGATAGATCGTATTAGATGCAAGATGAAATTTTAGACAAATCATTAAAAAATCTGAAGAAATTATAGTAACTACATGAATTTTTATTTTCTTTTTCCTAATATAAATTATATTGATAAATTATTTGATTTTAGAAAATCTTCCTGGTGAAAAAGATTTAATATTTTTTGCTGCATCGACAAAAACCCCAATGAAGCTACGTTGACCTACTGCTAGGGCACAACTTATTGCTACGTGACACTCCACAGGTGCTCCACACTTCCTTGCCCTATTCAAGCACAACAATGGCACCAAGATTCTTTGCATGTTCAAAGAAACATGGGTTTGGTCCATCATTCACAGACGTTGCGCACCCTAAGGACCCTCCAGCTTGAGCATTCCTTATTTTTTTCAATGACCCATACATTGTAGAGAAGGTGGATGCGACCTCAATTGTTAAGGTTTCTCTCCCAGAGGTAACAAAGTTAATTTATGCATTTTAAAGGAGTTTGCAGTTATCTATAGGTTCAATGGCTTCTATCATTAGATCCACTCCACCTGGACCAATGATTGTGAGGTCTAATTGTGTTCTACAGGGTTTTTCATAGTCCAATTTTATTCAAATATTATTACTAAAGGGTTTTTATGAAAGGTCCTTGGTTTTGTGGGAGAGGTGGGCTCTTTTTTACCCCTTGGTTTCTTTATTTTGATCCTACAACTATGGTGGTGTCTAAAATGTTGGTGTGGGTTTGGCTCCCAAATCAATTTGTTCCGCTTTGGCACCCTTTAGTTTGCAAAGCTATTGGCAATACGCTGGGGACATACATAAAATTGGATAATGATTGATTTAAACAAAGGCTTTTTATTTTTTCCCGTATCTGCATGGAGGTTGATCTTAGCAAAGGCATACTAGATAGAATAGAGTTGAATCATGACCATTTCCATTGGGTTCAAACTTTGAACAATAAAAGCACTGCTTTTATATGTTGTTTTCATCATCAAACTGGTTATCTTCAGGGGGTCTGTCCTCTGGCAAGCAAACCAAAAAAGAAGGGCCATGTTGGTCCTTCTAAAGGTTGGGAGTCGTATGAGCACCCCCTTTCAAATGAGGTCAAGGAATCCCAAGATGATTTAGGAAAAAATGGGGTAACAGAGGATATCGCAAAAATGATAGAAATATAATCCTTCTCCAAAGTGACTATTGCAGACAAGGATATAGGTGGTGGTATCAAGATATCTCACGAGTCCGATCCTTACAAATCTGACGAGGAACAACCCCCCCTTGTCTCTCAGCGTCCATGTGGGCCTCTGAGGATTCCGTTGACTCTAGCAATTTCTATGGCCGATGATCAACTGCACTAAACATAGGTGCATAAGAAAAAGGGTAAAAAAAGGTCGTGCTCTGGATTTGGGGTTTGGTAACTTAATGTTTTTCTAAAGTTGAATATTGTCTCTTGCTTGTTGGGCTTCTTCTAAGCTAAACCTAGTTAGGTTGTTGCTTGTGTGGTCTCGTGCATTCTATTCTTAAGCATGTCCTTGATTGTCTTTGGGACGTACCTTCTACCACCTACCTTTTTTTTTGAATAATCTTGTACGTTGATATATTTATATTAATAATATAAACTCTATTTCATAGAAAAATATAAATTATATTAAAACAATGTTTAATAATCCTCACCAAAAAAATTATCACATAAAAAATCAACCATTAAATTTAATCCTAATTAAAAATAATTAAAATTAAAATATTACCTTGAAAATGTATATAACTTACCTAATTTGAACACGTTGATCAAGACACTACAATCAAAATCCAATCCTCACAAAATCTGAACATTCCCCTGGTCAACAAGTACTAAAATCGGATCGACACTTATTCTAGAAAATGAATCTACCGAAAACCCCTTATCCACCAAAATAAGCGTTTCTTGTACAACCAACGCTTCAGTACGCCACCCAAACTCTAGAATTCAACCGGAATATATATACACATATATACAACTCCACTGCATATTTTTCTTTCTATAAACCCACTGGTTTTCTGTTCAAAACCCTCGCCAGGGTTCTAAGACAACCCTGCATCATTTTTTCTTCTTAATTCAAATTAAAATGGCGGTGTGCTCTTCAAAATTTTACGCCCTCCTTCACAGTAACGCGAGCGGCATGGCCAGCATTAGGCCGAGCTGCGCGCGGGCCTTTAGCAGGAGGTTTCATTCAGGTTTTGGCGGTTTAACTGAAGTAAGAATAGGATCGAGGATTGGGCTGCATGAGCCACGGTCACGTGAGAAGACGAAGAAAGGGCTCTGCTGTAGAAATATGTACACTGATGGCCAGGATTTACAGACGGACGATGTAGAGAAGCCTAATATTGCCATCCTTATCGAAGTGGAAGGGTATGTGTTAAAATGTTGATTTTGGATTTTATTTATTTGGAAAGAAACGTGTTAGATTTTTATTTATTTCTTTACAAGTTGGATATTTTTTTGCATTAAAAATTGTGATGTGATTCGTTATTAATGGAGGCTTCAATCATCCACAGTACTTGTATATTGCACAAATATTTGCAATTAAAAAAACAAAAAAATCATGTCTGATAACTGTTTTTAATTTTTTTTTTGGTAAAATTAGATTTTTTTTTGGATTGTTATGCGGGGAAGAGCTTATTACCCTTGGGTAATCAAAGGGCTCTTCGTCCACGAGGGATTGATCCTGCTCCTTTTGCCTGGCGATGCTCCAAATTTACCGGTCGAGACATATCTTTACACAGTATTGAAATATACTGTTATAGAAGTTAATAGAAGTGGTGAACCTGTCGTGATTATATCAATTATGTATTTTTAAGGCCCTTACAGTTTATGGAGCGCCTAAAGGCCCTTTACTTCCTTGATCGATCGAGCTACACATACATGGATGGTAGTCTCAGCCATTATGTATGCGATACCATAATTGGTATATTCTACCGTACTACGTAATTGTGAACCAGCATATCGGCCTGGGATCGGTCATCATGGATCAGCATCCTGTGACCAAAAATGGGTGGGATCAATCATAATAGCTACTCTTACAACAAAGGGCATGACTGACTTTAGGAGATGGGGGTGTGAGCGATAGCGGACCACTTGTCCAATGGAAGAGGGTGTCGGTCAAGGGTTTGCTGTTGCTCACGCCCCGACATTTCTCCTATTGGTCGGTGTACCTGTAGCACTTGCCTCCCCTAATGGCTGGCAAGTAGCAGAAATGCGCTATTTTTGACTTAGGGCCTGTCCGATTAGAAACGAGCAAACCATATTTACTATTAATTAAAAAATTATGAGATATCAATTGTTGTTTTTAAAAATAGTTGGTTTGTTTTGGGTTGGGTAGAAGCTAGAACAAATTGGGTTTGCTAGTATGGCAATTTTTTAACACAGCTATGGTTTAGGTACAACCATACAAAAATATATAAAAAATAAAAAATAAAATATTTTAGACTAATAAAAATGAATTATCTGCATAATATGCATATAATAAACAAAATAACCACAAAAAAACTACTCACGGAGTTTGCTTGATGAACTTTGTTTGGAACTTTGCTTGATGAAGTTTCAATCCTAAATGAATAATGAGAGGTAAGTATGTAATGAGAGGTAAGTGTGCTTTGTGTTTTGCTTTTTGTATAATGAGAGGCAAGTGTTTTTTTATGTTATCTTTCTGAGCTCTTATCAACTTTTAGGTTTTTTAACAGCATTTATTAATTTTTTTTCATTACTTTAAGTTTATTTGTGAAAAAATTTTAGACAAAATTAAAAAAATAGACAAAAACCTGTGGGTTTGCCCTGGGTGTGCCTGCGACGGTCTGGGTATGCTCAGTTTCTTCAGTAGAAGAACCCAGCCACCGTCCCTAGTGTACTTGGGGCAAACCTGCAAGTGAATTGCGCATAGAGCTGAACTGGGCATGTATCAGACTGGTACTGGGTGGGGGAGCGGGGCAAATCGGTAACTTAGGATTTTTAAATTGGAAATGGGCATCCATACTATAATGTTTTGCAAGGGGAAAGTTGCATTAATCTTACAATAGGATCATATAGGAGATTTCTTACTGAAAACCTTGCACAGCTAGGCTCATATAATGTTTTGCTATGGAAAAATTACATTAATCTTACAATAGGTTATATGGGAGATTTCTTGTTGGAAAAGCTAGCACATCTAGCGTACAACTTACGAGCCTTTGATTCACTAAACATCTTTGTTGATATGACTGGATCAGCCTTTCATAAGCAATGCCAATTCTTCCCGAATGTATTCAAATCCCCTAGGCTGTGCAGGGTGGGGTTTTCTTGAAATGTTGCCATACATCTTGATTTTCACAAAAATCCTATAGCTGCCAATTGGACCGTGTGCAATAACAGTTTGCAGCTATCCTTGATCATCCTAGTGTTCCAATGTAAGGGATCCCTCCAAGGGAAGGGGTTCTAAAACTTAGATTAAATTCAGCTTGAAACCAAATTCCAAAAGAACCTGGCTTCTGGGCATATCCAAAATACATCAATAACAATTTCCTATTTGTGACATTGTTTACTTGAAAAACCTGTAATACAGACTTTTTGAAGGCTTGCCTTGATTGCCAACCCCTGGTAGGCTTTGGGTTTATTTTATTTTGATTTGTTTAGAGAGTTATGTGTTATAGATAGTTCTATTTTTGATAAATTGATTTTTCTTGTTAAAACTGTGATGTGATTTGCTATATTGAATAATCAGAGATTTCAAGTTTCCACGATCCATGAATATTGTACAAATATAATTCTAGAAGTATCTGGTGTAGAAGTGCAAAAGCACCTTGACATTTCAGATCAATATCTTTGTGCAGTATTAAAATTGGTTTTTAAGATTTCATTGAAGAGGTTAAATCTGCCTTGATTATATCAATTATACCCTTTGTAAATCGAAAATAGGTATTGACACATATATCATAAATAAAAAGATGAGTATATATCAATTATATTCTTTTCTTTAATTAGAAATAGGCATCCATATTCACTATTAACCAAAAACCATTATGAGTACATCGATTCTATTTACACTAGAACAGCCAGCTACTAAAATAGCACAGCGTGGAATCAAAGGGTATAAGTCCCAAGAAAGATGTTAACAATTAATCACTAGAGCTCAGCCTCAAAAATTGCGAAACATATCAATTTTATTTTTAATTGCGAGAGAATTTTTGTTTGGGAGAGGACAACCTATAGTAATGTTCTTCTTGGGTTCCGCTTTGTTGGTTGTTTTGAAGTATTGTTGCTATATTTAGGTGAATTCAACGTTTTTTTTCTTGATCTTATTTTATTTAAGACAAAGACTTTGCGTCCAGGGTAGACTGTTCTCGTTGGGACTTTAGTCATTTTGTGTAAAAATTACGATGTATTAAATTCTAACAAATTGTATTTATAAATATCTTTTATGTTGTTCTTTGTTTGATGATTTTTGTTGGGCTTTTACTCATTTTGATAAATATGTGTTGAATTTTTGAAAATTAGATTTATAGTTAATAGGGAGAGATGGCTTGTTGCGTTGAATTTTTGTTACTTTAAGTTATTGAAACGTTTGAGTTTACCTTGCTTTTATTAAAAATGTATTATTACAAAATTTTCCTTTGGAAAGAGAAACCTAATTATGATTTTTGTTGGTTGGGTTTTGTCAAATTTTCGTGTTCTATTCAGCATTCATGCAATACGGCAGTTCATTCTTCTACTAAAGATATCCTTTTGAAAGATGTTTTGATTACTTACCTCCTACTCCTTTTGATATTGTGATGAGGCCGCCACACAGGAAGCAAGAATTCGGGAATCCGTCAAGCTGAAAATTCATTGAAAATATAAGTAAATACACCTCCAAGTGCATGAGGGGTTGAAGGAATCTCAAGCTAACTATAACATAACATAAAGTTGAGCGCACCATTGTTCTACTGTCCACTTCGGTTTGATCATCTGTTTGTGGATGAAAAACAATTGATCTCTTTAACCTTGTATCCATTCTCTCCCACGATGTGGTCCAAAATTTGCCCAATATTCTTAAATCCTTATCTGAAATGATTGAACTAGGCAAACCAGAATCAACCCAAACATTAGTGAAAAATAAATCAGCTGCATCATTACCCTTAAGAGTCTTCTTACTTGGAATGAGATCACACATCTTGCTAAACAGGTTTACAACATCAAAGTAGTCATGCTTTTTCTTTGATAAAGGCAAACCTCCTAACAAATCCATATAGATGCTCAGCTATGGTTGAGAAGGACCGTAGTGGCATATGCAATCCCAACTTTCCATTACTAGGCTTGCTTGTGCTACAAAAAACACATACCCCTATGAATTTTGCAATCTCGTTTTGCATGTTCTTTCACTACACATACCTTTGCAAACATGCCAATGTTTTTGTCACCCAACAACTTTGCGGTACGAGCCTCTCATTAGCTGAACTCGTCCTTCTTTAGGGACACAAAGCTTACCCATCTTGTAGAGTAAACCCTCTTACAAATAATAGTCTTTTTCAGGGGTAACATTTGCATTCTTTCCCCCTTGACAATGTTGAAATACCTCTCCAAAATCTGCATTATATTCATATTATTCACTGAATGCTTCATTGACAAATGGTTCAAACTGAGCTACAATGACCAAAGCTGAAATCAAAGGTGGTGTAAAAAAACATATCAGCCATCTTGCTAGTCACACCTCTTTTATACTTGATAGCCAAATGAAACTGTTCCAAGAAACCAATCCATTTGTAGGGCCTTTCTGCAATTTTGATTGTGCTTGCAAATATTGTTGTGGTTTGTGATTCGTGTAGATAATGGTCTCTTTTCCCATTAGATAGTTCTTCCATTTATTAACAACATAAACAAGTGCATACAATTACTTATCATATGTGCAATAATTCAAAATTAACTCATTAAAAGCTCTGAATAATAACCAACTTGCTTACCTCTCATAGCATAATCACTTGCATTTGTTTCCACCACAAATTGTAGGAACAAGTTAAGTGGTGCCTAAATTGGTGCATTGCTAATCTTCTTATTTAATTCAACAAATGCCTTTTAATGATTTTCCCCCTCAACTAAAAGACTTACCACTTGCTGTTATGGAATGCAAAGGTGTTGCATTTGCGAAGAATGTTTCGATGAATTTTATTTAAGTATTCAACAATCCCTACGAAGCTCCTTGCCGAGGTCACATTGGAAGGCTTGGGCCACCTCAAAATGACTTCCACTTTTGCTAGATCAAATATCAACTCTCTATCTTCCACCACATGTCACAAATAGACAATTGATTGTTGTGCAAACACACATTTCTTCTCATTGAGCAACACCTTATTCTCCTTCAAAGCATTCAAAACATGTCTCAAATGCATTAGATGCTCATCATAAGTTTTGATAAAAACCGATATATAATCCAAGTGAACAATGACAAAGAATCTACAAATGGTTTCAATATCTCTTTCATCAACGCCATAAAAGTAGCATGAGCATTACACAACCTGAAAATAAGTACAAGCCACTCATGTTAACCTTGCCTTGTCTTGAATATCATTTTTCACTCGTTGTCCTTGATTCTTACCCGGTGATATTTGGATTTCAAATCTAACTTTATAAAGTATTTAACATATTGAAGGTTGTCCACCAAATTATCAATCCGTGGAAGAGGGTACTTGTACTTGATGGTTATCTTATTCAAGGCCCTATAATGAATACACATCCTCCATGAACCATAGTTTCTAGGCACAATCACAATAGGAAAACCTCATGAATTAAGTGCTAGGGCAGATTATAACTTGATCTAACAAAGAGTAAACATGTATCTTTACATGATTTTTTCCATCAATGATTGTTGATAGAGACTAATGTTGCGAACAAGGCAATGTCGTGGTAGTTGGATCTTATGTCCCACCCTTCTCTCAGGTGGGATACCCTTGGGCTCTTAGAAAACTTCCATGAATTTATGTAACAACTCTTCAACTTGATTTTGCTCTTTATTAGTAGACATGCTAGAAGAAGGCTTTTATTCAACAACCTTATTATCTTTATTATCTCTCATAAGAAGCAACACAAAGTTTCCATTGGCATTAATCAATATTTTGGCTTGATTGGTGCTTACCAAGGAGTTTTTGATTTATGTTGATATGCATTAATGATATAGCTTTCCTCATCTTTAACTAAAAAATACTTATTGGCTCTTCTCATGAAGATGGCCTCTCTGTCATACATGTGTGGACTGCTGAAGACTACACCACAAACGTCAAGAGGAAGAACATCTGCCACAACCTAATCAATGTAATGCTCATATGTCAAACTTAACAATTGTGCTGAAGCAAGTCGGGAAGTTTGTTTTGAAAGTATTCCATGAGGTAACAAACAACCCTTCCTAGTCGGTTCTCTACTAGATGTGGTTTTAGAATGTATTGAATTTGATAAAACTTGTAATTGGTTTGAAAATTTTACTCTGCTTGTGTACTTTGTTGGCTATATCCCCTCTGAGAGTATGTTCAAGACTTGGGTGCATAATACTTGGCAATTGCATGGTGTTAAGTTTGAGGGTGTTCCAAACCTTTTTTTTGTTTAATGTTTCAAATGCTAAAACTATAAAACCATTGTCAATCATGGCCCTTGGTTTATCCGAAACACCTAGTGGTCTTTTTCCACTAATATAGGGATTTTGTCGTCTGTAAACAAGCGAAGCTTAAAATCCCAATTTGGATAGAGTTTTCAGGGCTTCCTTTGCCCTTTTGGGGTGTCATCGACCGATTAGTCAAACCCTTAGGCTGTTTTATATGCTATAAACAAAATAATTTCTATGTGGCCAGACCACAGAGGTGTGTGTAGAGGTTGACCTTTCCAAGGATCTCAAGGAAACCAAATATATTCATATAGGAGACATACATATCTCACGTGTGTTGTATATCAACATACCAAACCCCTGCTTTCACTGTCAAGCCAAAGATCATATGATACATGAATGCCCTTGCACGACTAACTCACAACCATCAATCCTGACCAAAACCTCTTCTAAGGTGATCAAAGTTGTGACTATGTCAACAGACAGGTAGACTATGGTCACCAATAAATAATCTAATTAACAAGCTTGTGGAGTGAACGAAGCAACGAATGTGTACAAAGCCATAGGTGGTTCTTTTGTTGTCAACAAGCAAATGATCTCGGTTGTTGCATAGGTGGTGCTATCCATTTCCTACACCCTGCAAGCGGCAACGATTTTCTCAAGTTCTCAAAGCCAAGTTATAGCCTCTTAATTGTCACGACCTATTTTGGAGGTGAAAGAATTGGGCTCAATTGATAGAGTAGTAGTCTTTGATCACAAAGCAGTTTTGTAATGCTCTCGCGGTCCATCACCTACACTCGCGGATGGCGAGTACATTCAAGAAAAACAACGTACTTTTTAGCTCAATGACATTAAGCGTGGCAATCAAAAGTCGTAATTGTCTTATAGCTTTTTTGCTTTAGATGAGGTGGATGAACAGCCCAACATGAACCTTGATGTTTCCCACTAATAGTTTACTCTTGGAATGTGTGAGACCTTATTGACATGTCTTGAAAATTTATGGTAATGGATACTTGTCAGTATTTTGATAATATAATTTTTTTGTATTTGCAAGAAGTTAAAATCTTCGGCCTTTTACTTCATTTTGCCACGAGCTATTTGGGCGGGAGTTGTTTTCTAAATGTCCAATCATGAGATTGGATGTGGGGGAGTGATGACACTTTGTAGATACTCAAATCTGACTTTACATGATAAACTAGTCTTGTACACTTGACAAATGTCACTTATGGCTCAACCCTTCAATTGTATGTTCGCCATCTCACTATGGCTAATTGCTTATCCTATAGTCCGACCTTGATATTTTACTTTGATAGTTATAGATCTTCAACAACTCTCTGTCCTCCTGGACATTGCTGTCCCAAGTTTGACGGTAGTGTCCCAAGTCTGACGTTAGTGTTCGAGCCTTACAAATGATCAAATTTGCAAATCTTTCAACATATATGGGTTGGCGCATTTGTCTTAATTAATCCTCCCGTGAGATAATTTCAAAAGGCATGGTATAAATACAAGTAAAAGACCATTCATTATCATCAAGTATAAATCAAGCACACATCTATCTTATACCAAGCAAAAACACCTATCAAGCTTACAAAACTATGATATTCTTCCCTATTTCCAAATTAGTCACAGGAGCAGTTTTCTTATACGTCTGAAGCATTCAAAGAGCAACCAATGAGTAATATTTGTCAAGTTACAAGCTAAATCAGTAAATACACTTGCATATAACATATTGCATAATTGTTCACACACAAGCCCACATAAAGGGGAGAACTATATCAGTTTGAGGCCCTCTTCGGAGTATATGGCTATGTAGGCAACGCTCATTGACAGAGGGGTCTTTGATGTTAGCTCAACTTCATTTGAGCCCACTAACCCTTGTTTTGTAAGGTGACATGCCCTAATCGGAGGACCTAGGATTTTGCACTATATAATGATATCCAAAACCTGTGTGCAAGATTCGAACAAAGAATTTGCAAGACAATAGTGAACCCTAGCAATTGCAAGTGTTCATTCTAGAAAATGATCAATATTTTGTACAAGACAAAAGCATCGAAACTAGAACAAAAGCTTCAAGGTAGTGTCCAAATCTCGACGGTAGTGTCCAGGCTGTCGGAGAGCTAATTTCCAGAATCTGACGAATCAGAGTGGAACATCATATTGCCTTATCATGCACTTTTATTTTTCATATCTGCGTGTGGATCAATAAATAAGCTAAGTATTGTTTCTTCTTTGTGTTGCTACATTCAAATTACTGTTTAGCATTGTACTTTCTATATTTAGCATACTTGCATAATTTAGCACTGTATCAAAATATTGTGAATCTGAACTATTTAATTGGCCTGCTTTTTGAATAGCTTAGCCATTTGTTTGATTAGGCTATTCTCCCCCCAATTCTTTCTAAAAAGGGCTAAACACACTTATTGCACCGATCTCATCTCCCCACGTTGGAAGTTGTGGGTTTGACCCCATGCATCAATTGACTTGGACTCTTTTTGATTTTGTTGGTAGCTTCCTTGGGATTTCCAATACATATGCCTCTAATGATGCTACTAAAAGTGTAGCGTTTTGGCGATGGATTGTGGACATGCTTTGAGAATCTTGTTGGATTTTGTGTGGAGATTTCAATATGATTGATTCCAGGGAGGACAAAGAGGGCCTCTCCTTGATGCGGTGGTGCACTGGCAAAAGAGTGGCAAGGTTTTATATGCGCAACAAACTTGGGTATTTAGATCCCAACTACCACCGACGGCTCTCGTTGAACACCCCTTGTTTAATTGGTCCAACTTTAGATAAGGTGCTAATAGGGTGGTGAAAAGATTAGACATAGCACTTTTTGTAGAGAAAATCCTCTTCACCTTTGCCAACATATATCGATTATCTTACTAATGTCGTTTCAAGAGCAATTCTTTTAGATCACTCCCCCATTAAGTTTGGCATTGAATGGCTTGTGCCTTAAGTCGGAAAATCCAAATCCTAGTTTTATCTCAACACTGCTCACCTACAACATGAGTGGAGTAGTTCCCATATCATTAGAATATGGAACCTTGCCCACCTCCTTGGTGGAGAGTCTGATTGTATTGAATGGTGGGAGGTTGCCATCTCTTGAACTGTCAAATTCCTCCATATCTACGGTAAGCAGTGGCTAAGTTTCGCCGTAAGCCCCATGATGTGTCATACTATGAATATTTGCGAGCTTTGCAGGATCTTGAGAGGTCTTCTCTCAATGAGAACCTTTAAAAGGAAGTTGCTACATGGTGGCATAATCTCAAGGTCAGAGAGACCTATTGAGCTTGTGGTGCCCAAATCCGTGCCCGTATGCAGTGGTTGAAAATTGGAGACTGTACTTCTAAAGAATTTTTCTCCCTTGTTAGTTCTAGGCAAACAATGGACAAGATGGAAGGCATTTGTGAGGCCAATAATTTTTTTGACACAACTCCCTAATATTTTGAGAGCTTTTGTCTCTCATTACCATGGAGTTTTGCAGCTTAGTTGTCTATCCCAAGTAGTGAGGAGGGCCTCACAAGGTGTCTGTAAGTTATTCCTTGCAAGCTTTTTGAGAGCCAATGGGTGGCCTGCGATTGATTTTTATCATAGAAGAACTTCATGAAGTAGTTTGGCATATGGTTGTTGACAAGGCCCCTGGTATAGAAGGTTATCATTGTAAACTCTACCAAATTATGTGGGATATTATAGGTCAAGACTTACACAATGTCTATTTGGGGGATTTTCATACCCACTCCCTTGGCAAGTTCAACAATCAAAGTAACTTCAAGTTAATTCCTAAGGTTGGATAACTCATTACCAATTGGCGTCCAGTTATCCTTTTGAATGTATCTTACAAGATAATTGTCAAAGCCCTGCTCACAGGGTGAGGTACTTGCTGCCTCTCATTATCTGCCTAGAGCAAACTAGTTTCATATGCAATAAATACATTTTAGATAATGTTATTGTTGTCTGGGAAGGGATGGTGAAATATCCCTTTTAGGGCTAAATTAAACAATTCTGAAATTTGTAGAAACCCTAACCAAAAATTACAGATTTTTGAAAAGATCTACTTAGGCATGAAAATAGAATTCATGTTAAATAATGTAATTAGTCTTAACTAAAATCAGTTGAGGTCTAATTAATAACCTCCATAACTGCTCTTGTAACCATTTTTGGATTGCATAAAAAAAGATCCTGCACTGATCTAAAAATATTAAGTGCTTTCAATCATTTCTTCTCTTTTGCTAATAGTGGTATCGAAGCCACCACTCGGGGAAGCCGATAAAGGTACGAGTGTTCGTCATTCGAGGAAACCCTGGGGTTAGGGTATGAACGAGAGGAGGAAGAGAAGGTCGTGGACATTGCAGAGGTCCTAACAATTCACGAAAAGAAAACACAATCGTAGGCGAGACAAGCAGTCTTGAGAAAGTCGTGGTTTTAAGGAAGCACGGAGGAAGGGTTGTTCAAAGTCCTAGCAAGGTTCGTGGAAAGACATTAAATCATTCACAACGTTTTCATTCGTGATAGAAGACGACACACAGTAGAAGCCTCGTTGAAGGTTCAAAGTCATCGAAGGTTTGTAGTTGTGAAGGGCACGATACGCATGGGTTCATAGAAAACCAACAAAATGCAATCGAAAATGAAACGCAGTCAAAGTTCTTCACACAAGAAGGGACGAGCATTTTGGAAGGACGTCAAGGGTATGGGTTGAGGGTTTCGACGCTGCAAAAGCTAAGCCAATAAAACGACAATCGGGAGAAGCACGAAGTCGAGGGCAAAGTTGCAACAAACGTCGAGGGTTTTCCAGCAGCCGTCACCAAGAGTAGGGTTGTCGAGGGTTTGCGAAAAGCACGCAGTGAATCCAACAAGGGCATCTAGTGAGGGCACAAAATTTGCAAATGAAAAGCAAACCAGTCGTGGAAAAGAGCACGCAAACCAACAAGGAAAAAGACGGGCACAATCCCCAAAAATTTTCGTGAGTTTTTAATCATTTAAAATATTTATTTTTTTCAGAGTCTTTTGCACATTGAACGAAATCAGGGAAATTAATAAAATTAAAAAGAAAAAAGTTCAATTTGTGCGGAAATAATTCAATTTTTATGAGAATCTTTTTATTGGTTCAAAATTCTTTTTTTGGAGTGAAAAATGGCAAATATCCAAAACCTAGTCCTTTCGGAGGCCCAAAAATTGACTGGACAAAATTATAATGTTTGGAGTCATAAGATCTTAACGATTGCGGAATTTCGTGATTGCGACAAGATCATACTTGACACAGAACAGAGACAGGTAACGAATTTTGCCGATTATGACAAACGTCATAAAGAAGCCCTTCTGTTATTAAAACTTTCTATGTCTAATGACATGATTTCGGAGGTCCGCAATGCTGCACATGCAAGTGCCCTATGGATTAGTCTCAAGAACAAGTACCAAACTTCAGAGAAGAGTCGAGTACTTTATTTAAAGAATTTGCTATTTTCCACAAAAATGGTGGAAGGAGGGTCTCTGTCAGAACACTTATTACGGATGAAAGATCTCCGTGACCAATTGTCAGCGATAAACAAAACGATGGATGACGATGACATGGTGGCTCTTGTTCTGAATAGTTTGACACCTTCGTATGAATCGTTTGTGGAAGCATTGCACTTGATGACAGAGAGTAACACTCTCACTTTTGATCAGGTGAGTTCATATTTGCTGCAGAAAGAATGCAGGGAGACACACTTTAGTGAGTCCAGTTCTGGCCAATTGAAAAGTGCATTTGTTGCCCAATCCAACAAAGGGAAATGGAAAAGACATTCAGATACGTCATCTTCCCTGAAATTCAAGGTAAAATGTTATTACTGTCAAAAATTTGGTCATATTAAGAAAGAATGCAGAAAACAACAATATGATCTAACACATAACAAGAAGGCAAAAGGGTAGGGAAATGTGGCAGTAGTTGAAGCTGAATCTAAGAAGGAATATGCTCTCATGGCATCATGTTTTGATGAGAGGAATACCAGTGATTGGTTTTTTGATTCCGGTGCATCACGGCATTTTACATATCAAAAAAACTGGTATGTAAATTTCACTACAAAAGAAAGTTTTTCAGATTCAGTTTCTTTGGGTGATGGTAGATCACATGCTGTAGAAGGGAGAGGAGATATACGCATTGTATTGAATAATGCTGCAAAGTTCATAGCCAAGAATGTTAGGTATGTATCTAAGATGAACAAAAATCTTCTATCAATCAGTCAGTTAACTGAAAATCCTCACATTTCAGTCAATTTCTCAAAAAAGAAATGTGTTGTGTTTGATATCAAAAATGATAAAGTCGTAGCCCTAGGCATTGGGAAAAATGGCTTGTATAGACTTGTTGATCCTGCCATTGTCAATTTGAATGCATTAATAGTGGAGGATAATACTAGTGTTGTATGGCATGAGAGATTTGGACATCTCAATCTTCAGTATTTGGCCAAACTCCAAAAATCGAATATGGTTCTTGGATTGCCTACTATCCAGGTCAAGCAAGGTATATGTGCAGGTTGTTTGGCTGGTAAACAGAAGCAGAAGCCTTTTTCCATTGAAGGTGCCTGGAGAGCAAAGGGGCTCCTTGATCTTGTTCATGTAGATCTATGTGAGCCATCTTGGAAGTCATCTACCATTCTTGGTGCAAGGTATTTCTTGTTGTTCGTAGATGATTTTTCTAGAAAAATGTGGGTCTACTTCTTGAAAAAGAAGTCTAATTGTTTTGTTGAGTTTGTAAAATTCAAAGCACTGGTAGAAAATGAGACAAGTCGGCGGATCAAAGCCTTAAGATCCGACAATGGGGGAGAATTCATTTCAAAGCAATTTCAGAACTATTGCGGCAAGGAAGGAATTCATCAGTAGCTAACAACCCCATACACTCCTCAGCAGAATGGAGTGGTTGAAAGGCGAAATCGCACAATCATGGAGATGGTTCGATCCATGATGCATAGCAGAGGTGTGCCGTATAAATACTGGGGAGAAGCAATTAACACAACAATCCATATATTGAATAGAAGTCCTTCAAGGCTTTGGAGAACATCACTCTGAAAGAAGCTTGGTCCAACATCAAACCAGAGGTAACACATTTTCGTGTATTTGGTTCTGCTGCAAATGCTCTCATTCCTAAAAAATAGAGTAAACTCGATTCAAAATGTGCACGATATTTCTTTGTTGGTTATAGTACTCAATCAAAAGCATATAGGCTAATAGATGTGTCTACTAACAAAATCATCATTATTTGGGATGTTGATGTAAAAGAAACATAATCATTCTTTGTTTGTAATCAACAAGCTGTCTCTGCTAGTCTAGATGCTTCTAGCATTGTACTTCCTCTGAAAGATGAGGAACCACATGCTGTGGAGACACCCTCACAGTCTTCAGTGCAACAATCTACAACTAACACTCCACTAGTGTATCAACGTCGTCGACTTGAGTCGACCACTCCATTTGGTGATCAAAAGGTACAGGAATCATTGGTACAGAAGAGACCCAAGTGGTATTACACTACTCTACAGGATGTGCGAGAGGGGGATCTTCCTCAATCTCATACACTGTCTCGGCAGCCAGGGAAGTCAGTTGTGGATTCAACTGATGATGAAGAGTTTATGTACTTTGCTCTTGCTTCGGATCTTTTCAGTATTTCAGAGCCCCAACGATATTCTGATGCACAGGGCAAACCTGAGTGGGAGAATGCAATGCAATTAGAATATGATGCCTTGATGAGAAACAATACCTGGACATTGGTCAATTTACCTCCAGGGAAGCAACCCATTGGCTGCAAAAGGGTGTACAAAGTCAAATGCAAGGCTGATGGTACTTTGGACAAGTATAAAGCTTGTCTTGTTGCGAAAGGATTTTCACAATAGGAGGGAATAGACTACGAGGAGACTTTTGCTCCTACTGCAAAAATGGTCACATTTCGGTTACTTCTTTTAATTGCATCTCAGTTTGGTTGGAAAGTATTTCAAATGGATGTCAAAAGTGCTTTCCTTAATGGTGATCTGGATGAAGTATACATGGTGCAGCCTAAAGGTTTTCAGGAACTTGGTCGTGATCATTTGGTTTGCAAGTTGGTGAAGTAAGCTCCTCGAGCCTGGTACATCCAGATTGATCAACATCTACGAGATTTTGGATTCAGATGGAGTCCATCTGATCCAAATCTCTATATCAAAAGCACTGATGATGATATTGTGATACTCATTGTGTATGTTGATGACCTTGCCATCACAGGTAGTGGAGATGCAACGATTCAGAAAGTCAAATCAGATTTGTGCACTGCTTTTGATATGACTGATTTAGGCCTCCTACACTATTGTTTGGGTGTAGAATTTTGGGAACATGACCACTCCATTTTCATTGTTCAGGTCAAGTATGCCACTACTCTTTTGAAGAAGTTTGGAATGATGGATTATAATTCTGCTTCTACACCTATGGAGGTAGGGCTGAAATTGTCAGCGCATGACGATTCATCACTGGTCAATGAATCATTATATAAATAGTTGGTGGGCAGCTTGATATATCTTACCACCACTTGACCAGATTTATGTTTCGCTGTTAGCTACCTTTCTCGGTTCTTGTCTCAACCGAAGCTAGTTCACTGGACAATAGCGAAACATGTTTTACGATATGTCAAAGGTATTCTTGACTTTGGCATTCTTTATCAGAGGACAACAAATTTCAGATTGATTGGTTATACAGACTCTGATTGGGGAGGATCAGTTGATACTCGGAAATCTACCATTGGGTATATGTTTTCTTTTGGCTCAGGAGTTGTTTCATGGTAGAGCAAGTTTCAACATACCGTTGCTCTCTTCCACTGAAGCAGAATTCAAAGCAGCAGTCAGTACCAATTGTGAAGCAGTTTGGCTACGTCGGATTCTTGCTGATTTGCAACTTCCTTCATATGAACCTACACCACTATTTTGTGATAATCAAAGTGTATTGAAGTTAGTAAAGAATCCTGTTTTTTATGCTTGTACCAAACACATCGAGATACGTCATCACTACATTCGACAGTGGTTGATTCTAGTGACATTTCTCTTCACTTATGTGCTTTTATAGAGCAGCCTGCAGATCTAATGACTAAACCTCTTGGTTCTATTCTTTTTGTAAAATTTCAAGACAAGCTTGGAGTTGTCTCTAGTTTAGTCATTAAGAGGGGGTGTTAAATAATGTAATTAGTCTTAACTAAAATTAGTTGAGGTCTAACTAATAACCTGCATAACTGCTCTTGTAACCATTTTTGGATTGCATAAATAAAGATCCTGCACTGATCTAAAAACATCAAGTGCTTTCAATCATTTCTTCTCTTTTGCTAACAATTCAGACCTCATAGAAACCCTTACAAAAATATGGAAATTCAATCAATTTATTAAACACATCAAATCTGATTTTTTAAAATAATTTGCAGGCCTGTAAATTAGAATAAATTACAGCTGAGTGGATGGATGATGAAACACAATAATTCACCAACCAAATAGTCCTCAAGCTGAGTTTTGAACCCTCTAGGGAAGTTGCTACCCTCCAAGAGACCTCTTTGAGCTGCGCTTCGCCCCAAATGGCAGCCCTAACTGCTGTGCCAGCCTCCAAAGGCTCCCCAAACTGCTTCACCACCCTCCAATTGTGCCCTAAATGCCTAAAATGATGATGTTCTGCCCAACCGTGATCTTCAAATGAAGTCACCAAGAAGATATTGAGGGTTTTCGTCCCCAAATCTGAAAGCAAGTGAGGGTTTTTATCTTCAATGGCTGAATGTGCAAGCAAACATGCTTCACTCAAAGCAATTAATTGATAGATGATTATCGATGCCAAAAATGGACCTCTCCACCTTCCTTTATACCTTTTTCCCTCCAAACCAACTCCCAAGTGGGGCGCTCCAAGTGGGGGGAAAAATTCAAATATTCAAAAAATGATTCTCCTTATAATTTCTAATTAAAGGCAGACTTGCTCAAATTAGAAAGTCTCATTTTTTTAGAAGTCAAATTAGAAATAAGTTACCGACATAAAGTCAGTTTTTGGCAACTTGAACAACGCCCTGTTCCCCTTTTTTTTTCCTTCCCTTAGCCTATGAGAAACCAAAAGAATAGGCTAAGGGTCTTCATTCCTTTCTACACCGGAGAAGGGGACATGATAGATGGAAAGGGCTCGCTTCTCACAAGAGAAAGCCTTGTTCATCAAGATAGATTTTGAGAAGACTTATAACAAAATTGAGTGTCCCTTTATCCTTTCCATGCTATAGGCTTTAGGGTTTGGGGCAAGATTTTTGCAAATAGCTAGTATGCTATTTCAGGGTGTTGGAGCTTATATCACCATTAATGGAGTTCTATTTGAACTCTTTGGTTTGTTTAGATTTATTAGACAAGGATGCCCACTCCCTCCCTCCCTCTATGTTTTGGCAGTAGAAGGGTTTAGTTATCTCCTTGCTAAGTACACCTCAAGAGATTTAGTTAAAGGAATTGCTCTTCCTTAGTCTCAGAAGCTGATGGTAAATGGTCATTTTGCTGATGAAGTTTTTCTCACCCTTGTTAAAAAAGAGACATATGTCAACTATGCCACAAAATGTTTAGACATTTTCAGCTTAGCCTTTGGATCTTGTATTCAATGGAAAAAACTAGTGTTACAAACAGTCTGATTCTCCCAACCCAACTTGTTTACAAAAATTTAAGTGGTATTGGATTCAACTTGGAGAACAATTCAAATTCTTGGCATCCCTTTTCCGTTTGGGCAATCCCATTTGATCTTTGGAATTGTGGTACAGAGGATGGAGAAGAAAATATATTTTTGGATCACTAAACCACTCTCCCTTGCTGGTAAGTTTCAAGGGTGCTACAAGGTCCTTGCAGCCACTTAAGTCTACTACTCTTCTTGTTGGGCACCATCCAAGATTGCATATGCTAAGTTTGAATGTTTTCTCAGAGACTTTATTTGGGCCAACCTTGAAGGCCGTAAATGGTTCCACATAGTTGCATGGGATATTTGTTGCTGACCTAAAGAGATGGTTGTCCTTGGCCTTTTGGATGTCAAACTCCAAGGCGCTACCCTTTGTGTCAAATAGATCATTCAGTCCCTTGAAGGAGAAGAGGCTTGGAAAAATTTACTTCGCCATTGCATAGGTGAAGTCAACCCTTTTGGCAGGCCAACTTGGAAAGGTCTTGGTATGCAATAACTTTTGCTCACTCAGGGTCCTGTCAAGATTAAAAGTCTTTTGTGGCTAAGTATTTGTGAAGCTTGGGAGTTGGTCAAACCTCACTTAGTTTGGGATAGAGATGGATTTAGAACGAGGCTTCCTCTGAAATCTCAATCCCTTTGGTGGTCACCAATTCACTCCTATTATGGTGTTCCCTATATTAAGAGTTTACAACTTTTCAAGAAAGGAATAAAGGTGATTTCAGATTTGTTTTGCAAACGGTCCTGGGATTGGATATCTTGGCCTATCCTATGTGATAAGTTTCAGCGTTCTCCCAATGACCTTGCTTCAATTTGTGAGTTGCAAAAAGCCTTCCTAGATCATCATCTCCACAAAATTGGAGTTTAAACACTGTCTAGATGGCGGATTGGTTGGAAGTGGCCTACTAAGTTCCCCTTCCACCGATATATAAACCTTGACTTGGTTATAAGTTGGTCTCCCCTCAATACATTCAAGTGGATTCTTAAAATGTTCACTGGAGAGTTAATTCTTCTATAGCGACATTGGGGTGAAGGTTTGACAAAATTTTGAAAGACAATTATTGAGCCCAAACAGGGTCATTTCCTTTGGTGCATTTTGCATCATGGCATGCCTGTTGGTAATAGACTTATCCATCTAAGTGTGGATAATCCCTTATGCCCTTCATGTTAGCACCATGAGACGTTGAAGCATTTTTTTAGTTTTGCAAACATGCTTAGTCAGCTTGAAGGTGGATTCATACTCTTTTCCAACCATTTTGTCTAGAGTACCTCCTAGAAAATGGTGCTCTTAGGGGCTTTGCCCATGTTACCTACACAATACAATCAAATATGGCATATATTTTGTTCTGAGATTCTTTTTCATATATGGAAAGAAAGGAAAAATGCAATTTTTAACCATTTAGTTATGAATGGTTGTTTTTAAATTACTAATAATGTGCAAGTGATCTTAAATGGCATGCTACAGATACAAGTGCAAACGGAGAAGGTCTGATTGGAGGTTGAACACTTCCAAACTTTGTTGGACCATTGGGGAAGTGCCCCCTATACAACTAGCTAGGTTCCCCGACTCTCCTCATCGACGATCTTCCTCTGTGGGTCATGGTTTTGAAGCTCGTGGTAGGTATGGTTCATGTACCAGGCGCTGAAGTGTCTCATTGCAGGTGGGACGATCCTCACCAGCACAAAACTCTCTTGATAGCAGGTTTCCAAACACTGCTACGTGGAGGGCTCCGCAATAGGGAAAGTTTCCTCTACTGGATTTAGCTAGGTAGGAGCCAACGAATGAAGAAAACAAGGACATTCAAAATGATAGGTGGGAGCCAATACCTGATACCGCCAATCCTCCTATTGTTAGTCGTTGGCTGGGGTGACAAGGCAAATGGCCCTTTACCCCTGCTAGCTTTGTTGATCGCTCTTGTTGCCTAGTTCTTGTGCTATGTTATCTTTGTGCTTGACGTAGAAGCATTCGGGTTCACGTGCAATCATGCATCAACCAAAAATATGATAGTTTAATAAATTTGTTTAAGTGTTGTAGTGCACAAGTTTTTTATTGTGCATATATTTGTAATGTCTTGCGCATCTGTTTTTGTGTGTAGTTGTAACTGCTGTTTGTCTAAATAAGCTTGTAAAGCTTTCCGCAAGAAGTAGTGTTTGTCTTTTGCACAAGTGTAGTATTGCAGTGATTTGCAGAGCAATTTAAGAAGTCTATCTTCATTTGGTTCCTTGTAGAGTTTGATTCTTTTCCGGTCCCTCCTCACCGTCAATCCTTGGGACGTTCAGGAGGTCACCCAAGTCCCAGGGATGCCTTACTGCATAACACTGGTTAGTATTACTTAGGGGACACAAATAATTGATTTGAGCCATCCCACAATCCCTATTCGAAGGCTATAGTTTCCGGTGAGTAGGGGACTCAATCTTAGCATGAGGGGAGCTTGAATCCAAGTTCAAATTGCTCTTATCAATTCTACCATGCCCAAATCTATTATTCCTTCTTATCTTGATGATGGGTCTTCTAAAAAATCTATAGGTAAGATGATTGTTTATATACACCTCTTGCTCCACATGATTCCCAATGCTCATTCTTATGCCCATTGTTTCTCACACTTGACATTGACAGCTGAGCCACATGGAAGGCAACCAAATTCATGTTGGGATCAACAGGGACAAAATATTCATTCCACTGGGCAAAAATGCAAAGTTCTATTAAGGCATTTGAAACATATTCTCTTGATCCATGGGTAGTTGAAACACAAATGCCTCAATGCTTAAGTAACAACATGCTTGTCCACAAAAGTGAGTGCAAGTTGATGCATTTGGACAATAACAGTATGTTGTGCTATATTCTCGTCCTTCATGGTATTTAAATTCTCTTGTAGTCGGTCATCTTGTCTTTTAGGTAAAATGTCATATTCCAAGTCTTTATTTGCACGTAGTAATTAAAACGAAATCTCAACATTGTCACTAGTTGTTGGACTAGAACTATGCTCAAACGGGTCTGAGATATATTCATCCTGCTCCTCAAAATCAGAAATAATGATGAGTGGGTGTATAAGCAGTGCCGTAGCAAGGGTAACAAGAAGGTTGTCATACAAAAGCCATGCTGAATTAACAAGAGCCAAGGCAAACCAGCCCAACAAATCCAGTCTGAGCAAAATGCCTCGAAAAGAGAGTAAAAAGAGTGCCAAAGCAAGTGGGAAGTAGGAGAGGATTGACACACAATAAAATTCGATAGAAACCAAGATTTGGGAATAAAGCGGACTGTAAAATAAAAAAACCAAATGGACAAAGTATAACGTTGTAAGGCATATAAGCTAGTGGAAAGCAAAGGAAATAATGAATAAAAGCAAAAGGAAAAAACTCGGTTGGGGAAAAGGCTGCCAGCACAAGAAAAGAAAAAAGTTAGGGTGTCTTGCCAAATTAACATGCTATGAGTAAGGCAAGAAGGGAAAAAACTATGAAAAAGTAGGCTCAAAATCAAAATAGGGGAAAAGGTAAGAGCCTACCATGAGGGAAAAATTGCTAAGAGGAAACAATCTTTGAGTAAGGGAAGAAAAATCCATTACCAAGGTAAAAAAAATTTGAGAAAAAAGCTTGTGGGCCCATGATCGAAAAAAACAAGTCTTTAAGAATGAGACAGACATGATTTATTAGGCATCTTCAATAGATTAGAATATTGCCAAAGCCACCAAACTAACTTATTTTTTGTCCTCGTCCTAAAGGTGATATTGGTTGGGACCATTGTTAAATTGAAATAATCAAATTCTTCTTTCTTTTGTACCATTTGGACCAACTCTTCCCATTCCTCAAAATCCTAACAAGAACCTGAAATATCCTCAAGAGGAGATCATACCAAGATTTGCTAACCAATCACCCGAGTGATTGTATTCTCTAATGCGGTGCACAAGGCAAACTTCCTAAAAGAATTCCATATCATTGCCCTCTATAACACTGCTTAAGCCTCCAATTGTTAGAATTTACTTTATTCGTAGCTTCTATTAGAATTTTAGAATCCCTTTCAATTGCCTCATTTTTAATTGAGTAGCGTAGAGCTAATCCCTAGCAAAAGCCTTTCCCTCAACAACATTATTAGTTTTTTTGTTCTAGAATCTGGGTTCAAAAGCAATTACCTCTATCCAATAATTTAAGGTTTGATAGTCCCTTGGGGCTAGATCCTTTATCTTGCGGTATTTGGTAACCCACATTATCTTGTTAGGGCTCTTTTTGCTCCCTTACTTCCTTAATGGATCTAATAATGTCTTTAAAGTTCCTTTGGTTTCATTAAAGCCGCAAACTTCAACAAACTAAAGCTAGGACCATACCCCCCCAAATATAGTCGAGCCTCGAAACTGGCTCGAGTTCCCAATTGGGTAAATGCTCAAGAAGTTTCTCCGTAAAGCCCCAAGCAATGTTGAAGCAACTTAGTAAACCTTGTTATCATATTTGAGAGAATGGGGGATTTATAAAGAGGTGATTCACCTCTTCATTAGTGAGACATAACACATGTCTAGAAGGTCCTAGGTAACATCTCTTTTTCCAATGTTCCCTATAAAAATTCTCCCTTGAGGAGCCATCGAATGAACACACTAGCTTTAGGCCATGGTTTAGACTTGCAAATTTTATTTCATATGTCTGACCAACAAACATTAGGGTAAGCCTCTGTCAAGTACTTGTAAACATTTGCCACTATATAATTTTTGGATCCATCACAATTCTAGTGAAGCATGTCTTCTATGCTACTCCATGTGGCAATCCTTTGCAGATCACCCAAATCATCATGTTTGGCTATTGAGTACTCCTTTAACTAGGTGTCCTCCCAAAAATTTGCCTTCTCCCATTTCCTTTTTACTATAGAAGAGCCCTCTATATAAGGGTTTGAGAATGACAAATATTGTTCCAAATGGCCAATCCTTTTGGTGGATTTGGAGTGGTGAAGATTCTTTAAGGTTCCTCACTATCTATGTATTTCTTACGAAGAAGGTGGCTTTAGCTCGCATTTGGTTCCATATTAATTCGCCAAGCTAATTTTGCACTAAGGAGGTTTGTCTCTTCACAATTATTGAGCCCTTGAATCAGAGGGATTCCTTTGCTTTTTTGTTCCTCGCTGAAAGAAAAGGCGCATAATCCTATCCAAGTCCTTTAGAATAATTAATGGGCTTGAACAATGAAAACCAATAAATCAAGAGTGATTGGGGGACTGATTGCAAAAGAGTTAGTCTGCCTGCTACAAATATCCATTTACCCGTTCAACCATTCTACTTGTCATAAGGCTTCCTCACAAAGCCCATCCAATCATACAGGGGAGTCTTAATGTATGTGTCAGAGAGGGTAGCCTGTTCACACCCCAATATTCTAGCCAAATAAATTTGCTCATTATTTGCCACGTTCAAAAAGAAAGCCTTATATTTGTTCTAGTTAAAATTCTTGTCCTGAGGTTGCTACATACTTTCAGGGAATTTATTTGATGCTATTAAGCTTTCTCATGGTTTGATCTGTTGAAAGCATCATGACATCAACAAACTGCATATGAGGGATAGCTTCCTTGTTAGTAGATAGTTTGAACCCTTTCACATTTTGTCGCCTATTTTTTACATTTAGTGTCTTTGCTCGAGCTTTTGCAAGGATGATATGGAGATAGGGGATACAAGATCTCCGTCAAAGATCTTGAGAGGATTTAAAAAGCCCTTTGGTAGAGCCATTGACCAATATTGAATAAATAGGAGTTGCATAGCATTTGTTCACCCAATTACGCCATTCTTTAGAGACCCCAAAGTGATCATGGATGTGATCGAAGAAGAGCCAACTCACCCTATCATATAGCTTGGAGATATCCAATTTTAACAACATTCCTCTCCTCCCACAGGATCCCATTGAGTGGATGATCTCATCATCATGAACTATATTTGCCCCATATAGAATTTGTCTTACTTTCACGAATCCTCCTTGTTCCTGGAGAGATAATGTAGGGCAAGAGAGGTTTCAATTTGTTAGCCACAACCTTAGATATAATCTTTTAAATCGTGTTACATAAAGAGATGGGTACAAAACTGTCCAACTTCCTTACATCATGAGTTTTTTGGGATAAGTACAATGAAGGTGCTATTCAAACCCTTCAAAATCTTTCAAGATTGCTTAGATTCCTCAACTTCTTTTTTCACCATTTGCTTAGACATGTCCTAAAAGTGTTGAAAGAATAGAGTAGAAGATCTGCGAGGGCCTCGGGCTCTGTCACCTTGCATATAAAAAATAGCCATTTTTATCTCTTCCTCTATTACTAGCCTCATTAGAATTTGGTTCTAATTATTAGAGACAAGATTTAGGGTATTACCAAGGAAGAAGTTTTGAGCTTCTTCTCGATTCTCTTTCTCTTTTGAAAGATTTCTTCAAAATGGTTCAATGTTTCCATACCTATGTCTTGATTTTCCAGCCCTTACCTTTAATTAGACTCAAGTCTTAGGATCTTATTTCTTTGTCATCTCATAATGGTTGATTGATGAAATAACTCCGTGTTCTAATCTTCTTGTAGCCACTGCAACCTGAGATCTTTGTTTCCAATACACCTCCCATATCCTAGTGAGCCATAAATTCCTCCCTTGCATCTCCATTTCCATTGTTAAGGCCATGCTTTTGAATGTCATTTTGAATTGCTTGCACCCTATTCTCCAGGGGAGGTTTATCCACAAATTTTCTTAAAACAATCTTTATTCTAGGTCTTCAACCTAGACATAATGAATTGTAGTTTTACTGCTAGCTTGTACATTTTATAATCATCTCCTGAGGGTTCATTTTGCCAAATATATTGAATGAGCTCCTCAAACCCAAGGTGCTTCATTCACAAATTTTCAAACTCAAAAAGTTTTTTTCTGGAGGGAAGTCTTCACAAATTCATAAGCTAATCAACCAATGGTGCTATCCCCCTTCCTTCAACACTTATGATTTTAGGACAAAGTTCTCATCAAGCCAACCCATCTTCCCCGAATATCTATCCAATTGTTTTGCAATGTGCCTTTTCCTGTTCTTTTGATTTTTAGGGTAAAAAAGTCATAGGTTGATTTTATTTCTCATAAGCCCATCTCTGCAACAAACTCTTGGAATATGCACAATCACTGCTTCTAATGGGAGTAGCCCCTTTCTTTTTCAATGCCTCTAAGCATACTAAATCCCCACCCACAAGCCATATATTTTCTCCTCTCATCCGAGCATTTGCAATGAATGTTTGGAAATGTTCTCTTGTAGGACTTACATGTGATGTCCCCATTTCCACATCATGAATAAATAGGTATTGAAGACTTTTAGTCTATTTCCCCATAGACTAAAGGAGTCCTTTTGGGAAATTAAATTTTATTAGTTATTTATTAATTGTCGAAATAATGATTTTTATCATAAAACAATTACTATTTAATTGATATAATATTTAAAAGGTGTTTTTTTACTACTAAGGTGCTTAAATGAAGTAATTATTAATTTATTTGCTTTAAAGTAATTTTAATTAAGGCAGCTAATTAATATATTATTCAAAAAGATGTCGGCATGGGAGCTAAAGCAAGGAAAAATGAAAGGTGTTTTATTTTCACAAAGTGGTTGCCCCCTTTGGAAGATATAAATACATGGCGAAAGCTACAATAAAGGACATGCTGAATTTTGATAAATTGATCTTCATGTTTGAAGAAAACTATTGGGATGCATCAATCTAAAAAGGTGTCTTTTGACACCTCCTTTTGCTAAGGAGATCTTGTTTTTGCCTTAGAAGTGGGGTGATTTGCCTTGGAGAGTTAGTGTGGATTTTTGTGAGGGTTTCGTGGTTTTTTTATTGCATGTTAAGCTTGCTAATTAATTATCCTATTTTTGCGAATGGAGCGAACCACCTAAGGAGCTTGGATCTAGGGTTGAGGCCTTATTTGGTCTAAAAAATGCAAATTAAATATTTTGATTTTATTTGCTAATTTTCTGAATGTTGGTGTGAAGATTGGACGAGTTCGTGCAGGGTTTGAAGAAGAAAATTAAATAATAATTTTCAGAATTATTATTTATTTATTTTGACAGGTTTTGAAGATTTTTCCACTTGCGGAAGACAAGATTTCACTCTCTAAATTTTTGCTAATTTTTCTTGCTCTTGGCTAGTGGAGCGATTGGCTTGGAGGACCAATTTTGGCTATTTCTTTGCTAAAAAAGGATCGTTGTAATTTTTTGGTATTTTTCGGATATTCGTGGCAATTTTTGGCAAGGGTTTAAAGAGGAAAATCACTCAGAACAACCACTGTATTTTTGATAATTAATCAAAATTTTTTGTGATCAAAAAGTGACGTTTGAGCTTTAGAAATTGGGCAAAAAGGTATTTGTTTTGTGCAATTTAATTTTTGGTTATTTTCTACCAATTTTTAGTTATTTTGGAACAAGTTATTGGCTAGGATTCATTCATAAAACTCTTATTATTTTGACGTCAGGGTTTCTAGGGCCTAACAAGGGTTTTTGAGAGCTTATTTTGCAAATTAGGGTTTGTTCATTGCATTTTCAGAATTGTGGTTTTAGGAGAAATCCCTTTTTATGTGAAATCGTCCCATTTGGGGACATTACAGTGGTATCAGAGCACCGATCTTGTCTATCTGTTAGTTGGTTGTTGGATGCAAACAGAGAAAGAGTTCATAGTTTATCAGAAGAAGAAAAAGACTATGGGGGACCAAGAGCCTCAAGGGCTCTCTTCAAAACAATTTAAGTTTATGCAAAGCTTAATCAAAGAAAACCAAAAAGAAATTTAACAAACTTTGAGTATACAGATTGCAACTTTGCTGAAGGATGCTACTATTCCAGGGAAAGATCACACCTTCAATGGAGGACATTCAAATGATAATGAGAGGGTTCCTTTTAACCCCTCTCAAAAATTCTTCAAGGCCACCTTCTTGCAAAAAGAACCAGTGATATAGAAAAGGATGCCAAGGGAGGATATTTTGGAAATTCGTCAAGGAGAATATGCAACCCTAAGCTTAGCCACGCAAGATCTTTTGACTTTTGGGGATTTTTGTGAGATGAAGGAACCAAATCAAAGACTCTTAATATGTAGTTGCACAAAGACTTGCAACAAAGGTTGGGTAAGATTTCTCTTTCTATTTTTGATGGTATTGATAAACTTCATGTGAGATATTGGTTATAGAAGTTGGAAACATATTTATCACTTAACCCCATGTTTGAGGAGGCTCTAAAATTCGTCACCCTACATTTGGAGAGTATTGCTCATGAGTGGTGGTTTCATGGCCTAATCACACAAGGCTCCATATGTATTACTACCATGGAGTTTGGCAAAAGAATGATGGAGAGGTTTGATAGAAAAAATCCAGATGGACGTTTTCATGAGTTAGCATAACTCAAACAAGAGCATGATGCTGAAAGGTATGTTGCTAATTTTCAAAAGGTTTCAGTTATGGTATCCGATATTAGTGAAAAGAGGTTGATTGTTTTATTTGTTGAGGGTTTGATTGAACCTTTGAAAGGTTTGGTTAAGGCTTTTAATCCTCTTTCTTTAAAAGATGCTATCATTAAGGCATTGAATTTAGAATGTTCAACATACAGGGGTTATGAAGGGCCAAAAGGGCAGCCACTTATTCGCTGCCAAAAGGGGCAAATACAGGGCAGCCAATGACTGATTTTAGTGGGCAGCAAAGAGCACAAGGTGGGCAGCCCAAAGCACCACCAAATGAGGCACAAAAGAAGTCTTTTTCGCCATATATGCCACCTCATACATTGCTGCTCTATAGCAGCAATATGAAGGATGAAAGAGATGAATTAAGAAGTCAAGGCTTATGTTTCACTTGCAAAAATCCATGGACCAAAGGTCACCACTGCATGGGCAAGGGGCATGTCTACTATATTGAGGTAATTGATAATGTTTCGGATATTTATATTATTGATACTAATGATGGGCATGAGGACAATATAGTTGATGGGCATGTGCATGAAGATGACACACATGATATGGGCAGCACTCTTGCTACTCTTTAAGGAGCATCCAAGTACTATCCTTTCAGAGTAGGAGGAACTATAAAAGAGCACAAGGTAATCATCTTAATTGATAGTGGTGCTACACATAATTTCATTGCCAAAAAATTGGTAGCTAAACTTGATTTGATTGTAGAAGACTTCAAGGGTTTCAAAGTAACCATAGTAGATGGATGTTTTCTTCCTTGTACCAAAAGAGTCACCAAGCTTTCTATTACTTTGGGGGAGCATGAAGTATGTGATGATTTCTATGTAATTGACATTGGAGAGATGGATCTTGTTCTTGTGGTCCAATGGTTGCATTCATTGGGGGAATTTTCCCTCAATTATCGAAACTTAATGCTCAAATTCAAAGTGGGTGATAAAGCGGTAACACTTCAAGGTATGGTCAAAGGGACACCTCAAATTACTTCTATATTCAATAAGGCTTTACAAGAAGATGAAAAAATATATTTTGTCTTTTATAACAACAGATTGGAAAGAGTTAATTACCATGGAATATGCTAAAAATCAGTTTACTAACAATTTGTTTGAGGAGGTGATTGTTAATGATTAATTCAGAATTGTGGATGGCCTTATACTTTACAAAGAAACGGTTTATTTGGTACTCGAATCCAAGGTAAAGCACATGATTTTAAGGGCTGCCCATGACACTCATTTGGTTGGCCATCAAGGGTATTTTAAGACCTACAAACTAGTGAGGGAAAGGTTTTATTGGAAGGGCTTAAAGAAAGAAGTTCTCAAGTACATTCAAGAATGTTTTGTATGTCAAAAGAATAAAAGTGAGCATGAATTTCTAGCAAGACTCTTGTAGCCCCTTCCCATTCCTTCACAAAAATGGGAGAGCATTTCTATGGATTTCATTATTGGGTTGCCCATGGTTCAAGGTAAAAATTGTTTATATGTTGTGGTAGATAGACTTAGGAAATTTGCTCATTTTTATCCACTTTCAGCTGAGTACAATGCTCCTATGATTGCTAATGTGTTTTTTAAAGAAGTTTTCAAGTTACATGGGCTGCCCAAAAACATTGTTAGTGATAGGGACAACAGATTCACGAGTATATTTTGGCAATGACTCTTTAAATTGACAGGGATTGAGCTTGCTCTTAGCACCAGTTATCATCCACAAATCGATGGGCAAACATAAATCGTGAACAAATGGTTGGAAGGATATTTGAAGAACTACATTTCAGGACAACAGTCAACATGGATAAAATGGTTGCATATGGCCGAGCATTGTTACAACACAACCTTCCACATGTCCATAGGTATGACTCCTTTTAAGGCACTTTATGGTTATGATGCTCATTCTTTCATTGATTTGGTGATGACAGATAGTAGAGTACCCGGGGCAAAGGACTTGGTACAACAAAGTTATAACAGCATGAGAGCACTAAAAGAGAACTTACAACATGCCCAAAATCAACAAAACTTATATGCAGAACAGCATAGAGTGGAAAGGTCATTTGAGGTATGAGATTGGGTCTTTTTAAGGTTGCAGCCCTATAAGCAATCTTCCCTCAAACAAAGTGGTTCAAAATAATTGAAACCACGATTTTATGGACCATACAAGGTAAAAGGCAAAGTGGGAGAAGTGGCATATGAACTAGAGCTTCTAGAAAAGGGTAAGATTCATAATGTGTTTCATGTTTTTTGTCTCAAAAAGGTTCTTGGGCAGCATACTACCGCGTATTTGGAGCTGCTCCCATTAGATGAGGAAGGCAAAATAATTTTGATTCCAGAAACTATCATAGAGGTTTGAGAGAAAAAGCTAAGAAATCGAAACCTCAATGAGCATTTGATTAAATGGAAGAATTTGCCACTTGAGGATGCTACTTGGGAATAAGAAGAAATTTTAATGCATCTAAATTTGCAATTGCTTGAGGGCAAGCAATTTTGGGAAGGGAGGACTGTGATGTACCCATTTCCACATTATGAATAAACAGGTATTGAAGACCTTTAGTATATTTCTCTATAGACTAAATGAGCCCTTTTGGGGAATTATATTTTATTAGTTATTTATTAATTGTCGAAATAGTGATTTTTATTACAAGACAATTATTATTTAATTAATAGAATATTTAAAAAGTGGTTTTTACCACTAAGTTGCTTAAATGAAGTAATTATTAATTTATTTGCCTTAAAGTAATTTTAATTAAGGCAGTTAATTAATATATTATTCAAAAAGATGTCGACATGGGAGCTAAAGCAAGGAAAAATGAAAGGTGTTTTATCTTCCCAAAGTGGTTCACCCCTTTTGGGAGATATAAATACATGGCGAAGGCTACAATGAAGGACATGTTGAATATTAAAAAATTGTTCTTCATGTTTGAAGAAAACTATTGGGATGCATGCTCAATAGAGGTTCGTTACTTTTGGTGTTGATCAATCTAAAAAGGTGTTTTTTGACACCTCCTTTTGTTAAGGAAATCTTGTTTTTGCCTTAGAAGTGGGGCGATTTGCCTTGGAGAGTTAATGTGGATTTTTGTGAGGGTTTCATGGTTTTTTTTTTGCATGTTAAGTTTGCTAATTAATTATCTTATTTTTGCAGTGGAGCGAACCAATTGGGAAACTTGGATCTAGCATTTGGAGGCCTCATTTGGTCTAAAAAATATAAATTAAATATTTTGATTTTATTTGCTAATTTTCTGAATGTTGGTGTGACGAGTTGGATGAGTTTGTGAAGGGTTTGAAGAAGAAAATTAAATAATGATTTTTAGAATTATTATTTAATTATTTTGACAGGGTTTGAAGATTTTTCCACTTGCGGAAGGCAAGATTTCACTCTCTAAATTTTTGCTATTTTTTTTGCTCTTGGGTAGTGGAGTGATTGGCTTGGAGGATCAATTTTGGCCATTTCTTTGGTCAAAATGGATTGCTGTAATTTTCCGGTATTTTTCGGGCATTTGTGACAATTTTTGGCAAGGGTTTAAAGAGGAAAATCATTCAGAACAGCAGTTGTATATTTGATAATTAATCAGAATTTTTTACCATCAAAAAGTGGCATTTGAGCTTCAGAAATTAGGCAAAAAGGTACTTGTTTTGTGCAATTTAAATTATAGTTATTTATTACCAATTTTCAGTTATTTTGGAACAAGTTATTGGCTGGGATTTATCCATAAAACCTTACTATTTTGGCATCTAGGGCCTCACAAGGGTTTTTGAGAGCTTATTTTGCAAACTAGGGTTTGCTGATTGCATTTTCAGAATTGTGTATTTAGGGGAAAACCCCTTTTATGTGAAATCATCCCATTTGGGGACATTACATTGTAGCATGAGGGCCATAATTTTTTGTTTGAATAAAATCCAAATTAGTTATCTCGAGTTGTATTTGGCTGAAAATCCAATCTTTGGATGAATCTACCATTTGACATGTGATCATACTTTGGTTTCACAAAGTGACCAGATGCCCAGCTTGCCCTTTTAATTCCACCCTTATATTGTTAGCTTGGAGCAAAATGCTCTTTCTATATTTCTCTAAGAGTTCCTTAGACAACCTAGTTTCATGCAATGTTAGTATATCTAGGTTTTTCTTGTCCACGAAACCCTTCAACATTATTTTCTTGGACAGGGCATGCATACCCCTTACATTCCAAGTGATATTTTTTATTGATCAGGGTTGCGTTTTTTCTTTTTTCGAGCACTTCCTCCAAAAGAGGCGGAGATCCATTCGCAACTTCTACTTGTCACATTTTGGATTTTAACATGCATAGCATCCCTCCTGCTTTGGCATGTATCAGATTTCTTTTCTTAACTAGGGGTTTGCGTTTCACATGCAATTTTTTTACCTTTTTACCTTATCCTTGATCTTTCTCAGGAATGATCTTTTTTAGATTGGTCCTGAAAATTTCATAATATCTCCATAGGCTTTTCATTCTCTTTCAGTTAGTCTTGAAATATTTTTGGTTTGTCTAAAGCCATTCTTGTCTAAGTATTCTCAACTAGAATGCTTTGATTTGCATATTTAAATAGACAACCATCCAAGAGTTCCTTTTCCTTTTGCACTATCCAATTTCCCTCGAGTAAGGGTTTCACTATACTTTCTGAGTGTACTCTTCGTTTTCCTTATTCATTGTTTGGGCAATTTTCTCGTTCTCCCTCGTTAAGTCATTTTATTTTTTCCATATGCTTCTTCTTAGGTTTTTGGAGGCCATCTTCTTTGATAAGTTTTGGGGCTTTGACTTCATTGTCAATAGGGATTTTCGTTAGATAGCCATATTCATGACATACTCTAGACCTAAAAGGGATACATGATTACATTCATAATCAATAGTTTGAACCCACTCCAGACCATCCCACTTTCAATGTCAAATTTGTAGGAAGAGGTTGATCAAACTACAGCTTGACAAAAATTCTCTCATAGTACAAGGCATCTCTTCCAAAGGTTAGTTTGGAGGTGCAGATGTAGCATCCCATGAACTCTTCTATCATTTGAAAGATGTACTCCGTCTAAAGTTCATGTGAACCGGCATATAATATTATCCAAACTCAAGCCTTGGATGGCATCTTAATAGTGAGCTTGATTCCAATGTGCTTGTACTTGATGAAGAGGCCGACATTCCTATAGCACCATGCCCCCCATTGAAAGAACTGCTTTGCAGGAGAAGATGACTAAGAACTACCCTCTTGATCAGGATCTTATTTCATAGTCTCCATAAGTTTTCCAATTGTTTTTGGTCCACTCGTACAAATCATCCACGAAGATTTGCATGCCAAGGAAGTGACATATCAGCCCCTTGGTAGGAATTTGTGAATATTGGCTTCTAGTTGCCCCATATCCAACTCTAAGAATCGACTATCCTATCTGTCTTCCAAGCATACATTTTGAAGCTTTTGGGGTGGTAATGCCTTTTGCTTTGCTACTGCGCCTATGCCTGCCATTGTCTCCTTTCAGTTTGAACTAGAATTCTCACTAGTTACTGCCTGGTGAAAGGAAGGTCATGGGAGGCCTTCGGCCCCCCACTTTCCTTTTTGCATTGACCCAATTCATTAAGAGAGGAGGGAGAATCTTCAATCTACTGGGAAAATTGAAAAAATCCACCGAAAAAGCTTCACTAAGTAATCTTTAAACCGTAGGAGACTTCTCCGCAACCATCAATACCCCATTGTAACCTCCTTCAAAATGGTAGGGTAAACGTTAGGACAGAGTTGGAGTTTACATGAGGGTGGGCTTGGGTCTGTAATACCAGAGTGTCGTGTGTGGTTTTAGCGGTAAGTTTGACACCTACCTTGAGTTGTCCTTATGGCCACTTTGAGGTGCCCAAGCTCCTATAGGAAAGGAAACCTTGGTCAATGGTGCGAGATTAATTTTTCTTCACTGCTTGTTGGGAAACCCATTGGGCTCCAAGTAGGAAAAATTACAATGAAGCTTGATTGTTCTTTGCTATATTTATGCAGTATGTGATCTTAATATCAGTTTTATGCATATGAAAACAGTAGAAGAGGCTTCAACTAAAGAGAGGCATGAATGAAAGGTAATTTTATTGATGTAGGACTGTTATATTTATGCATGATTTGATTTGAGGTTTGTAACCAACTGGTCGTCATCCCTAATTAAAATTTCACTTAACAAATAACATCCTTTATTTATAACTTCATTAATTGTAAACTGTAATTATTATAAACCTACTATAGACCATAAAGCTAAAGAGACATTAATAATATAATAACCTCCCTTAGTGTCTACGAAGCCTCACAACAGAAGCATTTTGAACTGGGAGCAAAAAGAAATGTTTTCTGTCTTCAAAGAGAATTTATTTCTTCTATAATCTTTTAATTCTGTCTCATTCCTTCCTCCAGATAGTGTAGAAAAATTGCATCCTTGCCTTTGAGTTTTTGGGATGTGCAACCTTCCAAAAATTTGCAATATGATCTGGTTTACCACAATGTTAATATGTAAAATGTGGTTTACCAGCATTGTCTCCATTCACATCCGGATTGGTTTTTGGTTGCCTTCAATTTTTGTCTGCGACACAAGAGCCTTTTCTTCTTCAAACTTAGTTTCTTTTGTATTGTGCATCTGCTGCTCTCTACCATAACCTGATTTTCTCAGAATCATAGGCTGTTTGTTATTTCCAATTCAACTTCTTTTGACTGCTTGCATGTTCTCTTTTTTATTCAAAGACTCAACCTCAAACTCAATATTTGATCTCAACCACGTACCACAACCCCAGAACCCACTATGGCTCTGATGTCATATAATGCATTTTAACTTATTAGAAGAGACATCATTTAAAAAGAGGCACCATTGAAAGGTAAGTTTATTGATGAGAGCAAGAGACATGCTTTGATGTTTTGTAAGTAACCAATTGGTTGTTATATCTAATTTAACTTTCACTTAACAAATAACACCCTTTATGTATAACCTCACATTTTTTTAACCGTAACTATTATAAACCTACTGTAGGCTATACAATTAAAAGGACATTAATACTCTAATACTTAGTTTTGAGAGTCCTCTCCCTTGCCTCCCTATGTTTTGAGTTGGTGGTTGGTGTTTAATTGTTTTGCACACTGGGTTCTATTCTGTTGTTATTTGCAATGGAGTTTTGGAATTTACTTGAAATATGTTTCATCCATTCCCAAACTCAGGTAATTTATAGGATGGAGTACTATCCATGGCGGCCTATCTATTCTGCTTCTTTAGTAATATGGCAATTGCATTCAAAGACATATCCACATCCTTGTCTCAAATTCTCTGCAATAGTATAATACGTTGAGCAGTTTGTATAAAATGTCCTTCACATTCTCTTTTATCTTTGTAATCTAGTTAGCAAAATTATATAGAAAAACATGATACTTATATCTGGTATTTAATTATTCGACATGCACACATACGTAATGCTTTTATTAAGTTGCTGGGTTTTCTTGTTATTATTGCATGCACTTATTCATTGTCTTTGATTTGCCTATTGAAATGTTAACGAACTATTTTGACCCAAAAAATTGCATTGATGATATTATCCTCTTCTGCTTAATTTTCATTTTTTCCCATTCTGAAATAAAGGATCTTTTGTGAGTGTGCTGCATACTTATTTGCTATGTTTCATTTTCTAAGAAAAGGCCATAAAAAATGTTAGATTTTAACGTGTGTAAATCTCTTTGTTCTTCAATTATATTTGCTTGCAAAGTTATGTAAAAGAGGGTACTTTTCTTGACATGACTGCACATGGAAAGCTTTTAGTATTCGAGTTGCAGGGAATCTCTTTTGATATTCTAGTGAGGCAAGGAGCACTTGTTCATTGTCTTTGATTTATGTTTTGAAATGTTAACAACTTACTTTGACCCAAATTATGATATATATGATTGAATCCTCTTTCTAGTCAATCTTTAATTTTTCCCCATTCTGCAAGAGGGAAGCTTTTGAATGTGTTGCATGCATTTTAACCAGGTTTCCTTCCCTAAAAATTCATCAAACTTTTTAGTTTTTACATGTGTGATTGTCACTGTTCTTCAGTCCTCTATCTGTTGATGGAGAATTCTAAATATCAATCATCTGCTCACTTTGCATGGGCTTCTAGACCATGCACTTTCAGCTACTGGGGTTCCATAGAATAAAAATGGAAAAATAACAGAACGCTCATAATCGTATTCAAATATTAAGAATTATTAATTTGAACCCGAAAAAGCACACCATTGGATTGCATTTATACTGGGGTTACATAGAATAAATATGGAAACATACAAGAATGCTCATAATGGTATTCAGATATTAAGAATTATTAATTGAACCTCAAAAGTACACCATTGGATTGCATTTGTAGTGTCTCAGACAGTTCATCTCTACATGGTGAATTGCAGGTTTGTTAAAGGAATTTTCTTGTAAGTTCATCACGGCTTTCCCTCCTTCCCATCCCTCAAGTCCATGTAACGCTGTCTCCTTCGCCATAGGAAACACGCCTTTGTATCCCGAAGACGTCGTGAGCTCCTTGCGTCCCTTCTCCACTGCCCCAAACGTTTCTGGTGTACTATTCTTCCCCGTCATTCCTCTTCACCCCAGGACCTAGATCATAGCTCCATGTTCAGTGACACCTCCGCTCTCTATGACATCCCGGGCCAACCCCAGATCCAGATTGAGTCCCCACCTTCTGCTTGTCATATTTTCACTTACACGAATGTAAAGAAGACCATTTGAGCCATGAATTGCAGTAAGGCAACGGATGAGGAGGGCTTTTTGGCAGAACTCTACAAGCATGGTCTTTACACTTTACGCAGCTATCTTATGGATCTCTTCAACCAGGTGGTTTGTATAGGTTTTTCGGAGTCTTGGTCCCATCATATTATCCACCCCATCCACAAATCGGGACCCACCTCAGACCCGAATAACTACAGGGCAAGTATGGTGGGCCACACATTCTCCAAGCTTTATGCTACAATCCTCCACACGCAGCTTTTTGAGTTCTTGGAGCAGTACCACTGCAGGGCCAAAGCGCAGGTGGGGTTTCGGCCGGCTTATCAGACCATTGACCACATTCTCACCCTTCAGGCCATTATTGAGGAGGCACATCACCGCTCTTCCAGAGTTTTCTGTTGCTTTGTAGATTTTCGAAAAGCCTTTGACTCAGTACCACGGGAATCTTTTTTCCATAGGCTTAGAGACATTGGCATTTATGAGACTCTTCTTGTTGCTATAATGCGCCTTTATGAGGATGTTTTGGGCTGTCTATGCACTTCAGCTGTTTTTTTTGATTTCATCAGGAGCACTATCGGGGTTAAGTAGGGCTGCCCCTTGTCTCCTACCTTGTTTGGTATCTACATTGATGAGTTAGAGAGGTTTCTCAAGGACCATATCCAGGGGGGTGATTGTTGTCTTCTTCACCAGGGTCTGATTTACATTCTCCTCCTCGCGGACGATGTGGTCCTCCTTGCCTCCTCCACGGAAGGACTTCAGAGACAGTTGGACGCTTTAGCCCTCTTTTGTGATCAAAGATAGTTGATAGTCAACCTTGGCAAAAGAAAGGTTATGATCTTCAATACATTGAAGACCTCTGATTTTCATTTCTTCTACAGGGGGGAGGAGATTGAGATCACTTGCGGCTACACTTATTTGGGAGTCTTGTTCTCTGGACCTCGATTCAGTCTTTGGCCTACTCTTCAGCTCCGTGTCAACAAGGGGTATTGCTCTTTGGTGATACTAGAGAGATAGTGTTTCCTCCATCATTTCCAGGACATCTTATCTAAGATGTCTCTCTCAGACTCACTTGTGAGGCCCACGGTTCTCTATGGCCCTGAGGTTTGGGGACCCTCCCTTCTTGAGTCAGATTGGGCTACTGTGAAGCGAGTCCAGATCCTCATACTTCGGTATATCATCAGGTGCAAGGAGACCATTCCTCATAATATCATCCTAGCTGAGTTCGGGGCCCATCCTTTAGGCTGGAGACTATTTTCAGCCTTGTGTCGCTTTTACACCGCATTCGGGGGTTTTCAAATTCTCCAGCTGGCAGGGACAGATACATCTACCTCGCCTATGGCTCTTGTGAGGCTATCACTCTTTCTGATCATGGTGGTCGCTCACGATGTTGGTAAGCCGGAGTCTCTCAGCTTCTTGGATCTCTCGGGATCCATATGGACCGCCTTCCACCATTCAACTACTCTCTGGACGCTCCTGCCCACCTTCTATCGAGCAAACAGGATCTGCACAGAATTATCAGAGATGACATTTATAAACAGTTCATCCAGTACACTTGGACCAACCCTCCAGGGGGGTTACGTCCGAAGATGGCCTTCTATGCTACGCAGTTCCTTGAGGTCAATGATGGGCTGATTATTCGACCTACACATATTTCCTGGCATTGGTTGCAGGCTCTTCGCATATCCTTAGGTTAGTTCAGAGTTGGCTCTCACAAACTTCGGGTAGAATATGATCACCAGTTGGACCGCTCTGAGAGGATTTCCCAGCGTTGCTCACTCCAGGAAGTTGAAACTGAAGAACATTTCATTTTTCAGTGCCTCATCTACTACGAGATCAGAGGGAGATTCCATTGCCTATTTTGAGAGCACCCATCTTTTGCAATTTTCTTCAGATACTAAGACCAGAGATGCCTTGCTCTCTATCTTCAAGAGACTCTCAGACTCCGTGATGAGACTCTTCACCCTCCTTTCAGACAGAGGATGACTAGACATATTACCTCCTTTGCGGTGCTCCCCCCTTAGAGAGGCACCAAGTGGCATCTAGACACTAGTGCAGACCCCCAGACTCGGTCTGTCAGGACTCGGGGCACTACCCCCCACACTAGAGGATTCCAGGATGACACTCGTCAAGGGGCCCCTTGGCGGACGATCAGGGCTCGCATCTCTCCGAGACACAGACATTCTAGACTTTCCACAGCTCCAACTACCAGGCACCGGCATACCACCAGTTATTTTCAGTCGGCCTTGGATACTAGGTGAGGGTATTGGGGATGGGGCTCCTCCTCCGCCTCCCTCTTTGGCACCGTCCACCTCTCCTTTACTCTCCTGGCCTCTCCGGCCCATGTTGCTTCTTCTTCTTCTCCTATCTTTCTTGCTATTATTGTTTTCAGACGGCTTGTTTAGGTCTACCTGCTGGGTCCTTTGGCTTTGTACGGTGCAGTCTCATTGACCTACCTTTGTGGTCATTTGTTGGACATTAATATAATTATCTTGTCTTATCTTATCTCATCTAGTCACCAGGATAATTTTTTTCTATTAGGCCTTTCATGCATATTGTGATAAATCTATTCACAGTGAACCTTCCAATCATTTGGCCACCCTTTTGACCTTTTACATAAGAGATTTTCATTATATCTTCATATTTTTTGGCTTTAAATCTTCGGTGAGGTTAATGGCCATCTATAACGTGTTGTGGGGTAAGACTGGAGTACATTCTTATATGTAACAAACATTGTTCATGCTTGAATGTGTCCTACAGTTGTTACACCAAAATGTCACCACATATTGTTGGAGTTATGGATCACCTTTCTGAGGTGGGGGGATTTGAACACAGATTGTGCTCTTATGAGTCTTCCCCATTACCAGTATGCCACAATCTCTTAGACTGTTTTGATCTTTGGACATGAACCGTGCAATTTGTTTTTACTGACTGCTTATTAAAACTTACTGAATACACTCTTCTCCCAGATAGGTGTTTGCTTGTTCCAGTATGGATTGTATCCAATATGGATGGGGTGTGTATCCAGTTAAGGCTCAAGTCCAGTATGAGAACATAGCAGATATAGTCAGTAAGGAATCTGAGTCATAATCCATGAAAATTGAAAAACCAAAAAAAGAATTAAATTTAAAGAAACAGAAATGAATAAGAAACATATTTACTTAGTATGAAGACAGGAAAGACATCTCTCTTCTTATACATGCCATGCATCTTTTAGTTCATTTTGGTAAGGGGTTTTGATCTAGATTTTTTTTGAATTATATGTTTTATGGTATTTTTTTGCATACATATTAATTTATATATTCCATATGCTGTATTCCAGTCGTTTGTATCCAGGGGTCGTATCAAATACCATACCCATATCTGTGTGTCCATGCTATTTAGATGGAAATGCTTTTAGAACTCATACTAGAGCAAAGCAGATTGCTAAGCACTACACAAATTGTTGGGAAACAGCCAGGAATACTGCCGCTAAAACTTTAAGATCACTGTAAATTTTTTTTATATTTTCATAACTTGTTAATGTTCGGAATGCTACATTCTTTTTAATTTTTTGTTTCATGACTTGTAAAGATAGAGTAGTGATTGTTTTTTATCTTGATTTTCTTCTTGGCATGCAGAAATATGAACCATTGCTCAGCGATTGTGGGTTTTTATTCTATCATTAACATGAATATTATTTCAGATTGAACATGTTTACGAAATATCTGGTACTTCCAGTTGTCAGAAACTATGTTTGATAGAGATACTGTTCCCGTTTGCACTTTTCAGGGTCATTGCTGATGTCAGCCGCTCAGGCAATTGCCATGCCTTCAATGTAGGTAGGCCCAACATTAATTTTTAATTCAAGTGGTAGCGTTGGATATTTTTTTGATATTGTTTTCACAGTTTAGTTCAAAATGAATTGGCACTTTGTTGCTTCTCCAGCCTTCGAAAAATGGTTAAAAGAATGGAAATGAAAGGGAAAAGAAAAGAAATATATAGGAAGAAAAAGAAAGTAAAGGTTCTACCCAGTGTGAATGGATGTCGAGAATAGAACAGAGGCATATTTTTTGTGCTTTAGAAGATCAAAAGGATAAGAATTATAGGAATGAGTAATTTGATTGTGTGGATCAGAGAACAAGTAGTAAATATATTACCTTTTTGGCTTTTTTATTGACAGCTTTTCAGAAACTAGGATTGGACTGTGCAAATTGGACACATCCAGTTTATATGGATCTAGTAAGGTCTGCCATCTAAATGCATTTTCATCCTCAACATGTTTCTTTAATCTCTGACTTCCTTTTGGAGATTATAATATGTCTATTGTATTTGGTTTGCTGGAATGATTTGAATTAAAGTATGTTTATGAATTTTTAGTCTGGCGTAATTTTAACTGCTCAATTATATGCGGATATATTTGCCCTAATAAAGGGATTTATTTCATTTATTTTTAAAGATGGAAATCAAAATTCTGTTTTTTATTGTTTTAAAACTGTCAATGTTGACAAATTTATGTTCAATGCTAAGAATGAGGAATTCATTTGAGGTAGATAACGGGTTGCAAAGTGTCGAGTCATTAAAATTTCCTCTGAATTTTTGCAGGAAAGCAGGTGGAGATGAGGAAAGGATGCTAGTTTTGTTTTTTGAGAGGGTATGCTTTATTTGTATTTTTTCATGTTCCATTTTCCCATACTTTGAAGTTTCCCTATGTTGCATTTAGTAACTATTGAAGGATGCTCAAAATTTTGACACATTATATTGTTTACTTTAGGGTTTATTGGCTTAAATCAATTATACCATGGCAAAATAAGAGATGGTTTTGCATAGATAATGTTTTCCAGTGGCTAACATTATAAGTTGATCCTCTGGCATTATGTTTTGAGCTCATAACATACTGGCTTCTTTAAACTAGGGAGATATTTGTATATCAGCGTAAAAGTTTTTAAAAACAACATTACATTTTTTTGACATTAGGACCAGATTATCAAAACCATCTATAATGGTTACCCTTACATCCTACAGCTAACAAGCATGAACATTTACGCGTTTCCCCAAAACAGATCAAACACAAAATATTAGTGCCATAATGGCGCTGAAGTTAAATAGAATCCATTTAAGCATTCCAAATACCAGCAGGAATCATCCCACCAAACACAGCTAGTGGCGAAGACTGCCACGTCACAAGGCAAGGCTAGCAAATGCCAGAGGTATTCTCCAACCTGCATGGCGAGTCAAAAATGGGCTCCTAAGATAGGAGGGTTATCGTCCAGCATGTGCTTATCCTCCACTTCAACTGGTCACAGCTAGCACGATCTCCTGTTATCTCTTACGCAATGAGCATTGGCTCTGTTAACCACACATACCTCATGACCTTGCATGCATAATACTTGCTTTGGCATCCGTAGATTGTTTAAATAGATGAGTTCATACCTTGGGCTTGTTGAGGTGCTTCAAAGCCAAGTATTTGGGATGTCCCATTAGAGCTTTATTGCATGTTGTCTACGTTATTGGGTACTGCTACCCAGGGGTGCTGGTACCAGTACAGTTTGCCCTGGGCATTAGTACAAGTTCGGTACGACACTGGGTACACCCAGGGTCCTACTGGGCAGGTCTGGGTATGGCAAGGTTTATCCTGGACATACCCATATTTGCCCAGCAGGACCTTGGGTGTATCTGGGAAGTACCTAGGCCAAAAAATGTTTATTTTATTTTATTTTTTGTTCACTTAACAAAAAGTCAAATATGGACTGGAAAAACCAAAATAAAGTATAGGGGAAACCCTAAAAGCAACTCTCACACTCTTATCAAAAGAAAACAACAATACGTTTACCTTAGGGTGCATTTTAACTTTTCATTGCACATTTTCTCTCTCACCTTCATTTTTTCAATTGCTTAGGGCTGAAACTTCTTCCTTTTGCTAATCCTACACCATTACAACTAACCAATTGGTGTTGAGTAGTTTAAGGAGCTTGCAGTTAAGAGGATTGTTGATTCAGGGTAAGTTTTATGGTATTTTTTAAAGTTAAAATTTAAAAATGTTTGTATCTAGTTTTAACTTTCTTTTTGATATTTTTAAAAACATTCTTTGAATAAATGGAAATGCCTTTAAATTTAATAGCAATATTATTATTTTTTTTACGAGGAGCTATAGGGATTTGCTAGAATGTATGCCTCTACAAGTGCTCGTTTTGTGGGCCAAAGGACTATTCAAAACTAATTCTTCCTCGTTCGTTCGGAAGTATGTGATAATGTTAGAACATGTCCCAAGTGGTGGGGGTTACATTTGAGTTTGCTCAAGAGTGTAAGGTTAGTATAAGAGCTTGTATAGTTGGGTGAAAGCCCATTTGTGTGCGATTCTTAACTTTGGAATTAGAGTTTTTCTTGGGCCGAAATGGAAAGCCAGGAAATGGCTTGTCACTTGCAAATATCCTCACACACATCAAAGAGCAAGAAGAAACGGATGCCATAGTTGCCCTAAGTCAAAGCATCCTTTGGTAAAGAAAGGATCTAAATCTACCAAGCCCCCTATTGCTCCATCTCATGTTAATGTCGTGATTGCATCTCACCCATTTCATGCTACATTCCTTGCAGTTGCATAGGAGGATTCACCTCTTAGTTGCAAGAGAACAAAAGGTTTAGGTCCATTGAAAAAAGCATTCCATAATGAATCCATAGACAATGGGGCAAAACATTGCACTTTGTGTTTACTTATGTGGGCTACTATTTAATGTTGTTAGATCACCATATTGACATGATATGTGAAATCTATCAATGAAGCCCTTAAAGAGTTCACTAGCCTAGGGTATGAAAATGTTCATACCACCTCGTTGGCAAAAGAAATTAAACATGTCGAAGATGCATTGCAGCTCATCAAGGATTCATGAGTCGAGATAGGGGTGTGCATTGTTTCCACTGGATGGAAAGATACAACAAATAGGCCATTGATTAATGTAGTCACGTTTGCCTTAAAGGAGAAATGTTTATGAGGGCTGTTGATTGTGAGGGGAAAGTGAAGGATGCGCGATTCATTGTTGACACCCTGATATAGTTCGTTGAGGCGATGGGGCTTCAAAATGTTGTTCGACTTATAATTAACAATACAAAAATAGCAAAGCTGGGGGCATGTTTGTTGAGGTAAGGTATGGTCACATATTTTGGACACCTTTTGCCGTTTATTCCCTCAACCTTATGATGCGAAAAATGGGCACCAATATTGATTGGATCAAACAAGTCTCTGAGGAGGTGAGCGAGATTTAAATGTTCATAAGCAACCATCACATGTCCCAAGGCATCTTCAAGACCTTGAAGTTATTGCTATTAAAGGGAACTATCTTTTTATTTTTTTAAAAATATTCATGAATCATGTATAATTTTAATATAATTTTGTTAAGTTAGTAATTTGTAGATTTTTTGAATTTTGAACATTTTATTTTTTAATTTTGTATCAGGTTGTTTGGACTTGATTTGCCTCACATACACTCGTCTTGAGACGATTTGTCAAGGTGCATGAGGTATTGGGTAGCATGGTTATCAACCACCTTTGGGGTGTATGGAGGTAGTCAAACATTGAGAGGGCCTCAAAGGTGAAAGAGTTGATTCTTAATGAACGCGGGTGGAAAAATGTGAAGTATTTGCTCAATTTTACTGAGCCCATCATGAGTATGCCGAGATTTGTTGATATGAATTATCCATGTTTGGGTGAGAGTTATGATGAAATCAACCCAATGATTGAGAAGATTAAGTCCATTATAAATGCCTAAGACAAATATCATACAAAGAGGTTCTTCAAGGAATGCAGTTGTATTTCATTGATAGGTGGAACAAAATGACCAACCCATTGCATCTTCTTGCTTTTGCCTTGACTCTCAAATACAACAACACGAAGATCCTTTCTTTGACTATATAGGAATGTTGAGCTTAGTGACTGATATAAGGTGGTTTTCTTAAGTCTCTTTCACGATCTAGAAGTAGTAGACATAGTTATGAGAGAATTTGGGCATTTCATGACCTCCATGGGTAACCCCCTTGGCGCTCTTTATGACAAGTACAAGAAGGATGCTTGTACGTGGTGGTACTTCCATGGGCAAGCATCCACCCACCTCCAACCACTTGCGACAAAAGTTTTATCACAAATAAGGTTTTAATTTTTTAAACTCTACTTTTCTTTTTGACGTTATGTTTTAACTTCTAACTTTTTGTAAAATTTAATTGACTTTGTGGTGTAACAGTTAAAGTGGATGTATTCATATCGGAGCAACCCAGTTTCAAATCCCACCAGTGATCAGGTTACCCACAATAGGGGACATAATATTGGCTGAATGGCAAAGGGGAGGTACGGGGATTGAAACTATCACTTGTGTTCCAGAATGGGTGTGGGCCCACCAATCCCACATTAACATCCATAAAAAAAAATTTAGTTGACTTTGCGACTAGCCTCAATAGGTTGCGAATTCCTCTTCAGCTGAGTGGAATTGGGGTCCATACACCTTTATCCACTTAGTTAAATACAAGAAGTTGGCAGGGAAAAAGGTGGAGGATTTGGTCTATTTGCATTGTAACCTATCTCTTATAACCAGTGTTTCACAGGGATGCTTTCCCCAAATTTGGGTGATGTCTTGGACGTCCTGAACATTTCGGGAACTTGGGGACTTAGACGGGAGGTCCCCAATGTAAAAAATAAAATTCTGATGCTTTTATTTTAAAAGACCCCCACCCCAAAAATGTTGTTATTTTCACAAAAACATTGAACCTGAAACCTGAAAGTACCCTGAAAAACATTAAATAAAGTTAAAATTGCTAATTTCATTGAATAAAGTTAAAATATTTAAATATTAATATTTATATATTATTTTAAGAGGTGCCCCCCCACCGTCATGAAAATCTAGCAATTTTTTTCCATCTCGGAAACCTCCTCACCATGTCTCCATGTTCCTCTATCTCTGAGACTTAGGTAACTATGCTTCTAACACAAAATCAAGATGAGTACAAGCAAGGGACAACAAAGTGTTGGGATGTGGACCCAAAGACTATTGATTTGGATGTTTCCATAGCCTACCTTTCATCGCTTGACACAAAACTAATAGGTTCTTCACACAACGTGCATAACAGTGCTAGTGGGAATGGCACTGCTACTGCTTGTGATTATAATGAATCACTTGATGATGCTTTGGATGAAGTCATTGAAGACCAATATGAATATAATGAATACGCTGATTTGTCTTGATTTTTGTGCATACATTTTCACATTTGCACTATTTACTTGTTCTAAGACTAATCTAAGTTCGACCATCGAATGAAATGACATTTGACATTGAATTATCAGTTTGTTTTGTTGCTATATAACTTTTTTTGTTTACTCTGGATATTACATGGTTGATTTTGCTTAAGTGGCTATATTTTCAATATTTTTTATATATTTTTGTACTGTCCTACCCAAAAACATAGCCAGGCCAAAAAAATTGTTGTACCGGTGTATTGGAACATGTACCCATACCGATACTAGGATCTTCTATTTAGTGCCACCAATTTCTTATTATTGGTGACCGAATTCACTTGGAACTTGTCATGGCGAAATCGTGACATCTCTATACCTTCCCTAATGACACACATTGTCATCATGTCCTTTTTCAAGTGATTGATTACTTTCTGCAAATGAAAAGCATGCAAACTTGAAATGCCTATTGTTAATATAGCCTTACGTTTGACTTGCATATCCAGGTAACCAATCCAACCTCTCCATGTGGTTGCCACCCTAGTGCGTTTAGTGTTTTCTTGAAGTCTTGCAATCATGTCATCTTGGATTGCTTGCCACTTGTGACTCTTCATTCCATACCAGGGTCTCTTCTTCAGTCTACCATCTGCCAACGTGTGGGAGTCCTAATTGCCACATGCTACTCAAATTATCCTCCTGTGAGACAATTGGCGAGCATTCATGAGTAAGGTCTAGTTTGATAAAGTTTGCAAAAATCTTTAGATAGGCCTTAAGCAACATCATCTTGTATTTTTTTAACTTGCAATCTTTCCCAATTAGGAAATGTTTTCTTTTGCATAGTATCACACATTAGAGCTAGAAATTTTGATGGAAACAAAAATTTAGGTAGGTTTCTTCTGGAATTTGGAAAATAACTTTGTTATGCAGTTGTTTTCAAAAGAACCTTATTTATTATTACACTATGAAAAAACTAATCTCAAAACCAAAAATGTGGGTGTATAAGAGTGAGACATTCTTTCCATGGTTGTTGCTATGCTTTAGAAATGTCATACATCGATTTTTATTGAAGGAACACGTTGTGTTATGCTTGGTGAATTTAGTTGTCTTCTCCTGTTTTATGACCATACACATTACCAGGATTGTTCCAAGAATCGACTCCATAATGGTAGAAGGTATTGAGATAGGGTTTGTTAACATTAATAATCAAGCCCTTCTTGAGAGTCCAATGCCTTTTATTGTGATTCGTTTTCTTCGCATTCCAAATAGTTGAAGAACTATGAAGAATAGAAACTTGAGATGATTTCCATGATTTTATCTTCGTGTCCTGATATATTTTATTGTCTTTTGCCCTTTTGAAATGGCCCTAGAGTTGTTTGTTTGGATAAGTGTATAATGCATTTGGTAATGTAATACCTTGCTCTATGGTGATCACTAACTTTCTTTCACCATCACCTCTTTAATAGTTTCTTGTAGGGACTCAAAATCATCTTTGAACCAAACAATTGTCATCAAGAGAGCTTTCCAAGTTGATCCCCACATTTCTGAGAAGATCTGCCACCTTTCTGTGCTCCCAAAAACAATGACACAATGTAATGCTCAACTGTCTGGCATATAATTTCCTCTCTCAAAGTGTCAAGTTGTTGGTTTCTGTACTGTTCTTTAGAGATTAGCATTAATAGTCAAAAGTGTATCGCTCTCAAAATAAATGTTTTCTCGATTGAGTTATATAAGTAATTTGAAGCTTTGAATCAGAGTGAAGAGTTCAGCCTGATTATTTGTTTTCTTTTGCAGAAATCAAGCAAAGGAAAAAAATTCGTTTCCCTCATTGTCTCTGTAGATCCACTCACAATCCACCAACCTTGGGTTTCCTCTCAACACACCATCGATGTTAACCTTAAGGGAACATCATGGTGGAGGATTCTGCTTTAGAGTGTTTTTTGTCTACTTGATGCAAGTTTGGAACCTTTGTGTTACATGGTCTAAAAGTTTCCTTAGTATGGACTTGAATCATATTTCTTTAATTGAGACAAAGTCGACATCTTCCTCTTGTTTTTCCTCTCCGTCCACACCTGCCATAAAATCATAGTGGTCCCAATCCTGCATTTGTATTGCATCTCTCAGTTTCCTTTGGCACCCCCCAAAGGTCGATAGATTCCTTCAATTTAATCGATAGAAGGCCTATTCGTTTGTGCTTGTGTTGAAATGCAGACCAAATGTCCTTAAGTAGGAGCAATGTAGGGTAGACGGTTTTTGTTTTCTTCCCCTTGTTCACAGAACATACACATGGAGGGTCCATGGAGACCTCTCTTCTCGAATCGATCAGACATAAGGATATTGTCTTGAGCCATAGGTCATCCCTCTATGGTCCATATAAATTTCCAATTATTAGTTTGTTCCAATCTTTTTTCTCTGGCTATCAGCTTGTCGTAGCCTTCTTGACTGTGTAGATTCACGTTGGCTGTCCATTCCAAATCAGCTTGTCCTCTTGAAGAAGCTCGCCGCAGGTCCTCCAAAGTCTTGCTGTTTTGTTGACTTCAAGAAAGCCTTTGACTCAGTTTTAAAATACCTACTTTTACAAAAGTTGAGAGATTTTGGCATTCCATATTTTTTGATTACTGCAGCTTGGAGGCTTTTTTAGACAGTCATTAGGCAGCTTTGTACCCCTCACGGTTTGTCTGTTTTTGTGAAGAGAACCATTGGGGTCAAGCAAGGATGTCCTCTCTCATCGACCTTTTTCAGCATATACATTGATGAGTTGGAGAAGTTTCTTCGGTAGCATACCCATATGGATGATCGCTGTCTTTTGCATGACATGCTTATAGCCATCCTTCTTTTTGCTAATGATGTTGTCCTCTCACACTCTGTAGAGGGATTATGGTGACAACTTGATGCCCTTGCTCGCTTTGGCGAACTCCAATAGCTTGTGGTCAACCTTAGTGAAATTAAGGTTATGATCTTTAATATCTCCAAGTGCTCTCTCTCCAGATTCCAATTTTTATACAAAGGGGAACTTCTTGAGATCACATCAGCCTACACTTATTTGGGGTCCAATTTTTTGGCCCATGCTTTAACATGAAGTTTGTCGCTCAACCATGCCTTTGCAAAGGGTATACCTCTTTCTATTTTGGAACGTCAGTGTTTCCATATCCACTTCTTGGACATCCCTTCCTAATTACACTTGTTTGATACTATCATCATACCTATAGTTTTGTATGGTTCAGAGGTTTGGGGACCTAGCCTAGGGGCAATTGACTGGGCCCATACTGAGAGGGTCTAGGCTCTCATGTTGTAGCGCATGATTCGTTGCAAGCGGACAATTCCTCAGTGCATCATCCAAGCTAAATTTGTCTCCAAACCGTTATGCCTTTAGATTATATCCTTGGGGGACTCAACTTCTGGTTGCCCTCACTATCTCCAACACCATTGGTCCCATGGCTTGAGGTTTCCCCTTGGCTAGATGAGAGTTTGTTTTCCCCAGTTATGGGCTAAAATAGACCATCACATTCTCTGTCAGGATCGGTTCTATTGTCTTTGCTCCCTCTAGGAGGTGGAGATCGAGGACATCATTTCTAGATGCCCCATTTATTATGAGATTCGGGGAATATATCACTGCCTTTTGTGTCACAAGGTTCGCCATTTTTTAAGGGTAAAAAATGGAATTCGCCAATTTTTATACCACCGCAAAAAAACGTTGATTTGTTATGTAGCATGCCGTACGGTACCAAAAATAAATAGAGGGGAAAATGGTCGAGCAGAGAGTTTATATTTTCTTTATTCTACTTCCATCCTGCAACTTGTACGCTTCTGTCTGCACTCTTTCGCGTGTCTATTGCATCTACAGTTTCATGGGCTGAGAGTGCCTTTCTGCCGCAGAGTTGTCAGTGCAGAGCTGTGGGCAAAATTGTGAGCATGGAGCAGCGTTCATGCTGTAGTAATGTTTAAGGAAGCGTGGAGCCAACATGGAGCGAGTGAGCGTGGACCCTGTTTAGTGAGGTAATGTTATATTCTTATGCATTTTAATTTTAATCTTTCATTTAATTTTTTATAAAGTTTGTTTTCGAATTTTTTTTAGTCTTTTTTTTTAATATTTTTAATTGTTTTAAGTTTATTTTCTTGTAGTATTTGTTTTAAAAATTTATGTTTTGAGTGATATTTTTTTAATAATATTTTATCTTTATTTTATTTTTTTAATTTGTTTTATCTTTTTAATACATATTTAAATTATATATAAATATTTTATTTTTTTAATCATATATTCATTTTATTATTGTATTTTATTTAAATTTATTTTAATATTTTTATTTTATCTATTTTCGAATTTAATGACGATTTTTTTTTTGAATTTTATTCATTGGCGAACTTGAACCGAATTTTATCCCCGTTTAACTTGAACCTTGTGACTTAGACTGCCTCTATAGAGTCTCGGACAACACTCTAGCTACTTTCTTTAGATATACAGACCAATGGTGCTTGGTTTGTTATCTTCATGAGGCGTCACCCTTAGGTGCAAATTCCTATAGGAGGAACCTAGAGGCTCTAGAGCTCCCCTATTGATCATCTATTTTTTTCAGCCCATCCAAGTGATTGGTAACACCAAGGGTCCTTTGGACACTAGTACATCACACATTAGAGCTGATAGATCAGTTAGTTGATGCTTCTCTTATGACATCATTACTACTCAGACTACCCAAATCTTTAGGCCTGCTTTATGAGTTTCTTTTCTACTATGGGAGTTACACCGACCTTGGATGTTAGGGGAGAATTTAGAGGAAGTGTCTTGCTTCCTCCTAGGATCCCCTGACCTGGGTCCTCTGACCTTGTATACTCAGCAGACAACATTATCATATCTCTCATAGTGATCGATAATGTCTCAGATGATCCCTCCACTTCAGGGACAGATAAAGACATTCAATGAGATTTGCTTCCAATCTTCACTAGCACATGATTTTGGGGCTTTTGTTTCGCCTCTTATTGCTATTTGTATTAGTTTCTTTGCCACTTGTGTTAGTGGCGCGCTGTTCTATTTTGTTTTCGTACTTTATTTCTTTGGTTTGCCTCTAGGATCCTCTCTTCCAAGAAAAGTCTGTTGCTATTGGTTGTATCCTTCAGTCCCATTCACCTACTTTTGGTCATCTGTCAACATTAATATAATTCTTTTCTTTCATTCTTTGTGTATTGGGTACAAGGGAAATGAAAGTAGTGTTCATTTCCTCGAGTATCTTTCTGTATTGCACTGCCTCCTCAATTGTTTGATAATCCGGTGTTTTACTAGGTCCTAAAAAGGATGGAAGAAACCTGTCGGAAATTTATCTGGTCGTGGGAATTTATTTCTTTTTGTTTTGAAATTTGCAGCACGCACCTCCTCCTATGTCATGGGGTCAATTAAAAGCTGGTTATCTTCCTCTTTCACCAATATCAGAATGTTTCAGCAGCTTTGTTCTTGGCTTCTTTGACAAGTTTCTTCCATCCAGAAAGAGGTCTGAAAATAGTTCGTTTCCACATTAATAGCTGAGGGGCTGGTAACACCATTACAATCTGGACATTGAATTGAACTAAAATTGCTCTTTACCTATTTATCATAGTGGTTTTTTTGAAAGAATATGGTATCATTCCCAACAGGAAAGCAAAAGAGGCAGTGTGGGATAAGCCAATAGACACTGAGATAGTAGACCTGTAGTAGGTTCAAGACCACAAGGTACCCAAGGAGCGAAAAAAATTAAAAAGAATAGGAAAAGTAGGGGAGCAAAGGAAACAATTTTTCTACAACATTTTATCATTGGGCGAACAAGCCCCATTTGCTATTGTATATTTCAAGGTCAAATTCCAATGGAATGATGCAATTATAAGTTGTCCCAGTAATATTTCCATACCCCAAAACAAAGTATATTCTAGAAAAATCAGCTTAAAAATTGATTTGCCCAAGTGTATTAGAGAAGCACTCTCTTAGGTAGTTAGTTGGGTTAACTCAGGACATATTCTAGAAAAATCAGTTTCATTTTAACTCAATCTTGCGATCTCTAACCAAGATGTGATTATGGTAGCATCCTTGTTGTTGAAAGGATCAACATATATGGTTTTTATGCTGGAAAGATGATACGAGCTTGATTATGGTCATGTTGGAAACTTTTCGTATGGATGTTCTCAAGGAATTTGAAAAATGTTGATGATTATCTTGATCTATTGACTTGCTGGTGACAAGTAAATTTGTGGATGGCTTTTATCTGAATGATAGTATTACATTGTAAGTTTATCTTAGTAATAGTTTGTATAGTTGCCATGTTCGGTCGAACAAGGCTGAAGTTCGGTTCGAACCAAACAAATTGGGCCGACTGAATTTGTTTGGTCAAGTTCGACCGTTCACTTTTTTCACATTTTTATTAAAAATATTTAATAAAACATTTAAAATATTATTTTCAAACCAAACCGTCACTCAGAGTCAATGGTGACGCAAACCTAAAGGCATAAGGAAAACAAACGAATAACTCTGAAGAAAAGTCTGTGCCTATCGCCGTTCGCATTTAGAGTTTAAGCGAAGGTTTGGTGACTGTTTGGCTGTTTGGCGAGGCGGAAGACTGAAACGGTGAAAGCTTGAAACCCGTCGAAGACCTAAACTCATTTCCCTGTCGCCGTTTGGCCATTGCCATCTGCCATCGCCGGCGACCACATTGAACAGGTAGCGTTTTACAAGTCTTTACCCCTGGGAGTTGGGCCTTTACAACTTTAAACTTGGTGTTTAGTTTTATGTTTAGTATTTACTATTTAATTTTAAACTTTTACAATGTATATGTGTAAAGTTAAACAATAAATTTTTTTGTAAGTTATTAATAATTTAAATTAAATTTATTTATATATTAATATTTAATATTTTATTGGTCTATTATTATTTTTATTAAAATTTGAAATATTATTAAGTATATATTTTGCTATCATGTGTTATCAACTTATTTATGTTTATGTTTTATGAATATATATGATATATTTATTTTTTATAATTTATAAAAAAATTCTAACGAACTACTTCCGAACTGAACTTATTTCAAAATCCCAAACTTCCAAACTTTTTTCCCCTTCCGAACAACCCGATCTTTTCGAACAACTTAACTATGATAGTTTGACACCCCAAATCAACCTCAAAATTAATCTGCCCAAGTGTAATGGAGAAAATTACTCTCAAGGTAGCTGGGTTAGCAAATACGTTTTCATTTTAACTCAGTCCTCCCATTTCTAATTGTTGAAAGGAAATATATATATATATATATATATATATATATATATATATATATATATATATATATATATAATGCTTGGGAAGGTGGTATAAGCTTGATTACGTCCATGTTGAAACCTTATGTTTCTTCTTGAGAAATTCTGAAATATCGGTAATGATTATTTCATTTATTGACTTGCCCGTGACAAAGTAAATATGTGGATGAGTATTATATATATATATAATGCTGGGAAGGTGGTATAAGCTTGATTACAGCTATGTTGAAACCTTCCTTATGTTTTTTCTTGAGAAATTCTGAAATATCAGTGATGATTATTTCATTTATTGACTTGCTTGTGACAAAGTAAATTTGTGGACGAGTGATATATACATATATATATATTAGCTGGGAAAGTAGTGTAAGCTTGATTACGGCCATGTTGAAACCTTCCTTATGTTTTTTATTGAGAAATTCTGAAATATCGGTGATGATTATTTCATTTATTGACTTGCCTATGACAAAGTAAATTTGTGGACTTGTGATCATCTGAATGATCGTCTCTATTAACCTGTGTTTGCAACATTCCCAAAGAATTCTTGTAAGTTTTGCATTGAATAACTTTAACCTAAATTTGAAAAATGAGAGTTTTTGCCTATCAAGGATATTGGGGAAGTTATCCAAAGAACTTGACAATCGAATTGCAAATTAGGTTTTAAACTGTTGACAATAGTTTGTTAAATGCACTTTTAAATTTATTCACGTTCAAACAAATATTTAACAGACTTACAAGCCTCCCAAGAACGAAGAACAAGGTAACCGTGACACAAAAATGCTAGACGTCCAGTCACAAACAAAATAAACTAATATTTCTGTGAACTGAAGAACAATGAAATACCCAGTGACAACAACAGTGAACTCAACAATGGTAACTTGGGCATGGATTCACTAAATGTATTGTTAGTAACGTTGGTCATTCACATCCAAGTATGGTAATAGCCAAAGGAAAATTTAAAGGCACGATTGACAGTTCTTGTGAACTCAGAAAGTACACAATTTTATTGATATAATGATGTGTCTCAATGACTGAAATTATATATGTATCCAAAATTGAACTTCAAAGTTAGTGGCGGTAATGACAATCTAATGATACTAAGAGTTAGGACAATTTCATACTCAGAATACAGGATTCCACCATAGTTACCATGAGATGTGGGGGTATGGGTACTGGTATGTGGACGGAGACGCCATTCAAATCAGGGTACGTGAGCAAATGAATAAGGGTATGGCTATATTGTATATAAATGTTGACTTCAAAAAATGTGGGTATGGGGACGGATACATGGTTCTTTTTGCAATATTTCCTGGTAACTATGGATTACATACTTTAATTTTTAGTGTACGCAATACTGCTGAAAGTTTTTGCCACCTTCTTGGGAGCACAATTGTTTGAAAATTGTGATCTCTTAATTTTGAGTTAAAAAATTCATCAGTTTCAATTGGGCAGGCCATTGTTTTTGTGTCTGAACACGTTTTAAAGCTTGAGATTATCCAATAACTGGATTGAACTATCAATAGTTATATCCAAGAGAAAAGGTGTACATCATTTGTACTCTCCGTCAGCAGAACCATAAACCATGTTTTTCAATAATGATATGTTATATACCTAAAATGTAAAAATAATATAAATATAATTATTTATTATTAATATAAATGATATTTTATGCAATAGATATGAGGATTGGTCATCTGCCATTTTGGAGTGTATAAATATGTCAATCAGCATTTATCACTATTCATGCATATCTTACACAGATGTTACAAGTGGATTCTTGTGAGATAAAAACACATCATTTTCATGTCCCCAAACATGTTTTGAGATTTCTAGTCTGTCCTTAAGGGATTAGAAACGGTTAAGGGATTAGAAACGGTTCTCAAGATTATTTTAGAGTAATAGTTGGCTATTCAAGATAAAATCTGCATTTAAGTCCATTTGCATGTACTTCAATGGCAGTAAAAAAATTGCAAAAGTTTGGTATAGTTGCTTACATCAGTACTAAATGATTGCCTTGTTTCGTGCGGTGAGTACTTTTGTACAAATCAGTACGACACATCATTCTTCATACAATACAAGTTTTTGGTGCATCTTGTATTTTGAAACTTTGCCAATGTTATGAGATTAGGATGGAAATGGGTTGGCCAAACAAAGTACAAGTCCTAAGATCACTTCTCCCACTAATGCCTTTAGGCACGACCTAAGTCACAAGGTTTGAGTTCATGTACATGTTCGAGGAGGATAAAGTTTGGCTCTACTTCGCCAATGGATAAAGTTAGGAAAAAAAATATGTCATTAAGTTTGAACAATAGAACTTTTTTTAATCATTTTAATTTTCTAAAAAAAATGAATGCATAAATATGGCAGAGGGACAGACTAGCTGGGATGCAATCGAAAATTGTGGTGGCAGTTTTATATTTTATGAATTGTAAATAATTGTAGTATTCCATACTTGCATATACAATTCTTTTAATATAACTTTTATCTTATTAGCCTTAGCTCTCTATGGTGTACTGATACTGGACCAGCGTAGATGGTTAATCACTCTCTTTATAACATATGTGACATTTTAGTTGATTTTCCAAGTTACAATGAACTTGAGGCCATGCTTGTTGGAACAGAATTGATATTACCGTGATTTTGTGACTTATTTTATAACAAGTAGTGATACATTTTGTTGATGCTTCTTGTTGGTAACTTGTTCCAAAAAGAATGGTTCCTTGCAAATAATGTGCTTTCAGGGCAACTTCAGAAAGTGACAACAAAACAGAAGTGACATAAAATCAGTCAAAGAATGCGCTGGATGCATTATTTGCTCATTTCCATTGCAAATGGTGAAAGGTTGACCATGATAAGAAGACTTTATTAGGTTTCACTACATAGATAGATGCATACCAATAGAGGGTCCAAGCTCGTGAAATCAGGGGGGCAGTGGCTGAGCTGTAGAGTGTAGTTGTTGCCAAAAACACTGGTAAAAAGGTATCAGTTGCTTTCTTTTGGTGGGATCCATCACCCATCAGACACCTATTCCATTGTTACATAGAGAGTGCGAGGAAAGAATGGAGCATTGACATCAATTTATGTTTTCTTTTATAGTTTTTTTGCTATATTAAAATGCTTATGATGACCAGTTGTCATAAAAAAACATTCTTATAATGCCTTTCTTTTAGTATCACATGATTGGTCTCAGTTTTCATTTCTTTGAATGCGAACTTCTTAGGAGTTGGTTCTTATTGGAGCTATATCTTTTGTCTTGAATCAGATTGGGTGGCCAACATCATTGCCGACAAATGAGAAAGAATCATTTTTGAAAAATGTTTTGCGGGAAAAGGTATTAGTAGTTTGCAGACTCTTCCAAACACACCACAATTGATCACCATAGACTTTCAGCTTTACTGGATTTTTTTTAAAAGTACCTTCTCTATGAGTTCAACTATCCACGCATTCATTTTTCGCATTTGCTGTTTCAATGTTTCTTTTTCCTCGAATATATATTACATTGTGCCATTGAAGTGTATTTTCCTGATATACTTTTAGCAAGCATTATTAAATATGATACAATAGCATTTCGTTCTCAAATTTTTATGCTTGTAAACTACTGGCTGATATGTTGGACCCAAACATGGTTTGATGCCTCTACCTAGCATGGAGAGAACATACTTATTGATTGAAAAATTAAATTCATGTGATGTTAGGTTCACATTTAGACTGTAGCTTGAATATGTTCTTGGCAGATTTGCATCTTTGCTGAACTGGTGAAAAGCCATTCGAATTTTCAAGATAATAATGAAACTACACCTTCTACAATTCTGTATATTGCTGTTTTTGTATTGGTAGACGTGTGTCTTGCTGGTTGTAGTTGGTATTGCATTCTGCCAGGCATAATTGTCGAAAAATGTGTTTTAAGAGTGAGTGCGTGTGTGTGTGTGGGTATGTGCGTGCGTGCGGGTGTGTGCTTGCGCGCGCGTGTGTATTTCTTTGCAGGAATTAAAGGAAATCTAGTTGATATGTTAGAAGGTCGGAAATTGGTTTGGCTTTTGAACACTTCTTTAGGGTCAAGCTTATGCTCTTGCAAGATGCTTCCCTTTGTGTGTGTGTGTGTTTCTTTGTAGGAATAAATGGAAATCATTTGAACCTGTTCATGCATCTAATTGATATGTTAGAAGGTCAGAAATATGGAAGTCATCTTGAACCTGTTCATGCACCTAATTGATATGTTAGAAGGTCGGAAATTGGTTTGGATTTTGAATAGTTGTTTAGGGTCAAGCTTATGCTCTTGCAAGATGCTTCCCTTCCATTGCATTTTTTATGTGTATGATAAACTAATGGAATCTTGATGGATGTCAGCATTCTGCATTGGAAGATTATGCTGCAACTGGCAGCTTATCTTTGCGACCTGGAATTGAGAAGTAAGTGTGAATGAATTCACTTTTCATTTAGTCTGCATATGCAATTTGAAATTTTACTTTTATCAGTTTTTATCCTCAGTTAAGATGAATGTTTGGATGCCAAAAAATACTGTTTCCTGCATCATATTTCCTTTAATGAACACTTCTTTTTGGAATGTGTGTACATGGGTACTAGAATGCTATTTTCAAAATCCTGTTGCATCAGGTTTTGGAGACACGCGCACATGTATGCAAATTTTAAATGTGTGTGTGTGGGCGCACATGCATGTATAAAAATTTCTAATGTGCATGGTGACATATGTATGCTTTAAATTTAAAAATGAACGTGAATTTTTAGCAATTCAGAAATAAAATTGAGTTAAATTGTCATTGTTAGCAGACTTAAATTTATTCTAGAGAGTGATTTTAGTACAAGAGATGTAGCCAAATATATATTCATGTTTTTTTGAAAATTTAGCATTTGCTTACAACTTTATTCAAATCATTTGGCATTCAAAAGATGTTCGGAATTACATATTTGAATCAACAATACTTTCTCTTGCTAAAGGCCAACTTCTCTTGCCGCTAAAATTGCTCTCCTTGCGTTTCTTCTATTGCTGATTTTATTCTTCAATGAAGATAAAAGGACAAACTTGCATAACTTCTTCTACCAACCCACAATTCTTCTTCCCAACCAAGAAAAACAGCACCACCATGATAGAGCCAATACCAGATTTAAGTATGTTTTTAGGTGAATGGCTAGGTCTAAGGGGGCTAGGTTGGACAATAACAGGAGGGAGCAATGTACTTTTAGAACCTCTCCTAACAACCAAGGCTAAGAAACCTCCAAACGTAGAGATAAAATTGATAATATGTAAGTCCTTGTGGCCTTGTAGTGGGAAAGGAGAATTATAGGGCCTCAATGTTGGATAGAAATAGATCTACAATTTAGTACGAGAGAGAGTGTTTAGGTATCCTAGTAGCAACACACAAAGATGGATGCAATGCCACTGACCGATGCCCATTTGTTTGTGAATTCAAAGTATCCAAGGGTGATTAATATGCCCAATGTTTGAGATGGCCTAGAAGAAGGATGCCAATGGATGACGGAAAATGCAGGAAGGTGGAACCTTTCACTGCTAACACCTTAAAGAATGGTAGAATGCCTAATGACTTGATAGACTCGGATATTGCTTTTGGGCACATAGGCCTTTGTGTTTGTATTGAGTTGTTTTGTGATATTGAGAACATTGGATTGCCTAAGGATGCGTGGGAGACTTTTGAGACTCTTAAAGAGTTAAATGTGGCCATCCATCTTGATAGTCATGAGGTTGAGGAGGTTGTTATTACACCTACCCGTGTTTTAGTGTAGTAGCATAACCTTTCCACGCACTTGATTGGACACTCTATGCAGGCATAACTTCACAAATTGGTAAAACAATATGGAGATGTCTTGTAGGGGCCAAAAGGGATTCCGATGGACTTGGTTTTGGGTTTTCAATTCCAAACACTATCATAATTCAATTTGCGAGAATGATGAGATCTAACACTGGTAGCTCATTGACCAAGGGAAGATCATACCCAACTCCACACCTTGGTTTTGGGTTTTCAATTCCAAACACTATCATAATTCAATTTGGGAGAATGATGAGATCTAACACTGGTAGCTCATCGACCAAGGGAAGATCAAACCCAATTCCACACCTCGTGGCAGCTTGATCATTCATGCACCAATAAAGTATGGTTTGTGGCACCTCTGCATTGACTATGATGTGTTGAACAAGATCATTGTTAAGAATCCGTAGCCATTATTGCATATTTATAATCTTTTGGACAACTTCACGGCGCAAAATATTTCATCAAAATCTAGAGGATGTATCGAGGAAAACTTACAATACTAAAGAAGTTTTGTATGAATGGTTGGTTATGCATTGTGCTTGACGAATTCGCCAACACCATTCATGTGCATGATGAATGACATACTCGGGGCTTCTACCATCTTTTTTGTCATTGTATATTTGAATGCCATCCTCATCTATAGCAAGAATTGGGAAGAGCACATTGTGCATGTTACACGCATCTTAGATACACTGGGCTGACACAAATTGCAAGTTAACTTTGACAAGTATACCTACAGTTTCGTGCAAACTTTGTATTTAGGCTACATTAGTTATCGTTCATGTATTCATGTGGATGTTGAAAAGATCAAATTATAAAGGATTAGCCCTACCTATGCAATCTCACAAAGTTATTTAGTTTCCTTGGACCTGTGAACTTATATCAAAGGTTTGTGCTAGGATTCTCTTGCATATCTTGGTGGTTGAACCAAATAATTTGCACCAAAAGTGCATTTCGTGGGATGCCTGCACATCATCAGGCCTTTGATGAATTCAAAGGATGATTGTGTATTGTGCTGGTGTTAGCACCTTTGATGAAGTCAAAAGATGACTGTGTTCTTCACTGGTGTTAGCCATGCTTTGCATCGACCTGCCATTTGAGACTTAGACAAACACATTGGATTATGTGCTCGATTGTGCTCACTCAACTTTGACATCCTATTTCTTCTTTCAAAGACTCCTAGTGGCATCATGCAAGGGTACTCCACTTATGAAACGGAATTATACACCATAGTTCAAGCAGTAAAGCAATGATGATATTGCATCTTAGGGAAGGTTACCGTCATTTACTTGAATCACAAGCTTCTTCAATTTTCACACACAACTTGGAAAATGCACGACACATGAAATGGATGACTTACTTGGAGTAGTTCCATTTGGTGATCAGCCATAAGAAGGGAAAGGACAGGAAAGCAACATATTGTTTGAGTTGACTGCCTGTCAAAAGATTCTTGATTGTGCTTGAGACTTGGGGACAACTTTAAAATTGGCTTTTTTTGTACTCAATAGATCCATATTTTGTGTAAACCTACTTCACTCTTGCACAAGATAAATAGGTTTCCAATTCCTTCTTGTCCAACAAGCTTCTTTGCAACCTTTGACAGCCTTGCATATCATCTGTTACACCATGCTAACAAATCATTCAATAGGCGCACCACTCCAAAGCAGTTGGGCACTTTGGCATCCACAAAAACTCTTGGTACATTCCAACAACATTTTTACTGGTCATATATGCACAAGGATATTGAAGCTCAAATCAATTCGTACATCTTTGACAACATAGCTAAAATGGCAAATCGAAAGCCTTGGTTTTATACAGCTAAACTGGTCCCATACAAGCCACGGGAATCCATTAACATTGACTTTTTTCTGGTCTTCCTATGATGAATTATAAAAATAAGCTAGTCTTTGCTATAGCAGCCAAATTTTCCAAAATAGCTATCATGGTTGCATCCAAAAAGTTTTGAACACAATTTTGATTGCCAAATGTTTTGAACTCCATGTTTGCTTTGGGTCCCTTCATCAATTGTGTTTGGCCACCACTCGCGGTTTGCTAATCATTTTTGGCATGCCTTGTGGGACATGTTTGATAGTGGGTTGGATTGATCGATAATGTTTACTCCCAGAAGGATGAACAACCATAAGTGGTCAACATATTTCATTCATTTGTTGTGTACAATGCTCATTTTCCCCCATCGGACAAGAACCTACCTTACATCTAGCATGCCGACAATAAGGGTCTTTGTAGCTCCACTAGGCATACTCCTTGCTAGACATGCCTTTGGTTGAACCAACAATACCTCTTGAGATTGTCTATTGGTGCCATTGACTTTGGAGTCTCTGACATAGGAAAATAAATGAGATAGAGAAAAAAGGTTTTTACAAAATATTCCACAAGTGCATCGACAAGTTCAAATTTTTTCATGTCTACACCAGAAATATAAGTAGCCCATGATGCTCATGGCACTAAACATAACTTTCAATTTGGTGATAAGGTTTGGTGGCAACTTTAGAATGGGCATGACTGAAAGGTCCTCACAAGATCAAACCCTTACTTATGGTCTGTACACCATCTTGAAGACAACAAAAGACTGATTTTGAACTAGGCCTGCCACCTTACTTTGTGAACATCTCAGTGTTCAATGTCGAGTGTCTAAAGCATAAATATCCCATGATGCTCATGGCACTAAACATAACTCTCAATTTGGTGATAAGGTTTGGTGGCAACTTTAGAATGGGCATGACTGAAAGGTCCTCACAAGATCAAACCCTTATTTATGGTCTGTACACCATCTTGAAGACAACAAAAGACTGATTTTGAACTAGGCCTGCCACCTTACTTTGTGAACATCTCAGTGTTCAATGTCAAGTGTCTAAAGCCTTATACGACATCTCTATTAGAGCTAGTAGTAGTTCAACATCCAATTGAATTGGATCTAGAAAATTGGATGTCCGTGCAGAAGGACCAAATCATCGACATGTATTTTACATGCACATGCACATGCACATGCATAGACGCTTTTAGGTTGTTTATAAATGTTAAGGTGGGAGAATGTGTGGATCGAGTTAAGTAGCACACCCTCCAACTACATCAACCTCAAGTCACTCTATTGAAGGAAGATGCAATGGGGGCCATTGTCTCTCAAGGAGGGGTGAATTATCCAATCATCAAAAGGGAAGATTGTGTGCAACATAGCAACAAAGATTATTGCATGCAACCATTAGCACCTTTATTGGCTTTCCAAAATTCCTTTGCAAAAGATATTTTGCACACAAGATGTGCCTTGTGATGTGCCATGGGAATCTTCTCGGATTGTGCCAGACAATTGAATGGCTGCTTGTGCACTTTACAATTGTGCAGTGGGGATATGAACTGTCACAACTAAGGATGTTGCATGAAGTTGAATCATATGTAACAAAATCTTTCTGTATTAGCATAACTGCATGTATTTGACTTCTAAAAAGGGGAGGCGATTCAAATTGTTTGTTCATGGTTCAATCATATCATAAAGTTCATGTATAATATCCTATTCATGAAGAAGCAGAGCTTGTTATGCCACACCTCTATTTCGTATGGATGTGTAATTGTCAATTGCTGGGCTCGATATTTTTGTTGCATGTTCATATTTCCCATAATACATTTAAATGAGTGTCTAGTGAATTGAGTGTGATGTACCCTGTGCTATCATCCTAAGCATTGCAGTGTGGACTGATTTCCCTAATGTCAGTTGAGGGTCAAATTTCACCACTAAAGGTTATGCTAGTGATCCTTGAAATTGATGCTAGTAGGGGACTCATCCAACCTCCAATATGGATGTTGGCAACCCAGGAGTGTGGTGACAACAATGGGGGTTAATATTGGGGTTCATGTGTGATGTAGGAACATTCAGGGTTGATAAACAATCTTGCATCACGAAAAAATATCTATTGTGTGTCAACGACTTGTCGGGCTGTTGATATTGTTGTGCTTGTCAAAGATGATCAGGAAAAGTCTGAGAAACATCTCTAGAAATCCTACACCTCAGGGACATCAAGTGAAGAAGGCTTCATCATCTAACAGGGTTCAATTTGACCCTTCCCGGATATACGACTAAACTGCTTGTTAAGATCGACAACAGTTTTTAAACTGCTGGTTTGCATTAACTGGTGGGTTTGAAACTGTCACCCTGTAGTAAGTGGCAGTTTCACTTGCGTTGGTTACAAAATAAGAGTAATGGCCTAGGATATTGGATTTTGACATTTGGACCATTTTCCAAGAACAAGGGAACTCAAACAGGAACCCCCTAAGTTTGTGAAGAGACAAAAGAGGTTCAAATCAGTTGGTTAGGGAGTTAGTTTTAGAGAGAGAGGATGCTGAATTAGAGTGAGGGTAGCTTCAGGTGGTAAAGTGTGGGTGTGAATGTAAGAGTTGGGAGATAAAAGTTCACTCAAGTCCCTTGAGTAACATCATCTTCATGTTTATATTTCAATAAACAAGACAAGGTTGTGTGTGAAAATATCTATAATATTGTCATCTGATTACAATAAAGTGTGAGTTTGGTCTCAATTCTGAATGTGCTGTGTCAAGGTGTGTGTCCATTGGCGAGTGTTGAATCTAGGCTGCAGTAAAAGACTGCTATTAATTTGGTTCACTCCTACATGTCTTGCATCATTTGGAATGAAAGCAGGTAGTGTCTTGCATAGTGGATGTGTGAGGCTCCAGTTGAGTCTATTGTTAGAAGAGGCAAAGGCAAAATCAATATTAGGTATAGGATGGTTGGAAAGTTGAAAGCTAAGTTTCTACCTTTGGATTATCAACTAATTTTGCTTAAGTAGCTGCAATAATTGAAGCAAAAGGACATGAGTGTAAAGGATTACACGGAGGAGTTTTACAAGCTCACAATTTGGGCTGGTCATGTTGAGGATGACAAAGAGATCTCAAGGTATGTGATTTGTCTTCATATTTCCATACAAGATATGTTTCAAATGGTCAAGCTGTGTTCAGTACAAAAACCCTATCAATGTGCTTTGAAGGCTGAAGAGAAGTTGTCAAGGAGACAACAAAATATGACAAGAGGTAGAGAAAGGTTTTTAAGAGGCAGAGGAAGCTTTTCAAGTGGAAGAGGTTAAGCAAATACTGGAAGAGGACATCATACTCATGAGGGAGAAGCTAGTACTTCTCAAAATCACAATCATGCACTAAGAGGAAGAGGATATCCTTTAAAAGGAAGAGGATACTATGGTAGAGGAAGAGGTAGGGTTTTCATGGGTACATGCTTTATGTGTGGAGATGTTGGGCATAGAGCCTTTGAGTGCTCATAAGAACAACAAAAGAAAGTAGAAGAAATGAGGCTAGCAATCACGTTGCACAAACGAATGAGGAAAGTGTTGCATCATCCAATCACACATAAGAACTAGAACATAAAGAATTTCTCATGATGAAGAGTGTTGCTAAAACCAGCCAAGGAGGAGAATGAACTAGTGTAAATAATGAATCTTTTCTGCACCATATGAAAATCTGGAGGTAAGAGTTGTGAGGTCATTGTTTATAGTGATAGCACGGACAATTTGGTGTCTAATGAAATGGTAGATAAGCTTGGGCTGAAACGAGTGGCACAACCAAATCCGTAGAGCCTTTGAGTGCCTATAAGTACAACAAAAAAAAGTAGAAGAAATGAGGCTAGCAATCACATTTCACAAGCGGATGAGGAAAGTGTTGCATCATCCAATCACACAGAAGAATTAGAACATGGAGAATTTATCATGAAAAGGAGTGTTGCTAAAACCAACCAAGGAGGAGAATGAATAGGTGCAAAGAATCTTTTTTGAACCATATGAAAATCTAGAGGTAAGTGTTGTGAGTTCATTGTTGATAGTGATGGCATGGTTGATTTGGTATCTAATGAAATGGTAGATAAGCTTGGGCTGAAAGGAGTGGCACACCCAAATCTATGTAGGGTGTCTTGGTTGCAAAAAGGACATCAGATTTTGGTGAATGAACAATGTGTGGTCAATTTCCAGTTTGGGTCTTATAAGGATGAAGTTTTGTGTGACATTATGCATGTGGATGTATGTCATGTATTGTTAGGTATGCCTTGGCAATTCGATAGGAAGGCTATACGTGATGGTAGAGACAATCCCTACACACTTGTGAAGGATGGTAGGAAGTATACATTGGACCCATTGAAGGCAAAGAGGAATAAGTGAGCAACAACTTTAAAGTGTTGATTATTTCCAGAATACAGTTTTTGAAAAAGGCAAAGAAGGAAAATGCATGTTTTGCATTCATCCCCAAACCCATACAAGCTGGAACATTGGATAAGGTGAGTGAAATTCCACATAAAGTGAAGGATTTGTTGGGAGAATATAGTGAGATTATTTCCTAGGTTTTGTTGAATGGATTGCCATCCATGAGGAGCATTATCCATCACATGGATTTGATTCCGGATCTAGTTTGCCAAACAAGGCAGCCCATAGTTGGGGAATGACATATGTGCACGGATTCTAGAGCCGTCAACAAGATTACAGTCAAGTAAAGATTTCCATTGCCTTAGTTGGATGACTTGATGGATTATTTGAGTGGAGCAAAATACTTAACAAATATTGATTTGAAGGGTGGATATGGCCAAATCAAAATTCAGGAAGGTAATTAATGGAAGACCGCATTACCACATTCTAGATAAAGGATGGTTTGTACAAATTGCTAGTTATACCTTTTGGTGTGACAAATGCATCAAGCACATTCATGAGACTCATGAATGAAGTGTTGAAGCCATATTTGGGTAAGTTTGTCAATGTTTATTTGGATGATATTTTGGTTTTTTAGTAAAACAAAAGGGAAGCATTTAATGCATTTGAAACAAGTTTTTAAAAAAAAAAAAAAAAAATGCTTGTCAACTTGAAGTATAGTTTTATGAAGGAAAAATTGATCTATTTGGGTTTTGTGGTCTCACATGATGGGTTGAGCATGGATCCGGAAAGGTAAAAGACATTGTTGAGTTGCCATCACCAAAGGAAATGTTTGAAGCAAGAAGTTTCCATGGGTTAGCTGTTTTTTTTTACCGGAAGTTCATTAGAAACTTTAGCAAAATATGTGCACCCATCACAGAACAATGACCGGTGATAGAAAAGGATTTACACAGACAGTTGCAGCTGAGAATAGCTTTAAAATTTTGAAGAAAAAAGTGACTGAACAACTAGTGTTATTATTACTAGATTTCAACAAGCAGTTCCAAGTTGATTGTGATACTAGTGGTACAACGGTAGGTGTAGTTTTGAGTGAAGACGACAAGCCCATTTCTTACTTTAGTGAGATGTTGAATGATAACAAGTGGTCTTATTCGGTTTATGATCAAGAGTTTTATGCCATAGTGCAAGCTATCAAGAAATGGAGACACTTTTTGTTTTTGAAGGAATTTGTTTTGTACATGGATCTTAAAACATTGTAGTTTATAAACATCCAACATAAGTTGAACCAAAAGCACATGAAGTGGGTTGAATATCTTTGAAGTTATTCATTTGTTTTGAAGTATAGAAGCGGGAAGTAAAATAGACTTGTAGATGTATTGAGTAGGAGATGTGTTTTGTTGAATGGGATGAGACTGAAGGTAGTTGGGTTTTGACTAAATTAAGGATTTCTATGAGTGGTATTTGGATTTTAGAGATGCTTGGGTAGCGTGCAAGAAACCAACTGACAAGGATAAAACTATATGATTGGTTTTTTTTGCAAGACGGGCTATTATTCAAAAGACAATAGTTGTGTTTACCGTTGATAGGAGAAAAGCATAGTGGAGGACTAGATGGTCATTTTGGAGCGGATAAAACATTGGTGCAGCTGAGTGAGAAAAATTATTGGCCTAAGATGAGTGGGGATGTGAAGGGATTTGTGCAAAGTTGTAGAGTTTGCCAACATTCCAAGGGTAAATTTAGAATGCAAATTTGTATAGACCATTGCCAATACCAAAGAGACTGTGAGAGGACATAAGCATGAACTTCGTTCTTGGGTTACCAAGGATTTTTTTTGGTAGATTTTCAAAGATGACATATTTCATTGCATGCAAGAAGACTAGTGATGCCACAAACATTGAAAAATTGTTTTTTTAAAGATAAAGTAAGATTGCACAAATCTCCCAAAAGTATAATTTCAGATAGAGATACCAATTTAATTGGTCTTTTTTGGAGAGCTTTGTGGAAAACGTTGCGCACAAGGTTGAATTTTAGTTCAACATTTCATCCACAAACGGATGGGAAAACAGTGGTGAATAAAAGCTTTAGGAATTTGTTGAGTTGCTTGATAGGGAACAAGCCCAAACAATGGCATATGATTCTAGTACAAGCTGAGTTAGCTTACAAAAACCTAGACAATAGAAGTACAATGAAGAGTGCATTTTAGATTGTGTATAGTTGCAACCTTAGAGGTGCTACTGATTTGAGAGATATAGTTGATTAGAGTAGACAAAGTGTTGAAGTAGAAGACTATGTGGAGTATATGCAAGAAGTGCATCAAGAGGGGAGAGGTATATTGGAGAAGAAGGTCATGAAATTATAAGTAGCATGCCGATCTCAAGAGAAGAGAATAAGAATTCCAAGTGGGTGACTTGATTTTGGCTTATTTGAGAAAATAATGGTATCCAAAAGGTACATATAGCAATCTTAAGTGCAAAAAGATTGGAAGAAGAATTGTTTCTAAAAGTTACATATAATAAACTCAAGGTTAATTAGCAAGAGCTCATGGATCTTTATTCTTACCCAAGGTGTATTATGCAAGAGCATCTGGGGCCGATAATCAATCTTGTATCATCCAAAAATATATGTTGTGTCAACACGTGTTTGCGACTTGTCGGCAATGTTGGCAATGTTGCGCTTGTTGAAGACGATCAGAACAAGTTCGAGAAACATCTCCAAAAATTCAATACCCTTGAAACATCAAGTGAGGAAGGATTGATTTATTGACAGGGTTCAATTTGACCCTTTATGGATAGATGACAAAACTGTCGTTCTATAATAAGCGGTAATTTCACTCACATTGGTTCCAAAAAAAGAGTAACTGCATAGGATGATGTTTTTTCATATTTTGACTATTTTCCAAGATCATGGGAACAAGAAGTAGCACTCCAAAAGTTAATGAAGAGACAAAAGAGATTCAAATCAGTTTGAGTTAGGGAGTTAGCTTCAAAGAGAAAGGAAGTTGAGTTAGAGTGAGGGTAGCATCAGGTGGAGAAGTGTGGGTGTGAATGTAAAAGTAGGGAGTAGCAAAAATTGCCCAAATCCATTGAGGGACTATGTATGGGTTTCATCTTCATGTTTGTATTTCAATAAACAAGACAAGTGTGTATGTGTGTATGGGTTTCATCTTCATGCTTGTATTTCAATAAACAAGACAAGTGTGTGAAAATCTCTGTAATACCATCATTTGAATGCAATAAAGTTTGAGTTTAGTCTCAAGTCTGAATGTGTTGTTTCAAGGTGCGCTGAATCTAGGTTGTGGGGAAAGGCTGCCATTAATTTGGTCCCCTCTTACCAATCTTGCATAAATGTGGCATATAGATAACCACACAATTGGCTTATAGGTGCAGGTGTTTTGTGGGTCCTTCGGGGACAAAATGTGCAAATGGAGATTTAAGAACCAAGTTGACAAATTGTTTACAAGGAAAGTTGCAAGCCTAACTACCTAGAAAGTCACGATTGAGATCATTTTGGGCATGCAGGAGAGAGATGTAATGTCCCCTTATTGGGTCAAAGAAGAAAGTACAAAAAATCCACAAATCCCACTTCTCTTCAAATGAAAAAAGTCACAATATTAAAATGCCAAAATTTGAATAAATTGCCAGAAAGATTAGATCGATTTTTTTGCCCTTAAACAACTCCAAAAACTATGAAATCTGGTTTGCAAGTGCTAAATAAATATTCAGATCAGATTCTTCAATTAGTTTTGCCACATCATCAATTCTAGAATTTTTTATAAGCAAAATACAACAAAAACTTATAAAATTAATTGCTCCAAAAATACTCAGCCAATCAACACAAATGATATACCAAAATGGCCACAAAAATAGGAGGAATCCATTGATCTTTATTGCAGAATTTTCTGAGAACAAAATATCCACAAAAAGTGGAAACTATAGTCCAAAAAGTGAGGTCACCCTTAGGGAGTGTGATGTTACACTCCTAGAGGGGTTTGCTCCACCCTAGAGCCCTCACAAATGTCTTCAATCTGATCACTCGTTTAAGATCTGATGTCTTTGTTCACTTGCCTTCTAAACAAAAATATTGGAAATACATTTTCAAATCAGCAACCTACAAAAAGTAGAATGTCTTCAATGTGATTTTCAGGGGAAATCACTCTTCAATCAGCAACAACATTCTTGGGCATTCATATCCCAATCCTTATTCAAAAATGAAGATTAAATATATCAAATTAGCATATCCAAAATAAAAGCCCTCATGTCCATATATAGTCTTCAAAGTGGGGCAAACCACTTTTGGAGACAATATCTTTCTAAAATCACTTAACCACTTTTCAAAATATATTTTTTTCCTTTATTTTCCCTCCAAGCTGACATTTACTCTTTTTTCAACATAATATTAAATTAATTACCAAAATCGAATTAGTAATTAAAATTACTCTAAGGGAATAATTTAATAATTAATTAATTTACTCAATTTACAAGTGATTAAATCACTTGTGGGCAAACAATTTATTAAAATATCTTCTCTAAATATTATTGGAACTCTTAAGTGCAATAATGGTTAAAACCGCTTTTATAAAATGCTTTAGTAGTAAAAACCACTTTTTAATAATATTCTATTAACTAACTAAAATTGCCTTATATGGTCAAATGATCAAAATCACTATTCGGACAATCTTAATCAATTAATAAAATAAAATCCTCAAAAGTCAACCCTTAGTCTATGGGAAAAAGCAGATTAACGGTCTTCAATACCTGTTTATATGTGAACTGAAAACGGGGACATTACAGTCCTTTCTCAAAATTGCTTGCCCTCAAGCAATTTTAAATATGGCTGATCTTTCTCTTCCACAACCGTTTGGCTTCTTTGATAGTGCATCCGCTACCACATTGTTTTTACCTTTCACATATTCAATGTCAAAATCATAAACTAGCACTTTGCTTACCCACTTTTGTTGCCGGTCATTCAATTCTTTTTGACTGAAAAGGAATCTCAAACTGTTATGGTCAAATTCACCACAAACCAAATATTGCCTAAACTTACTCAAAGCATGCATGATTGCCAACATTTTTTTGTTTTAAATTGAATACCCTTTTTCACAATCTTTGAGTTTCCTACTCTCAAAAGCAATAGGGTGTTTATTTTGCATCAGGACAACCCCTATTCTTTCACCTCAAGCATCACATTCAACTACAAAAGGAGCAGAAAAATCTAGGACAACCAAGTACAAGACAAGAACACATTATTTCCTTGATTTTTTTGAAATGCTATTTGAATTGTTTTTGGACCATTTGAAGGCCCCTTTCTTAGTCAAATCAGTCAAGGGTGCAGCAAATTGTGAGAAACCTTTCATAAGTTTTCTGTACTAGCTACAAAGACCACAAAAGCCTCTCAATTGTGTGAGTGTAGTGGGAGTAGGTCAATCCATGATTGCTTCATTTTTTTTGTTTATCAACTTGCATACCTTGAGCATTTATGACATGCCTCAAATTCAAAATTTTTGTCAAAGCAAACTCATTTCGATTTTTTTTGCAAAGAAAGAATGCTGTTCCAAAGTGCCCAAAACCAAATCCAAGTGTTTCAAGTGCTCCTCCAAAGTTTGGCTATACACAAGAATGCCATCAAAGAAAACTAGCAGAAACTTTCTTGGATATTTGCTAAACATGTTCATACATGACTGAAAAGTGGCTGGAGCATTAGGCAATCCAAAAGGCATAACAAAAAGGTCAAAATGCTCAAAATGACATTTAAAAGCAGTCTTAAGAACATCTTCTTTTACTTTGATTTGGTGGTAACCGGATCTCAAATCAATCTTGGAAAAGTAGGTAACACCATACAACTCATCAATCCTAGGTATTGGATGCCTATTCTTGATGGTTTTTTTATTCAACAACCTGTAATCAATGCACATTGCCATAGTTCCATCCTTTTTCTTCACTAGAACAATTGAAAAAACAAAGGGACTTGAACTAGGTCTTTTGTGTCCCATGTCAAGTAACTCCTTGATGGTCTTTTCAATTTTCTCTTTGAATGCTCTTGGATGACGGTATGGAATGACAATACCTAGTTTGGCACCCATTTCTAGCTCAATGTTATGCTCAAAACCTCTATTTGGTGGCAACCCACAAGACAAATCATTAAAAACATGAACATGCTTGTCTAAAATAGCTTGGAACTCACCATGAGGGGGCTGCTGTTCTGTTTTTTCTGATTTTACTGCAATAAGGCAGCTTGCTTCCCATGCAATCTGACCTCTCCTAAAAGCTCTTTACATCCCTCTTCATGGACACTTCTTGTGGAGCACCATTAGCTAGACCTTTGAGGACCACTTCCTTGCCTTCTTTGAAGAATTTTAGCTCCATAGTCTTATAATTTTGATTATAATTTTAGCGCACAGTTCTACGCAATCTAACGAAGGGCACAAAACCCTAGGGCACGAAAATAGAGTTTGCTGTCACAAGGTACAAATTTCCATGAGTTCTTTTATTTATTTTTCGGATTTTTTTAGAAACAATTTTTTTTTCACATGAATCGTTCATAGAGGCTCTTTATTTGATGGCGAAAAGCCAGACCCTAACATTTGATCAGGTGAGTTCCTATCTGCTATAGAAGGAATGCAAACAGACACAAGCAGAGGAGTCTAGTGTTGGACAAGAAGAGCGTGCACTTGCTGTTCAGGTGAAGGGGAAACACATTTCTACGGATTCATCTTTTAAGTATCAGATAACATGTTTTTACTGTCATAAGGTTGGGCATATGAAAAAAGATTGTCAGAAGCGACAATTTGCAATTTCTCAACAAACCAATCAAGCAACAAATGTGGCAACAATTGAAAAAGGGGAATTTGAAGAAGAATATGCCTTTCTGACATCATACTCACACTCACATACCAGTAACTGGTTCATTGATTATGGCGCACCCAGGCATTTTACATGTCGTAAAGATTGGTATGTCAAATTTACTGCAAGTACAAACTATTATGATTTAGTTTTTTTAGTCCATGGCATATCATATGCAGTAGAGGGGATAGGAGATGTTTGTATAAAATTGAATAATGTAAAAACAATCATAGTCAGGGATGTTTTGTATGTTCTTAGCCCAAGTAAAAATCCCCTGTCTATTATTCAGTTAACGGAAAATCCCAATATTGCTGTAAATTTCTCTGGAACACTGTGTTGTGTCTGATATAAGACATGATGCATTAGTGGTGGAGGAAATATCCACTATACAAGATGTGCAGTCGGATGCAATTCCTCAATATCAGTCCGATGCAATTCCTCAATATCAGTTGGATGCACTAGTAATTGTGTACGAGGATGAAATGCCTTGGTCAAATTCACTGGCTCAGAGAACTGGGATTAAGGTTGTTTGTTTAGTAAAGCATGGTCATTTTGCTCTAGATTCTAACTTTGGAATGGTATTTGAACGACCAGTTTTACACTTCATTGGATACAAATGGGTGGATACGTTTTGTACTTTGCACAAGTACATGGCTCATCTTGTTGCGAAAGGCTTTTCTCAATAGGGGGAATAGATGAGGATGCTTATATTGCGAAGATGGTCACAAATCAGTTGCTTCTCTCTGGATATTTGGACGAGGAGGTCTACATAGTGCAACTTGATGGTTTTCGGGTTCCCCATAGTGATCATTTGTTTTGTAAGATGGTTGAGTCCTTGTATGGACTTAGACAGGGTTCACAAGAATGGGATGTTTTTTTTTATCAACATCTCTAGGGTTCTGGATTCAGGGTTTTGGAGATTGGGCTGAAATCATCACCCATCGATGATTCATTACCGGTCAATGAATCACTCATCAAAGACTTGGTGGACAACTTGTTACATCTTATGTCCACATGGCCAAATCTTCATTTTGCTGTTGGCTATCATGTTCGATTGTTGTCTACACCAAAGTTCCCACATTGGCCAGCAACAAAATGTCAGAGGACTGTGGATTTCATGTTGATATCTATTGATCAATCTATACATATGTAATGACTGAACTATTTGGTCCTATTTTGTTTGTAAAATTTTGGGACAAACTTGGTGTTGTTTCTGGTTTAGTCATTAAGAGGGGGTCTTAAACATATTAACTAACTCATTAGTTAGTCTGCTAACTAAGGTTGGTTATAAACCACCTCAACTTTTGCAACCGCTTCCAACATAATAAATACATGCAACACACTCTTTGATATGTGTATCTTGCATGCCTTTCATTCTTCTTTCTCTTCATTCTTGAGCATCTACGTTTCCTAACAAATTTGGCCTAAACTTCAATACATTTTGCCTTGTCAATAGTGTTTAGTTATATATCTTACTACTGGAGCACTCCAATACACTTTTGTTTATCAATACTATTTATTTATATATCTTACTACAGATTTTATACTTCACATTTATTTCTTCTGTATATATGCTATGCTACCATCACTTTGATCTTATATTGATCTATATTTGTCAACAAACGAAATTGCTTTTCATATTTTTTGACAATCACTATTAAAGAATTGCTTTCGTCTATCTAATGCTAAGACTTTGATTTCAATGAAACAAAGATCAAATGCAACATATTATTCAATACAAAGGCAAGGACTAGCTGCTACACGACCCTTGTTTAAATTGGCACATTCATTGGATCTTCTAATAGAGCAGTTCAAAAAATTATTGCATAATATGATAAAGTGTGGGATGGAGGTTGTGAACACATGAAAATAGTGATAGGTGCTAGGTGACAGACAGAATTTGGTAGAGGGAGTGCTCAATATTTCTCAACCAATACCACTTGTCATGAATGGGTAAATAAATATGCAAAATACAATGAGTGGAGGGAGGTAAAGAATTATTGGAATTGTATTTGCATGAAATTTGACAAAGAATTATTGGAATTGTATTTGCATGAAATTTGACAATATTTTGGCAAATGTTTGGGGTTAGAGCTATGCACTACCAACCATCGTAGCGAGTCTATCTTGGCCCCAACTAGGGATGCATTCAAAGTTGGAGTGCTAGCGATAGTGTTTTCCCAACAAGGGAAAATTTAAGAGTAGAGTGAGTGCCCAAAATGAAGTGGAATATTTTTTTAAGGAATTCAAAGAGTTGAAGGATACTGGATGCAAGAACACACTAGCTGAAGAAAGAAAAAACTCATATTAATGTCCATGATGAATTGTTATCAATGGGATTGTAAAGTAAAACCGGTTAATATACCACCAGTGTAGGGATGTCAAGGGGAAAATAACAATAAATAAAAAGAAGAAACGTAGATATATGACAAAACAAGTTGAATGTTAAGAAAAGAAAATCAAATCTCAAACCCCCAAATATTAGGAGTATAAAAGAACGATATAATATGACTAAGGTGCAAAAAAAGTACATTGAATTACAAAAGGAAAGAGTATAACCAAGGTGCATAAAGTAGATGTTGAACTAAAAGAGGAGAAAGAGAATATGTTATAGGCCAATAGATTCCTGTGTGGAGACAATTAGAAGTTGAGAAGATTATGAGATAACATGATAGGTACCTTCTCCAAAAACTCAACAAGTACAACTTCATCTTCATCCTCAGAGATGTCCAAGTTAAAATTTTGTACTCATTGGTCCAAAAATGATAGTTCTCACAGAAAGTTTCAGCAAGAGTTTGGGAGAGAGTCCCTTCATCAGATGTAGAGAGAATATTCATGCAAGTTGAGCCCTCTCTCTATTGGTTGAGTTCCTCAGTGTCCTTGCCCTATCAAACAAGAGTAGAGAACTATGTATAGTCGCCCTTGACTGGTTTTGGAATGCACTGATGTAGTATTCATATAGAACTTGCCAGTGATAGTGTTGGAAGCACAATCACTAAGAGGGGGGTGAATCAGTGAACTCTTAAAACTTTCTTCAAATTCTTTAGTTCATTAGTCAAGCATCAATGCAAAATTCATAGAGCAATCAATTCACAACAAAGAACATAAAGACATAACACATGATATAGGTGGGAAACCCTTAAAGGGAAGAAAACCCATAGTGATCATTGCATGGACTACATGTCCTAAATCAGATATGCAATGAATCAACAAGATTGCTGAGCACCAATTCAACTTGAGGCACCAACCCCAAATAGTCAAGCACCAACTTGACAAAAAGATTTAGCAAGCACCAACTCCTTGATTTATAGACACCAATCTATAGGTGGTTTCAACTCCTTTTGCCAAGCACCAACTTAGCTGCTTCAAATCATCCACCCTTCTCAGCTGCTTCTATCAACAAATGATGGTACAATTTTATTTTCTTTGCTTATCAATCAAATAGACACATTAGGTTATTTTTCTCTGCTCATTATTTTCAAAGACTTTGTCCTCTATGCCGTCTCTACTCATCTCTTTTCGCTGATTCTGCAATCTCTAGGGTTAATCTTTCTATGGGTCATTCGATGATTTTATACTCATGCCTCTCTGGCCATTCATTCCTCAACAAAGCTCTGCTCTGCTCCTTAGCGAATTTATATATTCATCCTCACTTTTCTCACTCTTCGAAAAGACAATTTGATCTTGCTTATATACAAAATGGTGATCAACAACCTCTTGAAAGTCGGTCAAACAAAACTCTATAGTTGGCCATATAACAATTTATTCTTTTATGAAAACATAATTCACATTAGCTTATAAGAAACTCACATAGGTTGCCCTAAGTGAAATGAAGCTGGAATAGACCAAGCAATCATTAGAATACATATAGAAATACTTTCCAAACAAGTCCATAGCGGTTCTGTTGAAGTTCGTAGTAGTCTTGATGTAGTCTGTAGCAACTCTGATGCAATTTGTAACAAATCTGATGCAGTCCGTAGCAACCTTGATCTAGTCCGTAGCAAATTTGATGCAGCCCGTAGCAAATCTGATGCAGTTCGTAGCATACTTGATAAAGTCCATAGTCGCTTGTAGAAATTTCTTTACATCAATGACCATATTCTTTACTGAATAGCAAACCCTTTGACATCAATTACATCTCAACAAACTGCCCCTTTGTCATTGATGGCAAGCCTTTACAAGCTGATGACCTGAGCATATTTTATTATACAATGAACATACCTTTACACTAGATCTTGATCTCGGTTTACTCTTTCCCTTGTCATTTTTTCACCAAAGGCAACTAGACAACAGTGACACAACTTGTTATTTCTCTCCCTTACACAGTTATCTCTACTGCTGCACTATTTCTACCTGAAAATAGCCAGTTTGCTAATTCTCCCCCTTTGACATCAATGGCAAAGGGTTGCACAACCTGAAATCTATTTGATTCCAAACAAAGTGTTACTTCTTCAAAACTGATAATATCCATTTTCATTTCTCTGATGAGAATTCCATAAACTTCTCCTTAGAAAAATGCAAGATACTACTCACTACCACTTGAGCATCTTTTGACTGTCATAGATTCTTGACTCTTGATCCTTGGAGCTAAAAGATACCCAAAGGTTGGCTCCCCTTGAGTCCATACCTTTCTTAGTGACTGACAGAAGAAGGAATTACTCCTAGTTCTTGCTTTAAAAACTCAAATGTTGCCCTTGGAAGAGGTTTTATAAAAATGCTTGCAACTTGTTCTTTTGTGGTTACATACTCAAGTTTGACAATCTGATCAACTACCTGTTCCTTTAGAAAATGATACTTGATTGGAATATGCTTAGTCTTGGAATGCATGACTCGATTCTTAGAGATGTTAATGGCACTGGTTTTGTCACAAAATATAAAAATTGGACTGTCATTCTTAATCTTAAAGCCACTCAAGGTCTATTTCATCCATAAAACTTGTGCGCAACATGGTGCTGCTGTTATGTACTCAGCTGTGGACAAGGAAATTGATGGTTGTTTCTTATTCAACCATGACACAAGACACTTTCCAATAAAGAATGCACCACCACTTGTGCTCCGTCTGGCATCAATGCTACATGCCCAATTTGCATCAATATATGCTGTTAAAGTGAAATTCGTACCTTTTGAGTACCACAAATCAAAGTCCATAGTACCTTTGAGATATCTGAATATCATCTTGACTGCTTGTGTGTCTTTTTTGGTTTTCCCTGAAATCTGACCACTAGACCTATTGCCTCATGATATCAGGTCTTGATGCAGTAGTATACAATAGACTTCCAATCATAGATCTATATACAAGGTCTGATTGACTTCTGATGACTCATCTTTACTCAACTTGCAACTTGTTGTCATTGGAGTACTTAGTGATTTACAGTCTTCCATATCAAACTTCTTCAACATTTCCTTAATGTACTTAGCTTGAGAGATGAAGATCCCCTTATTTGAGTGAACTACTTGCAATCCAAGAAAAAAATGGCAGTTTCCCTAACATAGATATCTCAAATTCTTGCCGCATTACTTTTGCGAACTCTTTAGACATCTTGTCATAGTCACTACCAAAGATAATATCATAAACATACACAACTATAATTAATTGATGCTCACTTGTTTTGATGTAAAGGTTGCTATCAACAACCTCTCTTGAAACCCTGATCAAGCATCTGTCAAGTCTTGCATACCGTGTTCTAGGGACTTGCTTTAGTCCATATAATACTTTCTTTAGTCTACATAGTCCTTATTTCCTGATAAAGAGAAACCTTCGGTTGCTCTATATACACTTCTAAATTTTCATTGAGAAAAACAGAGTTTACATCCATTTGATATATATTGAAATTTATGAAACCAACATATGCCAAAAATAGTCTTATGGCTTCCAGTCTTGTCACTGGTGCAAAAGTTTCTTCAAAGTCAACACCTACTTGATTATAGTCTTTACATACTAGCCTTGCTTTGTTTCTTGTGACTTGACCATCTTCATTCAATTTGTTCCTAAAAACCCATTTGGTTCCAATAACATTCTTGTCCTTAGGTATGAGAATAAGTTCTCAAGTCTCTTTTTTCTCAATTTGATTGAGCTCTTTCTCCATTGCATTCACCCAATGCTTATCACTTCTGAAAAAGTTTTTGGTTCTATCTTTGAAAATAGAGAGAAATTTACATTTTTCGATGTATTCATAAATCACTTCTAAAAAGGTTTTTGGTTCTATCTTTGAAAATAGAGAGAAGTTTACATTTTCTGATGTATTCATAAACCTTCTCTTGGTTTGCACTCTAGCATCAATATCACCAATGATTTGACTTTCTGCATGATTTTTTTGAACGAATCTGGAAGGTGCCCTTGTATCTTCCCATTCTTGTTCTCGTCTTTCTTCTGCTACTTCTGATGTTTTTCTTCTTCTTTAAGGCCAAGCTCCTCTGCATGAACTCTTGGTTGTGTGCTAACTTTATTGGATTTGGTTTTATCCACTCTTACATGTATACTCTCCACAGTCTTCTGTAGTCTCTTGTTGTAGCATCTGTATGTAGAACTAACTGAAGAATATCCAAGGAAGATGCCTTCATTAGCCCTTGAATCAAATTTTCCTAGATCGTCCTCATCTCTCTTGATGAAACACATGCTTCCAAACACTTTAAAGTGTTCCACTGAAGCTAGTCTGCCTTTCTACAGTTCATAGGGGGTCTTATTGTTGTTTATTCTAATTTGACCTTTGTTTAGAATGTGTACTGCTGTGTTTACAGCCTCTCTCCAAAATCTATAAGACAATTTGGACTTATTTAACATTGTCCTGGCCATTTCCTAAACAGTGTTGTTCTTCCTTTCTACCACACCATTTTGCTGTGGTGTCCTTGCAGCCTTAAACTGTTTCGTGATTCCATGTTCCTTACAAAAGTCATCAAACTCATTTGATCAGAATTCTTCTTCTCTATCAGATCTTAGACACTTGATTTTTAAGTCCATCTCATTCTCAATTAGAACCTTGAATGTCTTGAACTTATCTAGAGCCTCTGATTTCTCCTTCAAGAAAGCAACCCAAGTCATTCTAGTGTAATCATCAATAAGAAGCATGAAGTAATTTTCACCTTGAATACTTTGAATTCTACTTGGGCCACATAGATCTATATGAATCAACTCTAAAGGTTGTTGAATATTCTTTTGTCTTGAACCTTTTTGTTTGTTTTTCATGTTGGCATGCCTTACATAGGGTGTTTGCAGGTTTAGTGATCTTAGGCATGTTTCTAACTGATTTCTTCGTACTTATTCTTACTAAGTTGTCAAAGTTTAGATGTCCCATTCTTCTAGGCCACAACGAACTCTCATCCACTTGACTCATAAAACATGTCCTTGATCTCATTCAAAACATACAAATTGTTTGTAGTCCTGTCAGCATCTGCTATCAATCTTTCTGAACTTGCTTTTCTTATTTCACATCCTTTAGCATGAAAGACAGAGTATATCCTTGATTGTACATTTGGCTAACACTCAACAAATTTTGCTTCAATCCTTTTACATATAACACATTCTCAGTTTTAGTTTTCCCATTGTCAAGACTTAGTATTCTCTTGCCATCAATATTAGTTGTATTGTCCCCAAACTTGATTGTACCTTCAGTAGTCTTCTTCAAAGATATAAATTTATTCTTGTCACATATCATATGGTTTGAACAACCACTGTCAATGTATCATTTCAAACTCTCATCTTGAATGTGAAAAGCAATTTGTGCTAACATGGATTTTTTTTCCTTTGGACCATCATTTTCTTGCTGCTTTTTTAGTATTTTCAAAGGTTCCAACTTATTATCAATTTGAACTTACACCTCCCTGTTTTGACTAGGGGGTTTTGCATAACCCAATCTACAGAATCTTGCAATATGTCCAATTCTGTTACAATTGTAACAAAGCACATTGTTTCTATTGATATTTGACCCTTGGACAAATGAATTTGAGAATATTTTTGGAAATCCATGACTATTCATATCACTTGTCCATGCATGATTGTTTCTAGCATTTGATCTACAATCTACAACTCTATGTCCAAATTGATTACAAGAAAAACAATAGCCATATAAGAAATTCATGTACCTTATTGCATTCGGTTGTCTGATAGGAAATGATCTTTGAAGATTTTTGGAAGGCATATTGACACTTTTTTTATTTCTGAGAGGAGCGGTAATCTTCTTGACTTGTCTTAACCTCTGAGTGTTATTCACAATCTCAGATTTCTTGAGAGCATCAACATGTCTTTGGCGTAGTGATATTATGCTCTTCCTCTTCCTTGTTACTCTTCTGGCCATCTGTTTATCCAAGGCTTGTTTTGATGAGACGTCGGCGACCTTTGACTGTTCAATACATCATCAAGATTTCCATTGCTCTTTTCAAACTTGACCAATTTTTCAATTTGACTGCGAATTGTTTCAATTCTGACTTCAATGAACCTATCTCAGATTTGTATTCATTGCACATTTCTTCTTTGGACTTCAGACTTGCATTTTCTTCTTGTAATTGAGTCTTGAGATTGTTGATGACCTCCTCAGCTTCCTTGGCACTCTTAGTTATTTTAGTTTTCAAGATACGTATCTGTTCTTCATGACTTTTGACTAAAGACTTCAACTTTTGGTTTTTCTTTCTTTGACTCTTCAATTCATCCAAAGCACTGATAAGTTCTGCTTTAAGATCAACCTCAGCTTCTTTTTCATCCACTTCATCATTTATGAAGACTTGTTCTTTCGATCTATTCTCATCTTCAACTTCATTGGCCATGAACAAAGTTTCATCACTTCTATGGTCTGAGCTGCAGTCATCACTGTTTGAGATATCTTTATCACTGACTTCAAAAGAGCTACTGTCTTCTTTAGAATATAGACTCTTTGTTATTGAATAATTTTTTCTTGTTCTTGTCATACTTGTTAGACTTCTTATTCTCTACACCATGTTCTTCATCATGATCATGTTTTTCTTTTTGAGGACACTTGGAAACAAAATGACCAATCCTACCACAATTGAAACATTTGAATGGTAGCTTGTCTTTGTACCTCCTGGACCTTGTTTCAATTTCTTCACAAATAAGGCTTCAGTTTTGTCTTCATCAGCATCAGTGTCACTGTCAATTTCAACTTTTTTGATTTGTGTTTTCTTTGCAACCTTGAAGGTTGCTTCCCTTTTGGAAGATCTTCCATCATCAGTCCTCATCTCATAGGCACTGAGTATTCCATGAAGCTCATCCACTTGTAACTTGTCCAAGTCTTCTATTTCTTTAACCGTTGACATCTTTGAGTCAAATCGCGGGGTCAAGGATCTTAGAACTTTTTGAATAACAGTTGACTCATTAACCTTTTCTCCAAGACCTCTGATTATGTTGACTATTTCATCAACTCTAAGAAATGATGTTGCAATATTCAATTCTTCCTTCATCTTTAGATCTTCAAACTATCTTCTATAGGTTTGAAGCTTTGCCAATTTTACTTTGGTGTCACCTTCATAGATGAGTTGTAACTTGTCCCAAATTGCCTTAGCTGACTCAAATTGCATCACCTTGACAAACTTTGATTCTGCCAATCCACACAATATAGCATTCATAGCCTTTGAATTGTTCTCACTTGCTTTCTTTTCTGCAATGTCTGTTGGAGGAGTTTGAGGGATAATATATCCATCTACAACTGACTGCCAAATGTCAAACCCAAGAGCCATCAAATAGGTCTTCATCTTAATGCTCCAAAAGACATAATTGGTTCTAGTGAACAAAGGGGCCTTGTTTGTTGAAAACCCTTCTTGTACTTGATGACTAGACATTGTGCTTCTTAAGATCTACCTTCCAACTGTCAACTCTGACCTTGAAAGACCTGCTCTGATACCAATTGTTGGAAGCACAACCACTGAGGGAGGGGTGAATCAATGAGCTCTTAAATCTTTTTTCAAATTTTTAATTCATTAGTCAAGCATCAATGCAAAATCCATAGAGCAATTAAACCACAACAAAGAACATAAAGACATGACACATGATATAGGTGGGAAACCCTTAAAGGGAAGAAAACCCACAATGATCACTGAATGGATTACATGTCTTAAATCAGATATGCAATGAATCAACAAGATCGCTGAGCACCAACTCAGCTTGAGACACCAACCTCAAATAGTCAAGCACCAATTTGACAAAAAGATTCAACAAACACCAACTCCTTGATTTGTAGACACCAATCTACGGGAGGTTTCAACCCCCTTTGCCAAGCACCCACTCATTTGCTTAAGATCATCCACCTTTCATAGTTGCATCTATCAACAAATGATGGTACAATTTTGCTTTCTCTCAATCTTAGATTCATTCTACTGTTTTTTTGCTTATCGATCTCATATTCATTTTGTTGTTTTTCTGCTTATCAATCAAATAGACACAGTAGGCTCTCTTTCTCTGCTCTATATTTTCAAAGACTGTCCTTTTTGCATTCTCTACTCATCTCTTTTAGCTGATTCTGCATACTCTAGGGTTAATCTCCCTATGAGCCATTTGATGATTTGATACTCATGCCTCTCTAGCCATTCGTTCCTCAACAGACCTCTACTTTGTGCCTTGGCAAATTTATATATTCATCCTCACTTTTCTCACTCTTCAAAAATACAATTTGATCTTATAAGAAGCTCACTCACATAGGTCGGCTTGAGCAAAACGAAGCTGGAATAGACCGAATAATCATTAGAATACATTTAGAAATACTTTCCAAACAAGTCCGTAACGTTTATGTTGAAGTCTGTAGTAGTCTTGATGCAGTTCATAGCAGCGTTGATGCAGTCCGTAGCAAATCTGATGCAGTCTATAAAATTTTGATATAGTTTGTAGCTGTTCGCAGAAATTTCTTGATATCAATGACCGTATTCTTTACTGAATAGCAAACCCTCTGACATCAATGACAACATCTCAACAGATAAGGGCCGGATCATGGACGATACTACGATCAATTGATCAGTTGGAATTCCTCATAAAAACCTCATCAATTGAGTGCATTAATGCTGAAGGCTTGAGGGTGCATAGCTATGGATTGGGAGCAAGAAACCGACAATAGACAATGGTGCTGATCAACTTGGGGTGGCAGGGGGAGATGGCGGTGTTCGAGATGACTAGTGGACCATACAAAATTATAGAGGAGTGGCCAAGACTATATGAGATGACTAATGGACAAGGCAAGACTTTATATATAGAAAAATAGTTGGGCCTCCTATCCAAAGTGGCCCCCTCCCCTCCTCTCCCCATCCTTGACTCATTTGTAGGTAGAGTCAATCGAGAGCCAACTTCCCTTGGCCTATTGGCTGATGAAGGATTTGATGCGAGTAGATGGACACATTGCATCACTAGGGGAAGTGTGTTCCCCAGTTTGTCGTGTGAGTGGTACTCTCAAGTCAAGTTTTTTTATTAGTATTATGTTGCCAATAAGTTTATGGCAATGAGTTAAGTATGACTTTTAATTGGGTACTTGACAGCTGGTTACACCAAACTACTCTACATGAATGGGAACCTTTGAATACTATAAGCAGGCCTTAAACAGTTTGTGAAGGTTATAATCACTGTGTTAGCTTTGTACCTTTTGCTGGGGTGATCGCCCTCGATTTCATGTATTTACATTGCTTTCTTATATGAAGATAGTGCCATTATATACACTCGTATAATTATTTGTTGAATGTGCTTGTCCATGCCTTTTGTACTTTGATTATATGGTTAGTCAATTAAACCCAGCATTTAGTTGTATTTTGAAATTAGGTACAAATAGCTGCCAATGTTAGCTGATCAGACTCTATTCGATGTGTTTGTGAATTTTTTTGCAGGTTTATTGATGATGCATTTGAGGAACAAATACCCGTTATAATATTGTCTGCATATGGTAGGAATGGAGAAGGAGCTGCCAGGTCTGTCATATCAAATAGAAAAGTTAAATCTAGTGTGTATTAGCCAAAGGCAAACTATGTAAATAATTAAGAATTCCATTAGCCACAGTCACAAATTAATTAATTGCTGAATCTTCTGTAAAATTTTGTCATGAAATTTTGACTGATGTTAATTATTATTTTTTGTAAGTACATTAGTCCAATAAGCATGAAAATTGTTTTGTTTTCCTAATGCATTCTTTTGCATTTTTAATTATTGTTAGCATTTCCACAATGGTATTTTGGGTGTTTACTACCTAAATCACTGTGCAGTGGTTATGTAAAACATTTTTCACATTTTTGTGCCTATTCGATCTACATTTTTAATCATTCTGGTAGGGAGATTTTTGTCAATCTGTTTTCTGATCCCAAATTTTCCTCCACCTTTCCTAGCATCACAGGAATGCATTAGAAGGCAAATTACGGTATGCATAAACTATGCATTTAATCACTTAAGAAGAGAAAAAAAAATTAACTGTCTATTAAAATATGTATTGCATCAAACCCAGAGAAAACTGTTACATATTGACCACATTCTCATACCTGCACCCACCATTAAAAAATTGTGTAAAATATCTATCGGAAATTTTATTGAATAAATAAAATATCTATCAGAGATCTTACTGAAATAAAAAACCCACAAGGATTAGAATGAATCCAAACCTATCCTTTGACAGACATTCTATGACCTTCATAGTCATCCTCACATTTGTACATAAATTCAAAATTTTGTGACTTCAAACAACTTGTCATATTTGACGATTCTTTCTAAATAATAGGATTCATATTTCAAAATTAAGGTTTTGAGCACAATGGTATGATACTATGAGGTGACCCTGAAACGCACCTGGACTGTCTCCTATTTGTCAGGACCCCACCCTTTGCAGTTCTTGTGCTGTTTTCCAGGCTTCGGCCCTTTCCTTGATGTCGCAAATTTTTTATTTTATTGTTGGAGATGGCTATCCATTGCCAAATGCTGTGTGTGTATATATATATATATATATATATATAGACACATCTGCTTCTGTCCCTCTCTCTCTCGGTGCTTATAATTTTTCAATTTTTCATCCTTTAAATCTGGGCAAAAAAAATCCTTATTCAAAACTCCATGTAACATAACGAAAACCTTACTTTGTAATCTTGGATAAACTTGGTACAAGTACCTAGTGCCTAGGGATGGATCGATGCAAGTATGCTACAATTGCTTATGCTACTTACGTGTTCTTGCATAAAATCTTGCCACAAATGTTGGCTTCCTTTATCGAATCATTTTCTCTATTCTATGGGGGGGAAGGGGGGTGGTGTGAATCCCTTAAGTGTCTATTATTGACCTTCCAAATTAAAAATGACAAAAAGAATTTGTATATTCATCAAAAAAGTTTTCAATTCTTGTAATTAATCAACACCCAATACGATTTCAACTCCTTCTAGAGCAAGGTATACAAAGTTTGACCTTATAACAAACCCCTTGATCAGTTTGTGTAGAACCATTAGTGACCGTAACATCAAAATCCTTGGCAGGATAAACAAATTAACCCAGTGTTGTAGCTTATGATGCGTCTTTTAAATTATGTCTGTCAGAATCAATAACTGCCATAACTTTCTTCTTCTTAATATGCCTTTGAATTTTCAAGAGTTGGGGGATTATTGACTTCAGCTATAGCTGCTAGAGAACTCTTAGTCAAACTTCTTGTTAGAGAACTCTGAGTCAAACTTGTTGTTTAGTGGGTTGATCTCTATCTCAAAACTTTTTGAAGTCATGGTATGAGCAATTTCTGTATCAGTATTACTTCCATCCTGGTTTTCACATTTATGAAGCATACTTCCAATTTTTCAGTTTTTTTATATGCCAAACTAGTTTGCTGAAATTGTTGTGCGCCAAATTTTAGAGGGTCGGGCATTTACTGATTTTTATTTAGGAAGGATGAGTTAAGTTTCTTGGTTGATACCAAGTTTTTTGCTCAACCATACGAGCTTTATGCATTGCATCTTTAGATGGGTTGTATCTCATGTGTTCATAATTCATCTTGAATATAGGATCAAAGACCTCCAATATACGTTTCCAGTTGTACATGTTTAAGAACATTCATTACAAACATGTCTAAATTATCCCAATCCAAAGAATAGTTGCCAACTGATTCAGTTTGATGCGTCACATCAACCAATTAAAATAATCAGTCTCAGGAAGTTCAAACCACTTCAGGAAACATCAACAAAACTATTCTAGGTGATTTTGAATCCTTCCATTCGTTGTAACGTCAACAAAACTATTCTAGGTGATTCTGAATCCTTCCATTTCTTGTAACATCAACAAAACAATTCATGTGATTGTAAATCCTTCCATTACCTGTAGCCATCAATTGTATCATTTACATACACCCCTCCAAGGTTTAGTCAATAGCCTAGTAAGGATCGTCACCATTGCACTCAGGAAAATCGAGCATACCAACAATTTTATGAGCACAGGGGTTGCATTACTTGTTTGAATTTGTATTTTGTTTTTAGTATTTTATATCTCTTGCTTATTGAGCTCTAGATTTGTACGTGTATTTTGAGCTTCATTTAAAAGTAAATTGTTATTTGAGCCATCACGAAAGGAGTTTCCTTGATTCTGGTTGGCTAAAATTGAAGAAATTTATTTAGCTTTTTGTTAATGTTATCTTCTAGTCTTCCCTCTGCGACATTTGTCATGCTGTTAATCTGGTTGTTGATTAAAGGATCAAGATTAGTGCATGATTCTTAATCTGCACAATTTCACCATCCTTATTGTCCCTGTACTCCATAATCTAGTTTTAAAATTATTGGGGTGTTGCTGTAGTGAAGTGTTGGTGAGCTTCCTGTCGTGCTCCACCTTGTATCTTTTTATATATCCCTTTTTATTAAATTGCTCTTTCTGTAAATAATTTTTTTCAAAGATTTCATTAATAATTTTCTTTTCAAGTAATTTAATTTTTTTTTAGACTCTTTTTTTTATAACTTGTTTTTTTTTTCCTTATTTAGTATAAACCGACTTTTCAACTTTGAAAATTTATATATTTATCTTTCAGCATTTATTAAGCATTTTATTGAACTTTTCCTCCTGATTTTTGCATTTCTCTATGTTTTTATCGTGTTTTAGCATTTTTTTCAGAGTTTTTCTGTATTTTTGTCACGTTTTCCGATTTTTTCCGCATTTTCTCGAATTTTTATCATATTTTCAGCATTTGTTTTTCAGTCGAGTCTTTTTTGAGGAGAGCAAAGTTGTCAACCTATTGGTGGAGTTTCTCAGCCACCTTGATGTCCTTTGTTGATTGAGAGGATAAACGCCCCCATCCTGCTTATCCTATGGGACAAGTGTTTCGCTGTCACTCACCTCTGTGCCTCCTTGACCGATTATCACTTTGCTTTCTTTTTCCTCTTTACTTTTAAAAACTTGTTTTCAATTATTCAAGATAAATTTATTTATTTTTTAAAGCTTTTTTTTCTTACTTTAATTCAAAACTGTTTTCAACTCTACCTTTTCTAAACCTTAATATAAAACTTTAAATAAATTATATTATATCTTATCAAAGTTGATTAAACTTCAAATAACATAAACTTTATAATAGGTTTAATCTCTGAAACTGCACACCCTGCGTAAATGCATGGACACAGCTCTTAGTAGCGAAATATCTGACAATGGCATATGGGCAAAGTGCATGCAGGTTCTAATGGTTCTGACATTCCACAAAACAGGCTTTGAATTCACACAAGGCAGCAGGCCCTCTGCAAACTCTTCCCAGTGTTCACCAACATGTTTACAGTCCCTCAAATGTCCTTCACTGTTGGCAGGGTTTTTAAATTAAATTTACAGAAAATAGCTGTCTTAAAACTGATTGGTTTTCATATTCGTCTCAAAACTGCTTTCTTTGCTGGGTTTTGTTTTCAGATGGGTGCTTGAATTGAGAGGGCAAATGCTGGAATTGTTGATTTTGCAGCAGAAGCTTCAAGGTCCAGGATTATGCTTTGGCGCCCCTTGATACAGAACAAACTAGATATATATAATATATTAGTATATTTATATTGATGTATGAATGAATGTAAGATAGAGGATGAATACAATACAGTAGGGTGTCAAAAATATAGATGCCAAAGGTGTATGTGTCAAGGGACATGTCTATACAATAGTTAAATAATTTAGTTAACTAAGTTCATAACATTACCCTCTCTAGTTATGGTTGCATATGTACATGCTTATTTTTTTAGTGTCATGTTTAGTTGCTTTTCAGAACAACCTAGCATTCTTTTGACCCTAGCACTTATCTATTGTAACTTCATGTAGTTTTGAGTTCAATTTATCTATTTTGGTCGTATCATATAATTTCATATCATTTTTCCATTTTGTATTATTTAGAAATAACAACATATGATATTCATTCATTATAACTAGATATAAATAAGTTGCCATACATTAATATTGCAATGAATAGAATAGATGTAAGCCCTAACAAAACATTTTGGTAAGAGAATTTTGCACATTTTGATAAAAACTGATTTTTACATAGTTGGTGGCATTTGAAATAGTCCAAATAATCAAATTTTCCCATTTCTTTCGATATATATGCTTTTCAATTCTTCACTGTATTGATTAAAGCAGTTGGATGAGTGTTAGAAGGATTCTTATCATGTAACAGCCACTCTACTGATCTGTTTCATTTGTTAAAAGGCTGTTAGTTTGCTCAGTTGATTTATACAATTAGTTTTTTTTTTTGTATTGTAAAAACACTAATAAAAACTATACGTCCGGACATGAAACAACCATAGAACCAGCCCAAGAAAGGCCACAAAATATTGTATTGTCACCCAAGTATCAAGAACATTATTACAATATAAAAAGCCACCAAAACAGTGGCGTGGGAAGAAACAGCAAAACAATCAGCAAAAGACAATAAAAAACACCACAGCAGCACAGAGCTACATGTTCTCATCTGCCTCAACATCATCAACCACCAGATTTGCATTCACCAACTTGATCTCATCAACTGGTCCCTCACTCTCTGCCTGCTCAGGTCCTACCTATTCAGAGGAATTTTCCAAGATATCATCCGAGGGAGTGAAGTATTTAAACTGTGCCAGTAGCCTTTTCATGTCTGAGTTTTGAACAAATGATACCAGCTCATCTCTCTCAATTTTCCCACCATTATCAAGGAACTTCTGCAGTTTACCAATCAATTCACTGACATTGGCCTCAATCAATCTACCAACAGTCACCTGCATATCCCTACCATTGCTACCAAGTCCTTTATCCGGAAGCCTAGAGCCCATAGCAAAACTTTCAGGTGCCTTGCTAGTACCTACAGGTCCCTTCTGCTTACCAGCAAAAAGCTCAATCAGGTTACCATGGTTAGATTCCTGAATTCGATTTTGTAATGCATCATGATCAATCTTGCTGCCAGTTTCCATAAAACTTTGGATCACACGCATAAGATTATTAACATTAGTCTCAATCAAATTTTCAACACCACTTTGCAGCCAACCCCCATACCTCTCCACAGGAATATCCCTTCCAGGTTTAGAGGACCATGCACTATCAGCCCATGAAGGATTCTTTTCTTGATTATCGAAGGCCCTCTCCTCATTTTGGAGGTGATGAAGAGAGGATTTCAGCATAGTGAGGAGCTCATGATTGCTTTCACACACATTTTCAGAAAAAAAATACCTCATTAACTCAGGATCAGGTTCTGAAGCCTGCTCAAAGTATGCCTCCTTTAGAACCTCCCACTCATATTCATAAATTCAAATGTCCGCCGCCTCCCCATGCATGGTAACCCAGTCAAGTGAAGGGCTCATTTTAGGAAAATCACCAGTATCGAAGTCAGAAGTTATCTTCATCCTCTCGGTACTCAAAAATTTCTCCAATTCCACTAGAGAAACCTTCCACTAGAGATAAACCTGCACAACAAGTCTCACGATAACTTCTATTGAGAAGTTAGCATGTAACCTACCTTGAGTTGAAAAACATCAAAATTCCTTTACTTCCAAAGAAACCACAAAATCTTGGTTGAAAAAACCAACCACAGCTTTTGGAAAAAAATGTGACTTATTTTTGGGAGTCATATAGCCAAAAGCCATATCGTTCCATTTGATGTTCCAAGAAAAAACATTAGATGAAGCATACAAACAATTCTTCTAGACACAAACAACATAAGGACAAGAAAAAAAAGGTGCTCAACGTTTTCAATCTTGCCACACAGAGTAGAAAACTGACTGCCAAGCCCAGACCTGGATAACACATCCCCCACTGTGAGCTTATCACGAAGCAGCAGCCACCTAAAACAAGATTTCTTAGGCTCCAAACATGTAGACCAGATAACACTAAACCTATACTTCCAAACAAATAAGGGATCACAGACCTTCCATTTCTTATTAAGCCTAAGAAAAATGCTTTTAGTGAAAGAGAGCTTGTGGTACAACATTTTAGTAGAAAAATCCGCAAGGGGTGGACCAATTAGCCACTTGATACTTTCCCAGAAATCCTCCCCCCCTCAAAAATTGAGACAAAATAATTGTTCTGCAGAGCTTTAGTAAGGAGGGTAAAGGTCCTTTTTTTGAGTAGAAGGAATTTGAAACCTTTGTCTAATCTCTCCCAGGAGGCCCACCTTCCTCGCGAGAAAAAGTCAATGAAAGTCCTGAAGCCCATCTAATGCCATACTAGAGTAGAATAGCCCCTAATCAAAGCCAACGGGCAATTATGAGCTTTTAGGTTCCACCACAGAGATCGATATCCCTGGAACCTCAACCCTAGGCTGTTGAAAATGGACTTCGCTACTACAAGGTGCTTGACACTTTCCCAAGCCTTCCAAATTGATTGGAAGATGGAGGACCCAACCATCTTCACAGAAAAGGAGCCCACCATAAGATCAGAAATGTGCAACCCTTGCCATTGCTGCTTACCTTTAGGATAACCTCTGATGATGTTGTTACAAACCAAAATTTTCCAAGGTTCATCACCCTTAAGCGCTTTGATGATCCATTTAACAACCAATGTGATACCTTGAATTCTTAAATCCTTTAGGTCTAACCCACCAATTACCTTAGGCTTGCAGCATATGTCCCATGCAATAGCATGATGTTTTTTGTCCCCTTTGCCATCAGACCACAAATAGTCCTTGATAATATTATGAAGCTTATTGAAGTTTGCCCTATTGAAGAGCCAATAGGGAGATTAGTAAAGACTATAGGAGGATTGTACTTTCTGACAAACTTGTATTTTGCCAGGTAGGGATAGCAAGTGTCCATTCCATTTCCCAAGCTTATTCTTTATTTTCACATAAAACCACTCCCACATATCTTTAAAGGATGGAGGTTTCATGCCACCCAATAATACAAGATTTGTGATAAGCAATTCGGGATCCTGAAGCCAAGCAATACACTTCCAGTCTGGATGCAACCTATTGCAAGTTTTCTTTGTCCAACATTGGGAAGAGAGTGGTGTCATCCGAAAACAAAACATCCAAAAGCTCTTGCCTATTATGCAAAGACAGGGCTCTGACGAGGGGACCTAAGGAAGCATCCCTTAGAAGATAATGAAGAGCATCAACTGCAATCACAAATAGAGGAGCCAAAGCGCATCCTTGCCTAATAAGACCGTTCCAACCTAATAGGCGCCGTAAGGGTGCCATTAAATTCAATTACTGTAGATGCATCTTTGAACAAAACATTGATCATTTTGCAGAATTTATCATGAAATCGTAAAGCATGTAGAATAATGTCAATGAATGGCCACTCAATTCTGTCATAAATCTTCTCAAAGTCCAAAAGTATCGTTTCCACATTTTATTTGGAGTCCTGGGCCCATTGCATGCCTTCCCAACTAGACAGAAGGTTATCTAGTATATATTTGCCTTCCACGAAACCTATTTGAGTTTCCGAAATAATGAGGGAGCAAAGAAGAGACTCTCCTAGCAAGCATCTTAGCTAAAATTTTGTAAGAGACATTTAGAAGGGTTATTGGTCTCCAATTGTTGACCTGAGAGTTATCCCCATCTTTAAGAAAAATCTTAACCACACCTTTGTTTGTGTCCGGCCCAAGGGATCCAACTTCCAGGGCCTCCCTATATACATTCAAATAGTCTTTGCAATCCAATCTTTTTTATACTTACAAAATTCCGAGGGAATCCGTCCAACCCAGGGGCTTATCATTCTTAAGGGAGTCAATTGCACTTAGGACTTCATCAATAGAGAAATCACTATTGAGGTAGGCAACTTCTTTGAAGAGACTTTTTTTTGGAATGCAATTGGAACAAATCTTTCTATTCATAACCGCAAGTTGATTAGAACCATTCGAAGAGAACAGTTTGGAGTAAAATGCAAAGAATGCATACTTAATTTCATTAATATTTTCAGTAGAAACACCCCCAATGTCAAGTGCCTGAATCTTTTGTCTTTTGTGCTTGGCTTTGAGCAAACTGAAGAAGAATTTAGTTCCCTTATCCCGCAACTTAAACCAAGTAGCTCTAGATCTAATTGGATCCCCTTTAGCAATATACTGTTGTGTCATTTTGATATTGTGCTTGAGGGAAACTGAGCTATTCAGAAGCTCCTCATTGGTAGGGTCTTTTTGGAGAGCATTCTGCATAAAAATCAGCTGTTCCTAGGCATCTCTAAAAAATTTCCTCCTTTTGGCCTTGATTTGACCATAGGATCTCAAAAACCTTTTACTCACATCCACACAATTGTTCCAAACATCAATATTGGAAGAAGAGTGGTTCATCATTTTAGGAATGTTCCAAGACGTTTGGACACCCTCTTTGCATCCCCTATCTTGCAGGGGAGACACGTTGAGCTTAAACTAGCCTTTCCACTCTTCGTTATTATTGTCACCCTCAGACTTGTAGGAAAAAATGATTTCAATGGGGTGATGGTTAGAGATAGTAAAGTGGGGGACATTAACTAAATTCCTTCCAGGGCCCTGTTGAATGTTAAAAGAGTCCTTGTGCAGGTAGAACCTATCCAATCTGGAATGCACTGTTTTGCTCTTACCTTGATTGTTGCACCAAGTGAACCAAATACCTTTGCTCGAAGACTTAGACTTGTCGAGAGGGTCTTCCAATTTATGTATTCACTTCATCTTAGACCAAAAAAAAGCTTGTTGCCTTTCCATGAGGGGGTCACCACCCTGTTTATCTTTTCTAAGCTCAATCATTTTAAAATCCCCACTTAAAATCCACAGGATATTTTTGAGATTAGAAGCCAACTAGTTCCATAATTCAGTTCTTTCTCTGTAGTGGTTTGGGGCATATATATTACAAATCCCAAAAGTTTGAGACAACTGATTGCAAACCACTCACACCACTCTTTGACAAAGAGAGCAACCATGATCAATAACAAAATTGGTTAACTTAGGGTTAATGAGAATAGACGTACCACCTTTGCCTCTTGGGTGACTGGTGGAAATGTGTTTACACTTTGCCCAGATAAAATTTAAAACCCAATCCAATTTGGGAGTAGTCTCCTTAACTTCTTGGAGCAAAAGAAAATCCAATTGGTCTCTAGAGTGCCTAAACTGTCTGACAATAGGCCTTCTATCAATCGTCTCCAGCGCTCTAACATTCCAACTAACAATTTTCATAGAGAATGATGGATTTATTTAGCTTGACTTGGGGACTAAAATCCCCCTTTGTTTTGATACAACCTAGTAAAACACTATGGGACTTTGTTTTCTTTTTCTTTATCATTCTGTTTCTTAGTCGAGTTTTCAGGTATAACATGTTGAGTTCCTTTAAGTCTCTTGCCAACTTCAACTACGTCAGTGCCCTGCATGGTAGAACTCTTTGTTTTGAGCCTCTTATTCCTAGTTTTAGACTTCACTCTAGGCTTTTGATCAACATTGTCTAGTCGGACCAAAGGGGCACTCTTAGAAGAAGGCATCAAGCACCCAAGGGCAACATCTAGCACGGGAGAAATGTCCATGGACTCAACATGCTTCATAGCAGGCTTATCCTCTGGGAAGGGCAAGGAGCCAGGGGTAGAGCTCTATGTGGCTTGAGGAACAACAAAGATAACAACATATTCATTTGAGAGTCTCTTAGTTGGGGGAGGAGAGTCATCCACCTGATCAACTTTAGAGCAAAGATGACCGAACGAGGCCAACGGAACATGGGAGGAAGCAAGCATGGGAACTTTCTCAAGTGATTTTTTTGACTCGAGGTCACTGGGGTTCTTAGGGGCAGGCCCATAGGAAACATCATTGCCTTTATCATTATCAGGGACATACTACGGATTATCAATTGCCACCACCTCAGGACTGAAGAAAGTCAAATTATCACCAGTTCCGACAACACTATTAAGTGAATTCTTTATGTTTTCATCCTACACTTTAAGGGGCTTCTTATTTAATAGAGGACAATTATTTTTTTGGTGGCCATCCTTTTTGCAAAAAAAAAAAAGCATTTAGCCCTCCTAGGGCAATTGATAGGATACGAGAAAGACCATTCTTTAAATATGAAAACAAGGCTTTCAGGAAAAACCTCAAATGGCTCTAGGGAAATAAGAATTGTTGCATGCATATGTGCTAAAGCTCTCCTAGTATCCTCAATCCTCAACACTCCCCCAACTGTTTTGAGTCCCTGGGGGAGAAAATTCTAGATTTGAATAGGAACATTTATCATAATTTTCCATCTCGGGGCAATTTTAAAGCTGATATCCTTACAGTCTAGACTAGGGTTCCAAGGGATAACTCTAAACATAGACTGACCAACATTCCACAAAGGCTTACTAATTGCTCTCCTTTGCATATAAGAGTTTTTGAAAATCATCATGAAAACCCCTTTCTGCATCATTTTGCAGAAGCTGACATGCATCCCCATTTTTTTGCTCCAAACAACATTCAACCAATTATCGAAAAAAATTCTAAAAGGAAGAGAATCTATATTCAAGCACATAAAGAAAATCCCAACATTCTTGAGTCTAATTTCTTCCAACTGTAGGTCTTTTTCTATTGCTTCATAGGGAGGCAAAGTTAGGGTTTTCAGAAGGGTAGGGGATTTACTGATTTGTTTGCCTTTCTGCCTGTTACCTCCGCCTTATTTTGAGCTGAAGCCATTAAACTTGAACGCTGCACCTTCTGCAATGCTTGGGCTCTCCTCGACCTGCAAAACCTCGCTGAAACGCTTTCTACCACCTCCTTTCTCGCTACGCATTAGGTTCTCAAATGTCTGACGAGAGAGCTCGTGAGGGCAATTTTTAGCAGGTATTTTAGTTTGCCCAGATTCATATCTGCTCTCTCCATTGATATGACTGCCCATTGCTCACATGAGGCTGAACGCCGTCATCACCAGCTTCCATAAATCGGAATTGAGGGAGAATTAATTTACCCACGACTCCCGATCAAGAAAAACACATCAACACAATGCACAGACCCCGAGACGATACACGAGGCACAATTCAAGGAGAAAAGAGGACATGAGACCAAGACACCAAACATGCAAGAACAAGCCTGTGGGACCACAATAAGACAAGACAGAGCCACAAAAATCAAAAGAAATAATCAAAAGAGGACCAAGGTGGTGAAGAAAACAAAGGAAAGAGGTGAGGAGCATGGAACACCTTCAATGGAGAGAGACTTTTCATCTTCCCAGTTGCAGAGCTCGAAGTTCCTTTCTCCCATTTAAGAGTAACTTATTGTTGGATGCCTTGTGCAATTAGTTGAAAAGTCAGTGCATGCTTATGCATTCAAGTGTACAATGCTGTTAATAGAAAGTTACTGTCTAATAAAGACTATGCTTTGATGAGTTGCAGGTACATAGTTGAGAAGTTGGGGCCAGAAAGAACTTGTAAAACTAGTATAGTGGGCCAAGCAGAGGTTGAGAATAGTTTTTATGGACGATTAGTACTGGGAAAAGGAGTCTCTACTGGTATAGATGAGCAATTGGCAAATGAGGCAGCAAAAGCTGGTATCATCTTTGTTCTTCAAATTGATCACTTAAAATGCAAAAATTCGATCTCAATATGTTCAACTGATTTTTTGTTCTGCAACCAATGGACAATGTGATGATACATAAATGAGGCTTAAGGCTTAGGATTCATAGCATTGATCTTGGCAGTTGCTGCTGAGAAGCAAAGAGTAGCAGAAGAGGTAGCTTCCATATTGAGCGTGAGTGTAGAAATTGAAACAACTCGAAATGAAATGTACGTATGTTTTTTAATTCATGCTTATTTCCTTTTGAATGGCATTTTATTTTGATATATTTCATGTGATCCTTGTATATTTGTATAGAAGTTTCATATGCTATACCTTATGACCGACTTAAGATGAACATTGTAGACTATTCAATTACAGTAAACAAATAAGGTAATTCGTCCAGTCACACATCGTCATAGACTAATGCAGATGCATCTGAAGATTCATTCTTTATTGTGTTATGTAGAAATATATGATAGGGTACACTATATTCATGCTCAAACTGACTCTATTAGAAACACCTCCAATGATGTATCAAGGCACTGGCAGTTACATTCATGGGTGATAAATCGTCTCTGGATTGGATTAATTGTATTCTAGGCAAAATAAGCCTTGGAGAGCAAAATGCTATTAGTCATAAGCAATGGACACAAGTATGTAAGATTGTGAGTAAGAAGAGCTAACCATATACATATGCATCTGAAGATTCAATCTTTATTGCGTTATGTAGAAATATATGATAGGATACATTATATTCAGGCTCAAACTGACCATATCCGAAAAGCCTCCTACCATGTATCAAGGCACAGATAGTTACATTCATGGATGTTAAATTGTTTCTGGCTTGGATTGATTTTATTCTAGGCAAAATAAGTGTAGGAGAGAGAAGCGCATTATTACTCACAAGCAATGGACACAAGTTCTCTATGTCAGATTGTCAGTAGAAAGAGCTAACTATATGCATGGACATCTCAGCAATATAAGAAAACCCTTGGTCTATAATTCACATCTAGTTATTCATAGCAGACTAGTTACATGCAAACCCAATGGGCTGAGAGGAATTTGAAGTCTTCCTGTAGAAAATTTCTTGACAAATAACTGGAATAGATTGATAAAACCTGGGAGCTGACAATATTATTGTTAGAAATTAGATGAGATTCCTTTTGTGGACCTGCCAGTCGGAAAAAATCAACCTTCATGTTTGGAAAATTAAGGAACATGGTGGATATGCAGATTCATGGAATTGTTATAAACTTATATTTATCTTTCACAAATGACTCTTCAGAGGGAAGAATAATGAAGTGGAAGGAGATTACATGAAGATGGAGATCATGATAGGCTTGAAAGGCTATTTCAGAGAGGACCTGGTTCATAAATAGAGTAGGCCTTACGAAATGCTAGTTAATAGGAATCAACCCAATGGAAGATTCACTTCCAGTATTCCCAGTTTGGATTAGAATCTTTGATCTACCAATGGAAATTTGGAACAACTTATCATCCAGAGCAATTACAAATAAAATTGGAGAATACATCTGTGCTTTAGATCTTATAGTGGATTGTACCTTAAATACAGATGTAAAAGTCTGTGTTAACGTTGATCTTGAGAAGTGACTGTCAAAAAATCTAATTTTAAGAATTTGGGATATGCATTTGAATAACCAGTTGATTGTCAAAGAGATTTTCTTTCATCTCTGACATTATCATGAATTCCGTATAATCCAATCAATTCAAAATATGTACAGCAGAAGAAGAACAAAAGGAAGTTTGTGATGTTGTGATACAGAAGCTATAACAAGAGGCCCAACAAGTATTGACTGACTTGCAACACAGGGCACTGGTGTAGATGGAGACGGCACCTGATGTTAGAGATTTTCCTCAAGCTCTCTATCAAGATTCTTTTTTTCCAAGTAATGAAAATATGAATTTGGAAGATAACCAATTATGGAATAAATAGGTAATTTCATGGAAGAAACAACTGTAGATGAAACCTGGCATATACCAAAAACTAAGATAATTTAAATAAGAAGAGAGGCTTGTGTAGGGAAACTTGAGATGATGAAACAAACCTTTGAAGGAGCTAGGGGATAATGTACCAATCAAGCAAATGTTGGACACCTTAGCATGGACATAGAAGATATTACAGTTTAGATTGATTTCATGGAGCATTAGATGGCAAAAGTCATTCTACAAACAGAGATCCAGCTGCATATCTGTCAGCTTCCATGGGAGATCAGATTGAGAGAAATACTCAATATTTCATTGCACAGAGTTTTTGGAGAATTGATGGGTTGTGCGTAAGATTTAAGTTTTAAATCACCCCTTTTGTCAGCTAAACTTGCCTTTTGAACACCTCTTACTCAATGGAAGAATACTGATCATGGAAGCAACTTCCACACAGTGCTATTTTTGCAGGAAGAGTTAAGAATATGCAGCACAGTTTTTTTTTTTTAACTTTTAATGAGAATAAACTTGCTGGAGTTACTTCTAGCAAAGGAAAAGTTTCATCAGAAAACAGACTTGTCATCTCCTGCCACTCCCGTTACTAATTTAAATTTTTTATTTGAAATTCTATTTAGTTTAGTTTTACAATGGGAGAATGAAATTTGCTTTAAAAATTCATGAAACTCTTAATTTTCTCAGTCATCCATTGCAATATCTAGTTTGAGATGTATTTATTCATTGCATTGTTAATAACTTTAAAGACTCCTTCAGTACCCATTTATGTCATGCGCCAAATTTTGCCCCAAAAGCCATCTAATTTTTTTTTTGTTAACTTAATTCAATGATGCTTACTTATTAAATGCAGTTGCTTAGTGGTTTAACTGTCGTGTAATTTTCTCAACGTTACAAAGGAGTGTGACACACAATTATTCAGTGAATCAGTTAATTTATTTAATTTTATTTACTTTCCACCACAAGGCTTCCCTAGGAAACGAAATACAAACACATTAGAGTGAGGTTAAGATCAAATGTGGTTTCTGAAATTATTTATTTAAATGTCCTTTTTAAGAAAGAGGAAAAGTCACATTAATTGATGCCTTAAATAGAAGGCCTAATTTAATTATATTTTAGTGATTTGATAGATCATGAAAACATTCAAAACATACATCTTGAGTCAACACACAAAGGGAAACAAAGCAAACTAAGGCAACAATTACTTTATAATAGGGTTACCACTCTAAGGCTGACCAAGGGAGAGTCCTTTCCAAAACACTACATCGCTCTGCTCCGAAGGGCAAGCAAAATAAGGGGAGTTGCAACATGATACTCATCGCGAGAGGCTAACATCAAACCACAACCAACTTAATACAAAGGGATTGACAATTACACAGATCAATCTCAAATTTTAATATTATAATACCCAAGGCTAGTCCAATGACAACGCAGAAGACTATTTCAAGGGACAAAGGCGGGACCACCCCTAACCTAGCCTATGACTTAGACCCAATGCTTCCACCACAACTTGGGCAGTCTACATATTCGCTCTTCAAAATTAGGGTCTGATGTAGTTCTCCTTGAGCTTATGATAAGTCTCCTTCATGAGACATCATCACCGAAAGGGGTTGGCAATCTAAGCCAACAAGGAACAGGCTATCGACTTAAGTGAGCTTCTAGAAACTCTAGATGACTAGTCAAGATGAAATGACACACCCAAAGGTTGCTTATCACAAGCACCATATAATCCTAAGGTGTGTGTGCTTATCCAAAGCACTCTCACGCAATAATAAACGCAAGAGTCAAATGTAACAACAAGGAACTACCTTCCTTTGATCCAATGAGACCAAAGTCTCAACAATCTTACTTACACTACTCGGAGAAGCTGTGTCTCTCGAGCAAGTCTTTATTGGTGACCAAGGTTATGATGAAAGAAAACAAACTTAGTTACAAAAGATTCCACAAGGTTCACTACACAACAACAACTATACATCTAAACATATCACACAGTTAGAAACTAGAAGGATACACATTCACGAAGAACGATTTATAATTCATGTTAATTCGTGCCAAGGCAAGCGCTCTAAGGGTTAGTTGTTTAAGCATGTGTTCCAAGAACGCCCAAAACTAGTTAGTTGTAATTTTCACTCTAGTAGAGCATTCTAAGGGTTAGTTCTCTATGCTTATGCCTACTCCCTGAGTTGTGTACATATCTGTGATCATTACCTTCATATGCAGAATTAAGGCCAACTATAGTTCTCTTGTTCCCAAACAAGTGTAGATCATATGCAAAGTCATCCGACCTTTGCCATTTAGTTACACAATTGAGCGAAATATAGTTACCTTTGCAAGTAATTTTTGGCCACTAGCTAGCCTCAGTGTATCTAGGCACTACCAAGGGTTACAAGAGCATTTAAACATAAGGAAAGTATGCATGTTTAGATTTGTAAGTCTGAGCATGAAAATCAAGTCTTATTCCATGAGTATGTTCTCATTCAACAACTAACATGACCCCTTTTTAGACATATCAAGGTGTGAGTAAGGCCAAAGATAACTAAAAGCATATGAAGGCCGTAGACCTAACCTAAGGCTATAACAATTGTTTTAGGCTAAAACAATGCAAGATAGCCACTGATTTATTTAAAAACAAAAAATATGTACTTAAACAAAATACACAACCAACGATGTTTGTAAACGAGACAAAACACTAACTCAAAGTTGGATAAACCGTGTACAAAAACATTGTTGTTTTAATTTATGAAAAGGGAGATGAAATATTCTAAGTATTGGAGCCTGTTCTTTAAGATAAAAGTAGCGCATTTAAGGCTTTGGAATATTTTTATTGTGAAGAAATTGACAAATTTGCTTAGCATTCCAAAATGAATTTGGCGGAAGAAAATAGCTTTGCAAAAAAAAATCTTTAAACAAATTTCAAAACTGTCTTACTAAAAATAACAAAAGCTCGTGACAAATTTATATCTATTGCTCTATTGATAATTTTAAGGTATTAAAATTTATTTATAACTTTTAGATTTGACAGTTTCCATTTCTTGATATTTTATTTTAGTCAATTCCAAATAGACTTTTGGGGTGAGAAAAAGTAGTGCAAACGTGCTCCTCAAACGCCCTCTGGAATTGGATGAAAATGACCGTTGCTGTAGGGGTTAAAGATTGTTTATTTGTTGTTTGTGAAATCCACATCCTAAAAGAATCGGGTTCAAGTCTTTGATGGGGCAATGTCCCATTTTAAGTATTTAATTTACACCATATCCAAATTGTCTTTAAGAGCTGCGAAGGTACTAGAAAATCACTTGTAGAACTGTTTTGAAAACTACATAAGCTCGTTTGTTTTCAAGGGCCGTAAATTTTCTGACTAATAGATTGGTATCTTAGCCATATGGAAAACATCAACAACTTTGGTTTTGAAAGTTTTTACTTTTTGATATTTATTTTTCTTTGTTTACAAATGGGTTTTAACCAGATTGGGAAGACATTAGAATAACTTGCTTAATTCACTTTTTACAATTAATTTGGTTGGAACTGATTGGTTTATTATTTAAAATATGGACACTCATTTGCGGAATGAGGGATAATTAATTCATAGCTTGGTTTAATGGCTGGTTTTGAGGAGTTTAATTTCAAGGTGGCTTAATTCATTTAAAATGGACAAGAGAGGAGGGCTAAGTGTTAATTAATTTAAGGTAATAAAATAATAACATAAAGTTCTCACTTGACCTAAGTAGTGGTGGGGTCAAATTCCCACCATTGGATTGGGTGGATATCCACCACTAGATCTAGGTTTTACAAAAAATGCCCTAATCTTTTTTATGGGCAAGATGAAAATTCAACTTCTTGCTTTACCCTCATTTCTTTTCTTTCTTATTGTTGCAGGTTTTGGAATGGAGCTCAAGAGGAGAAGCACAAAATTTCTATGATCTATATCTATATATATATATTCTGAAAGGCATATGTATATTGTGTGTACTAAGATCTTATTAAATTTATTCTTTTGAATTTCATTTATTTATCCCTCCCAAAATTGTATATATATTATATATATTCATTCTTACATATATATATTTGTAGATCTCTCTCTCTCTATATATATAGATCTACAAATATATATATGTACCTTTATTTTGTTTTAATATTTATGTTAAATAAAATTTAATATATATATATATATATATATATATATATATATATATATTTTTTTTTTTTTAACCTTTTGCTATATACATATTTGAGTTTGAAACCCTCGATCCCTACTACACAAGACCGGGTGGGATTCAACCATGGGTCGTTGGGGATGGCAAAGGTGGTTCCGACCCCTTTGGCCAACAAAATTTTAAAGGGGAGTGGGGGTTGGCTGGCCTGATTCCATCCCCTTCCTACAATGGAAGGGGGTTGGGGTTGGCTCAGCGGCCGCCCTCCCCCCATTTCTATTGGCTTTTTTTTGTAGATATATTTTTGTTTCTATGAAACAATATCTTTTAAAATAAAAATTATTTATATAAATTTTATACTTAATTCCAACAGATTTTTTTTATCTCTATCTCTATTTTTATTTTATTATTTTTTTGTGTTTAATTTTTTAATTTTATTTTTTCAACATTTTAACAAAAGCAACGAGTTCATCTCCCCTTTTTTAAACATAGTTAATTTATTTTGATTTTTTTAAACTTTATCTATCTATATATATATAGTATATTTCGAACATTATTAACTCATTTATATATGTATTTCAACATTCATATGTATAAATAGTGAATTGATATATATATATATATATATATATATATATATATATATATATATATATATATATAGATGAATATAAATATATTTATATTCATGCAAAACTCATTTTTTATTTTATTATGAGTTCAGCATGACGGTTTTTGTTAAACCAAAAAAAAAAAAAACAAGTTTAGCATTTTCTTTTGCAACCTATACAAATCTAAAATAAACAATTTTTCATCTTCACATTTAAATTTCATGATGTGTGTGTGTGTGTGTGTGTGTGTGTGTGTGTGTGAGAGAGAGAGAGAGAGAGAGAGAGAGAGAGAGAGAGAGAGAGTTACTTTTGTTATAATCAAAATGCAAACTATGAGCTTCCTTCAATATTTAAGTGAGAGAGAGGGAGATCAATATTCTCAACAATGCAATTCTACATATCAAAGGGGAAGAGAAGCATCTAACAACTCAATCCATTTATCGTAAGGATGTGAATTACATTTATTTGCTAAAGGGTAACTGCCACTCCATATATATTCTAGAAGGAAGATCAACACATTGGCTTGTGCATACTATCTATAAACCATTTACCCTTCCACTAACACAAGGAACAACTTCTCCATATATATTTCTAGAAGGAAGATCAACACATTGGCTTGTGCATACTATCTATAAAATATTTGCCGTTCCACTAACACAAGGATATTTGCCCTTCCACTAACACAAGGAACAACTTTTGAGGGAAGGGGCATCAAGTCTAAATGTTTACGACATCCGCCTAAGTCAAATTATTGCACATTTGATGGGAGAGGTGAAAGTAAAAGCATGCTTGAAATCAATACACAATTTTTGAGAACACTTTAAAAGGCAAAGCACCCCTAAAACTTCTTTATATGCACAAGACGCACTAAGGGAGACAACAAAGAAGACCTACCTCTTCTCCACCATTCGACAAGCCACATCAAAGGTTCTAAAGCTCCAACAAGCTTCTCCCAAGCTTCTCCTTCTAAGCACCTCCTCCTAACAAGCTCTTCCCATGGTTAGCCAAATCCCCAAAATGAGCCATGGGCATGAGGTTAAAGAGAAATCTCTCTCACTAGACTTTACCCACTCTCATTAATGGAGGGGAGGTACTCTCCTTATAAGGTCGTAAACATGTCATAAAAGGACTCATACCTTTCTTACAATGCCCATACTTTTTCTTACACACTTTATTGCGAGTAACATGTGGGCTTCTTATACGAACCATTAATTCACTTACGTGCCTGCATGGGCCTCTTACACACAATTTAATTCTCTTACACAACTTCCAAAACACTCTATCTAGTAGGTCAAGCCTACCAACTAAGCTAGGACCCTAAGGTTTTTAGGCTTCCTAGTAAGCCTATTAGATAGGCCTCATAGTCTTTTTAGGAAGCCTATGACCCTTTGAATAAAATATTGATCATTTATAGGAATTATAATTCATATGATAAATATATGTAAGTTCAAATATAATTAGCCTTTCTTAAATGATTAACTTTCATTAATCCATTAGCAACAAGGAGGGAAACCATAATTTCAAAATTCTTCACAACCACGAGTTATTGCACTCGGCAAATGCCTGAAATCAGTGGAGGAAAGGGGGTTCCTCACGAGGGGTATTACAATTTAATAATTTTAGGTCATTTGAGACATTAGGGTCAAATAGGTTTGGCAAAAAGGCTTGCCTTTGTTAATTTATAATTATTCTTCATATTTAAGCTTCATGAGGGGTTGTCTTTAGAGGCCCAATCAAAAAATAATTTTCATGAGCCTCTTAGACAGTGTCAAATTACCATCTGCCCCATCTTTGCGCCCTCTCTACAATCTATCATGTGGGAATTTAATTGAAGGAAAATCACACTTTCAAACTCCAAATTTTCAAAATTACATCATCAAAGCATGGGAATTGTCACCATCCTTAATCTTGTAATTGACTCTTATGACTTGTAAGATTAATGCCCTGATTTTTTTTTTTTTTACTTTTTTGATTTAGGGATAAACATCTCAATTTGGATGCACAAATAATTGACCTTTTTTGGTTTATTGCCAAGGACCGAGAGGTATCCATTCCACTAAATTCACCTAGGACTCAAACCCAACCTCTTCCCTTTTATTTCAGGTATCTTTGGGGATTTCTACCTTGGTGGATGGTGTAACAATTGTGACATACCATCATCAATGCCCTGATTTGAATCTGCACCCTCTCAATATGTCTGATAATTCTTTTGTTCCTATTTTCCAAATTGCCCAAAAGATTGTGGCAAAAGTAATATGCTACATGGCTCGAGGGGAGGTGCGAACTTTAAAGCAGGTTTGTGATTGAACTTCGAATGATCCAATGCCGATTTCTTTTCATTACTTTATTGTCCCATAATTCCAATGCAAAAGGACAATGATGGAGTAGCATGTGAATGGTGTCTTGTTCCAAATTTTTATATAATATACACCTCAAGGTCGAGAAAACTTCCTCCTAGATTATTATGAATCAGCATATTTTTGTTGCTAGAGAAGCATTGGCTTTTGGCAAGGCTGTTTAAGTCCTTGCACTTTCCCAAAAGCCATCATGAGGATTATTTGGGTTCATAATTTAGAATGCATATCCTTCTTTTATAAAGCATCCACATTGTTTTGAGCCTCCCTCGTTCACCTTGTCTTACTCTCTTCCATGGGATTCTTATATTGCTACAAGATATTATTGGTCTCTTTTCCATTTTCTTAGTGATTCGACATTGGCTATCCTACGATTAAGCACAATTTACAAAAAAAATCTTTATTTAAATAAATTCTAAAGTATTATTATAATTCCATAATTCCTAGCTTTATGTATGTAAGAAAACAACTTCATAATTTCTTGAAATGAAATAAGAGAACAGAAATATGCATCTATAGGGAAGTCAAATATTTAATGTGTAAAAAATGTCTCGAGGTAGAAAAATTAGAGAAAATTATAACTGTTTTGGTGGCAAAATTACAGAGATTATTGTTCACTTTGAAATTACGTTTCTGATTTTACTGTTCTGGCTTGGTATTTGTACTCACACCCATTACAAACTGGGTACTTATTCCAGGCTGGGTACAGCCTGGAAACATGCACGGGCCTTGCCCAATGATGAACATGGGGTGCACCCGACAAGGGTCCGCATATCTGTGATGCTTTTGGGCTGTACATGGTGTGTTTATGGTGCCAATTTTGGTTAAAAAATAATGAAGTTCAAAAAATAAAAAGATATATTTTTGCCCAAGAAAAAACATAAAAAATTATTCAGCCTGGAACCCAGTGATGAACACGAGGCGTACTTGACAAGGGCTCACATACCTGTAATGCTTTTGGGCCATACCTGGGGCATTTATGGCACCAATTTTGGTTTAAAAACAACGGAGTTCAAAGAATAAAAAGCTCTAATTTTGCACACGATTTTTTTTTTAAAAAGCTATAAATTAGAAATGGCAGCTATGAGCTATGTTGAATGGAGATGACTATCAACTCGGTCAGGTGGAAATGTCGGCTATGCAATCAGTCGAATGAAAATGGAGGCTTTGAGCATGATCAAATTAAATCAAATGCTATGAGCTTGGTCCTATTGAAGTAGAGGGTATGTTGTTTAATGGAAATGGCAGTTGACATTTATTCCCTCAAATTATGTCAAACGTTTTAGCTCCAACCATTTTTTAAAACCTTGTCCCCTCTCATTATCTTGGCTGGTTACCTTGTACCAAAAGTAATAAGGAGATTTTTTGGTCCCCCAAAACATAGATATGATGTGGAGATATTTTTTGTTTACTTGTTATAATGAAACCATTTGGCCTTGCTTGTAAAATTTCTCTTAAATGCCTATCTGCGAGGACCACTGTTCACCTCACCCTATTGGTTGTACTTTTTTTTTGCAAAATTGTGTTCTCGGCCATTTCTTCTTGACAATTAGGAGCTAAGTCTTCTATTGAAGGAAAAATATGTTAAATAATGTCCTCATCCAACGTGGATGTTTAAAACCTAAAGCAATTTCAAAGTTTCCACATTAGTGACTGAATACATGCATATGCAGAGGTAGATCTAGTTTGAAGTCATTTGGTCCAATTTGTTGCATGGTCCTATTCGAACTTTTGCGAGAATTATATTGTTCTTGAAGCTTACATGTGCTTAAATATAACCACACAAAATTTGCATCATGTACATTGTGAGCTTCTTGATGTTGTTTAGGTTTGGCCTTATACTAAAATTGCTCCTGCATCATCTGGTGGATTTGTATGACCACCTCTATGAACCTATCAGCTTGACTAGCTTCTGAGATCATTGCATCGTATAGTGAACTCTACCTTTCAAACGTGGGCATCAAATGTGTTTTGGTAAGAATCTCGGAAATGTCTCTAATAGAGATAAGTTGGAAGTCAAAAAGACTGGATGCTAATACGGTCAAACATTTCTAACTGTGCCCGTTACAGAGGAATCATCTGTGTCATTGTCTATCACTATGAAATGGCCAATGTAGGATCTGATAATTCTCATTGAGGAGTTTCAAGGGCTAGGGGGGCCAGGTTAGATAATCCTAGGAGGAAGTAAAGCACTCCCCCTAGAATCCTTCCTAACACCCAAGGCCAAAGAAACTCTTGATGCAAAGAAGAAACTCGAAATGTTTGCTTATCCCCATGGCCCAAGAAGTGACTGCAAAGGAGTAGATTCACGATCTCGAGGTGTAGATCCATGACAATGAGCAGGGGTGGATCCCCACTGTCAAGGGCTAGTGTGTTGGAGCACCTTAGTAGTAGTAGTGTTGTGAAAAGATGAGCACTGCCTCACCAACCTACCCACCTCAGTTTGTGAAGTAGTAGTATCCAAAAGGTGCTCATTGTTGCCAACCTCCCTAATGCACTGAAAGAAAGAGGTGATCAACCTGGGGATCTAGGGGCTTCCTGTGGGGATTTGCGTCGAAAGGTGACAACCTCCAGAAGAAAAAGGGCCAGGCACCATTGGTAACGACAAAATATTCAAAAATATAGAGAAGCAAACATGCTAGCTCATTTTATCTAAGGAAAAATTAGAAGTACAGCCTTGACTTACTCTTTAAAGGCCTTAGATAGGTTTGACTCGGTTAGAATGGAAGACTTGCATATTACATAACTCTGTCGAGTTCCCTTCCTTTATAAATACCACCAGATAAGCATTCAATACATAAAGAATTGGGACCCACCTCAAGGAAGAGCATTTAAATTTAATTTTAATGATGTCTCAAAAAAGAATCAGATAAAAGTGGGAATTGGAGGGACAATTCAAAACTGTCTTGGCACACTTGTCTTATGCTTTGCACTCATGTCATATGCTTAAGACAATTCATAATAGTCCAATATAACAACTATGTAGAATTAATGGATCTGTACCAAAGGATGAAACAAAGTACTCAACACCTTCATATAGAAGGGGACTCGATTAATATTCGATATGATTCTTAGACATGAGAATGAGACACAAATAGGTATCAATATTAAGCTTCTCAAGTATATAATGGAGCATATGATGTACCAGATAATCCGATATATGGAGAATATGCAAGCTCCTTATCTCTAACTCAAAAAACGACATCACAAAAGTGTGGCAGACCTACTAGTGAAAGAGGCTGTCATAAATGATCACACATATGACTTTGTCATTAGATTTGACCCAAACACTTTGCCACAATTAGTTCAATGTCAGGTTTCCTTAGAGAAACAAACCACCACCGATCAATATGACCTTGTTCAGACAACTCCATTTATTAATCCGTGTGACCACCACGCCTCATTGTAGAACTATTCATATGTTTTTGTTCCCCTCTAAAGTCCTTTCTATCGTGTGCACTTTCAAGCCTCATGTTCCTATATTCTCATCCACACCTATGGTCAATCCCTTTCCTAATCTAGCAAAACCTTGTCATGCTACTCCCTTTACTTGTTTCCCCTCTTAATCTTCCCCAATAATAAATTTTTCCTTCCTCCTTTTATTATACTCCTTTCTATAACCCCATGCACCCAACTTATCTTTTTTGTAGGCCTTACTTTTGATGCCTCCTTCCATAATCACCGTACTCTATTTTTATCTAGAACTTCCAAGCACCTCTTGTTTAAAATTCTGCTATCCTTCTCTTAATTAATGTCTAACCCTTTCCCCTTACCTCCTATTTCCATGACTACATTTAAGCCACATCCCCTCCTTGAACACAACTCTCTCTCCTTATTTGAACATCCCATCCCTTCTTTGACCTTGCATAGTAGTGACTTGATATAATGTTTAACAAATGATAGGTTGACTATTGCCTTTAGATTGATGGGAAAATCGTGTGTCCTGGTCTCAATTCAATGGGTAAAAACTAGCAGAAACAACTAAAGAATGAAGCCCAAACACTCAAGAATGAAGGCATGGGAAACAAAGGCCACATGTATTCCAAAGGCAATTCACTAATTGTAGACTGTCATGTTAGAATTATTGGGTTTCGACATCTGATTAATTTCATGTGTTAGTAGCCAACGTTGTTATGTGGGTAGTTGTAATGACTCTAGTTGGGTTCAGGTGTTGAAAGTTATGTCAATTGACAATAGTTGGGTCGTCTAGTTATACAAATAAACTAATGTATGATGAGGAAGGGGTGTTGATATTAGGTCCTCCCTGTTCTGTATGAATTGCATCGAGACTTATATGAATTAAAAGTTGCTCTTGTTTAGATGCTCTGCTCTATCATGGTATGTTCTACAATTAATTAATATTTTGTATGCTTGTTGGTAGTCTAGTATCTTAGTAGACATTAATCATTCTACAATGACTATGCAAGAGCCACGTCCATAGGGTCTATTGTTTGTCCTTATTTCAATCAAATGCCCACAAATATTTGGATGCTAAGTTTGTCCATAATTGAACAACATGTGTTACAAGTCACACTATGCCCATCCAAGCCAAAGTCCTTGCCAAACAGGAAAAACTAAGTATTGGGATATGACTAGATGGATTACATAGTAGCTAAGTAGAGGAATCGTCTGAATGGAATAGAATTTACAACATCTCACTGGTAGTTTTGAACCCACCTATAGGGTTAGGGTTTGTCCAATGTTCATTGTGGAAAATGCAACAAACACCACATCCAACTATATATAGGTATATATGCCTCCAAAGATCCATGTCTCATCCCTAACTTTCCCAAATTGCCACCAATTTGAAAGAATGAGAACTGACTTGTCTAGGTCTAACCCTAGCCATAGCTATACCTTGTATGGTATTGCCTCAAATTGATAACAATCGTTGGCATTGATAAATGTAGACATGGATACTAGTGAAAGTATTTACAAAAATGAAGATAATTGGCTCAAGGTTTGTATAGGAATCTTAATGTGAGAACACCTTAATCACCATAGCATGCTTTATCTCAATCAATCCATTACCACCTCACCCCCTCACATACTGTGTCCTCAAATTAGAGCAAGAATCAAGAAAGCATTGACAATAAATCTATTAAGAACCATGCCAATGGCGGCCATTTAATCTGCCCTTACTAATATTGCAGTGTTTTTGCCAGATCCTTGTAGTAGACCCCTAATCAAGTGCTTTAGGATGTTGATATGACTACAATCACAGTTAGAAGAAGCCATCATCTCTTAGATAAAGATATAACATAAGGCCAGGGTTATTAGAAATGTCATGGCACTCCCGAGGAAAAATAACAATATCAAAGTCTATCACAGAAAATTTGAAGGTATGATTTTTTAAACAAGTATCAAATTATAGGCTAATCTTTTTAGATTGAAAAATAGGAAGTGTATATATGGTAGGAAAAGTATAAGGAAACATAGAATTTACTACCAATACATGTACATTTTGGCAGATCCAACAACTTTATGTAATTTTATACGAAAATTTGGTGAATATGTTTGCAAAACTTTGCTCGTTGGAATGTAAAATTTTGAAAATTTGCAAAAGATTAGCCAATTGGTGCAAAATAGCCCCAAAAAATTACCATAATTATGTAAGAGGAAGCCCAAGTTGAAAGACAAAATGTAGTCCTATGTGAATTTTCCTCATGCTAAGATCATCAAGAATGTTGTGGAAGGAAATTAGGATCAGGGCCTCGCACACATTCATGTTAAGGACTGGGCAATAGCCACTCTTATGTATGCATGTTCTCCTATGTCCATAGTGGGGGTTCATGTAAAAAAAACCATGCCCAGTTTAAGCCCCCGTGCCCACCAAATGCTCCGTGGGTCCCACACTAGCTAGTCAACACTTTATTTGACCTCTGCCCTGGTTTGTATAACCCCTGCCTCCTATGCCTAACTGTCATTACATCCTCAGCTCCCTAACTGTCATTACATCCTCAGCTCCCTACCTATACTTGAAGCTGCACCTAAACCACCTTGTTCTCTAAGGATTGTCTGAGCCAAGGTGGTATGAGTTATGGCTATGGAGGAGCACCTATACAATGGGTTCTTGGAATGCCTACTTAGTAACAACTGAGCAATAGTCAACCTTTATAGGGTAGGGTAGTTACCATTTTAAACCCCGTCTTGACCGTCTGTTTTGTGCCCTTAGTATTTTCAATACTACAAGAACTCTGGAAGGCACTATACAAGGACTGGCAAAGGAAATCAAGGAGAATGGGATTAATGCCCCTATCCTGCACATTTGGATATTTCATTTGGTGGTGAGCAATGAACTCCTTGTGACCAATACCCACAACACCATATTGCTGCCACTAAATATGTTTTGTACATGGATCCTTCCAAACAATGGTATGGTGAGATTGTACAAGAAAGTAGCTACATGATACCTCCTCCAAAAAGGCCGGATTTTGGTCTATACAATACCCAACCTGTCGAGCCTCAAGGCCATGGACTTACCCATCCAATACAGCATCATCACCCCAATCAACCAGCTTCTAGATCGTTTCATAGGGGGGCAAGAAACCTGCCACTATCTCTAGCATTGGCTCTGGGGAGCTTATGTCTCATTCCATCTAATATTTCTTTAAAGGTATTTTTTAATTTTGTCCAGTCCCACAAGTATAGCAAATGTCTTCACTCATCCTAAAGGGGATAAGTATTCTGAGCAGACCATAAGAAAAGACAATATCAATAGATGCATAGAAAGAAGCTGAAAATTAGTTCTTTGGAGGGACAACATGGTAGGTTTTAAGCAATGTTCTATTGTAGTAGATGTGTTCTTTGACTTTGGCCAATTGAAAAAAATCTGTTCATGAGATTAACTATCCAGCAGATTTCTTGGATAACTTTGGAGCTCTTCATTGCCCTCCTAATGAAGATTGACATTGGGAAGGCCCCCCTCCTTGGGAAAAATGCAGATAATTAATTAGAAAAGACTTGATCCGCTGACAACTTCACATTTGTTCAAGTTATTGTTATGGGTTTCGGTGTTCTTGCATTTGGAGTGTGTTTTGTAGTCTCAGTGCTTGAAGGACATTCTGATGTCTGGAGACCAAGGCTTCTGGTGTAGGAGTCTTCTTGCTTCCCAAGAGCGGTTCCTTGGTGGTGCTTCCCTCTAGCATTCTTGGACTGGTCTGGGATGTGAAGCTTCTGGACTTCAGTTCTTTGGCCTTCTCTCTTGTATTTGGGTTGTTGGCTTTGTGTCTCCTTGGTTTTCTGGCTTTCTACCTGTCTCCATCTCTTGGTTTGATCTGCTAGCCAGATCCTTTTGTACCACAGGGAAAGGGCCCTGTTTCCGTTGTTATTATCTATCAAAAATCTGGATACATATCTATTCCTTAGCTGATTATTATCACCCCGCAGCCTGTCTATGGATGAGGGCTGATTAATTTTTTTAATCTTTTTAAATTAATTAATATATATTTGCTCATCTATTTAAAAAAAGATTGCGTCACTAGTTCATTCAATTATTACAGTGATGGAAATTGCAAAATTAAATAACTTTGTAGGCCTCTCTCTATGTTCCTATACTTATGTTGTGATGGGATTGGCACCTTGCATCTTTTGGATGCCTCTTGGTGCATATCAGATCCTTGTTAAGATGAAGTTGTGTTAGTTTTGCAATGTTGACCATAAAGAAAACTCTCATCCCAAGTTTTGGAATCATTCTTGTAATACCGCTTAATGACTGCTTGATAGTTGTATTCACCACTTTGGCCTGGCTATCTTTATGTGGGTGGAATGTCATTGATCTTTGCAACTTTTTTTCCGTCCTACTCCACAAGGTTGCACAAAAACTGCTCAAGAAACAAGAATCCCAATTCGATATTATGGAATGGAGCTGGGCAAATTCAGTTTGTACCCACAAGTGGAAATTTTCTTCACATCTTCCTCTCCTAATATAGACTGTTTACAGGGAATGAAAACACATCTTAGAAATGGTCTAAAATGACCAATATGCAGTTATTACTTTGCGTAGTTTTCAGTAGACTGCCCTGAAAATCCATGGATATGCTTTCCCAAGAGAGACAGGGTATTGGTAATAGTGTATACACTGCTAGCTCATGATTACTTGGTCTCCGCATACCCCATAATGCCCATCCTTGAATGCATCTCGCTACATCAACCTGCATTTTGTGCTTATACACATACCCCCGCAAATTGGCTATATTGTTTTCGACTCTGAAGTGTCCAACTACTTTTGAAGTGTGCGGTTCTAACATGAGCTGAATTCTATTTCTCCTTGTGGCATGCCTAACTTGTTCATTCTATACAACTACCTTCAATTCAAGAAGTACTCTGCCAATTTTGTAGAGGTTGTTGCATCTCCTGTTTGTAGTTTTAGAATACACTTCCTTAAACTTCAGATCCTTTGCATACCGATGCTGATACTCCTTACAACTGGAGAACTTCAAATGCGTAATGGCACTTTTTGCAAGAATCTTATTCAAATGTGTTTTGGACAACACATATTTTATATTATTGGTTGTCCCCTTATTTCTGTTTAGCAAATTGAATTTTTTCAAGAAACTCAGCTGTTCGAAACACTTGGATTGCTGTAATTTGCTCTAGTTTTCAAATAGTGCAATGGTTGGTGATATATACGAGTCAGTCTTCTTTTCCAAACTGAAAATGATAAACTACAACAAAATGAAAAGGGTGATATAAGACAAAAATCAGCTTTTACAATCTGTTGCAAGAGCTCTGATGCTGATTGTTATTGTAATGAATGCACCCTCAACTCCTTGGTATATTTTCCTTCAAATAGATAGGCATCATAAGTAAAGGAATTGTTCTAACTTCTAAGTAGCTGATATGGATACCGGAATTGGATACATGGATACGTTGATTTTTTTGGGGGGGCCTGGATACATTTTTGGATACGGCCGTACAAAAATACATTTCAAAAATTAAAAATATAGCCCATATAAGCAAAATAAACCACATAATATGCATAGAGAAAACAAAATAAGTTAAATCATCACAAAAAATAATAATAATCATAGTTACCATGTTCAAAAATTTTGGGTCGTTTGGAAGGAGAAAAAAGTTCAGAAGTTTGAGATTTTGAAAAAAGTTAGGTGTAGTTTGGAAAATTTTCAAATTTAATAAACATATAAAAAATTATTATTATACATATTTGTAAAGAAAAAACCATTTATACTAAAAAATAAATAAACTCCCAAATGTTATTATTTTTATATACTAAAAATTAAATGTTAAACTATCATCTAAATTTTCATGAAAATAATAAAAAACTATCATTTATGAAAGTAATCTATTTTATAAATTTGTAATATTTTTAGATCATTACGAGGTTTGTATTGGGCCCCCAGCCTGCAAAGTAAGAGTTTTACAAAGCACGGCACAAAGCCAACCAAAAGACCAGAAAAAGCAAAGGCAACAGCCAATTACAATAACGAACGTAGAGCCCTATACGAACACAGGAACTCTACAGAATACCCCAAAAAAAGAAAACAAAAAGGAACCGAAAACCAACAAACCAAACAAGACCAGGATTTGAAACCGATCAGCTTTAGACATTTACACCCGCCAGGACCTCATCGTCCATATCAGTTAGGAGCACTATTTCTCGTCCATCACCAACAGGTTCCTCCTTCCTAACAACAACTTCTTCAATGACAAGTTCCAACAGCGCTTTACTCCCAAACGAAGAAGGCACTGAGTGAATGATGCCCTCCATTGTTTTAGGGCCCGTTTCCTCCACCAGCGCAGTGTTATACCATAATGGCGTTGCCACCTTGCCTCTGAGTACTCATCTTACCAGTTTTCTGATTGCCTCTACTCATCTCTGCTCGTGCTGGTAATCCCGCAACTGAACCAACTCCGGAATTGGGCTTTTTAGTTGCAACATAAACGGCAAAGAAACGAAATTCCCAATTTTCATATCCGGTAAGATCACCTTTTGCAAATCCTCCACAAAACCTAAGAGGATCGTAAATCTCGACTCAAGAGCCCTAAAGGCAGAAGCCGGAACCACTCCTAAGCCATCTCGCCCTGAGAACGGCAGATTTGGAAGAGTTAGGTCATGCACTAGAATCTTCTTTACCAAACCAACACGAAACTCCGAATGGATACAAAAAACCACCACTTTCACCACAACTTCAACGTCCAATACCAAAAACATGAGATTCGAAGTGAAAATTGTTGCCAATTCATAATTTACCCTACTTTTCACCCCCTTTACCAGAAAATCTTGCCTCGGGATGTCCACAATTACATCATGCATTTCTTTTGTTGGTATCCAAAAGATATTTCTGAGGCAAGCATGAGATATTTTTCCATCAAACGCCATTTCTCTGACATCACTCGCACCATAAACGCATGCAGTTGCTAATGCTGTCTCGCTCGCACTCTCCATGTTGCGCCCAACTGAACACAACACATCACACTGCAAATGCCAATCCACGAGCACAAGGCTTGAAAAATGAGGCGGTAGTAAACTTAAAGAGGCGCGAGGGAAACCTCTAGGCTCCTTCATGCCACGGGATGTCGTCCATCCAGCGAATAATAACCTCCATACTTCATTAATGCCAATCCGCCATCCGAATCCCCTCTTAAACACCAAGCGTGTTGTGCAATGATGAAAGGCGGCACTGGATTGCAAAGCCCGAAATATTTAAACAACACCCCCTTCGTTAAAGATAGATCACTGCTTAAATAGCTAGAGATTTTGAAATTGCTTTGTGAATCAAAGCAATACAAAATAGATATCAGAGCGAGACTTAACCGAGATCAATTGTCGATGCAGCCGGGAATTCTTCCCATGCATCCCTGACATTATCCACACGACACACCTCAGCTTGATCAAGTCTGTAGCAGAATTTGCCTCCTAAAAACAATGCTTCCACTCCACCAAAGAAAAACCATCCAGGTTCCTCCAGGTATTCTTCAAAATATTCTCAAGGTGCCACGAGTTAGCCTCTTTTTTTCCCAAGGCCGAGATGACTGCTTGGGAGTCACCTTCAACAATCAGATTCAAAATTCCACACTAAATGGCCAATTCAATGCCGCTCGCCAGCGCTTGGGCTTCCGCTCCATTATTGGACCCATCCTGAATTTTCCTGGATATGGCGTGGATCATAGATCCACAACAACCTCGAATAATGCAACCCACCACAGATGCCCTTGGGTTTTCCCGAGCAGCACCATCGAAGTTGAGTTTAAACCACCCCGGAGGAGTCCATTTCTGCTTCCTTATTCTGACCTTATTACCAATAACTATTGACCCATTAACGGGGTATAAATTTATAATATTATTATGATAATAAAAAGTAAATTGTTTAACTAAACATTATATTAAAGTTATTAAGTTTATAACTATATATTAAAAAAAAACCTAAGTCGTTGACTCCTTAATATATTATAAATAAATTGTACTCGTTTCAGCTTGTGAGTCTGTGAATGCTGAACAATGTCAAAAGTTTTTATGTCGGGGAAGAAAATGGCAAAGCCAAGGCCAATACTGAATAGTGAAAACGCCATGATGGAAAGATGTTAGGTTTACCAACGCAACAGTTCAAACTTCAAAAGCCAGAACCCAGTCAATAAATGGCAAAATGGAAGGTCAAAAGTAGCATGTAATGCATGGCAAAGATAAATTTGCAAACATAGGTCGACTGTTCATTGCTGCCTGCGTTTTCCATTTTGTCTGAGAAATGCAGATTAAAGTTAGGTTTTTGAATCAAGATCATTATTATTTGAAGTTCATATTTGACTTTTTATTAGGTGATTTTTAAAAAAAAATAAAAAACGTATTTTTTGGCTTGGATATGCCTTGGGTACCCTGTGTGTATCCCTACGGGATCTGTATCTGGTACGTATCATATCCGGATATGTTGTCGTGCAGGGATGTATCTGGTAATTGGGAAACAGAAATTGATGAGTCCCCACCCACCAATCAAGGTAGAAACCTATATTGAACTAAAAATATAGGTTCAAAGGGATTGTGGGGAGTCGGGGACCATGGCCATAAGTAAACAGCACACCACTGACCTGCAACTGTAGTAAGATTGGTTGTGCCATATAATCCAAAAATTAGGTTGGTTTCCCTACTCTCATAGGATACCTTGCAAAAGAAAAGGAAAGTTCAGTTATGCATAAAAATATATAATTTTCAAACAATTAAGGACGGTGCTTAATGCCTTAATGACAACGAAGCCAAAAAGTGATGGGTCCTCACTTAAGTTGTTAACCCATGGACCTATACATAAGAAGCACTAGTGAAATCTACACACACTCTCAGGCTTCAGGATACCAAATGCTACCAACTTAGAAGCCAAGCATCCAATTGGACAGAATCAAACCGAGAAATTTGTCCAAGAGGGGGAACATGTTTCACATGACTACTAGAAATCAGTCTGAATCCAAGCATAAAATCTTGAATGAAATCTTCGCAAGTCTCAATCCAATCTTGGATTTTCACCATGTCTTTTGGTGTGTGTATCAAATATTCTTAAGCGAGCCTATTTCATGTTAGAACTTATTCCCCAATTAGTACTACCATTTCTCTACAGCCTATACCTCTGTGGACAGCTTCTTTCATAAATTGGATAGTTCAATACAGCTTCCGAAAATATCTCAAAATGATACCATGCTAGTCCTTATTGCCCATTGCATATTCTCACGTATCTATTTCAATATTAAAAGGGATTGTTGCCATAACTAATTGGCACATTATCAACCTGCAAGTGAAATAAGATTGGTTGTGACATATAATACAAAAGATGAGGTTGGCTTCCCTACTTTCCTTCTAACCCTTCCAAAGAAAAGGACATTTCAATCAAGCATAAAAATCTATATTTTCCACTCCGGCAAGGATGCCAAATAGTAATGGTAGTTAAAAGTTGTCAACTCAAGGAGGTATACTTGAGAAGCATTAGTGCAATCTACATACACTTTCCTTCGAATCACAGGATACCAAAGCCACCAAACCAGAAGTCAAGGTAAGCACCATATATCCTTGAGCATACTTACAAGAGTCAAGCTAGGAATAGACCACTGTCACTTGACCATGACCGTGTAGAAACTCATAATGGACACAAGCCGATGAGGAATTTATCCAAGAGGGGAAATGTGCTTCACAAGCCCACCAAAAATCATTCTCAGCCCAAACATAAAATCTTGAATGAAATCTTCAGAAGTCTCAAGGCAATTCTACATTTCTCACCTTGTCTTCTTGTATATGTGCCAGGTATTCGTGAGTCTGCCTAATGTATGTCAGAACTTATGCATCAATTAGTGCTTCCATTTCCTCATGGCCTATTCCAGTGAAGACATCTCCTTTCACAAGTTGGATAGTTCAATGTGGCTTTCACAAATATCTAAAAATGATACCATGCTAGTCTACCTTGCATCAATACAACTCTTATCGCATGTCCCCATGCATCTATTTAAATATTATAAGGGAGTTGCTAGTTGCATAATGCAAATACTGGTGCATTATATATCTTCCTCTTGGATTCCTCAAAAGCTTTCTACTATAGGCATTGATCAAGACTTATTTTCCCTAATCAACGTGCATTTGTGTTCTCTTTGGAGAAATATGGCATCGCTATCCCATAAATAGGGGCAACCAAAAATAATTACACAAACATCAAGTGGTACTAAATCACACTTCACGTCATCAATGTAATTGGCTTTTGTTGCTACTTCCTTTTCTTATTTTGAGGGTGAAGTTCTGGATGCAGCTTCTTGCATTTGACTTGGTATAAGCATCAATCACAGTGATTGCAGTGGTTCTTTGATAACTCATTTTTCTTTTGTGCAGAAGTGGCATTATTCTTTCCTTTGCCTTCCTACAGCTTTTTCTTGAAATGAATTGTTACTGCCTTAATTTCAATGTACGATGCTCTCTTACCGGCTTCATCACAAGTAATCCTAGTTCGTTTTGGTAGACGTTCAGTAGAACAACTTGCTTCAGGAATTCTATGGACACCCTGTTGTTGCCTCTATCGAAAATTATGATACTTGAGAAGGTACTTCTCTTCAAAGGGTCGGATTCTTATCAGTTCTGCTATTTCTGGTTCTTTTTTTTTAGGGTGATGATCTAGATGCAGCTTCCTGCCCGTGACTCTGTATAATCATTAATCACAGTGATCGCAGTGGTTCTCTAAAGACTCATTCTTCTTCTATATAGAACTGGCACTCCTAAGTCTTCTTAGGAGATATTCAGTAGAATGTCTTATTTCAAAAATTCAGAGGTCCAATCTTGGACACTTTGTACATGCCCTCATTGAAAATACTGTCACGTTTTGAGAAGTTATTCCTCTTCATATCCAATAAGATTGAGCCCAGTTTCTTGTTCCATTTCTTGTTGGGAACCTTTTTGTTTTGCTTTTGGAGACTTCGTATAGCATTACCACCAAAGCAAAGTGTGTCCAATCATCTTTGATCAAGCAAAAGAATTTTCCTGCTCGTTAGAGTACTCATGGATACTGAATTATGCCTCGATTTGTCTCAACGAACTGTTGAGTTTCATTACATGTGTTTGCCCCTCATAGGGCTGAATTCCTGGCATCGCCTTTTCTTTGAAAGTTGGAGTGCATGCAAAGGACTCTCTCTACATGTTCTTCAAATGCTTCTTTTTGAACTTAATGTACTTGCTGTGACTTCTCTTTCATTGGTTGGATTTTCTTGTTCTCTACCGTCATTGACACAAGTTACACAAATTCTGCCGTTGAAGATGAACAATATTTTGGCTTTATTTTGGTTTATGGGTTGGATGTGAGAAATTTCACTTTACCAACAATATTTACTCTTGTATTCAGAGGCATGCAAACTTGATAATCCCTTTACCAAGGAAAACTGCTCTGATATCAAATTTGATCTATAATTGACAATTTTATGAATACGATCAATCTGCTTAAAGTTCATTCTCATAAATAAATTCTAGAGTGCTATTATGATTCCATAATTCCTAGCTGTGTAAAAAAAAAAAACTTGCATTCATATGGAAGAAAAATATTTAAAGCTAAGAAATCCTCCTGAGGTAGAAAACTCAAAAGAAAAATTTAGAAATGCCTTTATTTGTTATGGAATACTTGATGACGGAGTTACAAAGATATTTTTTTACTCAAGGAACAAATAAACTTTGATTCCTTAACTACAATGATCTTGGTAAAAGAATATAAGGCAAACCATGATGTCAATTATAAAAACTTCTTGTGTTCTAGCACCTGAAACTGGTTGTATTGCCAAAGACATCTTTGTGTCGGTTATTCCCGACATGCTTGAAGGTGTCCTTGTCATATTTAACTTCCTGATTGAATTCTGTGTCCCAATATTAGGTCAGATGAATGGACATTGTGACTATGAGCTTGATTAAGTGGAATTGACGCTATGATGTTTACTCCCATGGAAATGGTGGTTAACATTTATTCCCTTTGATTGTGTCAAGGTCATCTGCACCTGCTGTTGCCCCAATGGTGACTGATATTTATTCCCTTTGTTTGTGTCTATGATCATCTGCTTCCGCCATTTCCACCAGCTGTCCAGCCCTTTAGAATTGTTTTTTTCATGATTCATTTCGGATCACTAAGGTATTCTTCTTATTACGTTCACGGGCATCCATATCGCTTCCTTATATTCTGATGTGTCTAGTTTTATTAATAGTCTTTAACCTTGATTCTCGGTATTTAATTATTAGTTGTTTTTTCATTTCCAACTCTTCCAAGCAAGAAATCAATGGGACACCATCCTAAGAATCTTTCAAAAAATCCACCAGATCCTTCTCTCTCGAGTAACAAAGATTGACATATCAAGCTACCATCTTTAGCAATACGATTTCAGATAGTCGAGGTCTTGATAATATTTTTGTGGGTCAAGATTATGTCAGGAGCCAAAAACATCTAGATATTTGTTCTTAAAATGCTCCTCCAAAGCCACTTCCTTTTCCCTAGACTCTTGAGGTTAGCATTACCAAAGGCTAGTTTCACTGGTCTACAATTCCTTCTAAGGATTGTACCAATGCATTTTGCTTACAAACATTCATGCATGCTATTAAATGAATCTTCTTGAATCCACCTAACCCTTGCTACGAAACAATTTTAGATTTCTTTAAAGGTTTTAATAATTTTCTCATGGATTTTGAAGACTGGCAAAATATAAATTGGGATTAAGACTGATTTGAGAAGCTGAAAACTACTAATGCAATCCACAGTCCTTTCTCGGTACTAAGTTTCTGTTGTGCTGTATCCACTAAACCAACCAAAGCTTCTTGACTGCCCCCGGATAAAAACTAGATAAGAAACACATCGGAAATTTAGCATTTTACTAATAATATTACCGACAAGACTCTTTTTTAATTCTTTGCTCTCAAGACCAGTCATAGACGGAAATAATCCATCTAGAGTTACAAACTCTTCCAGTGTTGCAGTGCTTGTTAAGGTTGTATCATCAACAAGTTATAAGTGGGTTGCCTCAATAGAAGATGCTAGATAAATAATAGAAAAAATGTTTTCGGCTTTGCTTCTTTAATTGATTTTTTCAAACTCTCATCTAAGAGGATGTAGTGGGACAAGGAATTTCTAAAGAATTCCATCTAGGAATCTTTAATCAGTTGCCCATCCATTTCTTACATCTATTTGTGTATCCATAGTTCTTCAGCGCATTTCCCCAAAAAAAGAAATTAACTGTCATAGGCCTTTTGCATACATAGCTTGATTATCATTGGCCGCTTTTGCTTTGATTGAAGGAACGCATTAATTCAAGGTCAATTGTGATTTTCATCAAGAATTTGTTCCTCGTTGATGGAGAATGGTACAGGAAGTTTTAAACAGATAAAGACTGTAAGTAAGTACTTTGAATTTTTTGATCATTTAGCTTACCTTACGTGTAATTGCATTTCTGATGCAGATGAAGAAAACATGAGGCTTCTCTTTATTGACTCTTTGCTTTAAAGGAAGCTCATAAATGGAAGCAATCCACTTGAGTTACAAACTCTTTTGGAGTGCTTGTGCAATCTGTTTTCCTGGGAAATCCAAAGAAGTTTCAACCTGTTGGTAATCACCTTTGATGTTATCTTTCAATTTTCAAATCATGTTGTATATGGGGAAGGGTCTGGATCTTTTAAAGTTTAAGGCTTCACTCTTCTGAAGGACTAACACCAAAAATATGATTACAAGGGATTATACAACTGTTTCCCTTAACAGCTAGGACTTTTTTATCCTTTTTTCCCCCTTTTATTGGTGTTTTCAATGCAGTGATACTATTAGAGAGGCCCGGCTCTAAATTTTTATCCTGCTTGTGAGTTACTTAAACAAAGGCTTGATCATCTCATAGCCATTTAAAAATGTTTTGCACCCAATTTTTTATGTTGCAACCGAGATTTAACTTGCTCCACCCACCTAGGCCACACCAGGATGTTCATTTGTCATTATTTTACTCATTGTCCACAAGACAGGAAGCAGATGGATGCAACTCTCTTCTTCCAGATGTCATGAGCATGTCTGTACTGGTTATTTGTTGACATTAGTCGGATTTCATGTGTATAATTTTCTATGGCGGGATGATTTTTACCACTTGATCTTTCCTGCAGGTGTCAAGTGGAATGCTGTGTATGTATAGTCTTTAGATTCATTATTATGGCCTGGTTACCAGGTTTGTTGCTAACAGTGACATGCACATTCTATATTCTAGGTAAAAGAGTAAATGTAACTGCTATGGTTGATTCTTCCCAAGAGGTCTGCAAAAATAAACCTGTTGACATATTCTTCTTCACATTCTTATATTATTCTTATTTCGAATGGTGCTGCCAGGTCAAAGAAGGTAATAGCATCCTTACGTGCAGGAGCAGAGTATGCTGGTATGCCTGTTCAAAATTGCATTCTTCTGTCGGGATGCCAAACAGGAGTAAGTGCAGCTGAGCGTATTGGTATGCCTTGCATCATCATTCGGAGCAGGTAATGAGCATGGCTGTGTGGTAAATAGTCAAATGGGTGTATGATCAGTTTATTCCATGTCTGCACACTCTGAAATACATATTGCAATAAAATCTACAAAATAGATCTTTACATACACAATAATTTGCTTTTAACTGCACCTTAAATTTGTATAAAACTTTAAATGTGTCTATTCTTGAACCAACTTTATGTTAAATAGGCAAACAATGCACGTAAGTGCACAAAAGAGAATACAATTCCTCTCCACATTTAATGCTTGATGACTTTTACTTGCATGCCTCTTTTAGTTCTTATGTTGTTATATTCTTGTGTATATTCTAGCTTGATCTATTACTAGTAAATTTAGGTCTGCGAGTGCCTCGTGCAATCTCTGATTTACTTCTCAACGTGATAAATTAAAAGGTTCCGTGTATAAACATTTGGTCACCTTTAGTTTGAAGCATACAAACTGCTGATATTCCTTGCAAAAGGTTAGATGTCAATCTCTAAAACGTACTGGAGATTGAATGAAAAGTGTCAACAGGAAGTCACACCATTTAGATGACTTAAGCTTGGTTTTCTGTTGAGCATGAAATATCAGTGCAGTTTGTATTCTGATCACTTTTCATAATAATTTGTCATTTCAATGTTTACCATTATTCTAGAATCAAGACATTACAAGCAGCATAGATCTGTCCTGAATTTGAATGCAAAACATGTTAACTGTATTTCCCTTGCAAAAGTTTAGATGGCAAATCTCTAAAATGTACTAGAGTTTAAATGAAGAGTGTCGACAAGAAGTTACACTCTTTAGGTGACTTAAGCTTGGTTTTCTGTTTGGCATGAAATAGCTGTCGGGTTTGTATTCTGTTCACTTTTCATGATAGTTTGTCATTTCAAAATTTACAATTATTTTAAAATCCAGACTTTACAAGAAGCATAGACCTATCCTGAGTTTGAATGCAAAACATGTTAAAATTGTATTTCACATGCCACATGCTGGATCTTCCTGCCCTCACATATGCTATAAACAATTTACAAGCATACAGCTCACTATAATTTTGCATTGATGCAACTTTTAGAGCTCTCTTGCATTGATGTATTTCGTCTTGAGCAAGACGCTGGAAAAAAATTGCTTTATCAGTTTTATTTTTTAGAAAGTTGCCGGTTAAAAATAACTTGAATTTTTTGAAGCACTTTTCATGATTTAAAAAGCTAACATGGCAGTGTATTCTTTCATAAATTGTAGCATGCTTATCAGTAATCTAGAGTGTGTAGATAAAAATGTATGAGAATCATCCAATAAGAAAAAAACGTCTATTGAAATGGAGGTACACAAATGGTTTTTGCATTGTCTAAACATTGCAAGGCTGACTAGTTATACAGGTTAAAACATTTAAATCTTGAAGCCTTTTTTAGCTCCAGTAGCTAAATCCTTATCTTCAATTTCACCACCAAATTTCAAGGGTACTAAGAATGGCTGAACTATGTTATTTGTGCAGTTCCACATCCAGGGCAGAATTTCCCTCTGCAAGGGCTGTTATGGAAGGATTTGGATTTGGAGAATTGACTGTTTCTAAAATATGCAGAATGGCAAAGTAGCTAGAAATTATTACGTAGTTACCTGTTCTTATCCTGCAAAAGCGGAACTGTATATATACTGTATAGCCTTTGGAGTTTTTGAATGATCCCAAAGGATTATTTTATAATCATACTAAAACGAACCTGTAAATGTATTCAGTCAGAAAATTTATCCAGGGTCGAACAGTATGTTGGGGCACTTACCAACACAATGATCCAGGTTAAAATCTGCAGGCATGCTTCCCAGAGTTATATAATGTTGTCCGCAGAATCTGAATGTATTGTAGGCATGTGTACATGTGTTGTGGAGCCTCTCCAGTGTTCAAAAGGGGTTTGTGCCAGAGAAAAAGAAAACAAAAAATCATCGAGTCGGAAAGAAACTCATTTTTATTACTGCAGTCATGTTCGAAGTTCTCTCAAGTTTTGTAACCCACCTGCTAGGGAACTTTAAAAAGATCAAGATAGAATATGCTAATACAATCTATTACAATGATTTTGTAAAAGACATATTTACAGGTGTTGCAAATTTCAACCTTTCATCCATGTAGATGTTAATTGATTAGCTGTCTGAATATATATGGTATTTCATCATGGTAAGAAATCATTGAAGGACGCTTAAGGTCTATACATTCAGGCATATGATGTCTAGCATGACATATCCCTCTAGCAAAGAATTACGAAGTAAATGGTAGTTTGAGATATTAAGGTTTTTTTTGGTATAGTTATAAAATAAACTCCAATAGAAGTAGACACAGTTTTAAGCAGCTATATTATGTCATCCATGTTTCCTTTCTTTGTTTTTTTTTGTTTAAATGCTTGTAGATTATTGAGAGATCTTTTATATGCTCTCCAACTACTTTACTGAATAGATGCACCAATTTCATGTAAATACAATTGGCACCGAAATTTTCAATTTCTTTGTAATTAATTCATTTATTGATTATGTATATCCATGGTGACTTTTTAGTGCCATATTTTTTAATCATGTTAGAAACATTAGAATATCTAATTAGTTGTAGTAGTTTATGAGAGGTGGTTAGGGTATGGATGTTTGGTTTATCAAATATACCGAACTTCTGTGATTTTACCCTCTATAGACAATTGCTTGGGAGCCTTATTTATCTTAATATTACGGGACCAAATACAAGATATTATGTGAATTGTCTCTCCAAGTTCAACATAACCTACGCAAAGACATTGCAAGGGAGATAAAGAGTCCAAGATGATAACTTCTGCACGTCTGATTACTTAGATGTTATGATAAAACCTAGATAAACACACAAGAAGACAGCTAATAGGGTATTGAGATATGTGCATGGGACGCTCAAATTCAGATTACATTACAAGAATAATGGCAATTTCAGCTTGACTAGTTACTTAGTAGATGTGGCAACAATTAGGTATGTTTTCAACGTGAGTTCAAAAGTAGTTTAGTGGGTGCGTAAGAAGCAACTGATTGTCACCATTTTGTCAACAGAGACGGAGTACAAGGGAACACAAGGAGTTGTATGCAAAGCAATCTGGTTTCATAGAATCCCAAGTGATGGGTATCCCCTCCGATCAAGTAGCAATGTACTGCAATAATCTTAAGTGTTTTAAAGATGGTGAAGAATCATATTATACATGGGCAATCCAAATGCTTCGAGGTTCATTGCCACTTTTAAAGAAAAGGTACAAAATAATGAAATACAAATGCAATTCATTCCCAGTCAGGATCAACTTGCATATGGATTCATTGTCTCATATCAAATTTGTATGGTTTAGATCTAGACTCTTTGTGAAAGACAATGTACTCAAATTAAATATTTAGGAGGGTGTTATAAATATTAGGATCTCTAATTTCTTGTAGTTCACTTAGCACTTTATGAAAGTTGTTAGGGTATGGATGCTTGATACACTGAATACACATCGAACTTTGGTAATCCTTATATACGCCTTGTTGGAATACAAATACAGCGCATTATTGCAACCTTTTGTCTTTATTTTCTGCATGTCCATCAGATCCCATTAAACTCAATTGAAATTTTAATTTGCAAATTACCAAACCTTTTACCAAGCCAAGACTTATATAATCAGTTCAAATTCATGACAACTTGCCTTTACTAATCTTCCTCTGCAAATTTGAAGTGCTATTGTGATATGCGATAGAGCCTTATTTGACTGGTGTCATTGGGTTTTGAGTTATCTGATTTATGCGTCTACCAACTCATATTAGAAATTAGCCCGTAGATATCTTTTTCTTCTACAAATGTTAGCATAACTTGCTGCCTTTGAACCCTTGTTCTAGCTTTTCTCATTCACGCATTTGTTATGCATAAATCTTTCTTAATTACTGTTGAAACATGTGCAAAAATGAGCCATAGAATCTTCAATACTTCGTTCATGCAGTTTATGCAAGTTGAGCAAATACATGTGACATTTGTAAAGGTTTAGGCAATCCCATCTCATGTACAATTTATTTGGCCAAATGGGCAATTGAATTATTTGTCATTTGCAAAACATAGAAAATGAGCCATCTATTGAAGAGGTCGTTAACCACAACAATTGAATTATTTCTCATTTGTCAAAGCCACAATACAAAATCCATAGGGCGGCTAATGACCTATGCAACACTTATGATGAAATACAACTCTTATAAATTGAGAGGCTTTACAGGTAATCACAAATCTATTCCAATAACAAATTAGCCACTATCCTTTGGTCCCATAAGACTACTTGGTCTCATGGATGTTATTAAAAACATTTATTCATTTAAGTGGGGTCGAAAACTTTAAGTAAATTATAGTTATTTTTATTTCTCATATCATCCCATGCTACTTGAGTGCATGACACTAATATATTTCTTCTCCAAAGACCTAAGCTACTTTAATGCATATCGATAATAGACTTCTCCTCCATGTACCTAACTCTGAATACCCAAACTACCAATTTTTGTACAAAAACCCATTAACAACTACATAATTTAAGTGCATTAATTTATGACCTCTCGACTTCTATGAGCTTCATAATTTTTGCCTAGATATGCTTAATCCTTTATATTCTTCTATTTGTCTAGTTCAATAATCTCAATCTCTATAAACACATTAAAATTGTTTTATTAACATTTCTTTTGTCTGTGATTTGTTGACGCATTAATCTCCCTATTCGGGATTGGGGTGGGTCAATTTTGGGCCAACTTTTTACGAGATGTGTCATACCACCTTCATATCCCCTGAATTGTTAGTAAGAGAGGAGAACGATGGGGAAGGGAGGTGATGTAGGGTGTGCATGAGGCATGGAGGAGGAGGAAGCGAAGCGGGTCACAGGGCAAAGTGATAAGTGGGCGATGTCGGTGTGGCACCAAGTATAAAGCAAGGCAAAGGAGCTCAGATAAGGGCAAGTGAGCCGACAAGGAGGTAGGGGAGGATCTCGACGACCGAGCAAGGTAAGGTCTTTGCAAGGGCCTTGAACCCAAATTAATTTTTTCAATATTATTTTTGGAAAACATCTACAATAGAATAAATTGGCCAAAAAAATAAAATTTTGAAAAATATTCAAGGTTGTAGAAATTCTTTGAAATTGGAAATATTCTCCCCAGAAAAATGCTAGGAATCCCTAAAAAATTAAGAAAATACAATTAAAGGCTTACAAAACCCTTGAAAGACCTATGATAAGAATATTTCATAAAATTCATGATTTTTTCTAAAAATAATAAAAAATATCAGATGCCCCTAAACAGAATGACCACTAGGACCTCAAAAAACTCAACTAATTTTTTATAGGAAAATTGATATTTGTTTTGCAGAAAGAGAAAAATGTATGGTTTTAACCCAAAAAATAAAAAATCTATGTTGTCGATACGAATACGGGTATGAGAATCGGATATGGGGATTTTTTTGGGGGGTTTGGATGCATTTGGATACAGCGGCACAAAAAACTACATAAAAAATTAAAAATATAGCCATATAAGCAAAATTAACCACATAATATGCATAGAGGAAACAAAATAAGTTAAATAACCACCAAACATACTCATAATTTAATGGCAAATATCATAATATTCAATTGTCGAACTAAGATTAATTTTATAATAGGTACATAGTGCAAATGTTACAATGTATGGACAAAAATAATGACATCAGCGTATTCATGATGCACTATATTCATTTTCCTCTTCAACTGTGATCTCTTCATCATCATGTGGTTCATTAGAACCTCAAGCAATAGTAGTGCCACTCCCACTAGCTCTACATTGCAGGGCATGTGAAGCACTGTTTAATTCTGTGGCAAACAATGAAAGGTGGCAATGGAGGCATCTAAGTCAACAGTCTCTGGGTTCACATCCTAACACTTTGTTGCCCCTTGTAATGAGGTGGTTTGTGTGAGAGAAGATGCAAGTTGGAATGCACATAGACCAAATCCTCCACCTTTTTCGTGGCCAACTTGTTGCGCTTAATTGAGTGGATAACGTTGTAAGTACCCTAATTTTGCTTAGTTGAGGAGGAATTTGCAACCTAGTGAAGCTGCAAAGTCAATTACAATTTATTAAAATTAAAAGTTAAAATAAAACATCGAAAAGTTCAAAAGAAAGGTCGAGAGTAAAAAAAATTAAAATCTTACTTGTGATAGAATTTTTATTAGAAATGGTTGGAGGTGGGTGGATGCTTGTCCATGGAGGTACCACCAAAAGTGAGTCTCCATCTCGTACTTGTCACAAATAGCGCCAAGGGAGCGACCCACGGAGGATATGAAATGCACAAACTCTTCCCTAACTTGGTCTTCTACTTTTGGATCAGGGAAGAGTTTAGAGAATGTTGCCTTATATCCCTCAGCAACCTCAACATCCCCATAAGGTGCAATTCTCTTGGGCAAAAAAAGTATCTTTGCGCTATAGTATTTGGACGTCAAGGCAAAAAGCAAGAAGATGCAATGGGATGGTCATTTTGTTCCACCTTTTAATGAGATGCGATTGCACTTTCTTGAACAACTGTTCCATATGATCTTGCTCTTTGACATTTATGATGAATCTAATGTTTTCAATCATTGAGTCGATTTCATCATAAATCTTACCCAAACATGGATGATCAATATCCACATATCTCAACATGTTGACGATAGGTTCAGTAAAATTGAGTAAATACTTCACAAGTTTTCACCACACGTCATCCAGAATCCTACCTCATTTCACTTTTGTGGCCTTCTCACTGTATACCTACCTCCATACACTCCAAAGGTTGTTGATAACCATACTACTCAATGCCCCACACACTTTGACAAGTCGTCTCAAGACAAGTGTGTGAGGCAAACCAAGTCTCAACAACCTAATACGAAATTTAAACAAATAAAATTTAAAAAAACGTTCAAAATAAAAACACTACAAATTACAAACTTGCAAGATTAAATTAAAAATATACAATGATACATGATTTATGACTGATAAAATTAAGAGTTACCTTCAACAATTACAACTTCGAGAAGGCCTTGAAGATGTCTTGGGACATGTGATGGTTGGTTATGAACATTTGGATCTTGCTTGCCTCTTTATAGATTTGTTTGATCTAGTTAATTTTTGTCTCGAATTTTTGCAACATAAGGTTGAGGGAATAAACGACATAAAGTACCCAAAATATGTGTCCATACATTGCCTCAACTAACATGCCCACAACTTTGCAATTTTTAACATTGTCTGTTACAATTTAGACAATGTTTTGAGGCCCCACCGCCTCAATGGACTCTATCAGGGTGTCAGCAATGAATCGTGCATCCTTCACTTGCCTCTCACAATCAATAAGCCTCAAAAACACTGTCCCTTTAGGGCTCATTGCGGCCACATTAATCAATGGCCTATTTGTCATGTCTTTTCATCCACCGAAAATGATGATTACCCCTGTTTCAATTCACGAATTCTTGATAGGCTTCAATCCATCTTTAACTTGTTTTCTTTCTTTTATTAACAAGGTGGTGCACTCTTTTTCATAACCTGGGCCGACAAACTCTTTAGAGGCAACATTAATAGATCTCACCATATCTTGTCAATATGGTGATCTAACTGTTGTCAACCTAGAGCTGCGCCCTGATTCGAAGACGTGCGCGAGACGGCCAGTCCTCTATCCGGCTGAAACAATGGGATCTTCTCACAAGGGTGGGTGCCTCAATAGTGAGAAGAACCTCCAGAGAACGCTGGTTCCTGTATGATGTATCAATGAAGATTCCTACTCTACGCTGCTGACTACCGTGGAAAAGGGAGAAAGAAAAACTAAAAGGGGAAATTCTATCTAAAGGGGCGATACACCAAGAATTTGATCCACTCAATTTGTAACCTTGAACACTGAACAAACAAGGGAGAAAGAAGACCTTAGACTTTAATTAATTACTTATGCATAAGTATTTCATGTAGAGGTTCGATCTAATAACTAAACCCTGAGGGAAAACGATGAAGAGAGGTCTGATAAAAGACACTTTGCGGCCACCTAACATCCACTTAAAGTTTCACCAAAAGACAATAAAGAACACTCTAACATGACCTGCACAAAGATAATATAGCAACTAGGTATGAAATAAAATTTGAAAAAGGAGAGAACTCTACCACTTATGCAAATTGTTGAATAAATATACACTATGCCAATGCTTGAAATCTGAAAGTACAATCCTTATTGATCAAAGAGGTTACACAACTCACCAATGGCAGAGTCTGGTCTAACCAAGAGAGATTGGATCATTTTAATCAAGACTGAAAGCCATTATATAGAAAAATACAAGAGGCCAAAGATTGGCGTAGAAAACTTGAAGAGAAGATTCACTTTGGTTAACTCAAGGCTTTACTTGGGCTTTCAATAAAATATATTTTTCTTTTTGTCCTTGCATGAAGCTTCTTCGCTTGATGAAGCACACTTATCTTTGTTATGAAATGCCTGCCTCTTTTTTGCATGGAAATCTACGCAAATGTTAAATTTAGAACTCCATGTGAATTCCCTGATTGCCGAGTTATAGCATTTTGAAAACTGAGTTAACAGTTATTTAGGTTGAGTTGAACGAAGAGATCATTCTCCTTCGCATGAAAGCTTCTAGTGAAGCAAAGTTTTAATCAATTAGTTAACTTTAAATCTGGAATATTCAACTCGTCGTTCGAATTTGGAACTCCTGCTGACGCTGGATTAGACCTTCGAATGCATGGGCTGAATAGAGACGAACAAGACTTTAATAATCAGTCAACTGAAACTTTGACCGTTTATTCGAAAATAGCTCTTATGTTCGAATGTATTATGTTCTAATTCTGATCTTGTCTATTTCTGGCAGGATTCCGTATTCAACTCCTTCGTCGGATTATCTGTTTTCTATTCTCTTTTGCACAATCGGCCTCCATTTATTTCGGATCTCATCTCCTTGGTCTCAACAGTTACTTCTCGCGATCAAAAATTGATGGCTTGCAGGACGTCCCCAGAAGTTGTATTTCCTTCGGCTATATTTCTTCGGGTTTATTTCTGCGATTTTTCCTTTACTCTTATTTGTTCAGGGTTTTTCCTGCGGTCTTTTTGTCTCTGTGGTCTTCCGAATTTCTTCGGAGTTTTTGTCCGAAGGAATTCCTTCGGACAAAAAGTCCGAAGGTTGTTCTTTGTTTTTTGCCGAACCAACTTCTCCGAAGCTCCTTGGATTTTTTACCATTGGCATTCTTTCTTTCGACTTTGTAATCCCTCCGAATTCTTTTGGACAAAAAGTCCGAAGGTATCTTTTGTGTCTTGGCTTCACTTGTTTTTCATTTTCTTTCTTCAGACTTCTCTTTGTGCGTCTCCCAAATTCCTTCAGACTCCGAAGGAATTCCTCCAGACAAAAAGTCCGAAGGATATCTTCCTTCGCTTCTCCCTTTAGCCAACAAAAAGTGCCCTTTGGATTTTGAAATGTGTCCCTCGAGAATTTTGCCATGGTCCCTTCTGCCGACCAATTGCCCTCTGCAAGGTCTATTTAGCCTCCGCCTGTGCCCTTTGAAAAAATTGGAGGGCACCCGGGCTTTTTGCAACGGTGTCTGATTTGGTCTTGTGCCTGCCTGAAGGGTAGGTGCCCTTCGGAAAAATTGGAAGTGACCCTTCCGAAGGGTAGGTACCCTTCGGGATTCTTGAAATGGACTTTTCCTTGCCTTTTGCAACTTTTTCGAAGCTTTGGACTTTTTGTCATCGGCTTTTTTTGTCTTTTCTGCCCTCTGCAAGCGCTGTTTGACCTCTAAAAATTGCCTTTCGAAAAAGTTGCAAAGGCCCTTTTGATTTCTTCTAAGTGTCGGGAGAGTCCGTAGAAAACCTGCAAGGTCCGTAGAAATCCTCTTTTGATCAAAGAAAACAATGTGAACTTTCTAAATAGCAAGAGACAATCTAACTTGTGGAAGAATTGTCAACATTCTGGGGACTCAACTGGGAAGCATGCCTGCTATGCTTAAGAACTCAAACCATGTATAGACATTATTCGAATTCCCAAATGGTGAACTTGATTTCTGATTGAAAATTTGCTCTGATCATGGCTATAGTAACATCCCTCTTCAAAATAAGAAGGGAAACACACGAAAGTAGAAAAGCTAACTAAAAGCAAATGTGCAAATAAGAACTTATCCAACAAAACTGAAGCAAACTATTGTGTTTTTACAGCACTTGGAGGAAAGCAAAAAATAATTAATATGTACATAGAATTTTGCTCTTTAATAGCAATGTTTCAGATGTATCCCATTTACTGGGATTGGAAGCTCTTCGCCATCCGTCTTAGCAAGTTGGAAGGCGTTGTGGGATTTGCAGCTGGAGATCGTATATGGGCCACTCCAAAGTGAATCAAACTTTGTGTGCCTTCCTGGTTTGGCCCGATCCTCATCCCACTTGAGGACTAAATCTCCTGCTTTAAAGCTTCGTGAGGAAGCTCCTTTGTCATATGTCTTTTTCACATGTGCCTGATGACTTTCCATGGCTAGCATGGCTTGATTTCTTGTCTCTTCCAACTCCATAAGTTCTGCATACTTGATCTCCATAGGCTCGTTTTCTAACAATTCCAGTTGATGCATTAATTCTAAAGCTGGAAACTCGAGAGAGATAGGTAACCTTGCTTCCCTACCATAGACCAGCGTGTAGGGAGAGTTGGCTATTGACCTCTTGTAGGTGATCCTATCAGCCCATAGTGCCGACTTCAACTTGAGGTACCATGATCTCTGATTGTCCTCGATAGTCCTCCGTATGATCCTCAAGAGGTTCTTGTTTGTAGACTCAGCAAGGCCATTTCCTTGTGGATAGTATTTTGATGAAGCGCTGAGATAGATTCCATGTTGGACGGCCCATTGACTGATCCTAGATCCCACAAAAGCCATTGCATTGTCAGAAATAATGGTTGAAGGGACTCCAAACTTAGTGACCAAACCTTCATACAAATCAAGGACGCTAGTTTCGTTTGCCTCCTTTAATGCAACTGCTTCTGTCCAACGTGTGAAGTAGTTTGTAGCTATTAGAATCCACTTATGCCCTGAGCTGGAAGGAAGGTTAATGAGACCATTAAAATCTAATCCCCACTGGGCAAATGGCTGATCCACTGTAATTGGCTGTAGGGGCAGGGCTGCTAGCTTGATTTTTCCTACAAACATAGTGCATTGTTTGCACTTCCTAACGCATGTATGGCAGTCACCAAATATAGTAGGCCAATAGTACCCACCTCTCATGATTTTGAGTGCTGTAGTTCTGGCAGAAAAGTGTCCACCAAGTCCATCATGGAATTTTTCAAGTAATCTTTGAGTATGGCTTGGCTCCACACACCTTAGTAACATTCCATTGATATCTTTCTTGAACAAGACACCGTCGACAAGCAAAAATGGAATTGATTGCAGTCTGAAATACCTTCTTCTTGAAGCACTTAGGTGGGAAGGGTAATGACCTTCCTGAAGATAGCTTATCAGATCATGAAACCAGCTGGAAGGTGAGGTCTGTACAGTAGTGACTTCTACATCATTTGACACTAGAACAACGTCATTGGTTTTTTGTAAGTCTTGAGCTAGATGCTCACAAAGTCTTTTGCCTCTAACCAATTTCGTGATCTTAATTTCTATATCATATTCCATCACTTTGGTTATCCAACCAACCCTTTTCTTATTTATGTCCTTGTTCAGAAGGAATTCTTTGATGCTTGGATAAGCAACTATTAGAAGTATTTTATTATTAAACAAGTGCCTAAATTTCTTTAGAGATCTTATAACTGAAAGGACGTGTTTTTCAACAAAAGAGTACCTTGTCTCGGTTGGCTGTAGAAGGCTATTGGTTGTTCCAAGTCTTTATGGTTCCGCTGCATAAAAATCCCTGAAACGGTGTCCACATTAGCATATGTATACAGAATGAAATCTTTCTTGAAATTTGGATTCAAGAGCGTAGGGGCACTTGCGATGGCTTTCTTAACATCTTCAAACCCTGTTATTTTCCTTAGACCAGCTGAAGTCCTGATTTTTCTTTAACATGGTTGTAAGTGGTTTAGCCACAGTAGCAAAATTTGAAATATATCTCCTTATAAAATTGATCTTTCTAAATAAACTTTGCAAAGCCTTTTTGCTCTTAGGCAATGAGAGTGCAAGAATGGATTGAATCCTTTCAGAGTCTATGTGTAAACCTTGCTTTGAAACATGTCCAAGAAGCTTACCTTCATGAACTGAAAATACACACTTTTTGGGATTTAGGGATGTCTCAAATTGCCTACACCTTTCAAAAGCATGTTGGAGGTGCACCATGTGCTCTGCATTCTTTGAGAATACTATTATATCATCTAAATAGACAAGCACGAATTTGTTAAGGCGGCCTTGGAAGGCCATATCCATGGCTCTCTAAAAGGTTGCTCCAGCGTTGGACAAACCGAACGGCATCTTTCTGTATGCGAACGTTCCCCACTTGGTTGTGAAAGTCGTCTTGAATTGGTCTTCTTTTTTGACCAAAATCTGATTATAGCCACTGTACCATCTAATAAAAAAACCTCTCTAAACCTGAAACAAGCTGTAAAATTTGTTCCATTGATGGCAATGGATAGTGGTCTTTAAGCGAGGCCCTGTTTAAGTCACGAAAATCAACACAAACGAATCTCACCATTCTTTTTTCGTACTGGAACGAGGTTCGCCACACAAATTGAGTGCTTGATTGGAAATATAATAGCAGACTCTATAAGCTTGTGAAGCTCAGCGTTCATTAAAGGCTCAAGTTTTGGATTGATTGGCCTTTGTCTTTGTCGTACTGGTTTAGTTTCGCCTTCTAGCTCAATAGTGTGTTGAGCCAAGCTTGGATCAAACCCTTTGAGATCGCTATACTGCCATGCAAATATATTAGCAAAACTTTGGCATAGTTCAACGAAAGCTTTCTTTAGTGGTGGAGTGCATACCTTGCCCAATTTCAAAATCTTACCAGTTGCAATCTCTACATTGGCATAGTGCTCTTCTTTTGTCGACAACGCTGGTTTCTCTTTCCTTAGCTCATTATCTTCACTGAAAATATTTTCAAGGGTAACCAATCCCTTGGGTAGTTTATTGGTTTTCAGTTGCACAATTTGATCACCATACTGTTGTACGAGTTTTCCCTGATTTTTTAGAGAAAACTCAGCTTCTTCCTGTAAAAATCTCACAATTTGATTGTCACTTTCAAATACCTGCCAATTTTCTTGGTTATCAGGGACAGAAGGCCTTACGACTATCTTAATATGTGACTGAGAAACGTCACTTTTAATGTCAGCTGTGATATCAAATTGTGCCCCAACAGCAGCCAACCTATCAGCATGTTTATTTCTATCTCTTGATATACCCTGAATATTAAAAGCCTGAAAATCTTCAAGTAAATCCCATAACCTGTGTCTATAAGATTTAAGCAGCATATTCTTGCATACATTTAAGCCTCTTACTTGGTGAACTACTAGTTCACTATCTCCAAACACTTGTAAACAACTTGCTTTCATCTTCTTAGCCCATTGCAAACCGTGGACTAGTGCTTCATATTCAGCAACGTTATTTGAACAACCAAACTGAAATTTAATGGATGAAAAATACCTCTGTTTCGTAGTAGAAACTAACATCATCCCAGCGCCTGTCCCATGCTTATTTCTTGATCCATCGAAGTATAGTTGCCACAAGCCTTCATTAGATTGGTTTTCTTTGACCATAGCTAGGATTGGTGCATCGTTCTCAGGGAGACAATACACACCAGGGCCTTCAATCAGCTTGTAGGGGTCATACTCATGCAAAGTGGAAGCCCACTCATCAAGAAATAAATCTGGAACTCCATCCAACGGCGAGTCCTTTTCTACATCACTAGTTTGTACTATTTCATCTGAAATAATACAATTTGCATTTACCACACTTGGCGTATAAGGTTCCATGTGAAAATGTGCAATAGGTTCTGAATGAATGGTAACTTTCGTGCCATATCTGATTCTGAACAGTAAGTCCAATCAGCTGATAGATATCCCCCAATCTTTGAGGTGAAATCTCTGGAAAGGGACATGGCAAAATAAGGAGGTAGATCTACTACTACATCCTACTGAATAGTTACATTAGGACAGGCGTGTAATGTTAGTTTCAAATCTTTGATAATCCCTACCGTCTTTGCAGGTGAACCATCCAACTACAATACCCCTTTAGTATTTGGCTCATAGACAAGGCCAAGCTTGTTTGCAATCTGTTTGGGCATGATTGTACTGCTGGCTCTACTATCCACCATACAATTATGAACTAAGGTGTCTCCTATCAACGAAAGATAAAAATGGGGAGTCTTCTTTACTTTTACCTCAGTTTTGTCCGCCTTTGATATCTTATTTCTTTGTTGTACTTGTTGCTTAGTTGGAGGATCTGAGTTTGTCAAAACAGTATCTCTTTTGTCTACTAATTTTGGGGACAATTCAAGAGCTGAAAGTTCTTGAATGAGTTTGTCCTTTTGGCTTGGAATTGAAAGAGTATTCCACATGCTAATATTGACGTTAGATCTTTTCATTTGATCTACAATGTTGTACTGGGATGGACTAACCTTTGATTGAACCCTTTGTGTTACTTGCTGCTCACGAATCAGAGGTATTTGATGCACTTCACCAACCTCTACATTCTGATTTTTTGTGACTGTGGGGGGAGCAAATTGTTCTTTCGTACCTTGAGCAATAGTACTAGGAGTATTGGACGTACTTGCCACTGCTTGAGCTTTTCCAACAACTCTTCTTTTATTTCTTTGGTAGGTTAGAGCTGCAACTTGATCATTTGAAGCATTAGTTCTAACATCTTGAGTAAAAGCAATATGATCATCTACCTGCCAATTCACATTAACAGCATCAGGCTGCCCTTGGGTCGCTCCTTGTGATGCCAATCCTGTATCTTGATATTGGTTCTCATGAAAAGAGAACTCCTCTTGTGTCATCTGTGGCATGGTGTTGTTTGATGATATTGAATCCTGGTTTTGAAAATCATTGAGATTCGAAGGCTGCCAACCTGAATCTTGCACTAAATTGTTCGGAGGTGGATTTGGAACGATGGCTTTTGAAGTAGAAGGAGCATTTGGATCAAGAGCAGCATATAGTCTAGCTAGAGTTATGGCCCCTTGTGCTTGATAGGGTGGTTTTTTTCTCTGAAACCCTGATAAGGAGATCTTTGATCTTTGAAGGGCTGATGGTTCTGATTCTGTTGTTGATAAGGCCTATTTGACTGGAATTGCTGCCCTTTAAGTTGTACTATTTCATTTCCAAAAGACTAACAGAGTTTTCAGCTCTCCTATCTCACTAGATTGACTAGTAGGGGCTGCAATAGGATGCTGAGGTGCCGGAATTGGAGCCAAGGATGGAACTTGAGGAACTTGGAGGGCTGGTACTGAACTGATCTCTGAAAATATGGGCATTGGAGGCCTTGGAGCAAGCTTCCTGCTTGAATCAGACTATTTTCTGCCCTTATTGCAACCTCGTAGGCATCTGACAAGGTAGTGTCACCCATTGACTGTATCATCACACTGATATCAGAATTTAGAGCTTTCAAAACATATAAAAATGCATACTCTGGTGACGGCCTAATTAAAATCGATAATCTATGCCATGTCTTTTGGAATCTGAGATTAAAATCGAACATGAATTCATGAGGAGCTCTCTGTATGGGAGTTAATTGCTCAACCAAAGATAAGTGGTCAGATTTGTCTTCAAATTGTTTGACCAAAGCAACACCTAATTCATCCCAAGTAGAGATAGATCTAAGTGGGACGGTTCTATACCATTGTAGTGCTTTTCCTTTGAAAGAAGCAGCTAATAATCTGATAGCGACATTATTTTCAGTTATGTTATGAACTGAACAAAGATTGGCGACATCCTGTATATGCTCAATACGGGTCGTTTGATTTTCTCCTGAGAAGAATAGAATACTTTTGAGAGCAGATATAGGTATATCATTTAACTATGCTAGATTTAGTGGGCTCCCTCTATTAAATGGAGCAAATACTTGATTTCTATTGGCCATTTGCATGATGGGAATTTCAATGTCAAGAACAATAGGATGAGGGGGAGCTAAATATTCCCTTTGGGGATATGGACTTGCCCTCCTAGATCTTGCTCTTTTATAAGTCAAAAATTCAAAAGGAATATATTTGCTTGCTAAACTTGTGGTAACTTTTGGCATGCACTGATTGTTTGAATGATGTTATGAACTCTTCCATTGGCTGCAAATGGGCATCTTCCTTTGTTGCGAAGATTTTCTGTAAAGAACTTTCTTTTGTGGTCCCACTTTCTTTTGTGATCTCACCGGGCATGCCAAAAGCTGTTGTCAACCTAGAGTTGTGCCCTGATTTGAAGACGTGCGCGAGACAGCCAGTCCTCTATCCGACTGAAACAATGGGATCTTTTCACGAGGGTGGGTGCCTCAAAAGTGAGAACCTCCAAAGAAGGCTGGTTCCTGTATGATGTATCAATGAAGATTCCTACTCTACGCTGCTGACTATCGTGGAAAAGGGAGAAAGAAAAACTAAAAGGGGAAATCCTACCTAAAGGGGTGATACACCAATAATTTGATCCACTCAATTTGGAACCTTGAACACTGAACGAACAAGGGAGAAGGAAGACCTTAGACTTCAATTAATCACTTTGCATAAGTATTTCATGCAGAGGTTTGATCTAATAACTAAAAACTGAGGGAAAACGATGGAGAGAGGTCTGATAAAAGACACTTTGCGGCCACCTAAAATCCACTTAAAGTTTCACCAAAAGACAATAAAGAACACTTCAACATGACCTGCACAAGGATAATATAGCAACTAGGTATGAAACAAAATTTAGGAAGGGAGAGAACTCTATCACTTATGCAAATTGCTGAAGAAATATACACTATGCCAATGCTTGATATTTGAAAGTACAGTCCTTATTGATCGAAGAGGTTATACAACTCACCAATGGCAGAGTCTGGTCTAACCAAGAGAGATTGGATCATTTTAATCAAGGCTGAAAGCCATTATATAGAAAAATACAAAAGGCCAAAGATTGGCGTAGAAAACTTGAAGAGCATATTCACTTTGGTTAACTCAAGGCTTTACTTGGCTTTTCAATAAAATATATTTTTTCTTTTGTCCTTGCATGAAGCTTCTTCACTTGATGAAGTGCACTTATCTTTGTTATGAACTACCTACCTCTTTTTTGCATGAAAATCTACGCAAATGTTAAATTTAGAACTCCATGTGAGTTGCCTGATTGCCGAGTTGTAGCGTTTTGAAAATTGAGTTAACAGTTATTTAGGCCAAGTTGGACGAAGAGATCATTCTCCTTCGCATGAAAGCTTCTAGTGAAGCAATGTTTTAATCAATTAAAAAACTTAAATCTGGAATAGTCAACTCGTCGTTCGAATTCGGAACTCCTACTAAAGCTGGATTAGACCTTCGGATGCATGCGCTGAATGGAGACAAATAGGACTTTAATAATCAATCAACTGAAACTTTGACCGTTTATTCGAAAATAGCTCTTGCTTGCATGTATTTTGTTCTAATTATGATCGTGTCTATTTCTGGCAGGATTCCGTATTCAACTCCGTCAGATTATTTGTTTTCTATTCTCTTTTGCACAGTCGGCCTCCATTTATTTCGGATCTCTTGTCTCCTTGGTCTCAACGGTTACTTCCCGCGATCAAAAATTGACGGCTTGCGGGACGTCACCAGAAATTGTTGTATTTCCTTCGACTATATTTCTTCGAGTTTATTTCTACCATTTTTCCTTTACCCTTATTTGTTCGGGCTTTTTCCCATGGTCTTTTTGTCTATGGTCTTCCGAATTTCTTCAGACTTTTTGTCCGAAGGAATTCCTTCGGACAAAAAGTCCGAAGGTTGTTTTTTGCTTTTTGCCAAACCAACTTCTCCGAAGCTCCTTGGATTTTTTACTGTTGGCATTCTTTCTTTCGGCTTTGTAATCCCTCCAAATTCCTTCCGAATTTTTTTGAAGGAAGATATCTTTCGGACTTTTTGTCAGAAGGAATTCCTTCGGACAAGCGTCCGAAAGAATGCACAAAGAGAAGTCCGAAGAAAGAGAATGAAAAACAAGTGAAGCCAAGACACAAAAGATACCTTTGGACTAAGTGAAGCCAAGACACAAAAGATACCTTCGGACTTCCCTTTGTGCGTCTCCCGAATTCCTTAGGACAAAAAGTCTGAAAGATATCTTCCTTCGCTTCTCCCTTTAGCCAACGAAAAGTGCCCTTCGGCTTTTGAAATGTGTCCCTCAGGAATTTTGCCATGGTCCCTTCCGCCGACCAATTGCCCTCCGCAAGGTCTATTTAGCCTCCACCCGTGCCCTTCAGAAAAATTGGATGGCACCCGGGCTTTTTGCAACGGTGTTTGATTTGGTCTTGTGCCTACCCGAAGGGTAGGTGCCCTTTGAAAAATTTGGAAGTAACCCTTCCGAAGGGTAGGTACCCTTCGAGATTCTTGAAATGGACTTTTCCTTGCCTTTTGCAACTTTTCCAAAGCTTTGAACTTTTTGTCATCGGCTCTTTTTGTCTTTTCTGCCCTCCGCAAGGGCTGTTTGACCTCTAAAAATTGCCTTTCAGAAAAGTTGAAAAGGCCCTTTTGATTTCTTCTAAGTGTCGGGAGAGTCCGTAGAAATGACCTGCAGAGTCCGTAGAAATCTTTTTTTAGTCAAGGAAAACAATGTGAACTTTCTAAATAGCAAGAGACAATCTGACTTGTGGAAGAATTGTCAACACTAACAACATTAAATGGCAGGCCACATACATAAAGACAACGCGCGATGCTATGTTCTATTATGTCCCTGAATTCATTAAAGAATGCCTTGTCCAATGGCCCTGCAACTTTTGTTCTCATGCAACCAAGAGGTGAATCTACTTCCTCTTCCTCTTTGGCCACAACGGGTGTAACAAGAAAGGGGTGTGATGGGGTCACCACATTAACATGAGATGGATCAATAGGTGGTGATCCTTTCTTTCTCAAAGAATGATTTGATCTTTGCCCAACAATGGCATTTGTGTCTTCTTTCTCTTTGACACATGCAAGAATCTTTGCTTTTGGCAAGCCCTTTTTTAGCTTTTTATTTATGCTTGGCCCACCACAAACTTTGATTCCAACACCAGGGATCGCACACAAATGGACGTCACTTGACTATACAAGCTCGTATTTATAGTTATACTCTGAGCAAAGCCAATGAAAACACCCTCCACTAGGTATTTGTTCTAATATTATCACACACTTCCAAAGGGACGTTCGCAGATCAAATTTGGGGGTTGTTCCTTAGCCCACCGAAATAACACTTGTGGCTTGAGACATTTTGGCAAATCCCTAGAGCCCTTGGTTTAAAACATATTGCTATTAAAACTTAAAACTTAATCAATGCATTTGGTATTTGTTGAAATAATGCTTAAAACTTAAAAGAATAACAAAAAAAAAAAAAAAATTAAAACTATTTACAAAAAAAGAAAAAAAAACACACATAAAACATAAACTTTATTTAAATCAGCAAATCCTCTTCCTTGCAAGCTCCTCGAACTCCTTAGTGCTAAATAGGTAGAGGTAATGGTGTAGGTTTAGCACAAGGAAGGAGTTTCAAGCTTATGCAATTGAAAAAATGAGCAAGAGTGAACAAATATGTATTGAGAGATAAAAATACAATTAAAGGTAAATGTGTTGTTATCACTAATAAAATGAGTGTGAATGTTGATTTTAGGGTTGGGAAGGCACTTTAGTTTGTTTTTATTTGCATTTTGAAGTCCATGTTTGACTTTTCAATGGGCGAAATTGAAAATAAAATTAAAAAGAACAGTTTTTGGGCAGGAAATGCCTAGGGAGCATCCCTGGGCTTGTGGATATGCCCGGATATGCCCTATTATCCACAGGTCCAGGGATGCTCCTTGGGCATTTCCCTTTTGTATTCGTACCCGGGAACATTTCGTTGCCATTTATGGGACCTGCAGGGGCATATCTAGTAATGTAGTAAAAAAAATTTAAAAATTATTTTTTCTCCTCTCATGGAGATTATGACACCCTAAAAATGCTAAAGAATGCAAGAAGATTAATTTGATGCCATGAAGAAACAAGGGACAGCTGGGAAAAACTCTAGATCCTTGTTACTTGTTCAAAAAAACAACCCAAGATCACTATTGTATAGAGAAACTTCAAACGGAGATCCGTAAACTGTAAACTGAATTCAAAAGAGTAACCAGATGGATAAAAACAATGAAATACTAAATAATATACTCTCTCAATATGCACCTCAAATGAGGAATATAAACTCCCTAGGTGCTCTTATGCACACAAAGGCCTTTCAAATATGCCTCCCATACTTCTATAGGTGAAAGAGAGATTAAATATTTGTAGGATAACATTATGAGCCCTAGAAATGACCCTATTGCCTTGGGGAGGGAGAAATGAAAATTTATAGAAAATTTTTTAGAGCCCTAAAATTAACCTTGTTGGCCGAGTGTGATCTCATACTTGCTTTTGGTTGCCCAAGGGACTTACCTAGTTCCTATTGACCCATATATGATGTAACCAACCATGATAGTTCTATAATTATGTTAGATTATGTTGCCCAGGGGACTTACCTAGTTCTGTAACCAACCATGATAGTTCTATAATTATTTAGATTATCCCTGGGCTTGCGGATACGCCCGGATATGCATGTTTTTTCTATTTCCTAATTACTAAAACTATAAATAATAGAAATATTTTAAACTTATATTAAAATAACTACCTTAAGTAAATTGGTACTAAATATGCTTGCTTATTTCAATAATTATCAGAGACCCAATAAGTTGCTAGCTACATACATGGTTTTGGTGCCCTCCATTCACCAATGTATGGGAACACATTGAAGATGATTACTGAGAAAAAATCCATTCTATTTGACAATGCTAAAATGTCAACATAGTCTGTTGATTCGATCGAATTAGGGCTTTCACTGACTTGCATCTTTAGGAAGCTCCTCTGCCTTCATGCACCATGGCCGTGGCGCCACTCTGCGAGGAGTCTGCTTAGTTTCGCCAACAACCTCATAGGATTACAACACACATTACTTGCCAACAACCCCACATGAAGAAGTCTATTCAAATGTTTATTGTCATATCCAATGAGATTTTCAATAAGAAAACAAGAGATACATTCAACATGCTTAGGTTCAATGCTCAATCCTTTTTTAAAACCTTCCTTCCAAGGAAATCCTCACATGCCATATCAAACAAATACACTTGGTCCAATTATGCATCTTCTCTTTATGACATTTTAAGTCAAGTCTCAATTTTAGTGGGAAATAGATTATGGGATAAGCATATCTTCCCAAATTATAGTGTTGCAAGCTATTTTCAAACTCGAGACATGTAAATCAATTGGCATAGAGCACTTTAAGAGCATAATTTCATCATCATAGTCCAACTCTCGTAACAACACATATTATTGATCTCTTTAATAAAGTGGTTTCTCATGGATTCCCACTTGCATGGGCTTCTCATATTATCTATCCCATATTTAAATCAAAAAACCAACATAATCTAAATAATTATAGAACTATCATGGTTGGTTACACCTTGAGCAAGCTATTTGATATTGTGTCGGATAGTTTGTTTTTTTAGATTTGCAGAGTCCAAGAAACTTCGGCCAAAGGGGCAAGCATGTCTTAGATGGAATCACCAAACAATAGGCCATATATTGACACTAAGATTTATAATCAAAGAAGCAAGAGCAAAAAGCTGTAAAATTTACTATTATTTTGTTAAGTTTTGGAAGGTATTTGACACTATTCCCAAACTATTTTTAATCCAATAGCTTTGAGATCTACAAATTCTAGAACATTTGGTTGTTCTTGTGATGACACTTTATGATAAAGTAGATGGTCAGGTCCGAACTCCTATTAGTTTTACAGAAGATATCAGTAGCACCATTGGTGTTAAACAAAGTTGTCTACTTTCTTCTACTTTATTTGGTCTCTACATAGATGAATTAGAGAATATGATTGCAAGTTCAGGGAAATAAAGTGACGGTTGTGTTCTTTTTGATAGAATCATCACTATTTTATTATTTTTTGATGAAATTATTCTCATGTCACATATTGTCACAGGCCTACAAAGACATCTTGACGTTCTAAGCTCATTTTGTGATACTCATGGTTTACAAGTGAAGTTGAGTAAAACAAAGGTCATGATTTCAACAAAGTAAAAAACATAGGGAACTAATTTCATTTACAAAGAAAATTTGGTTGAAGTGGTTTTCTACTATACCTACCTGATGTGCCTTCTAAAGGACTCCCCTTCAATATGTCACCTTCTACATAAGAGAGCTTATGGAAGGGATATTTTGCACTTATTACACTTGAGAGCCAATGTTTCCAACGTCACTTTCAAGATGCCAAAGCAAGATTGTGTCTTTTCCAAACTTTAGTATAACCAATAGCATTGTAAAGTTGTGAGCTTTGGGGATCTAGGCTTCATAGTCCCAATTGGGATCAAGTTGATAGAGTTATTATTTCAATGCTATCCAAGAACTTGCAGACAAAATGGTCAGTTCCACATGCAATTATTTTTTCTGAATTTGGCATCCATCCCTTTCATATTTTCAGTTGTTTTCTACGTAGTAATATTGCTTCACAAATTAAGATGGATGGCATATACAACAATTGGGCTTGACAGATATCCATCCAAGGCTCTTCAATAATCTATGAAATTATTTGAACAAGGGATCAAAAACACTTGGTATATTGAAAGTATGTCCTTCCTATCAAGAATTGGTATTGTAATCAATCATCTACCTCTTAATACCTTTTCCATCAATACTTCCTATATGTTCAAAATATATATTCGTAGAGCTATCAAGGATGATATCTACAAATATTACATAAAATCAACTTGGATAGAACCATCAAAACCATTGTCAACAAAAATGCATCACTACTTACAACACTATCTTCAAATAGAAGATGGACATCTTATTACTCCTAAATATAGTAGGCTCTCTTTTGGTTTGAGATTTCCTTTGGGTTAATTGTGGGTATACTCTCATCAATTTTGCATGGAGTCAGGGCACTTTCTTCTGCGACATCAATGCATATGTAAGCTTAGCAATAATGAACCACAATCAAAGGAGCATTTTGGATTTAGGTGTCTGGTGTATTATGAGATCCATGGCAGGGTTTATTGCCCCTTTAGAGAAAATCAAGGCTTTCCATGAGATATTATTCATTATGAAGATCAAATATGTGTAGCTTTATTCATTAAAGAGATGACCCAACACAGTGTTGGCATCTTTAAGAGTCGTGAGCAATACTCTTTGTTTCATGGTTCAACTTTAGAATCTTTTCTTCAACCTCAATTTCAAAGGCACAAACAGACCCAATGTTTTGCTTAGCAGCCATGAGTTGTTAATAGAGACATCTCAACAACTTAGCTCTTGTGTTTTACATTTTCTCCTTTTTCTATTGCAAGTTTTTATTTGAAAGGTACTTTTTGTACAGTCTTATTAACCTGTTATGGTTACTATCGAACATTAGTATATATTCATTAGTATTCTCTAAGGCCAATAAATGATGAACTTGATCAGGCAACTCAAATCCTGAAAGATTAAGAACTCTTTTTTAAAACCTAAATCAATTGTTGGTTTGGCTTACCGATCAACAATTAAGTTATGATTGCCTTTTGTTATGTTGGATTGGAATTTGCTGAAAACCACTAAACATTTGAGTAATATGGAGGACAATGTTCTCCATTTTCCATCCAACCTAAAGATGACCAATCTAAGAGAGAATATTTGCTTGGTCTATCAAAAGCCATGAGAACCATGTTTGACTCCCCTTCAATCCAAAATTTGTCCAACCTATAGGGTTGTATTAATTTGATTGCATTGAAGAGAGCCAATAGTTTTGCTTGATTGCTTGTTTGTAGACCTATGACTTGCAGATAACAAAGCAAAGGATTACCACTGGCATCTCTTATTAAACCTTCTATTCTAGCTTTGCCTGGATAAGTTTTGAGGCACCATCAAAATTTAATCTATAAAATCCTTTAAGAGGTGGGGTCCAAGTGGACTTGACTCTAACTCAGTACCAATTTAATTTATAATGGAATGGGATATTCCACCTATTAGAAAGAACTGAGTCCATGATCTTGAAAGGATCAGTTGTATACAAGTGCAGTTGAACAAACTTGATTTTGGATATGACAAACAATCAATACTACTATTACATTCCTTCCAGAGGTTCCAAAGGGAAGAGTCTAGGGTTAACTTGTAAAATGGCTGAATTTTTTTCATTTCTGTTTTGAATCTGGTCCATTTGGGGAGAACGACACTCATGCTGGAGAGACTCAGCTTTCAGAGACCAAATTGGATTGTCATTGAGGACCCTTTTTTTGCTTCTAATGGAGATTTAATTAAAAGGGGCTAGCTAGACTACATGCTATTATGCAACTTGGACGCCTTGATGGGTTTATCCCCTCTCTTTTTTGGAGATTATCAGAAGTAAGAGGACGCCTATGGTATACTGGCCACAAGAATGCCTTTATTTTGGGCCATATGTGATGGGTCCAATTGTCATTCCATTTACAATCCTTGGGAGATAGTGATGAGCTGAGGAGACTGCATTCACCTATTGTAGCACGTGCCAAACTACCCTATCAATTTGTGTAGTGAGAATGATTGATTGGTTAGTACATGGAGGAGTTGATAGACCTAGGCACCGTGTTGCTTACCCATAAATGTGTGTCAATCTGTTGATTGAAATCAGCAAATGTGAGGTAGCCATGACCTTGAGAAGTAGTTGTGATTATGTGCATATAAATTTTAAACTCAGTTAAATCCCTATGGCCATTCCAACAATGGTCCCAATATGAAACAATTTGCCTACTACCCACTTGCCATAAAAGTTTGCTATCGAGCAATTGGAAATTTGGATGTCGACCTGATGTGTTCGCTGATTCCTAAGAGGTTGGTCCTCCAACTGGTTGTTAAAATATCCTCACCTATCCGTATCATCTGTTTTTCTCTTAATATCGTGCTTAATGGTGAAGTGGGATACTTTATTATTCTCTAGGCAGCTTTCATCCCCAGAGCTTGATTGAAGAGTTTGATGCTTTTTATGTTAAGTCCACCTTCTTGTTGTGTAGTGCAAATCTGGTCCCAAGAAACCAAGATGTGCTGAAAATGATCCTCCACTCCTCTCCATTAAAAATTTCGTTGAATCTTGAGCAGTTGATTTTCAATAAGCTTGGGTACTTGAAGAAGAGATAGCTTATGTAGAGGCACTACCTGCTTGCAGGGCAACCTGAATCAATTGAACCCTTCCTGCTAATGTGAGCCATTGATTAGTCCGTCTGGACAATTTATTTCTCACTTGAGTGATAATAGCAATCCATATATCCTTTGTATGCTTGAGATGAAGTGAGAAACATAGATACTTTATTGGAAAATGCCCTTCTAAGAATCCGAGGATGTCAAGTATTTGTCACTTTCTCTGAGCCGTAACTTTGAGACAAATGATATGGGGTTTGTTGTTATTTATTTATTGTCTCGGGGCCAGCTGGTATTTCCACAAAATATTTTTGAACTATTTTATCTTATGTAGGATTAGAGTGGCAAAGATGGAAGTGTCATCAATAAAGTGCAAATTAGAAAATCGTGGGCCATTTTCATGAGCAGGAATTCCATAGATTCTTCCACCAGCATTTGTCTCCTCTAACATTCTACATAGAATCTCACCCATAATGATGAACAAGTACAGGTTGAGCGGGTCATCTTGTCGGAGGCCCTTGGATGGCATGAAAGGACTCCATTGATTAAGATATTGTAAGTGGTGCTTATACAACTATTGAACCCACAGACCACATGCTAGTTAGATCCACAGGCCTTCAAAATATGCTCAATGAGCTCCCAATTACAATGAGCAAATGCTTGAGACATCTATCTTGATGAGAATCCTTTGGCATTGTTATATCTTGAGGATGTGAACAATATCCTGAACAACTAAAATGTTGTCAATGATCTTTCTTCCTAACACAAAAGTTGAATGGGTGCAAGTAACAAGCTTTGGCAGCAACGGTTTAATCTTGAAGGAATTAATTTAGTTAAATCTTGGAGACCATATCACAAAGAGAAATTGGGAAATAGTGCTCCATCCTATCAACTTAAGTGATTTGGGGAATAAAAGCTAATCTGATGGCATTGCGCTGACCAAGAATATTTCAAATGCACCTTTCTTCTTCCAAAGTTGAGATCATTTTGAAATGTATTCCAAAACACCTGATAAAATAACGCAAGTAAACCATTTTGCCCAAGAGCTTTTTCCAATTGAAGTACACTATGACCTTCAATTCTTCCTTGGTGAGAAAAAGTGGGATCTATTTAAGGAGGTCCTTGTGAGATTTTAGCTTGTGTGTAGTGGCAAGCTCGAGTAAGGATCTTTTGAAAATAATATGAAGCATAAGATGATGATAAGCCATTGTTTCATGTGTTGTCAATCTATGCCATCTTCCTTTTTAATTTACTGAGCCCTGTTGACATGTTTACTAGTTATGATTATTTATGAAATAATTTAGTGTTGAAGTCCCCTTGCTTAACCCATTGATCTCATGGTCTTTGTTGCCAGTAGCACTCTAATTTTTGTTGCAGTCTAGTGAGGTACTGGATGAGTTCTTTTCCCGAATGCCCAGAAATGATGTAAGATCAACTTCTCTTATGAGTTGTTGGACATTCACAAGCTAATTGTAAACAGCGAGAGATTGGGCAGAGATATTTCCTAACATTGTTTGGTTCCAGCGTTGAATTTGGTGTTTTGGATACACGAGCCTTTATTTGAACTTAAACATTTCATGCCCAAGAAATGGTGGCGTTTCATCTCGTCATTGTTCCACCTTTTGCTGAAATATGGGGTGCAAGAGCCACTTTTTTTCAAATTTAAATTGATGTTTTCTGTTTGTGTAGAAAGTCTCACATCTAGAAGAATAGGCCAATGATCTGAAAGTGTTGTTTATCTGTGCAGCAATTTATTTCTTTGTAGCGAAATCCATCGGTCAGAGATGAATATTCTATCCAACTTTTCTGCAATATAGATTCGCTTCTTCCTTCTACTGCTCCATGTGAAACTCTCTTAACGTGAATTCCAACTTGATCATGCTTCTCCTGTTTCAATCCTATCAAAGACCTGAACAGCCTAATGATTGAGTCCAGCTCTTTTTTTTTCTTCCACATTTCTAATAGTGTTAAAGTTCCCCATAATACCCACATTGTCCAAGTTTGCTGCCCTAATCCATGTTATCAGATGTTCTAGAATAACAATTTTGTTATTTCCTGGAGGAGTAATGTAAACATTAAGCATATAATTGTATCAGCATTCCCCAAGGGAAAGAGTGTTGAGAGTCAAAATCACACATATTTCTGCATACTTAATATTTTTTATACACCCACTTTCATAAGATCCTTAAAGAAGAATCATGTCTATATTTCATCTCCGGATTTTTCTTTGAGGTACCGGAATTTGTTGGTCACGCCTATCTCTCTAATATTCCAATAGAGGTTCCACATTAAATGCGATGTTAAAGAGTGGAGTTGCTTGCCTCCTGGTGCAACCCCGAGCTAGAGAACTTTGGTATCCATATTTGCATCATTATTTCTATGGGTTTGTTTATATTCACTGTCATTCAAATCTATCCCTTCCATCGAGGGTTTCATTCTTTTTTTTTTATTGATTTCCTTAGGTTCCTCGAACTGAAGATTGACAAAGATAAGGTCTTCCTGAGAGTTTATTTTAGATTTTTTTTTTTTCCTTCCCTTTAAGTATGTATTTTAGAAGATGTTGTAACACAAGTGAATCGGATCAGATAATGTCTCTCCCATATTTCTTGTTCCTTTTCTGGTGAGGGTGAGGGCTGCTGTGTGTTGCCTTTGTAATGGGTGGCTACTTAGGTATTCCTTGGACAAAGTCCATTTCTTCTAGCTTGATGTCCGCCAAAGTAGCGAAGGGATTGGCCGTTTGTATTTCATTTGTTACTTTCAGTGATTTTTTTTTTTTTTTTTAATTGGAATTGGCTCATTGTTATGTTCGCTATTGTTGGTCAGATCTGTTCAAGGACTGTTGTATCTGTGTGCGTTGCTCCTCTACCATTGGTTGCGTTTGAATCGCCTTTGACTACTTTGTGACCTGTATGGTTGTTATCCTTAAGAGGATGGTTCCTAGGTGACCCGTTCCAAGTGACCGCGTTCATGACACAATCTGCATTTAAAAGGGAGATCTATAGGGTCTAACGGCTAATCCCATTCAATGCGACCCATTTCTGATAATGATGCTGAACTTTAATGTCCTTCACATTAAATTGGTCTGTAAAAACTATCAAAATGCACCAATCAGTTTTTAATGTCTTTAAAACTTAGCTGAGTTATGAAATTGGGTGAAGTTGTTTCTAACATTTTTAAGGGTAGGGAAATTTAAAAGGAAACTGTATTCATCTTCAACTTCTTTAGTATCGTAAGGTGTACAAATTTACGTTGATTAGTCCAACAACCAATTTTAGTATGTAGATCGTGAGAGGGTTGAAATGTTGGAAAAATAGATTTGATGTTTAATTAGAATTAATAGTTAAAATTATCTGTCATTATCATCCCATATTTTTTTTCTTTAAATTTTATAAGGATAAAGCTTTTGTTTTAATTAAAATTATTGATTAAATTGTCATCAACAATATTCAAGTATCTAAGCAAAGCTTTGATGTATTTAGCTCAATCTTGTTTCATGGTATGATGGCTATCCCTCATTTTAAAATTGAGAATAAGGAGTTATTGTTATTTAAGTTGAACAACTTTTGTTTATGTTAGGTATCTATCATATTCTATAACCTACTTCAATCAAAATAATGTGGTATAACGTTTTACATTTTAATTTAAATTTGTAGGTTATTTTTCACAATCATATGAAATAACTAGACTGACTGAAGTGTTAAAAAGAAAAAAATTCTTATCCCATTCTCATACTTCAACATTTCTACATGCACTTTCAAGACCATAATGGGCTCTTTGACAATTAATGATTTTTTTCTCTACATCGTGGTTCCAAATCACATCGTAGTTGAAGTCAGTACTCAAGAGTTTGTAAGATTGAAAGCTCTTTAAAGATATTGTGTCATTAAAAGTTGGAGGATAATATCTTCTTTTGGATTTAAGTATCACTACCTTAATTTTGTCAATATTAATGCAAGTTCATACGTCGTACAAAATTGTTGGAGAACATTGAACTATTTATGGAGAAACTATACATTTGTTGCAAGAACAATGTCATCAACATAAACCCATATTTATACGGAGAAACTATACATTTGTTGCAAAAACAATGTCATCAACATAAACCCATATTTATACTAGTACACCCATTCTCATCTAAACATTCTTTTCTTTAGTTAATATAGATGCCAAAAAGGGTGGACGAGAGGAGGCATCCTTGTTTCTTTGTCCATCCTTGTTTCACCCTTATGTTGTAACTTATATCCATTGACCATTCGTTGTATTTTATTCTAAAAATAGCCTTTTTAGAAAGCCTCAACACAACATTGCAAAGCTCAAGATGATACCAATTTTTTTCCATAGATTGGCTGCTTGGAACAATATCAAAAGATTTTATTTAAGTCTGCAAAACAAATATTGTGGTCATCCTTTTTATGTTTGCAATCCTCAATTATAACTCTAAAGATGACAAGGTGTCAATAATAGCATTTTGTTCATTTAGTCAACTCAATAGCCAATTTATTGTTAAAATATCAAACCATACATATTTTTTCCAAAAAGACGGATAATTTATGATTATTTGATAATTGGTTAGGGTATTTTGGTTTTCAGTCTTGAAAAAGGGCACAATTAAAATTTTGGTCCATTTTTTGGGAAAGCTTTGCTTGTCTATGTGGTTGAAAAGATATTTGATATGAGGAACAAGAATTGTGTTTAATAGTGTATGTAATAAGGCAAACAGTTTTCTATGGTTTAAAGTATACTTGTAATATAATTCGTGGATAAATATTATTTGATGTACACTTATCCATAACATGTTATTAAATAAGATTATAATTAACTATTTACTTAATTGATTTATGCATAAATATTATCTCTAAAAATACTTGTTCTACAAGTAACTACTCTCCAAAACCCTAAACCTAATTTTGTCTCATTTCTTATCTATATAAGAATATAGAGAAATAATAAGGGAGGAACATTGTAGATGAGAGTTACCATTGTTATTTTGAAAAATTTAAGTTAGAACTTTTATCTAAAATGTTAGTAATGTTACTTTCTTTAAGCTTTCATATATATATATATATATATATATATATATATATATATATATATATATATATATATATATATATATATATATATATATTGTGTGTGTGTGTGTTTATCTTATGGTCGTTGAAATGATTCTAAAATTACTATAGTAATTTAATATGGCATTAGAGTTATAAAATGTTTACTTTGTGCATTATGTTTTTGTAAAGCATACAAATATTTTGTTTTCATATCTACAAGTATAATGATTAGATCTATAGTTTTGACTTTGTTTTGCATCTAGTTCTATTTTATTTTTAGAACCATAATTTTTAATTTTTTTGCTTGTAGGGTTTCAAGGTTGGATTTTAGTGGCCTACTTCAAATATCCAATTTTATGTTCTCACATCACCCTTAGGGGATCTTGGTTGATCAAAAATTGATGAATGTAGTGAGGTACTAAGAGTTGAAACTATTTCTTTTCAAAGAAATCTTCTAGTTTAGAAACTTTGTTTCAAGGGTTTTGAAACTCGCATAAAGATGTCATTATTGGCTAAGCATGACAGTGTCGGTGTGTGGAGGGGGGAGTGCCCCTAATATCTAGGTCTCAAACAATGTTGTATATGGACTTTAACTTCCACGTACCTCACTGTTTATTGGAAGCGCCTATGATTTTATTTTATTTTTTAAATATGAAGCCATCATACGTTTGAGACTATAGTGCACCCGTAATTGGTTGGCCTTGGAAAGTTACTCTCTACAAACTTCAAAGATAAAATAGTATGGCTATAAGTACTATGGAACTTTTCGTAAATAGTGTGGCTATAAGTACTATGGAACTCTTCGTAATCAGCTCCCTTTGGATCTTTTCACTATCTATGCTTGGGATTTGTATATCAAAGAGCCTACAAATCACACACTCCAACCTAGTAATCCCAGAGAAATCTTGTGTACACTTGATAGACCTACACACTGTTACAATATTCTCTATTTAGTTTGTTTCAATATTTTTGTTTAGGGTTTAGTTGCAAAAAAATACAGAGAAAGGGCAATGCAGAGGGCATATTTGGAAAAAAAAACTATTTATTCTCAAATAACTTTTAATTTGTGCAAACCAAATTTGATTGAAAAATTGTTCCAATAAAGGAACCCAGAACATTCACATAGTTTTAGGATTTTTTTAAAAAGAAAAGGCGTCCAAAAAAATTGCAAAAAAAAATCAAAAAATATTTTGCCCATGGGCAATTACACCATTGTAATCTTCTTGTCGAGCCGATCATTTTGATATGCATCTTCAAAGACCTTTTTTGTAAAAAAATCACCTTTTGGGCAATTTTCCTTTGTCATCCTTGATCATTCTAACATATGTTCTAAACACTTGAAAAAAAATCAGATTTTTTTAAACCTATAACAAGTTTATATGCTAGCAATGGCAGAGAAAAAGATGATCCTCACTAGTTCCAACTACCTCAGTTGAAAAGGGTACATCACATGTTTTTTAGTAAGGGTCTTTATCGCATGGCCATGAGCGAAGAAATTACTCATTTTGATCTTTTCAATCAAATCAAATGACAAAATCATTGTGATGAAGCTAGAGGACTCATAGGTTAATTAGTATCCCTTAAATTGAAGTTTCACTTTTAAGGAATCATTAAACCTTGGTTAGTTCAGAACACCTTGAAGAACCTTTTTGGAAAACACTAAGATGTGGGCATGTCAAAAAAATAATAATAATTTTTAAAAAAAAAAGATGTCGACATGTCAACTAGAAAACAAGCTTGGCACTATTAGTCCAGAAAACTATCCTCGGATTGAAGATTTTATCACTCAAGTCAATCGCTTGAGATTTTTGCTTTTTGAGGTTGGTGAAACTAAGATTGATGACCAAATTATTATGAGTATGTTGTCAAGATTGTGTTGTCTATACTCAGTTTTCATTTTAAATCACTGCACATGACAAGATTCTTTACGCAGTGCATATGTGGCGACAAATTTTGATATGTTATGTGAGCAACTTTAGAAAGAATAGAAAAACTTATTTTCATTGGTGGCATCTGACTTGGAGGTACTAAGCAACATGCATTAGTTGTCAATGATACTAATGCAATGTCACAACTCAACTCTAATAAAGGTAAGGGATTTGTGAGATAAAAAGGTAAAGCAAAACTTAAGTCTAAGGGAAATCAATTAACTTAACAGAACTCTTATCTCTGTCAGGTCAAAGGCAAAGATAAATGGAATGCAAAAATTGTCAGTGTTGTAACTTTTGTGGTAAACCAAGGTATGTTGAATATTAATGTTCCATAAAATGGCATACTTGGAAGTAGAGATAAAACAAAGGCAGTTCCCTCCCTACAAAACGTAAGCAACACTTAAGAAATAATTAACGTACCACATGTGTTTAAATGGATTTTAAATTTAGAAGCCTCTCATTATATGGCACATAATGGCTCATTGTTGCACAATCTTGATGAAAGCAAAACTCAAGTCTAAGGGAAATCAATTAACTTAGCAAAACTCTTACCTCCGTCAAGTCAAAGGCAAAGAGAAATGAAATGCAAAAATCGTCAGTGTTGTAACTTTTGTGGTAAGCCAAGGTATGTTGAGCATCAATGTTTCAAGAAAATGACATACTTGGAAGTTGAGATAAAACAAAGGCAACTCCCTCCCTACAAAACATAAGCAACGCTTAAAAGAAATAATTAACATACCACCTGTGTTTAAATGGATTTTGGATTTAGAAGCCTCTCACCATATGGCATATAATGGCTCATTGTTTCACAATCTTGATGAAAGCCATATAACTGGAATTTTTGTGGGAAACTCTAGTTCTCTAGCTGTTGAGGACGAAGGGTTCACTGAAATGGAGAATGGTGCATTCGACAAAGTTCTTTATGTTCTAGACTTTCTTGCAAACCTTCTATCCATCTATCAAATCATAAATTTGGGTGAAGGTAAAACCATTGAGTTTACACATGCCAATGTTGTTAAATGCAAGAGACCAATTCACTTTTGTATCCACTAGCAAGGTTGATCATCAAGCTAAGTTGTAAGAAAATGACAACTGTGTGTTCACTCAACCTTCATAAGTTAAGATTTTGCATGTAAATGACGAGTAAACTTTGGCCTGAGCGTTTTAATGGTTCTTCGTTTGCTAAAAGTTTATTTTAAAGATGGATGTTGTCTAAGTTATGCACTTGGAAAATAACATAGTGATCCTCTTCCCAAAGGCAAATCTTGGAGGGAAAGTGACATTACAATTGGTTCACGGTGGTTTCATGCAATTTGCTCATGTTTATTTTTAGAAACATAAATACATGTTTACATTCATTAATGATTTCTCTCACGGAACTTGGGTATATTCTCTAATAAACTAAAATGAAGTCTTTGAGCACTTCAAAATTTTCAAAGACCTTCTTGAAAACATATTAGAGAGAAAACTATGGCATCTCAGAACAAATAATATAAGAGAGTTTGTTAACAATTACATGATCAACTTTCGTGAACAGATATGCATTTAGTTTCAACATATTGTGCCTTACACCCCTCCACAAAATGGTGTAGTTGAACACAAAAATTACACACTTAAGGAAATGACCAATTGCATGGTGCAATCCAGAGAGTTGCTTAGTTTTGGGTAGAGGCAATGGAGTGTGAAAACTACATTTAAAATCACACTCCTCACTTAAGTGCAAGACATGATTCTGGAAGAAAAATGGTTTGGTGTCAAGCCCAATGTTTCTCAATTCAAGATTTTTGAATGTAATATGTGGTTGCATATCTCATATGATAAGCGCAAAGCAATGGAAAGAAACAGCTACTATCAAAATGTGAAGGCATACCATCTTATTGTTCTAGGCACCACTAAAGTGCTTTACTGGGGGGATGTGTTATTTGATGAAGAATCCCAAGCTTACATGCCAACATATTCTACTCCTCCATTAGTTTCTGCCAAGTTGGACACAACTTCTAATATTTCTTACATAGAACAAGATAATTTAAATGACTTCCAATCTAAGAATCACTATAGTTTGGATGATGAGACATGGGGGGGGAAGGGGTGGGAGCACGGCAAGGGCGAAACGGCGGGCGGGGCTAGGGGCGCGACCAACGCCTCCACCACTAGCATACAATAGTTCCACTACTGGTGCCATGAGTTGTTCAAAATGCACCTACTCAACTAGCAAAACCTCAACCAAAATGGGTCTGCACAGTTTGCAAGGAAGTCAATGCATGGGCAGGGATTCCTAAAGATCCACGCAGGACTAGATCAAAACATTATAGGGAGGCTTATAAGTGTTCTAAATGGCAAGCAACTATGGTAGACAAACTTCTTTCTTTGAAGAAAAATAAAACTTTGGATTTGGTTCCACTTCTGAAAGGAAGAAAAATAGTAAAGTGCAAATGAGTGTATTGCACTATGTATTCCAAGATGAATTCCATCATGCTAGTGATCTCATTCGCTGGGGGATGGGAAGTCCATCAAATAGACATTAAATTGTCTTCTTGCATGGAGACTTGCAGGTAGAAATCTACATGTCCCAACCTCCAGAGTTCTGAGAACTCCAGGTATGTGTGTAGATTGAAAAAGTCCTTGTACAGCTTGAAATAGGCTCCTTGAGCTTGGTACGAAAATAAAGACATGTTACTTATCAACTTTGGTTTTACACAAAGTCTCTTTGACCCCAAGTCTACACTAAGAAAGTAGAAATGCAACCACTGATTTTCATCATCTATGTCGACAACTTAATCATTACAGGGAATTCCATTATGCACATTCATGATGTGAAAGCACAGTTAATGAAGTATTTTGATATGAATGACTTGGGCTTGCTACATTTTTTTCTTGGACTTCAGATTTCATAGTCTACAACAAGAATTTTTGTTAATTAGTCCAAGTATGCTCAAGACATACTCCGCTACTTCAACATGGAAAACTACAAGTCGATCCCGACTCCTTATCAATTTGGAGTCAAGCTTTCCACCAAGTGTTATTATCGTTAGGTTGATGGTGCACTCTACAAGGAATTAATTGGAAGTCTTATATACTTGACCCATACTCATCCTGATCTTTCTTTTTGTGTGAGCTTGGTGTCACACTTCTGTCAAGGCCCCCATGATGGCCATTGGCAGGGTACAAAGCGCATTCTATGTGATAGAAAATACCAAATTGAAGATCACAAAGAAATACATTTTATTGAGACAAAAAAGAAATAATATATTTATTACAATGTTTGATACAAATGCAAGTTTTATAATGTGTGCAAATGGTTTCATCCACCAGGGTCAACTACCAATTTAACCATTTGTAGATAACTACCTAATTAAATATCTTTAATCATAAATGATTTATGATTAACGATATTTGCATTCATTAAAAAATAAAAATTATTTAAGGTATTGGATCACGAACCCAAAAATACCCCTTGTTCCAAAAGCGGACGAAAGAAGATTTGGAGCAAACATTCACTATCTCTAAAGAAGTTATTGCACCAACTAAATTGTACCATGTACTCTATTCAATACTATGCTGACATGCCCACTGCAGTCCCTGCAGTATGACCTCCAATACCCTGTGCCTCCTACAAACCTTGCACCCTCCCTAACATTACCTAAGATGGTAATGATGAATGTAAATTATTAACCATCCCTCCGATCTTAGTACCTGTACCTGCAATATGGAACATTTATGGCATGCTCCAACCAAAACAATCAATACTACTTTCGTTGAACATGTACATTGAGTATAAAATATCTAGTGGAATACTTCAACTTTCCTAACTATTGTCTATAGAAAATTCATTGCTTGCAACATACACCATTATCACACATGCACCAAGAATACCTAATTTTCCCTACTCTAGGAAGTACCATCTATACCAAATCTCGGAGACTGATCTCAACACCTTCCCCCCATCAGAGGAGAGATGAGAAGTCTATGCAATGTATCATCAACAACCTACTCCATGTCTTTGAAATTGTTTAAACAAAACACTATCATCTAGGAAAACTAGAACAAAACCAAAAACAAAAATGCTATCAAACAATATTCTTACCTTTGAGTTAGCAATTAACTCAAGATGTGATCTGCAAGATTCTCAAAAGACATTGTTAGGTACTTCTAGACCAAAAGCCTATGCAAAGCATGACGCTTCATAAATAAAAGAGTCATCATTGGATTTAACAACATAGTGGGTATGATGTTGAGTGTCACTTTTTTAGTACTTCTTCCTAGAAGAGCATTAATGATCATAATGTCCCAAACAACCATATTTGTAACATCACACCGTTTTCTTGAATTGTTTATATAACTTGTATTTACTAGAACTAGGATATGAAAAAGATTCAATTAGGATGCCGAGAAGAATGCTTATATTGGAAGTTTCTCCACTCTAATTACCTGCCTTTACGAAATAAGCATCTTATGTAGGCTTAACAAAAATTATTTGCGATTTGATGCTCATGTTGAGTGAGAAATTCACAAATTGAATCAAATGTTGTGTTGTTGCGTTTATCACTAAGTTGCAACATTTCCACACTATGTATAGTTGTAATTGAGTCTATTCAAAATAATAGAAACCATTATGTCATCAAAAAACATTCCGCCTGTAGTATTATATTCTTACTTCACATTTTTTAATCTAGGAACATATTTTAAAACATCTTCATCATCATTTAGCTTAGTATTCATTAATTATATTAGCAAAACAATTCTTTTATATGGAGGTTGTTTGTCATATATGTCCTTAAGGAGTTTTCGGGTTTTCTAGGCTTCAAATCTAATGGCCTCTATGTGCACAATGAACTGTGGAGAACATGAAGACTGTAATAATGGTAGTGGAATATTATGTTGTGTATGGAATTCTAACAACTTGGTAGCATCTATAGAGGGTGTGGGTTGTTTTTCAACTAAATCCCAAATATCATTGAGAACAAACTTATTTTCCATGTTCACAGTCCACTCTTTGTAGTTTTCGAGTGTTAGTTTATTAGCTTTGAAAATGAGGCTTACCACTTTTGCCATGTTGACACACAAAAAACTAACAAAAAAAAAGAATTCTACTGGGGTTTTACCTTGACCCTCAAATCGAACCTTGTTATAATGCTCGTCTCTCCAAATAATCTCTTGAAAAATACATTTATACTACTCGTAAATGCATATTTTCCTTTGCAAATAGAAAATTACACTTTGTTAGAATTGAAAATGGAACGTAAGACCTCCCAACTTGCAAGTGTGTTACAAAAATATTCTTCCCATTTGCTCTATTAGCTTTAATATATCATATGGAATTTTTTTTATATACCCTGCCAATGTTTTATATTAGTTAAAGCAAAAACAATAATATTTGTTAAAGTAAAACAATAAAATATTTGATATTGACTCACCCAAGAATCCTTTCTATGCGTGTAGTGTAAACAATATAGTCTTTCTATTGTTGGGACCCAAAGAACAATGTTCATATCTCTTTGTGGTTTCAATGCCACTTGGCTTCAATACTTCATTCCAACTCCACATTCTTTCACTTCATTCCACCTTTCCTTGGGCTTCCAATTCCATTGCTGATTTGAAACACCTTTTTGTTGTGTTTTCAGTGCCACACTTCGATCAAACAAAATAAATTAGATCAAACAACATAAAATCAATGTCTTTTGCTAAATCTCCATGCCCTTCTTCAGCTTTCACACTTTTCACGTTGACTTCCACACTCCTCCATGCCTCTGTACAACAATGCAAAAAAAATTACCACCCCCAAGCAAGGGAAACAAATGTCTAATGCACTTTTTCAGGGACGTTTCAAAGTTCCAATGCTTTTTGTTTAGGGAAAAAAGCAATATAAACATCTATTACATACTTTCAATTCCTTTGGCAAAATTAGAGACACCTATTTTGATTTAAATGCTCAGCTTTCCATGATTTGCCAGCTTTCAATGCCATTTGGTAAAGCCTTTGTCAATCACATACTTCCGCTCACTGGCCTAGCATCATTAATGGCTCTGATACCATTGATAGAACATATGCAAATTGAAGATCGAAGAGAACAGTATCTTTATTGAGACAAAAATCGAATAATATGATGGTTTAAATGTTTAATAAAAATGCAAATTTTATAATGCTTGCATGGGGTTTCAACCACCAGTGTCAACTACCTGTGTAACCATTTGTAGATAACTACCTACTTAAATATCTTTAATCATAAATGATTAAGATATTTACATTATTAAACAAAACTATATTATATAAAAATAACATAAGGTATTGAATTACAAACCAAACACTATAGTATCTTCATCATTCTAATAATTATGGGATTGAGTGCACCTTAGGCAACAAAGCTTCAATTGTTGGTTACACTTTTGGTGGCAAAACAACAGTTGTAGGTTACATAGACAGTGATTTGCGCAGGGGATCCAAATGATCACAAGTTGACCTTAAGATACATCTATCATCCTGGGGCAAGTCTTATGATTTGGTCTTGTAAGAAAGAAGCTATTATTTCTTTGTATACTACACAACACATGAAACTTGTTTCCATCAGAAGATATCTCCACAACACTTTCTAACCCTACTCTCTTTTATTTAGATAAGATTTTCTTAGCTTGTGATTTTCTTCACTAAAAGTTGTATTTGTAATGCATGCAAGATTTAGCAAATGTTTCAAGACTTGAAACTCATACAAGGGCATCCTCACACGTTACAACGACACTAGGTGCATCATTTCCAATTTATATTTTTCGAATTTCAGCAAGCTATATTTGTAAACCATTATTTGAGCATATGTTGTTCTCTTATGATTCACAGGGCACCCCTGCTAGATTTCAAAAAACTAAAGACTCACAATGGGATTGTTACCAAAAGCACAAGTATCAATTTCAATTCTTTTATTGATTCCAGCAAGTCATTGATTATTTAGACAATTATCCACATGCACATGGTTTTTACATGTTCACAAAGGCACATGTTTCTATATCCTAGGACACAATAGCATGGATGTCAATTCTAGGATCTTTGCATCCCTCTATGGTGTAAATAAGGGGATCTCTCTCTTTTTGACTTATTCCTATATTAACTTCAAGAACTCCTACAAAGTTCATGCGCTTGAGACATCTTCTCTGAACACTGCAAATAAAATTTGTGTTTATCTTACTTTTATATGTATCTATGCACATCATAGTGGGGTATTATGTAAACACATAATTTTATTATATGGGTAAATACTAGTTGTAAAATTGCATTATTCTTGGGCACTTGTCTGTTTGTCAATTATCAGTTCACATAAGGCTCTTATTGGAGTGTTTTCCCTAAGTTATGATTGTACCAACCCTATTCCCCTTATTTTTTTTCTTTCCTCCCTACACTGTTTTCTTGGGTTTTGGGTTTGTTTCTTGGGACTGGTGTACTATTTTGGGAAAGCATGATTGTACATTGCATTGATTCAAGCTTCATGACCGTACAATGTATAATTTGTATGCCCCAGGACTGTATTATGTACAATCCTAGTGTGGTTCCTTGTGACCTTTGTTTTGGGCCTCTTGTGCCTTGTGTTTCATATGTGTTGGCTTTTCTCACTCATCATGTGTTAGGTCACACACCAATTTAGTCCGAAGTTGAATTTGAGAAGTTTATAATTACATAGATGTATTAATGCATATAAGACATGAAAATATAGAAAATGATTGAGCAAGGTACAAATTCTATGTTCTATAGATATAAAAAGCAAAATTCAAGCATTTAAGACAAATTAGAAGCATTTATTTCCCTTGTCTCTTATTCATTCTAATACAAAAAGTCATACAAACCTAGGGCTTGCATGCATGGATTGCTTGCTCAATTGCATTGAATATTGTTTTCCAAATTAGTTCTAGCATAGGGCCCTAATAATAATGGAGGGATAACACAAACTCTCGTTCAATCTTGTATTTTTTTATTAATATATGATGAGTTGTTATGATTGTCGAGAAGGAAGATCGGTTTCCTATTCATTTACATGAAATTCAAGAAAAACAGGCAAGGTTTATAGAGCTTCGAAGTAAACAATCAAGACCATGAAATTAGTTTTTAAAAATTTATATTTGGAAACAAATGGCCCAACGCTCCTAAGGACATCCACTTTGCTAGCACTACGAAAACTTCTCTTTTGATCTCGAATTTTTTGAGTTTTGTTCGCCACATTCCCTGGGCCTATTTTCCATTGATTGTTACTAAGGGATGACTGCAAATTTTCAATAAGTCAAATATTAAACATCATATTATCATTTATTGTTGATTCTAGAATATTCTTTATTGCATATCAAGTCTGATTTACTATTTTATTTGATTAGAATTTATTATACTTGGATGCAATGTTTTATGGATAGATGTGTTAACTTTTTAATGTAATTTAACTTAGATCCATTTATCAATATCACACTACCATGTAAAAATCAAATCTGAAAATGCTCTCCTAAAATGGTTAAAAAAAATCAAATTAAACCTCATTTTTAATAAATGTCTACGTTTACTCAAAAGCCACATTCATTCTGCTCATACTCGTGATCAAAGAGCATTGAGGCAGCAAGTAGGATGTTCATATATACTAGAAACTATGTTCACAAATGGTAAATTCAATTTTGTGGGTGTTTGAAATTTAAATCTATATGAATAGCATCACTCCATGATAAAGGAACCTACATAATTGGGTGAACTAGAATTGATATTGCCATGAAAGATTTCAAGTGCCAAAGAAACTGGACTTTATTTGACTAGATAATAAAAAGGTTCAATTCAAAGTGGAAGTACCATAGATGAGATCTTTGCCCCATCTTTTCCAAAAAGGGCATATGGATAATTCCATCCTCATTGATGTAGGCTTTTAAATTCACATCATCACAAGCATGGACCATAAGAATGTTCCATGATCTTAACTTTTAGTGACAATATAGTGAAACCTTTAATGTAAATTTGCTAATAAAAAGGTTAAACTTGGACCTTGGATTTATCCTAAAGCTAATAAAGTAATATGTTGCATAAAATAATCCAACGATGATAGCTTAGTGGTGAGTGAGTTGAATGTTAGAAGTGGGAAGTCTCAAAGTCCATTCCCTGGAATGACCACTCTCTAGCGTCGTTCCCACACTAAGCTACGACGAGTTATTCGTGAAAAATATCCATAATGCAATGGGCTACCGGCTTGGTGCTCAATGCGACGGGGGATGGCATATGGCTTGAATCCTATGTTCAATGTGACAAGGCAACTCCACAGTGCATTGCTAGGGATACTATTCACTGCTAGTTAAGGCATTCTGGTTACAAAAATGCAAGTACCCAACATTTTTGTGGCCTTAATCCACTGCATTATATCAATGGGTTTATGAGACATGGTCAAATCAATGTGAAATTTCTTTGTGTTCTAAAGATTTTTTTGTAGTGCACTTTCGCAATTAGAAAGATTATCATAAATGTTTCTCGAAAGGCCCTTGGTTTTGAGGCAATGTGGGTTTGTTTATTACTCATTGGTTGTCGGAGTTTGATCATAACACTCTCTCAGTAACAAAGATGCTCGTTTGGGTTTGTCTCCCTAATCTACCTTTGCATTTTTGGCATGCTTATGAGGAAATAGGTAATGCTTTGGGGTCATTTATAAAGAATGATCATGAGAGAGTCATTGTAGACTTGTGCATTTTTGCTAGAATTTGTGTAGAGATTGATCTGAACAAAGGGATTCCACAAAAAGTCATTTTAAAACATGGTAAAGTTTTTCATATTCAAGTTGTAGATTATGAGAATACCGCATTTAGACGTTGTCATTGCAAAGTACCAAGTCATCTTCATGCATCTTGTCCTCGGCGTCGATTTCAAGTAGAGAAGAAGAGAGGGAAGAAGTCTAACTCAAGTAAATGAAGTGCGCCAAATCCAACAGTAGTCGTTGAAGATTGTTTTGAAGATTCAAAAATTTAGGAAAATGCAGATTTGGGAGATAGTAAGAGAGGAGAAAAAGTTGTTTCTACTAAAGAAGCAGTGTCTAATGAGGGGATAACAAGAAATGTTCAGAATACTCCCTTGAAAAAGACATCAAGGGGAGTGAAGAGAGAACATGAGTCTGAAAATTCAAATTCAGACAAAAATGTTTGAAAATATGAATTCGAAATTCCAAAATCCAAATAAGCAAATTGTTGGGTTGAATCCCAAACAAGGAATGTGGTAGAAGGTAAAAAATAAAAAAGGTAAAAATGACAAGACAATTAATGTCTTAAATTACTTTCCCAATAATTGATAGCATTGTTTTTGTTGTCAGTGCTCAAGTAGTAGATGGGTATGTTGTTTAGTTTGCTTATGGCCTTGTGGCCGTTTGTTGTAATTGGTTCTTCTTTGGCCATGGCAGTTTAGCTTGGCTTGTTTATGTAATCTCTTTTATTAGTATAGGGTAAAAATCTCACCAAAACCAGTGTTTATGCAAAAAATATGTTGCACAAAATGTTGACCTAAATTTCAATTCATAAATGTGGGATCCTAATACGCATGCCCTTGCAAATATGAACAAAGGAAGCCTTTTTTAATGGAAAAACTATTTTTTTATTGACTGGAGTGTATTCTTTACTCCTACTGTACAAATTGCACATTGATTCCCCATTATTAGGGTGGCATGAACCTGGGAAGGGCGAACCCTGGGACATCGTGGTTATGGCTAGACCACAATCTAATGGACAACAGAAAGGAAATCTTAAGATTATCAACTTGCAACTTGGAAGATAAATTTAGCCTTGGTTTCCATAAAACTATAGATGATAAAGAGGTATTTTAATTCACAAACAGAGATACAATTCTTCATTTTCTTTGGTGCAAGATCCTAAATTCACAAAGACACTAATCATGAGTAATAAAAAAGCTACCAATAAAATTCTTTGCTCCATAGGGAAGTACATTATTTTATATTATTTTGTCTTCATCAACATAGGGTCGTAAATATTCATATAAACATGAAGAAGAATAGAACAATATTATGACACAATTTTATCATTTTAATTGATAAAGGAGTATGTTCCATAAATGACTGAATTTGTTTCCTCCTAGAAGTTCAAAATTCAAATTTTACATTTTTAAGTTTGAAGCATAATTTACAAATGATCCCAACAAAACAGTTTCCCCAATAGAATTGATGATTTTACATAGGGAAAATATATTTTATCACATGTAAGCCATATGAGTTTTATTGCAGAATTCAATGAATCTCCACGATGGTAAAATAAATTAAAAATACAACAATAAATACATTAAAATTAAAAAAATAATTTAGTAAATTTAATTTCAAATAATAATATATCAGAAACAATGCCCATATTTCCAAGGGCTATAGGGAGTACCTGATACATAGAAAAGATGTAAATAACTATCAATTCCAATCCATAAAATGAAAAAAATGCATTTTACTTCTAAATTTAAGGGAAATTGAAAAACATAACATTAATGTAATCGATAACCTTAATACTAAAATTGAATATTTATATAGAAAAGAAACAATAATGAAATACAAGTAAAGCCCATTATTTTTTAAGTTTTTTTGGGTTTCCTAAATTGTTAAAATAAAATAATTAATGTAGCAATATGATAGGGAAAAATTAGATTCATTGGAGTCCGAGTAAACTAGTCTTGTTGTCCTCCTATTAAGGAAATTGGTGGGACTTTAGCTCACCAACTTTGTAGAAAGTCAACACACAAGGATTCTATTTGCATAAAGAGCGAGAATCCTAAAAATTTAACTACAAGAGCTTTTCGAATTTGTTATAATGATCATTTATAACCACTGATAAAACATTTGACAAAGGTTTACAAGACAAATGGCTACAAAGGAAAGCAACTTGCCATAAATTTCAATCAAGTGGGAAGAACACAAATAAGACAATTCTAGGAAGGATAATAGAGGGAACCCAATAGCTTTTCTTCCTTATGTTGAGGGAGGGCATCCAATAGCTTTTTTCCCTTATGTTGAGGGCATCTCAAACAAGATTTCCAATATTTTGAGGGGCATGAATATCAAAACAACTTTTTTACCTTATTGGTCAAGTCATCCAAGGATCATCTAGAAACAATTTAAAGAAGTGGTGTTTACTAGATTGATTGCTCATGTGGAGTGTCGTATATTTGAGAAACTAGTTGTTCCATCAATGCGAGGCTCAGTGAGCACGATGTTGACATAAAAAAGGAAAGGGTGGTCAAGCCAGCTTTGGTAAAGCACTCAATTAAGATTAGAAACCGCATTTGTATTGAGACACTAAAGTGTTGGCCATGGAGGAACACCACTTGAAGCGACATATGAGGGAGACATTGGAGACTTGCAAACATGAAAATAAGATGAACACAAATGATGCTTTGGTCTTGAACTAATATTGGAATCCGATTATAAATTTACTTCAAAAACCTCATTTGGTCTTGTCAATCATTTATTTGTTTCATTCATTGATAATATCTAAGATCATCCACACTAATTAGCATATATATTTCACTTATTCAATTGTTGAGATCAAAAACACTTGAGTAAAACTTACCAATCTTTTATAACGTCTTAACTAATACTTACTTAATACGAAGTATTAACACTAATAACAGGATTAACTTTTTACTAATTGAAGTTTTAACAAATAATAATTAAAGGAATAACTAAGGTCATTTCATTTATTATTTTTAATCTAAGGTGTAACAATATAATTAATTAACGACTTACTTTTCTAATGATCAATTAATTACCATCTTCGCACTTTTAACTCTAATACTAATTAAACGAAGTTAACTAATACTAATTTAGTTCGAGCATTTTAATACTTATACTATTTTAATCTAAGCACTTTAATACTTACACTAATTAAGGAACTAACTAGTAATAAATTTAGGATTAACTAATAAAAGTCGGCAATTCTAATGTTTTTAACGGTGAGTGTATTTATTAATTTTAAACTTGGGTTACAACAATTTAATTAGTTAACCACTTACGCATTTAATTTTATTCTATGATCACTTAATTGGCACCATAGCTCTTCAATTGAGTTATCCTTAAAGAGACACCCAAGTCTTCAAATTCATACAATCTCACCTTAATGATAGATTATAGTGTGATCTGAAAAGTTGATAAGAATCTTCTTACACATTTCTTTACCAGATGTTTTCTCTAATCATATATACTTTGAAAATCTCTCGAAAAAATTATTTATTAAATACCATTAAAACTTAAAATGCTATGAGATTTGAGGGTTCCCTAAATTGAACAAATAACAAAACTGATTTATAAATATGAAGTTAAACAATGGCAAAATGCAATTAAAGCTCATAATTTTAAAGGTTTGGAAGATTTGAAAATAAAAAAATTAAAAAAAATTAAATTTTAAAATAATCAATGATAAAATAAAATCTACAATCTTTTGGGTTTGGAGTGTTTATGGGATCAATCAAACAAAACAAATAAGCTATTGATATAATACCCCATGATTATTAGGCTTTCACGAGTTTCTTAAATTGAACAAATGAACAATGATAAAATGTGCTTAAAAGCCATTAATCTTAAGGTTTCAATACAATACTTTTCTCATCCTCATAATAGATCACAATGTGATCTGAAACGTTGATTAAAAAATCCCTACACATTTTTTACTAAAAGTTTTCTCTAATCATATAAACTTTTTTTTCTTTTTTATTTGGTAACAAGTAATCATATAAAGTATGAAAACATTCTCTCAAACAAAACAAAACAGTTACATTAATAAAATACAATTAAAGCTCATAATTCTTTGGGTTTTGTAAATTGAACAAATAAAAAAACTAATTTAGAAATATAAACAATGAAAAACTGCAATTAAAAATCTTGATTGTTAAGGTTTTGAGGAGTCCAAACTTAAAAAAACAAAGAAATTAAATTTAAAAATAAACAATGATGAGATAAAATCCACAAATCTTTGGGTTTGGAGAGTTTTCAGAATTGAACAAATAGAAACAAGCTATTGATATAATGCCCTATGATTCTTAGGCTTTCGCAAGTTTCCAAAATTGAACAAATAAACAATAATAAAATGTACTTAACCATTAATCTCAAAGTTTCAATACAATGGTTTTCTCACCCTGATGATAGATGGCACAGTTTGATCTGAAACATTGATTAAAAACTTCCTACACATTTTTAACCTAAAATTGTTTTCTCTAATCATATAAACTATAAAAGCATTCTCTTAAAAAAAAAGGTTGTACATTAATAAAATACAATTAAAACTCATAATTATTTTGGTTTTGAAACCGTCCTAAATTGAACAAATAACAAAACTGATCTAGAAATATAAACAATGACAAAATGCAATTAAAGATATGATTGTAAAGGCTCTAAGGATTCCAAAATTGATAAAATAAAGAAACTAAATTTAAAAATAAACAATGATAAAATAAAGTCCACAATTCTTTGCGTTTGGAGAGTTTCCAATATAAAACAAACAAATAAGCTATTGATATAATGCCCAATGATTCTTAGGCTTTCTCACCAGTTTCCTAAATTGAACAAATGAACAATAATAAAATGTGTTGATAAGCCATTAATCTTAGGGTTTCAATACAATACTTTTCTCATCCTAACGTTAGATCACATGGTGTGATCTAAAATGTTGATTAAAAACCTTCTCCACATTTTTTACCATAAATTGTCTTCTTTAATCATATAAACTATAAAAACATTGTCTCCTAAAAAATAATTAAAGATTAATAAAATACAATCATTTTGAGCTGCAATTATTTATAGGGATGGAGATAGGGTCATGAATACCAACCAGCCGCCTTTTTGTTGTAACCATGTATTATATTTTTTCTGTGATTAATAGATATATCGATGAGCTCCAATAAAAACTTAAATATAAACAATGGTAAAATAAAATCCATATTTCTTTGGCTTTGGAGAGTTTCCAGAATCGAACAAACAAATAAGCAGTGTTCCACGGGGATGCCTCCCCCCCCCCCCAAAATCCCCATGTTTCTGGGACAAGGACATCCCTGGGACATGGGGACATTAGGGGGGTGTCCCCCAGGCACACCTCCACCGCCGCCCCAAATCACTACCATCCCTGGGACGTTTTCCTCTAAGAGGGGACGTCTCCAGGGCATCCCTTCAAAAAAGGGGTGTCTAAGGGACTCCGGGATGTCCAGGGAATGCCCAGACGTCCCTCGACCCCCTAGGAAACGCACAAACGTCCCCCATGCTGGTGGACACCAAAAAGACATTTTTTTTTTAAATTTAAAAAAGATTTTGGTTTGTGAGCCCTCTAACCTAACCCTAATTGCTAATGAGTTCCACCCCACCCCCAAGGCCTCCCAAAAGCTTATAAATATTAAAAAGCCCTATCCCTCTCATTCCAAATCACACAAAAACTTCATTGAATGAAGTAGAGAGCTGAAAGTAGAGGCAACAAGCTAAGAAGAAGAAGTTTGCAAGAGTGAGAGAGCATTAGGAGAGGGAAAGGGAGATCAAGAAGAGGAAAAATTAAATGTTATAAAGTTAAAACTTAAATGTTTAATTGTTGATGTTCAATGCAATATACTTATTCTTTATACATATTTTTATCAATAGTTTTTCAAGTACTACATGTATTTGCACCACCGCCCCCTCGCCCCCTCCGTCGCCGCCCCCTCACTGTCCCCAAACTTAGGCCCCCCGTCACCCGTCAGGTAACTCCGTGGAACTATGCAAATAAGTTAAAAGAATAAACATTGATATAATACCCCCATGATTCTTAGGCTTTCACGAGTTTCCTATATTCAACAAATGGACAATAATAAAATGTGCTTAAAAGCCATTAATCTTAGGGTTTCAAGAGTTTCCTAAATTGAACAAATAAACAAAAATTAAGTTAAATACGACAAATTGTAAGACACCCCAAAACTTTTGAAGATGATACATCTTTGGAGCTGCCCAAAGTAAAGCAAGAAAATCTGATTCATTTTAAAGTCTGTGGGGAGCTGCAAAGGATCTCGAACATGCCCAAATGGTAGTTGTTATTTAATACTTGAGAATTTTAAGCAAACTCTTATGATAAGTGTAAAGCCAGGCACATTATCCTTTACCAGCTGTGCCAATCTTGGAGCTTAGGAACTAGTCTGCAGTGGTTTCATGGACTACAATCATTGCTGGATATGCAAAATTTGCTTGTTAATAAAGCCTTAGAGATTAGAAGTATCTGCACACAAATTGCTTGACGATACTGTGGTTTCCTGGGCTGTAATCATTACTAGATATGTACAAAATTGCATTCTCATAATGCTTTGAGATTTTAAGAAATTGCACTCACGCAGTTCAAAGCAAGGCCCATTATCCATTGTCTGCATCCTCCTTGCCTATGTAAAACATGGAGCTTTGTAGCAGGATAATCCATGCTAAAGGCAAGTGTTGTGATGGTTTTGAGGAAATTTTAAGTAGGTTTCCAAATAACTTAATCTCTATCAGCTGTCCCTAAATTTTGATGAGAATGACCTCTTAAGAGCTGCCCGTTCTAATACAAGAAATAATGGTTCATTTAGGCTGTCTGGAAAAGGCAGAATGTTGTTCTTGGCATGTCAGGAAACGTTCTATTATTATTATTTTAGTAGGTGGGGACCAGTAATCAACTGCCATTGATCCATCAGAAAAACTAAACCTTGCAAATCCAATCATCTTTCTTCTACTGCGTTAAAGTAACGAAAAATAGTGCAATGAAATGGACGCAAAGTGATAAAGCACGGAGACTTTGTTAGCAGAACCCCGAGTTCAAATCTCTAGAAAACATGATAAAGTGATGAGATTGGATAAAATATAGCATCAAGGCTAGGAAGAGAAACAGGTGAAAATCAATCAAAAATTAAGAAAAAACTCTATTCCAAATTCACCCAAAACTTAAGTTTTGAGGATTTTCGCAAGGAGAATTTAAAGAAAATAATTAAAATTCCAGATTCACCTTTTCACGAGGCGAATTTAAACAACATAATTTGCCTAAAAATGGAAAAATATATAAAAGAGGAAATATTATAATTCCAAATTCACCCTTAGGATTTTGAAGGTTCCCACAAGGATAATTGAAAGAACGTGATCAATAAAAAGGGGGTAAATATATATATAAAAATAGGGAGCAATTATCATTACAAATTAACTGAAAACTTACGGTTTTGAGAATTCCCCTAGGAGAATTTAAACAACATAACCCTAAAAAAGAAAAAAAATATGAAGTCTACAATCACCCAACACTAAGGGTTTTGAAGGTTTCCACAAGGAGAATTTAAACAACGTAACCCCTTTAAATAAATGTGTGTGTGCACGCGCGCATGTGCGCATTTCAAAGTGAAACCCAGAACTATTTGATCCCCACTCCCCTAGGGTTTATTAAACTTAATTTTGATGTAGCAGCTAAAGGTAATCCAATGCCAGCTGGAGGTGGATGCATCTTTAGAGATGAGAAATCCCAACGACCATATTTTCAATATATGTTAGAAAAGATGCTAACAACCAAGCGAAAGCCAATGCCATTCTTAAAGGAATTCATGTTTCCATTGTAAGAGGGAGGAAAAATCTAATGGTGGAAGACGAATCACAAATTCTGATCAATGCAATGAATTTTGGTAAGGTATCATGATGGAAGTCAAAAGCAATTAACGACGAAGCTAAGTGGCTCATCAATAAATTGGATAAGGTTACCTTTTCCTGCATCGAAAGAGTAGGTAACAAGGTGGCAGATTTGTTTACAAATTTGGGTGTTGGCCTCTTGATATCTAAAAGGTTTTTTGATCAGATTTGGGAAAATAGTTTCCCTAATAATCTCCAAAGGTTGATTGCCTTGCCTTTCCCTTTCTCCTTTTCATCGCCCACCTTTCCTTCCCACTCCCCCCAATCGCCTCCCCACCCCCACCTTCATCTCTCTACCCCTGACCCCCTTGGATGAGTGGATTGAATCTAGGCATTAAACCTATCCCTAATCCACCACCTCCCCTTCCCCACAACCCTAACCTATCATCATAAGCCCTCCCTCTTTATTCTTTAATCATTCCTTCACTCCTTTCAAGAGGCAGCTCTAGTGATAATTCTATTGGTTTCCCTACTCCTGTTATTTGAACTGTAAATCTCTCTTGGAATGTAAAGGGGAAGTTGTGAATTTCTCTCTTCAAATTTGATAATCTCCCCCTATCTCGATTTCTCCTTACAAGTGTGGAAAAGTTTGAAGAGTTATATCTGGTTTGTGCTCATTCTTCACTTTTGTGTTGATCTCATGAAAGTTAAATAGAAGATGGCTAAATTAAAGGCTCCTGGAAATTCAATTGATAGTATGGGGATTTTTCACCAAGAAACGGATGAAGGAAATAATGTAGGAGACCTATTTTCTATGGGCATAGCAATCTTCTAATGCATTGTGGATTGATAATGATTTTGTCCCTAGGTCACCCAAGTGAATGGTCTAGAAAGGCACAAGGGAAAGAACTAAGCAATCCCTCCACTCTCTTAGGGCCTCTTCATCCTGACTCTTTTATTTTGTATTAGGTGTTGTTAATAAAAACTTGGACGCATATGCTTTCTAAGTCATCTCATTATCTATTTATGATCATCCCACATGCATGGGAAGTAGTAGTTGTCTCGAGTAAATTAGTTTATATAGAGAACTCCTGTAAGAAGAAAGACTATCTGTTGAATATTTTGTATTGAGTTATACTCAAAGGAGGTGGCTCCCTCGATGAGGCCCGTGATACTTTTTAGTATGTTTCTGATATTTCAATATAATATTTATTTCTTTCAATTGCAATGCATATTTGTTATATTTCTATTGTTAGATTAATTTGTGTGCAGACAAAGTCCTAACATCTACTATCAAAGCACTTTTCAAGGCCATGCTCTGCAACAACTTCAATAGTTTAGGGCTTTTTGCGACTATTCAGTGTATGCTCTCACCTCGCCCAATGGGGATCTTGGTGATCAAAAAGTGGTAATGTAAGTGGCACAAAGTTTTTTTCCCCAAATCTGCCATTTTTTCCCCTACAAGAAGTTCATTTTCTTAAGGTTAGAAACCTTGATCTAGGGGTTTTAAAATATTACAGAAAGCTGTCATTTTTGGCTAAGCACGTCATTGTCAATGAAGTAAGGTGTGTTCCACCAATACCCAGGCCTCAGGTAGCGTTGTATGTGTATTTTAGTGTCCACGTACCTTTTGGTATATCGGAAGTGCCTAGGTTTTTTTTTGCCACAGGAAGCCTTTCACCATTTGTATTATGTGATGCACCAGCAGTAAGTGATTAGCCCCGAGAAGTTATCTAGACACGGTGTAGTACCCTGTCTATGTTAGGTATTTTAGTGTCCATGTACCTTTTGGTATATCGAAAGTGCCTAGGTTTTTTTCTGCCATGGGAAGCCTTTCACCATTTGTATTATGTGATGCACCAGCAGTAAGTGATTAGCCCCGAGAAGTTACATTGTTCCTTGAAGACATGATAGGGACTACAGAACAGTTCAACCCTTTGTGGTTAGATCTCTAAAAGTATGTTTGCGAGCTCACAAACCAAACACACCTTGTAATAACCTTCCCTGTGATAAACCTAATATTCTTGGAATCATAGATCCAAAGATTTTTTTTTGAAACATAGTAATAATAGAAGTCAAAAAAGGGTTAGAATATTACAGCATCCTAAAAAAACATAGTAACAACAAAAGCTTGAAGGGTTAGCATATTGCAAAACAGTTATCTAGACACGGTGTAGTACCCTGTCAATAGAAGTGCCAAAAAAAAATGTCTTTTCTTTTTTTTGAAGTTGGGGCACTTGCAATCGTCTCATCAAAATATCTACCGTAGGAAGCCTTTGACCATTTGTATTATGTGATGCACAAGCAGTATGTGATTAGCCCTGAGAAGTTACATTGTTCCTTGAAGACATGATAGGGACTACAGAACAGTTCAACCCTTTGTGGTTAGATCTCTCAAAGTATGTTTGCGAGCTCACAAACCAAACACACCCTATAATAACCTTCCCTGTGATAAACCTAATATTCTTGGAATCATAGATCCAAAGATATTTTTTTGAAACATAGTAATAATAAAAGTCAAAAAAGGGTCAGAATATTACAGCATCCTACAAAAACATAGTAACAACAGAAGCTTGAAGGGTTAGCATATTCCAAAACAGTTATCTAGACACGGTGTAGTACCCTGTCAATAGAAGTGCCAAAAAAAAATGTCTTTTTCTTTTTTTTGAAGTTGGGGCACTTGCAATCGTCTCATCAAGATAATTGTTTTGGTTTAAACCTTTGGTAACACTTTGAACCCCCTGCCATATGGTACTAACTAGATCAAGGGAAATGGAGCAACAAGTTTCTAACCTTCTAGCACAAATACATACCATAAGGGCTAACCTCCAATCCCAACTCTCTAGCGTCAAAGCCCAATAGACAAGCATGATGGACGCTCGCTGAATTAAGTGGCCACGAAGCGTGGACTTGTCCAAACAACAATTTTGAACACATCCAATTTTGGGAGACTATCATGTGGTTCTAAATTGGATTTTCTTAAATTTGATGGTAAATAGCCCACCAGTTGGATATACAAGTCATAGCAATATTTCCATCACACAACACTACATGTTGAGACATGATACCTATAGCCTCTTTCAACCTAGAGAAAGACACTATCTAGTGGTTCCAGTGGTATAGAAAATCTAATGGTAGGCTGACATGGACAAAATTTTACAAAATCCTATTGATTCGATTTGGCCCAAGTGCATATCAAGATTTCATGGGAGCATTAACCAAATGGCAATAGATTAGATTTGTTCAGGAATTCAGAGAGAATTTGAAAAACTCCCCAAAAAAACAAAACGATCGACAAATGATCTTCTGCAAAAGTTGTTTCATCAACAACCTAAAAGAATATATTAGAGTTGAGACCAAAATGTTCAAACCTAAGGATATGATGACAGCCATTGGATAGCACAGTTGGCAAAAGATAAAATCACAGCTATGCACAGGTTGTCCAAATCATGCCCATTTAGGAATGTTTGAAGGTACATTGCCTGGAACACACTGAGTGGTGTGATCTTTTGGTCATTAGAATGAATAGAAGACTGAAATCGAAAACATGGTGCAAGAATTGTTGAAGGCGGGAGTCGTTAGATCAAGCATCAATCTGCATTCTTCCCCCATATTAATGGTATGGAAAAAAGATGGGTCTAGGCAACTCTGTATTGACTTTCCTATGTTGAATAAACTCACCATTAAGGATAAGTTTTCCATTATAGTGATTGATGAGCTATCGGACAAACTACATGGCACCTCCTTCTCAAATCTCGACTTGAGGTTAGGCTATTATCATATCCAAATCAAGGAAGAGGATATTTCTAAGACAGCTTTCCAAACTCACAACAATCATTACGCATTTCTTGTCATCCCATCCGGCCTCACCAATGCCCTGTCAACATTCCAGAGCTTAATAAACAAGATCTTCCATCCATTTCTCAAAAGACTCATCCAAGTATTCTTTGATGACATCCTTGTTTATAGCCACAGATGGGAGGAGCCTCTGCTGCACCTGGGACAAATCTTCCAAATCCTTTCTAAGAACCAGCTATGTGCCAAACAGTCAAAGAGCTCTTTTGGCCAAAAATAAATTGAGTGTCTTGGGCACATCATCTCTGAGAAAGAAGTTGAAGCGTATCTAGGAAAGATTTAAGCTATGAAAATTTGGCCTGAACCAAAAACAGTAAAGAGCCTTTGCAAATTTTTGGGCCTCACAGGATATTATTGAAAGTTCGTCAACGACTATGAGAAAATTGCAGCTACACTAACAGCCATGTTGAAAAAGGACGTCTTGCATTTGTCAAAGGTGGTGAAAACATGTAAACTTCACAAGCAAGTTATGTGTACTACACCAGTTCTTTCTATGTCGGACTTCTCCAAACCCTTTACCATTGAAAGCGATGCCTCGGGAAGTGGAATTGAGTTTGTCCTCATGCAAAAAGGTAGACCCCTTGCATTCAATAGCAAGTCGCTTACAAGGAAAAACTTCACCTACTCAACATATGAGAGGGAAATGCTAGCCATACTTCATGCAGTATATAGGTGGTGCCCATATTTGGTAGGGCGACATTTCTGCATCAAAACAAATCACCATAGCCTTAAGTACTTCTTGCAGCAAAGAGTCTCTTCTCCTAAGTAACAAAAGTAGGTAACTAGGTTGATGGGCTATGACTAAAAGATTACCCACAAGAAATGTAAGGACAATGTTATCACAGATGTGTTGCCTTGCAAGTATAAAGAGCAAACAAATCTGTGTTCACTATCATTCCCCATTACAAGAGAGGGTGCACAAGATCCAACAAGAATGAAGATGCCCAAATTCAACAGCTCGTCTAACAAGTGTCCAAGAATCCTTCATCTCGGTTGAATTACTCTTGGGATCATCACTATTTGTGACACAAATGTCATCTTGTACAAATCCTAAATCGGCTCTACGAGATAAAATTATGTTCAAACTATGTGCATTGCCATCAGTCAGCCAATCTGGGTTTTTTAAAACATATGAAAGCATCAGCAAGAATTTTTTTCGAGAGGGCTTTAAACATGACATCAAACAGTTTGTGGCAAAATGTGAGACTTGTCAGTGCAATAAAGGGGAAATGGTCTCTACCCCAGGCATGCTCCAGACATTACCTATTCCTATCAACGTATGGACTAACATTTCCATGGACTTCGTTAAAGGACTATCAAAGTCAAGAGCGAAATTAGTTATTTTGGTGGTGGTGGACCACCTCTCCATGTATGGACACTTTTGCACCTTTGCCCATCCTTTTACAATGTCCACCATCACTCAAACAGTTATTGATCATATCTTCCACCTCCACGGGATACCTGCTTCCATTTTTTGCGACTGTGATTCCATTCTTACTAGTAACTTCCGGCAAGAAAATTTTCCACCGCTACGACACCCAACTTAAAATGAGCTCCACCTACCATCCACAAACAGATGGTCCAATGGAAATTGTCAACAAATGCTTGAAGACTTATCTGCGCTATTTTGCCTCATATCAACAACACAGAATCAAACGATTACCATTTGCAGAATGGTGATACAATTCCACATACCACACTACCACCAAGATGACACCATACAAAGCCGTCTATGGTTAGCTACCGTAACCCCTTCAAACATACTTTTCGAGCAGCTCCAAAGCCCAAGTAGTGGATTTCACACTCAACATACATGAAATTATTCTTCAAGCTCTCAAGGATACCCTACATTTGGCACAAAACTACATGAAGCAATAGGGCGATCAATACCCCTTTGAGCGTACTTTCGACATAGAGGGCATGGTTTTTCTCTACCTACAACCTTATAAGCAATCCTCCTTGATGATGAAGTGTCATCAAAAAATGGCACCCAAGTTTTATGGCCCTTATAAAGACCTCCAAAAGATTGGTCCTATGGCATACAAGTTGAAGCTTTCCTCTTCTTCCAAGATCCATCCTATTTTTCATGTATCTTGTTTGAAAAAGGCCACTAGTCAACATGTTTGAGCCCAAACTGCACTACCTGAGCTCAATACTTAAATATCTATCCTCTTGGGCCCTGAGCCTATCCTAAACAGGGAATCACGCAAGCTCTGCATCTGCACTATCATAGAGCTTTTGGTACAATGGCATAGCATGCAACTCGAAGACGCAATGTGGAAACCCTTACTCCAATTACTATTGCAGTTTCCTCATCTTAAGCTTTGAGGGAAAAGCATTTCAAGGGGGAGGGTATGTTAGGACCCCTTTGTCCTAACTATTTTCTTTTGTATTAGGTGTTATTAATAAAATCTTGGAAACATATGCTTTGTAAGTCGTCTCATTAGCTATTTTTAATTATCCCACAATTTATGGGAAGTAGTAATCGTCTTCAGTAAATTAATTTAAATAAAGAGCTTGTGTAAGAGGAAAGACTATCTATTGAATATTTTGTATTGAGCAAGGAGGTTGCCCCTTGAAGAGACCCGCGATACTTTCTAGTGTGTTTCTATTATTTCAATACAATATTTTTATCTTCTTTCAATTGCAATGTATTATTGTTAGATTAATCTGTGTGCAGGCAGTACCCTAACAAACTCCCTAAAAATCAAACCACCTATTGGCAAGCTTCTCCTCCAGCCAATACCCCAATTAAGTGTGAAAAGTTGGTGGGAGACGGCTAATCAAAATCTGAATAAAAAAGGACCCAATACTAAGGATTTCATGAATCAAATTTGCTCCATAACGTATAGGTTGATTCACCATGAGTCCATAAGATGTTAGTTGATGAACTATGTGAAAATTGGTAGAGAGATGGACACCAATGACATGGTAACAGCTCAACAGCTAGTCATCCAGATGATGGAGGACCCTGACATGACTTATGGGAGAAGGAATGCTTATGGTGTGGTGCATGATCTCTCTACCACAACAATGGTTGCCATTGTATCTACATCCTACTAGATGAACAAATGTGCAACAATTGTTGATGCCAACAGCAAGATAAATCATGACTGAACCAGGTACCATGTGAAAGAACATTCTATGAACTTGGACTACCTGCAGGTTTTAATGGACAAAATTTCTGATCCCCTCTTTGTTCCTACACCTCCCCCTTCCCGTCTTTGAGGTCACAAATTCTAATAATGGTGAGGAAATGGAGGCAAGGCATGAAAAACCATTATCGTAGATTAGGTCAATATAGTTGTCAACTGATGTAGAAAAGAGGTAAAGAGATGGACAAATTAGTTGATGGACTATGTGGAAGTTGGTAGAGAGATGGACGCCATTGACATGGTAATGGCTCAACAACTGGTCCTCCACATGATGGACCCTGACACGACCTATGGGAGAAGGAATGCTTATGATGCGGTGCATGATCTCTCTTCCACAACAATGGTGGTCACTATGGGTACCTCCTACCAGATGGACAGGTGCAACAATTGCTGATGCCAATAGCAAGATAGATCATGACTGAACCAGGTACCACGTGAAAGAACATTCTAGAAGATTGGACTACCTACAGGCATGCAAGGACAAGATTGTTGATCCCCTTTTTATGGATGGCTGAAACTGCATAAAAACATGGCAACTGTTGTTTTAATATTCAAGACTCATCAACGAAGTTGTAAATAAAAAATGAAAAGTATCTTGGTTTTGCTTGATTCAAGGCTCTTCTTACATTGTTGGGGAATATACTTTTCATTTCCTTCAATCAGTTTAGTGATGCATATGATGATTGATAAGCAAAAAGAGCAAGTGGAGCAAAGTTGTGGCCATGATACAAAGATGCTTGTATGATGCCTCTACTTAAAATTTAGCATCACTTGACTAGTTAAGCGATGAAATTTTCTTGGTTGGATTTTTAATGTCCACCTTACACTTTTGTCCCATTTCTGCAAACATATGACTTATTGTGATAAAGATTGGTATGAGAAATTGGATAGATGGTTGTTCAGCTGTGTGAATACACATTGTATTTGCATCGTTTAAATCTGGTTGAAGGAAGGTGAGCGGAGTAAGTGTGCCTGCTGATATCTGTGAGGTATAGACTTCTCAGTTGACTCTTGTGACTCATTATAATTCTGCTCCATAGTTGTGCTCCTTGTCTGTAAAAGTTGATTGATTGGTAGCATCCAATGATCTTGGGAATACCTTTTTACCATCCTTGGCGATTGTTTGGTGACACCAGATTTTTTTTTATCTGATGCGTGGTGCTCATGTCTTATTCTTGCAGGATAATATGCCCTCTTAAAAAGAGGTTCCGATGAGCATTATGCTATAAGTGAACTTAGATCATTTAACTTGTAAATATAAGTCCACATCAAAATAACAAAGTGGGATGCTTGGCAAGGTACGTTCAAATTTTTAATTTATTGTAGCCTCTCTCAAGTGAAGGTTTTATTCTTGCTTGGCATAGAACATGCCATTTGCCCATTAGTGGTATTTGAACTCAGATCAATTAACTTGTAAATGTAACTACACACAAAAACACCAAACCGGGGTGCTTGGCAAGGCACTTATAAAAATTTGATTTATAGTAGCATCTATCAAGCGGAGCTTTTAAGCTTGTTGTTAAAACTTTGATTTATGTAAGCCACTCTCAAGCGAAAGTTTTCCTGTTAGTGAGATTTGAACTCAGATCAATTGACTTGTAAATGTAAGTCCACATGAAATCACCAAACCAAGGTGCTTATTCGTTCTACTTCATGGTAGGTCTTGTTAGGAAGTGAAGTCACTAATCATGTGATGAGGTGGCAGTCACTACTCATGTTGGTGATGTGATAGTCACTATTCATGCTAGTGAGGTGGTTGACATTGTTCATGCTAGTAAGGTGGCATGTGGGACACATTACTCCATTAAGGCACATGGGATGCCTTTGGATTTTGTACATGGATGCATGTAAGGCGCAGTTTGTCTGTGGGGCTCCTTGATTGAGTGATGTCTAAAGTCAAAAGGTGATTAAAGCATTTTTTGACTCTTGTGTGCACATGGGAAGTGGAAGACATTGACCACTATTGCTGATTGGTCTCACATGCGGAGTGGGGCGCCATATTTGGTGGCACATGGTGGTGGGGTTCTTCAATCAAAAGTGGGAATCAACTTTTGACCTTGCACATATGGGGAACACAAGTTACTATTGATCACTATTGAGCCCATGAGAAGTGTGGCGCATTTTTTCTCCTCGTCTTTTCTCTCTCCCTCTCCTCTCTCTCATGTTTTCTATTAAAGGATGATTAATCCCTTTGCAATCATAAGCAAGATATGCAAGTGTGCATTCTTAGATGCTTTGGATCAAGCTTGTAAGCTTGGAATTTGTAAGCTTTGTATAGCTCTGTATGCTTTGTATGTAAGCATTGTAAAGGAGTTACTTGAGGAAGCTATTTGTAGAAGAGGAGTTGTTGAAGTAATAAGAAGTCTGAAGCTGCCATTGTCCCGTGGTTTTTCCTTGCACATTGCAAGGTTTCCACATATATCTTGTGTTATATGATTATTTATTGTCTATTCTTTTGTAGCTTGTTTTATTCCACATTCTTTACTTGCATGGTTTTAGATATTTTTTCTAGCATCTGGTATCAGAGCTAGGCTCTTTGAAAAACTCGTGTTGAGTGTTTTATGTTGAATTAGGGAGTCTTGTGCAAATGGGAGCTACCACAATGACAGGAGTGACCAAGTTTGAGATAAATAAATTTGATGGCAGGAATTTCTCCCTATATAAGATGAAGGTGGAGGATTTCTTGGTATAGAATGACCAAACTCTTGCCTTGAAAGGCCTTTCAAGCAAACCCAGCAGCATGAGAAGATGAAGAGTGGAGCAAGATGGATACGAAGATGGTTTCTACAATCCGTTTTTGTCTTATAGATTATGTTCTCTTCATTGTTGCTGAGGAGAAGACTACAAAAGAGTTATGGGAGAAGCTAAACAAATTGTACCAGACAAAGTCAATAACAAACAAAATGTTCTTGAAGAAGCAACTGTACAACTTGAGGTTGAAGGAGAGTTCATTTGTTGTTGATCACTTGAATGAGTTCAACACTATTATCAGCAAGCTAGTCTCCATCAGTCTTAAGATGGAGGATACGGACAAAGCTATCACCTTGTTGTGTTCACTACCTAATAGTTGGGATCATTTGGTGATGACCATCAACAATTCATCATCTGATACTTTGAAGTTTGATAATGTGGTAGCAGCTTTACTTGGCAAGGCGATGAGAAAAAAAGTCTACTGGTGCATCCTCTAGTAATGAAGCCTTGGTTGTGGGAAGTCGTTCCAATGAGAGGAGCAAACAAGGGAGATCACCCTCTAGATCAAAATCATGAGGATCCAAGCATAAAATGAAGTGATGGCATTGTGGAAGCCAGGACACTTGAAGAAGGATTGTTGGCAATTGAAGAAAGAAGCGAAGGATGGAAATCATAATCCACCTTCAGCCAAGGCCAGCACAGCAGATTCAGAGGAAGCGATAGCACATGAAGCCTTTTGCCTCAGTAACAATAGATCACTTTTCAATAAATGGGTGTTGGACTCAGGTGCATCTTTTCACATGTCTCGACATAGAGATTAATTTGTGGGATATCAACCATATGGTGGAGGGTCAGTCTATTTGGGTGATGATCATCCGTTAGAGATTGTGAGAAGAGGGGATATAAGGATCACGCCGGATGATAGCAGAATCAGAATGTTGAAGGATTGCATCATGTTCTTGATTTGAAGAAGAATTTGATTTCCATCGACATGATGGATGAGCTAGGGTATTCTTGTACCCTCGGTAATGGTAACTGTAGAATTACCAAAGGAGCCATATTGGTAGCAAAAAGAGAATCATATGGTTCCGTATACCGACTATGCGAAGATTCAATGACAAGTACTACAGCAACAACAACATCAGAGAATGCTTAGGGTGTTGAGATGCTATGGCATCAACGCCTTGGACACATGAGTAAGAAAGGCTTGAAGATTTTGCATGACCAAGGTATGCTAGCTGGAATTGAGTCTTGTGATTAAGACATCAGTGAGCACTGCATCTTTGGTAAACATAATAGGGTTAAGTTTACTGCAAGCATAGGTAAAAGCTCTGATTTCTTGCAACTTATCCATTCAAATAATTTTGGACTTATCCCTACTCGGTCTATAAATGGTAGAACTTATTTTATAAACTTTATAGATGATTATTCTAGAAGAGTATGGGTGTATTTTTTGAGAAAGAAATCAAAATCATTTGATAAGTTTAAAGAATTTAAGGCATGGGTAGAGAAAAGTTTGGGAAAATCCATTTTATATCGCATGTCAGATAACAGAGGAAAATATTGCTCCAAGGAGTTTGATAACTTTTGTATGCAGAAAGGAATTGCGCATCAGAAAACCGTCCTTTATACTCCACAGCAGAATGGTATAACTAAGCAGATGAACCACACTATCATGGAGCATGCAAGAAGCATGTTGAGTGCATCAAAGCTGGATAATGGATTTTGGGTAGATGTTGTTAATACAACTGTGTATCTTATTAACAGGTCTCCTATAGCTGCGTTGGATGGAAGGACTCCAAAGGAGGTTTCGCATGGTAAGCCAGTTGATTATTTTAATATATGTATATTTGATTGTGAAGCATTTGCCCATGTGCCTAAAGAAACAAGGTCCAAGCTTGATTTGAAATCAAGAAAATGTATTTTTCTTGGCTATAGAGATACGGTGAAGGGGTATAGGTTGTGGGATCCTACTGACTACAAGATTATTGTTAGCCAAGATGTTGTGTTCAATGAAAAATTCATGCAAAGGAAGGAGATACAAAAGACCCCTGAAATTGTACTTGTTGAAGTAGTTCAGGAAGAAGAAGATGAAAAGAAGCAAGTTGAAGCTTCAAAGCAGCAAGTAGAGCACTTAGTGCAACAACCACAAGTTAGAAGGTCCACTCATACCAAGAAGGTTCCAAAAAGATATACTCTTGTTTTTCAGTCCTCTTTTGCTTTGTTAACTGATGAGGGTGAACCTAGTTCATTTCAAGAAGCTAGAGAATCTGAGAATGTAGAAAATTTGAGGAAACCCACAAAAGAGGAAATGAGAGCTCTTCATAAGAATGAAATATGGGAGCTTGTGGATCTCCCACCTGGAAGAAAGTCAGTTGGGTGTACAAGCTGAAGAAGAACAATGATGGGTTGATGGAGCAGTATAAGGCTCCGTTGGTGGAAAAAGGCTATGTGCAGACGTCAGGTATAGACTTTAATGAAATCTTCTCTCTTGTTGTGAAATTGGCTACTATCAAAGTGTTACTTGCACTTGTAGCTGCTCAAAGTCTAGAATTGGAGTAGCTTGATGTGAAAACAACATTCCTACATGATGATCTCGAGGAGGAGATTTATATGGATCAATCTAAGGGATATGAGGAAAGAGGAAAAGAGTAGTTGGTTTGTAGATTGAAGAAATCACTATACGGGTTGAAACAGGCACCTCAGATGTGGCACATAAAATTTGATACCTTCATGAAGAGCCAAGGTTTTAGCAAAAGTGAAGCAAATCATTGTGCATACCATAAAAGATTCAATGACAGGAGCTTTATAATCTTGCTACTATATGTTGATGACATGTTGGTTGCAGGTCTCAACAAGAAGATCAATGATTTGAAGGCTCAGTTGGTTAGGATGTTTGAGATGAATGGTTTAGGAGCAACAAACCAAATATTAGGGATAAAGATACACAAGGACAGGAAAACAAGGAAGATTTGGTTGTCTTAAAAGACATGTTGAAAATATTTTGTGTAATGTCCCCTTCTTAGTAAATCCTCAGGAGCTTATTTAGCCTATTTTCTCATCCCAATACGCTAATAATTTATTAAAAGGGATGTATTTCCAGTCACGACTTTATTTGTGGAGAAACGGAGGAAATAAAATATTATTTAATGGGTTTATAAAGCTAAAGTTACTTTATGTTATAAAATAACATTATAAAATTGACTTTGTAAAATGAAAGTAACTTTTTATCCCACATTGCTTAACAAAGGTGTTTCTACCACATAAAGAGGCTTTATAAACGAAGTTGTACTCTCATTTGGGGGATATGTTATGTGATTATAGTATTGAAGTTATTTCTCCACTGTTGCAGAGATTCAGTGACTGGTTTTCCGAGGACAAAACCCCTTGGAATTTGAAGGTTGGACGAAACCCCAACTTTCCATGAAAGGTGAACTCATCTTCAAAGTTTTCTATTGAGCTTAATGATGAAAGTTTTGGTTCGAGTAAGACGCTGTGTTGCAGATTGAAGGTGTCATGAACAGTAATCATGAATAGTGTCACATCTACACTAGTCGTGAACAGTGTTGCAACTACAGTGGTCGTGAACAATGTTGCAACTACAGTGGTCGTGAACAGTAACTCGGCTACAGTATTTGGTTTCAGTTTAGAGGTTGTTGCCCATCTTGGTCATAATTGGCCTTCTAGAAGACAACTTTTTGAGAATATAAGAGGATTAGCATTTCCAAGTGCAAACAATACCATTCTCTGGTGTAAACACAATGCAATGTTTCTCTATGTTTTCGATTAAGCTGAAGATATCTTATTGAGGAAGTAGATTGGGAATGAGGTAGCAATCATCATCATTATATTTTATGAACTGTGTGAATCAATATTTTGGTGTATGGGCTAAAATTCCTAAATATGACAAGTAGAAATCCATTAGGAAGTATGTCATGTGTTCATCATAATGTCCATGGAGGAACTGCTATAATACCAACATAATTCCATAAGGCTGAATATAAATATTGAACTGTGATTTCCTTGCTGATGAAATTCTTCATGCCAAATGTTTGATGTTATGTCTCTGCAATACATTTGATGATTTTAGAATGACTAGAACACAGAATCGTTTGTTAAATTGCTCAGAAGTTTCAATGAATGTCTATTGTTTGATCAAATCTCTGAACACAAAGATTGATAATTTGTGATGAAGTTTTCAGTTCTTTGTTGCATAAGGAACTCTGATAATTATTTGACATAATGCCTCTGAGGTTTCAATGTTTAATTCTAAAACAATGATCAGTCGAGTGTTTAATTGATTGCAAGAACAGTACTCTTGCGTTTGTATTGGAGTTGAGATCAGAATTAGTAAATGGCTAAATATCTCAGTCCTAGACCCTATTAAGTGTTTGTGGGAATGCCAATGCAATGTTTGTGAGGCTTATGATGCAAATCTTGGACAAGAACATGTAGGGGTTCTTACATTTTGTAGCAGTTCAATATGCCGAATGCCAACCCAGTTAGTACTCGACTTCCTGCATATTTGAAGTTGTCTTCCGAGCAATGTCCTAGAACAAAAGAGGAGAAGACAAGTGTGTCTCGTGTACCGTATTCATCAACAGTAGGAAGCCTCATGTATGCCATGGTGAGCACTAGACCATATATTTCCCAAGCAATAGGAATTGTTAGCCAGTTCATGGCGAATCCTAGAAAGAAGCACTGATCTGTGGTGAAGTGGATATTCAGATATCTGAGAGGCACTTCAAATGCTACAATTTGCTGTGGAGGAGTAGATTTACAAATCAGAGGTTTTGTAGATTCAAATTTGGTGGTGACAGAGATGGAGGAAAGTCCACTGCATGATATGTTTTTACTCTTGCTAGTGGAGCTGTGAGTTGGGCTTCTAAGTTACAACCAGTGGTGGCTTTATCAACCACTGAAGCAGAGTATGTGGCTGCAACTGAAGGTTTCAAAGAGACAATATGGTTAGAGCGACTGTTGGGTGACTTCATGGAAATGCAGGTTAAGATTACTTTGCATTGTGACAGTCAAAGTGCAATTCACTTAGTGAAGAATGCAGCATTTCATGATCACACGAAACATATTGACATCAAGTACCATTTCATTAGGAGCGTGGTTGAGGATGGCAGTCATGTTGCAGAAGATTGACACCGAACAAAATACTCCATACATGTTGACAAAGCCAGTCAATTTACGTGGTGCAAAACTTCTCTAAGCTTGTTAAATTTGTGATAAGGGCAGTGGTGGGCATTGATGGCAGCTGGATGGTAGAATACATAGGTGTATTAATTCTTATATATTGACTTCAAGTGGGAGTATGTTAAGAAGTGAAGTCATTATTCATGTGATGAGGTAGAAGTCACTATTCATTTTGGTGATGTGGCAATTAATATTCATGCTGGTGAGGTGGCTGACACTGTTCATGCTAGTGAAGTGGCATGTGGGATGCATTACTCCACCAAGGCACATGGGATGCCTTTGGATTTTGCACATGGGTGCATGTGGAGAGCGATTTGTCTGTGGCGCTCCTTGATTGAGTGATGTCTAAAGTCAAAAGATGATTGAAGCATCTTTTAACCCTTGTGTGCACATGGGAAGTGTAAGACATTGACCACTATTGCTGATTGGTCTTACATGTGGAGTGGGGCGCCATATTTAGTGGCACATGGTGGTTGGGTTCTTCAATCAAAAGTGGAAATCAACTTTTGACCTTGTACATGAGGGACACAAGTTACCACTGATCACTATTGATCCCATGAGAAGTGTGGCGCATTTTTTCTCCTTCCTTGTTGTTTCTCTCTCCCTCTCCTCTCTCTCACATTTTCTATTAAAGGATGGTTAATCCCTTTGTAATCATAGGCAAGATATGCAAGTGTGCATTCTTGGATGCTTTGGATCCAGCTTGTAAGCTTGGAATTTGTAAGCTTTGTATAGCTTTGCATGCTTTGTATGTAAGCATTGTAAAAGAGTTGCTTGGGGAAATTGTTTGTAGAAAAGGAGTTCTTGAAGTAATAAGAAGTCTGAAGCTGCCATTGCCCCGTGGTTTTTCCTTCCACATTGCAAGGTTTCCACATATATCTTGTATTATCTGGTTATTTCTTGTCTATTCTTTTGTAGCTTGTTTTATTATGCATTCTTTAATTGCACAGTTTTAGATATTTTTTGTAACAGGTCCAACATCCTTAACCCTAAGAATCTTAAGCAACCAAATAAAAACTGTAATCCAAAACTCACCCACCTGCAGAGAGAATTTAAACAACCCACATACATATTAACCCTAAGTAGCATAAGCAACCAAATAAAAACTGTAATCCAAAACTCAACCACCAATTGAGTTGTTTATATATATATTAACCCTAAGTAACATAAGCAACCAAATAAAAACTGTAATCCAAAACTCACCCACCCGCAGAGTTGTTTATTTATATATATATATATATATATATATATATATATATATATATATATATATATATATAATGTTTCTCTGTTTTGGGCGAATTTAGATTTTTTTTATTTTTATTTAATTATGTCCGCAGAGAGAATTTAAACAACCCACATACATACATTATTAAATTAAAATAAAAAAAATCTAAATTCGCCCAAAACAGAGAAACATTATATATATAAACATCTCTGCAGGTGGGTGAGTTTTGGATTACAGTTTTTATTTGGTTGCTTATAAAGTTTCTTTGTTTTGGGCAAATTTAGATTTTATTTTATTTTAATTTAATTAAGTTATCTCTACAGAAACCCTCAAAACACTATAGTTTTTATTTTTTTATTTTAATTTAATTATGTATGTATGCCGGTTGTTTAAATTCTCTTTGCGGGTGGGTGAGTTTTGGATTACAGTTTTTATTTGGTTGCTTATGATACTTAGGGTTTATACATATATAATGTTTCTCTGTTTTGGGCGAATTTAGAATTTTTTTTTTCCCTTGAAGAAACATACTGTTTTTAGGTAGATATATATTTTTAGAAACATACTGCTTGTATATATTTGTAGGGCTTTTGCAAGGAGATTCTGGGTAAATTTGGAATTATGCTTCTTATTCCAAATGCAACCACAAACTGGGGTTTTGAGGGTTTCCTTGATCGAGAAAATAAAGTTAATAATTTAAAATGATAAGGTGCAAATCCAATTACCTTTGTTGTACAAGACTAGAGTAAGAAATAAATATGTCCAAATTTATGTAGAACGTCGAGATTCGTTGATGTAGGCTTCAAGAGCTGCCATTTCCTCCTTGGTCGGCGGCTTCTGATTGTATTTAATTGATCTGTGCACATCATATGTGGTTGAAGCAATTACCAGCAAACTGTTTGGAAAAAAAAGCAATTTAAATTACCATAATATTTGAAAAATGGCATTGACTGGGAATTTAAGTTAAATATTAATACATACCCGGCGGCAGTGAGTATGATTTGTCGAGGATGAATGGATTTGCCAAACAGCTTCAACATTCTGCTGAATCGGTTAAAGTTCCTATAGTTGGGTATGGAATCGACGGTCCAGGGTGTGGGAGAAAGATTGGTCGGGACAGCGTGGCCGTTCGATTCACGTAATTCGAGGATGTTGTAAGCACATACTGTATATAACGAAAGAAACGGCCTTATTTAAAGTCCATATGACACCAACTACCCTCTGGTTTATAAGTAGATGGAATAGGCTTTTATTAGTCCCTCAAAGAAAGATTGATAGGGTTTTTTAAATTTAAAATTAATTAATTATTTTCTAAAATTTAAAATTATAATAATTTTATGTATATCACATTTCACATTGACACACATATTTATTAATTATATTAATAAAATGCACAAATTCTTTCTTTTAAGACTTGAATTTCTTTAAACATTAGATATTAGCACTACATCGCAACACTTGTTTGATTTTTGGGATAGGTGTTACATTTTAAATAATAGATAGAGAACATTATAGTGTAACACAATCTTCAACATACGTTAGATATATTACTTTATTTGTAAACAATAATAGTTAGCAATGGTATATTAAAAAGGTGTTAAAGTGAAAAGGAATATTAAAACTTGCAATTGCTTTAAAGGTGCAAGTTACATCGGAAGGTATGGCATAATTTTTGCTTTAGTTAAGTAGGGTTTTGTAAAGGGAAAGAATGTAAATTGCTAGTTATACTTCACTTGAAACCCATGATCGTTGTCCCTGTCTCACCTTTTGTGCACAATGCAATAATTTTTTGGTGGAGATGACAATGAAAAATGAGGTTGTGTGTTCCTTCATAAGGGATGTAATTTTCTATTTTGGTAAAGCGGGGCTTTGCAAATAAAAAAGTGTAAATCAACAATCATACTTCACTTGAAACACATGACCACTGACCCCATCTTACCTTTTGTTCATGAAGTGTTGAGCAACAATGAGCTATGTGGGGAGGAGGCTTTCCAATTCATATGAGCTCAAGTAATATTGAAGTGGTGGGTAAGGGCAAGGCCATATAGAACATAAAACCATTGAAAGATTTCAATGTGAGTTGAGCGGTAATGGTGAGCGGCAATGAATGGGTATTTCAGGGGATGGACTTGAAGAAACCCAAGTAGATACACATGCAAAGTTCAGTGACATGTCACACATGTCAATTTAATTCGCTTTCATCAAACTATTTCAATTACCCAATACATGATTAAAACAAGGGTCGTCTCAATGGAAAATAGATGTCAAATATCTAACAACTCATCTTAAGACGTAAAGAATGCACCATGTGTCAATTTAAACAAGTCAACAAATAATTAGACAAAGTTAATTAGATGACTTTAAAACCAATTAGATGAAAAATGGAAAAGGTTTCGTAAATAAAAGAGGCATTATATAATCTAATTGAGCAATGTAGGTTCCCATTTGGAAATAGATATGGATGCAAATATATCCAAGGTTTTTGCATTCTCATTCTCAATAACACTTAATAGAAACTATTGTCTTTGTAATAGTAATGCTCATTTGTATTTATTCGGTGATTGGAGGAAAGGTGAAATTGTTGTCAGGACTACGAGCATTACCAATTTTGGGTGGTCTACTGAACCTAGGTTTGAATCCCCACCAATCTTTGCATACTCTCTCCAAGTGGTATGGTGATCTAATGTATCTCAAATTAGGTACCACCCCTGTTTTTATAGCTTTCTCTATGTAGCCTGCAACTATGATAACAAATAGTGTAAATTACTTTGGAAGGGATGGAATTTTTTGTTTTGGTAAAGTGGGATTTTGTAAAGCAAATGAGTGTAAATAGATATGTGTACCTCACTCAAACCTCATTACCACTAACCTTTTATCAGATTTTGTGCACGAAGCATTAAGCAGCACTACTCTCATATTCATTTTAATACTGCTTTCAAAACATATTTTCCCTAACTAATGCTACCTTAGATTTTATGTTTTTAGATTTTATGTTTTGTGGTCATATTTTCTTTCAAGGGCACGAGTATGGTGTTTCCATATGTTCTTTACAAATGAAAGCAATAAGATAAACTCCAGAGCCTCAATGTATTACCCCCACATCAGTAGCATTGCATCATTGATTCAATGAGCACATCAAACGTGGAGCCCTTCCATAATCAAATCAGATTCCATGATGTACTCATCTATCCTTGACAATAAAAATTAGCCAATATAAAGATGCCACCACCTTGCAAGCTAGAGACCCCTTTGTAATGGGTGATGGCCATGTAAATCCAAACACTACCTTGAATCTGGGTCTGGAGTTTGATATGGACCCCTTGGTGTATGATATCATTGTAAATACCTTTTCATTGCCCCTCACCATAGTTGCTCATCTCTTTTTGAAATCTTGCACTATTTGCATGTTCTCTATGGCCATACCCTTTCTTTATGTGGTTTGAGTATGGTGTCTTTGTATGTTCTTAAGCATGATGTGATTGCTCAAGGTGTCAATATATTGGTATCCTAGATTAATTAAACTTACAAGAAAGACTTCGGGACTTCAATGTCTTGTCCCAAGACCAATGATATTTCATCCTTGATTCGAGCTCCACATGAGATGTGGATCCCTATTGTAATAAAATTAACTCTCATGACATTCTCGTCCACCCTTAACAATAGAAATGACCAATATGTTTTATATGGCCTTACCATTTCTTCTAGGGGTTTAATTATGGTATTTCTGTATGTTCTTAACGTTGATGAATTGGTCTAGGTGCTAATAAATTGGCATCATAAATGAATTGAAGTTACAAGATATATTCTAGGACCTTAATGTCTTGTCCCAACATGAGCGGAATTGCATCATTAATTTCAGTTGCACATGAGATGTGGGGCCTGCGAAATCAAATCAGTGTTCATGACATCCTCATCCACTCTTGACAATAAAAAACATCCAATCAAATATGTTGCCATCTTGCTTTGATATAACCGACATTTATCATTTTGCATTATTGTTATATTGATGTGTCAATTGAAATATTAATCTATGTAACAAAAATTGCATTACACAAATGAATTGTCAATATCATGACAACTATAACAAAAATTAATCACTATATATTAAATATCCAAATTAAAGTTGGTAAATTTTTTTATTATTAAATTTTTGTTTCTTTGTTTGCATATTACAAACATAAATTTCATATTGGAACCATATTGCATCTTATTAAGTATTGTAGTATAGTTATATACTATGTAACTAGTTTCAAAAATGTGTACTTTTAGTATAAAATCTACATTATAAACATATATATACATTATTTTAACTATGAAAATAAATTGTAGAGTTTAACCTTCATATTTTTTGTAAGACATTAAATATATTATTTTAAAAATATATATTTCATTTTAAACTAGCAACTATGGTCAACTCATCAAATTGAATCTTAAAAATTTTGTTGGTTCCTATTTCTTTTCTAAGGATGCTTAGTAATCATTTCAAATTTATCCACGCATTAATAATGCACAAAATACCATGTTGTATTCATGATTGTATTCTTGAAACAATTACAATAGACCATTATTGGCACTTAGGAATTTTTGCTAATCTTCATGGTTGTCTTCACCAAGGGATTAAGGTGTTTGGTGGGAACAATGGATTCAGGTTGGTTTCAACTGAGCTCCTAAGCCAGTAAGGGCAAAAGATCCACAATTAGTGTTTGCACATTACACACTAACATTAATTTGCATCGATAAGATTATACGTTCTATTGTTACATTCATGTTGTTATATATTGTAATAATTTGGGTTTCTACTAAAGCACATTAGGGTTAATCGCTTATATCAAGAATGAGGAGTGAATTGTGAATTTAAAAACCCATCAAATTTCATGTAATTTTTTTCATCTATACAAAGATGTTTATGCTCAGTTGATGGATCACACAGATTTTACCACATGGTTGTGGATTCAATTCCTACAACCAACAACAACTATTTGAAAATTATACAATAAGGCATTTGACTCCTAATGTCCTACTTTACATAGTCCTTCCAACATGGCTAATTTTGTCCTTATCTTGACATTAATGATATTTAATTTCTCCATGTAACATTCGATATGCATAACGAACAAACCCGACCAATGGCAATGTCAGAAGGGAATATCCGAACTAGGGGAAATACGTGAAAGTTTATATACCATGTGTGAGATGAATCTATGGTATGTGCCCTTCAACGAAAATGCCTCCAGCATAAAATGTAATATTTAAATCCAAAAGACTTGTGAATTTCACAATATTCAAAGGTTTGAGTCATCACCAATATAACCAAATTCATAATTTCGAAGACTAATAACATGTTAAAATAAATAAAATTTAGCAAATGCATGGAAGATAAAACCATACATGTGTTCTAGAGATTGAAATTTTTGCAATACTTGAAGACAAAGAATATACAACATATGAATGTGTTATCCTCATGTACCATCTCTAAATAATCATTCACCTTACATTGAGACTTCTAAAAAATAAATTCATAATACTCTACATTTCCTAGCACAACTACAAACAAACTTAAGATCTTATAAATTTCTACTTGCTACAATGTTTAATGAACTAGGGGCAAACATATTGTCATCCTGGACAATTACATTGCTTAGATCTCTAGCCATGTGTAGAAACGTAGCAAGAATGGCATGTAAATCACCTTTGTAACAACACAACCAATCCAAAGGCACACTATTACATTAAGTACAATTTACACCTCAATTTGGGTTGAAATTATGTCGAAAATCAATAGTTTTTTATGTTTTTGTATTAAAAGTTTCAACAAATCGCATTGACTTTGGCGGCACAAACCTGAAGCATAGTCAGCACAAGTAGACATTTTAATTTACACTAGATGTGTGTGAATCTTGCACCACAATTACGTTGAAATTGAGGTTGATTTTGCACTTCTTTTACGTCAAGTGTGTGGGTTGACATTTGTTGGCCAATCATTGAATTTTACAAAAATGAATTGACACAATTTCTATTGCTAAAAATAAAGAAAAAAATAAAATATCTATAATAAAATTATTTGTCATTATAAATAATGATCTTATATTTAATTGTATATTGTTTATATATGGGCGGGGGCGGAAGGCGGACAGGGCGCAAGGCGGGGCGTGCGGGGAAGTGTGTGTGTGTGTGTGTGTGTGTGTGTGTGTAATTTTATATTATAATTTAAAAATATATATACATTCACATTTAAAATATTGTAATTTAATCCCAAAAAATATCATTATTGTTAGTTGGGGAAATTATATATACAAAATTGTCTTACATTAAAAATAATGGCATGCATAGAAAATAAAATAAAATCTCATTTGTATCCAATAATATATTGGAGAGAGTGAAAATCATATATTATCTCTTTCAAAATACAATGAAAATACTACGACATGATATCATTGTGATCCTCATCTATCATGATATTGTCATAATCATCATCTATCAGGGCATTGTCTGTGTCATGTTCATACACTGAAATATCATCATAATTGTGCTCATCCCCATCAAATTCTTCAAATTTAGGACCATCATTTATCATGGATTGATTATTTACCTATGAAGACAAAAATTAAATAATGATTAAATAACTCGAGGTTAATTTGTTTAAATAATTAATTACAATATTTGTAAATAAAATAATTGGATGCTACTTTTTTCCAAGTAAACAATGACTAATGTCTTACCTATAGAAATCCCTAAAATAAGCTTGCTCATTATGCACACCAGTGTTCCGTGCAAGAGCTTTCAATTGCTTATAAAATTGTTTAGTAGCCCTTAAGTTGTAGCATTTCCCCTGTAATAAAATATAAATTCATTCTTGACACATCTTCAACCTATTGCAGTCAACTTCCATGAAAATAGACTACAATAGCATAATATAAAATGATCACAATACAAAGCAAATGAATCACATGCAACTTATAACATGGAGCATAATCTATGCTCATTTTCCCCAATCAATGATTTGATTGCATCTCTGGACTAAAAATGAATCATAACATTAAAATGAATTTATAAAGCTTTAATCTTGATAGAGATTCATAAATATGCAAGAAATGAGAGGAAGCTAAATTTGGAATTTCATCAAACAATTTACAATCAAGCTAGATGCAAGTAAAATTAGATAAATCGAATATGCTAATATAAATTTTGTCAAGCAATTTGCATTAGCTCTAAAACTATGCAAGAAAAGGTATGGAACCATATTGGTAAATTCATCAAAAAAATTGCATTCCAACTAGATGCAATTGAAACTAGAGAAATGAGAAATGTTACTATGAATTTTGTCAAATAATTTATATTAGAGCAAAAAAATACGCAAAAAAAGAGAGGAAACTAAATTATGAAATTCGTCAAACAATTTACATTCAAAATGTGATGTAAGTAAAAGTAGAGGTTATTTAGTTTTTTTGTACGTCTTTAAAAGGGTTTTCTTCTTAGAGTGCACTTCCTAAGGTTTTTTGCAAGTCTAATTAATGGGTTTTCACAAAAAAAAAAGATTTTTACTAGGTTTTTTCCTAGTTTAAATAAATTCATCAATAAAATTTAAAACTAGAGGTTTTTGAGAACTTTTTGGAGCATTTTCAAAGGATTTTCTTTTCATTGTATACTTCCTAGGTTTTTTACAAGTTTATTTAATAGGTTTTCATAGTTTTTTATATATGTTTTTCTTAGGGTTTTTTCAATGTTAGATAAATTTAACAATAAAATTGATAAGCCACATATATCTAATTTTTTAGTTTCTTGGCTTAGTATATTTTCTCTTTGTTGTCATCCACTTCTTCCCCTTCATCTTGTCTTACTTTCCTCTAAAAATTTGTATCCTCCTCTTATTGTCTTTTTCTCTCTCCTTGTTGGTTTATTCCTCCTTGTCAGAGTCTCCTCTCTAAAAATGAAAATGAAAAAGAAGGTTGTATAAGCGCTTCACTTTATTTATTATTTTTAGTGTATTTTGCGATGCAACTCCAACATAAGTTGTGTTGGGTTTGCACCACAACTATGTTTTTTATAGGGATATATTAAGTAAATGTTGTTATGTAATTGTAAAAAAAATATATTATTTATAAATCGAAATTAATTACATTAATGCAAATTAAATATATATCATATAGATATTAATATTAATTTTATATACTAAACTTATTGACACAAAAATTGAAAATGAAAATGAAGAGGAGGGGGTAGAGGGGGGAGCGGTCGAAGTATAGGCCTAGCATAAGTTGTGTTGGGTTTGAGCTGCAACTTTGTTTTTTAAAGGATATGTGAAGTAAATTTTGTTATGTAATTATGTAAAATTATAATATTTATTACATTATTTATAAATTAAAATTAATTACATTGGTTTTAATGTAATATACATAAATACATACATACATATATATATGCTAAACTTGTTGACAAAAAATAATATTGATCTTTCAACTATTTATTTTGATCTATATTCGTTTCATTCACCACTTAAGTGGTGACATACGCTAGATTTGCACTCATAACTAATTTTTCTTTTCTTTTTCTCTCTATATATCTACCAATTGGAACATTTCATTCATTATCTAAATATCTTCTTATTGAGATGTTTTATTCAATATCTTCTTCATCACCTTCAACTTCACCAACTAATTCATCTTCATTTTCATCAACTTCGTCAACTTGGTCATCATCATCTCCAACTTCACCAACTTGATTAATATTTACAAGATCTTGTTTGACTTCTTCCTCACTAGATTCATGATAATTTTTATAAACAACATTACTTCTTCCAAATTAAAAAAGTAGTACATCATTATTATCATCAATAGTGTGTCTCATCCTTTGCTCACAATGCAATAAAACTGCGAATTATTTTGCTTCTCAAGGTCAAGATAGAAGAAGACCTACATAGACATAGTTATAATAAAGGTTATAAATAAACAATAGGCATTAGATGAAATTCATAGAAACATAATTGTAATTAATACCTTATCACAACGATGAGGAAACACAGAAGGCTCTTTCCTCTAAGGTAGTGGTCTACAAAAATCAATGAATTAAAGACTGCTATCAATGTCCATTTTGAGAACGGCTCCATGTACACTTAAATATAATAATTTTAAAACTTATATAATCAGGCTTTATTATCTCTTATATCTTCCCAACATAATCCAGTTATCCTTGGAACAAATTCATATCACTTGCACTTGTTTTGTTGGCATGTTCAAAAGGAAATGCAATGCTAGAACAACAATTGACCCTTCTTTTGTCAAAGTTTTTCACACAAATATTTTCCCTCTGACCACATTGTTGAATGCTTAGTCACCTATAATATGTATTATCATTAATGAAAATATCATTATAATTACAAAAAAATGTAAAAAATTATATAATTGTTTTTCCAACTTACCCAATCTTCACATCCTCGCACAATGTCCAATGATTTTTATGTTACATTAGGTAGATTCTTGCCATGAAAAGTTTATAAATATGAACACATTGTTTTGCTTATTTTACACCTAAAAGATATAGAATATGGAAACTATGCACTAATTTAGATAATGTAAAATATCACAATTAAACACAATAATCTAAATTCAAATAGATTCATACAATTGTAGTTACTTGATTTAGAAAAGACAAAATAAGATGTTATTTATTCTTGCCTATTTCTCATAGATGTCGTCACTGAATATAAAAATTCTTTAAGTGCTTCAACAATTGCTTAGGTAAAAAAATAACCAAAAACTTGCATGGATGCTACCAGAAGAATCAAACACCTATGGTAATTGACACTATCAAAGTTTACCAATAATATCCATGTACACAGTGAGGGTGATGCAGAGGAAGAGAGATTGCCAAGACAAAATGCAAGTTGCCTCTATTAGGCCTCTTTCCTTGTAGCCTTCCTAAAGCACTTATCCATTTGGTTTGGACAACACACAGGGGTTCAAGACAAAGAAATCAAGTTTCGGATACCCATTAAGGGCATAGATCTGCCTACAAAGTTTTATAGACTAACTTTCAAGGTAAGTGTGGTAACTCAACAAGACCTTCTACGAATTAGGCCTCAATTAGATCTCTAAGACATTCAAACTAAGTTTTGGCTCAAAAAGCTTCCACACATGCCAAATCTTCAAGAAACCACTCGATTTAGTTTTGAAACACTAAAATCAAGCTTCAAGTGAATTTGGAGGTGTTGGAAAGGTCTGTAGGTTACAAAACAACAAATTGTCCAAAAACCTTAGGCATGGTTCTACACTGACCCGAGAGGCTCTAATTTAATCTTTTCAAACTCAAAATGATGTTTCAGTGACTCAAACCACAAGAATGAGGTTTGTGCCAACTTAAAACAACTCTGTGAATTGAAAGAAGAATCCATTATATAGGAAACAAATTCAGAAATCCCAAATACTATTCTTGATTGTACACAAAAAAAAGAGGATACAGTACTATGTGTAATAACCCTGAGGTTTCAATGAAGTTTTGCATTCCCCGGGGGTTCTAAGTATCTAAACAAGTTTATTTTACTTAGTAGTGATTGTACAACACAATTTCAATCATCAAAATACTTGAATTTGACTAAAGGAACCTTCCGCTCCTCTTGATACTTGATTGTGTCAAACACAGAATTCTCAAGCCCTGACTTTATCTCGTTTACCCCTGTAGGTCAATGATACTACTACAACTATACCAAGAAATCAACAATATAGATATAGTCACACTTAGCAATAGTCTCAAATGAAGTCACAATATTCTCCAAGAGCTTTTTCCATTCATTGGCATTATTGATCTTACACAAGCATACACAAAAAATTAAGGCAGACAATCTTCTTCTTGAAATTTTGGATCTTATTTTTTTTGGTTTCTTGAATCACTCTACGTTAAAATGAGATGCACTTCGAACAACTTCATTATTTTAAACCCTAAAAACTCTCTAACTGATTCTTGTTAACTCCCCAACATACACCCATGCTTGAGAGAGCTAGCCTTCTTAGGCGTTATATAAGGTGATATATGGAGATCATGACCAAGAAGGTGGCCAACAACCAAAGACCATACTAATAACATAAATACCCCTAAACAAACCAAAATCCAACATTAACACCTAACATAAACATGAATTAGACCCTAGGAACAATAGAAGAAATTCATTTTTTTTTAGTAGGCAGTTTTGGCGAGAAAATGCCAAAAGATATCCAATTCAAATTTTATTCACATCTAAGACCTAGAAACGAATCCAAAATGATTACTACGACTACTAAGACCCCTAAGACTCAAAACACTATAAGAACAAGCCAAAGTTTGATCAAAAGAGTGATGCTCCTGTATCATACTCCCTTGCAACAAAAAATTGACTCGTGAATTCTTGTTCATGAGGTCTTTAAGAGTACCTCCATGTTTGATGACGTTTATTGTTAACATCCAAGTGGCATCCTTTATAAGATGATGTTTTGACTTCACTAAGTACTGATAATACTCTTTACCTCTTGATCTCTTAACAACATTCTTATCCAAGATGAGTTCGAGTTCTTCTTGCTTTGTTTGTGGCAGCTGATCTGCCCACTCTTGGATTATTGTGTCTTCATTCCCAATTGGTTGATCATGATTATCTCTTTCCTTGTATGGATCCAAGTCTGCAACATTGAATATAGGAGATAGCCCTATACCACTAGGCAACTCTATCTCATAAGCATTATTAGAGAACTTCCTTATGACCTTGCATGGGCCAATCTTCTTCATCTTCAATTTGTTATACTCACATTTTGAAAATGTTTATTCCTCAAATGAGCTAACATTATGTCTCCAATCTGAAAATTGACTTCTCTCCTCTTTAAATCAGCATGTTGCTTCTACTTGTCCACACTCAACTCTAATTTCTCCTTCACTTGATCGCCTCTTGCATGGCAATGGCAAACTCTTCTCTGTCGGCACTTCTTTTCTCCATCTTTCCTAGATCTCTCAACTCAAAGACTCCCCTTGGGTGCATACCATACACCACTTGAAATGGACTCTTTCCTATGATTCTATCGAGTGAGTCATTGTAAGCAAACTTTGTGTGTGGCAATACTAAGTCCCACTATTTAGGTTTGTCTTTTGTTAAACACCTTGGCAAGTTAGCCAAACTTTTATTGACCACCTCAGTTTGCCCATCTGTTTGAGGGTGGTAAGTTGAGCTAAAATTCAAGTTTGTTCCTAGTTTCTTCCACAAGGTTCTCCAAAAGTGTCCCATAAACTTAGTGTCTCTATCTGAAATAATGCTCAATGGTATTCCATGTAGTCTAACAACCTCCTTGAATAACAAATTGGCCACATGAGTAGCATCATTAGTTGTCTTGCAAGGTATGAAATGAGTCATCTTTGAAACTCTGTTCACAACAACAAAAATAGAGTCATACCCTCTTTGAGTTCTTGGCAACCCCATGACAAAGTCCATTATTATGGAGTCCCAAGGCCTATTTGGTTCTGATAAGGGCTGATAAATGCTTGGATTAGGGCTCTTTCTCTTTGCATATTAACAAACTTTACACCTTTCTACAAACTTCTTTACATATGTTTGCATTCTAGGCCAATCATAGTGATTACTAAGCTGAGCCAACGTCTTATCAAGACCAAAGTGCCCTGTCAAGCTTACACAATGCTTCTCCTTGATTAGATTCTCTCTCATGGAACTCCTTGGCACACAAAGTTGAACTCCCTTGAACAACAAACTATCCTGAATTATGTACTCCTTCCAAGGCTCTTTGTTTCTTGTAGTTGGTTGTTTGCAAGCCTCATATGCATCTTGAAAGTCTAAATCAGTTTCATATAGCTCCTTAAGTGACTCTATTCCTCCACTCTTGAGCTGAATTTCACTTATAAGCAAAGTTCTACTTAGAGCATATGCTACCTTGTTTGTTTGACCTTTCTTGTGATTGATGACAAATGTGAAGTTTTGCAAGCACTCCACCCACTTCATGTGCCTTTGACTGAGCTTGGGCTGACTGGTTATGAACTGAAGTGCATGATTATCCATGAAGATAACAAACTCCTTTGGCATTAGATAGTGTCTCCACTTCCTCAAGGCTTGAACCATAGCATAGAACTCTAGATCATAAGTTGAGTACCTTTTCTTAGCCTCATTTAAATTCTCACTGAAGTATGGTACAAGTTTGCCCTCTTGACTTAGGACAGCTCCAATGGCCACCCCACTTGCATCACACTCGACTTGAAAAATCTTGTTAAAATCAAGAAGTGACAAAACAGGTTGTTCGATGATTCTTTTCTTCAAAAATTGAAAATTTCTCTCAACTATGCCAGTCCATACAAATATCTTTTTATCCCCTCTTATAGTATCAACAATGTGTGCACAAATCCCACTAAAATTTCTAATAAACTTCCTATAAACGCTAGCTAAGCCATGGAAACTTCTTACCTCATGCGTTGTCTTGGGTGTTGGCCAATCAATGATAGCCTTCACCTTGTCTTTATCCATCTTCAAAACACTTTGAGAGATCACAAAACCAAGATAAACAAGCTCTGTTTTCATGAACAAACATTTCTTAAGGTTAATCAACAACCTCTCCTCTTGCAACCTTTGCATTACTATTCTTAAATGTTGAATATGCTCCTCTTTACTAGGGTTGTAAATCAAGATGCCATCTAGATATACAATCACATATTTACCAATGAAAGACTTTAAGACTTCATTCATGAGTCTCATGAATGTGATTGGAACATTAGTGAAACCAAATGACATGAAAAACCAATCATACAACTCCTCATTTGTCTTAAAGGTAGTGTTCCATTCATCTCCTTCTCTTATCCTTATCCAGTGATAACCACTCCTAATATCCATTTTAGAAAAGTGGCTAAAACCACTCAAACAATCCATCAAATCTTCAATTCTTGAAAGAGGAAATCTATACCTTATGGTTATCTTCTTGATTACTCTGGAATCTGTGCACATTCTCCAATCTCCTTCTTTCTTAGGCACTAGTACAACTAATACTACACATGGGCTGAGGCTTTCGTTGATCAATCATTTGTCCAAAAGGTATTGTATTTGCTTCTTAATTTATGCATTCTCTTGTGGAGTCATTTTGTAGACAACTTTGTTAAGCAAACATGCACCTGATACATAATCATTGTGATCATTGATGCTCCTAATAGGTGGCAGCTCGTTGAGCAGTTTATCCACCACTATATCAACATATCCCCCCAACATATCTTGCACCTCTTAAAGTAACTCATTCAGCTTAGTGGTTGTTATAACAGTCCTTGGTCTGATCACAACTCCAAAACCAAACTCTTCATCTTTCATAGCATTCAAGAACTCTTTCTCACTCATCGTCATAACATTTGCATTGGTCCTTTGTCCATTGTCTTCTTCTTTGAGAGGCAACAGTGCATGGCTTATACTATCCTTCTCCAAGGTGTATACATTCTTTCTTCCATCATGAGTGGTTTTTCTATCATATTGCCAAGGCCTCTCTAGTAACACATGGCATACATCCATTGGCATTATGTCACATAATACATTATCTTGTATCCTCCAATTTAAAAATCTACCCAACATTGCTCATTCACAAGAACTTGATGCCCCTTTTGAAGCCATGATACCTTGTAGGGGTTTGGATGCGATATCCTCTTTAAGCCAAGTTTTTTACCATCTCCACTGCCACTAGATTATTTGTTCTACCTGAATCAATCACTAATTTGCAACACTTACCATGACATCTACATGTTGTCTTGAATAGAGTCTTTCTTTTGGACAAGCTCCTTCTCCTTGGGTGGTTTGATTAGCGCTTTCTTCATCAACAAGGATTAACCAACTTTTGGTTTTTCAATATAAGATGGAGAATACACACTCTCTTCTTCTATTTGGACTATTTGGTTTCTACTTTCAATTCTAGAACCACTAGCTTGGGCATTCTTTAGAATTTCCAAAGTCTATGAGACTAACAAACTTATTGCATTTGAAACACTTACCAGTGAATCCACTTAATCCTCTTCCTCGTTGTTTGTATTCTCCTCTGAAGTATGGTCTCCTTTTGAATCTACCTCTTGAATTATATGCATGTTCCTGTGAAGTACTTAGTTCTGAATTTGTTATTTGTGATGTGCCTCTTTTTCCTTGTTGATCTCTACCTCTATAACTTCTACCCCTACCCCTTTTTTATTGAGTTTGTCTTCTATTTAGCTTTTCTTTTGCCTTCAAAGCATATTGTTAGCACTCCTCAAGTGTCCTTAGACTAATTACGCTGAGTTCATCTTGGAGATTATACCTTAACCCATTGAGATACCTAGCAATCTTCTCCACATCCTCTTCAACATGCCCTAATCTGATGGTCAACTTGTAGAATTCCTTGATATATTTTTTAACACCCATCTCTTTTTACTTCAAATTCTGCAATTTCTTGAATAGGTTAGTATGATAATCACTAGACATAAATGTTGCTTTCAATTTAGCTACCATCATGTCCCAAGATTTGATCTTGGCTTTGTGTTTCTTTCTCATTTCATCATGTACATAATCCCACTAAACGGTTGCATGTCCTTTTACTTTGGTGCAAGCAAACTTTACCTTGTTCTCATCTGGGACATTCTCATAATCAAAATATTTATTCAACTCTGTAATCCAATCAATGAGCTCCTTTCTATCTACGTTACATGCATAAGTGGAAAGTTCTATCTTTGGTTTAAACCCCTATCCCATGACTACTTTCAGTGGTCTATCAATTCCTTCTTCCTCTCACTCTACTTCTTCCTTCTCTGGTGCTTGTGGTTCTTTTTCCCTATCAGTGACATCCCCTTTTACAACTCCACTTCTCTGATTAGCCTCTACTGCAGTCAACCTTGCATCAAAACTCACTCTCAGGGTTCTTAACTTCTCCAAGATTGCATCTCCCATCTGGGTACCTGCTCTTCCATCTCCTCTAGGGTTCCTCCTAGGTGGCATCTTGGCTTCTCAACGCAACTGACCAACAAACAATCAATTCATTCGGGCTTCTCATCCATAACTAAGGTTTTGTGGGACCAAATGCCTCCCAAATTGGGGATATATGCTCCGAAATGAATCGGTTAACTCTGAAAATATATGTTGCTTTAAACACCTCAATAGGGGTAGCAATATCACTTAACCCAAAACATGAAAGAATATGAGGAGGAGAAATAGGCATGTTAACCAAAGGGAAGTTTTTTCTAGAATGTTTGGACCTCACCAACTAATGGAAAAGTGTTAAAGTTGTCCATGAGATGTACGACAAGGGTTCCAATCCAACAATGTCCATATGTACAAGTTCATTAACTACTGAACCTATTATGACATGCCCAAAAAGAATTGACAACAAGACTCTTGAGATCCCACAACATAACGGGCAATGGTGACACTTCAAATGGCTTGTTATGTTTTCCAAGGATATGACAAAGGCAACTTTTAATTGTTTTAGCCTTTTGGAACTTATACATTCATGCAATAGACCCATCATTTATAAGCTAGAGAGACCGCTGAGTTTGAGACTATTTTGTGACGAGTTCCAAGAGTGTAGTAGCTGAGTTTGTGACTATTTTGTGATGATTTCCAAGAGTGTCAAAGTGGGTTAGGAAGGAGCAATCAGGTGAACGAAAGCTCTTGTATTGAACAAATATACTCTTATAAACAAATCTTATAGAAAGAGCAACAGAAGGCATTGAAATTGGAGGTTGGAATTTTCTGGATTGTTGGTCTTCTCTAGGATAAATCCTTTGTGTCTCTTGTGGGCTGATCACTTATTATTTCCAGTCTTCTTTTATATTTGTTCTTGGTGTAGTTTATACTTAAATGCATGTGTTTATTGTACGGAGCATAGAAAAACATAACTTATATGAAGTATTAGGATTTACACATTAAAATCTGTCTTAACGAATCATGGATTGAAATATCCAACACAAATACATACTGCTTATAGCATATCATCCTTCTGCAATTGAGCTCAATTTCCAGAGCCCTATAAATCATTAACTTTAGAAACAATGTATTTCGTTTGATTGATAATTAAATGGTCATGAGTAACTCCTCTATATCACTTCAGTTGCATAGGCAAGAACCTGTGCCTATTGTTAGCAAGTTTTACCCTGTACTGCAATAGGAGCTGTCTTTGAACGCAACAATTTGTAGTTTGCATATAATTAAAATTCATGATACTGTTTAAAACCCAAAATATAGGGCACCATTATTCACATTAAAATATGCTGCACTTGCAATGTCTTTTTTTAATAAAGGTCAAAAGTATTGTATTAAAAAGTGTTTAAAAAAATACGATATCAAAGTATGAACATCAACAATGGTGATTGCTAAATATTAGTATGAAGGGTGTTGCAAAATAGATTTCAACTTCCAAGCTTGAGAAAATCCACAGAAAAATATACCAAAATCAAAGGAACTAATAAGCTTCTAAATCTACTAGATTTCCAAGTGGCACGACATGTAGAGTGCATTGGTCTTTGACCCAACATTGGTAGTGACCATTCAAGAGCTATCCGCAGGGGCACTTCCTAAGGATCTGCAAAATTGTATCCTCTGAATTCATGTCTACTAATATGTGGTTTATCCTCTGACCTTCCTAGTGCTTCCCTCAAGGGGCCTTTTTTTATTGACTTTTGGTGGGGTCTTTTGTTTTATAACAGAGTGCTTGGGCTGAAGAATCAAGGCTTGAAATTTGGGTTAAGCCTTTTGCTTTCCTTTGGATGTTCTGGATCTGGTTATTGTTTTTGAAGCATCACTTGTTGATGTGAAAAGCATTTGATTGGAGTTTGGTGCAAGGAGATTGCCTGATTGAGTTGGGGCATTTGTTTCTTTGGTCCCAAGTTGGTTTTGACTGGCTTTTGATGACTACTTTGATCGTTCGATTTCCATGTCTCTCGCTTCATTGTCTTCGTGTGATGCCAGAGCGTGGAAAGAGTTTGTGATTTTGAGTTGTTCCCTTTGTGTTTGTTTAGGCAACCCTTGGTGTCCACATGCCCTATGGAACTTGTCTTCAGTCTATGAGGCTTTGCCTTTGTGATTGGGCAGTTGTTCCTCTTTGGGAAAATCAATTGATTGTTGCCAGGGTTCTGAGAGGTTGTGGCCTCTGACATGTTTGGGTAGCTTCTCTGATCTTGCAGTCGATGCATAGGGCAAACCTTGGCTAGATGGTTATGCTAATGACAAAGCCTACACTGAAAGGGGATATTCTTGTAATCTATTGGCTTCTCCTATTCAATCCCTCCCATGTCAAATAATGGTTGGCCAATAGTGTTTCCACATCAATGTTGACACAGATCCTTGCATAGTTAAGAACCCCAAGATATTTGGTAAATTCAGAGGCGAATAATGTATTCACCTATTTCTCCTTTGATTTTGCCGAAGGTGCATTCTTGTCAATTTTTATTGAGAAGGAAATGTACCCTGATCCGTACTAGAAATGTGCTGGGAAGATCTTCTTTGGGATTGAAGGCAAGACACCAATGCGTCATAAACAAACTTGATATTTTCATTAAGCAGGGGCCTCCGTGGAAAACAATATCCTTTTCTTGTTTGGTGGAGAGAATGTCCATGATGTATCCCTTTGGCATCATGAGAATATCTACAAATCCTGAGGGTTTCCAAATTTCTTATACCCAGACTTTAAGTTTTGGATCCTGGACAAGCCCCCATAAATATGCATTTAAAGGCCTTTTCCTTGAGCAAGTAGAGTCTACATTCCATTTCATCCATGGAAAATTTTAGCTATGGTGGGGTTTCCATCCTAAGGTAACAACCAATTTATTTCTTAGTGGGGAAAGAAGACATGATTATCTTCCTATGGGCATGGAGTTGAATCAATTGCAGCAAATCTTCCTTACAAATCTGATTTGTATCATGGGAGAGCTGATTTGAAAGTATAGTTTGGATTTAGAGGGGGAGCAATCTACGAGGAAGCAATGGCCCCATGGAGGGGCAGATCCTTGTTCTAATCAGCATTCGGATGAGTTGGGGTGGTGGTGGTTGTTAATTGTGGGAGGAGATGATTGGCTCAGAGGTGGAGGGGGCACTCCAAATGGATTACCATGAAGTCACATGTCAAATAATTATGCTTCAAATGTCATTCGACCAACAAAGTCATGTAATGGTAACTTGGATATGGATGGATTAAAAAAAGAATTCATGTTTCATTGGATATATAAGATAAAATAAGAAATCATATTAGCTGGAGAAGAGATGATCAAGTCCCCTTTGTACAAGGTACAAATATACACCTAAACATATAGGAGTTCATCATTAGGCTAGATAACATATTCATCTCCAAAGAATGAACTGAGTAGGCTATGTAGATTTACTTATAAAGGTTTTATTATTCAAAGTCAAAATCCAAAAAACATCAAGATTTTGAGCCGCCTTCAGAGGAACGGTCTCTAAACATTAAAAATTTCACAAGGCTTAAATCCATATAGTAGTAAAAGACTGGGAAGAAAAGTAATAGAAATAAATCATAGTTAGGACTGCCAAGGATCTTAGATGGATCAAATGAACAAAGTTGCAACTAGTGTAGCCATGAAATTTGACAGGCCAGAATAACAGCAAACGATCTACCATTTGCAGCACAAGCATCTACCCTGGGTTCAATATTCTCCCATAAATTTCTAAAAGGACTTTAGCTATTTATGTCTCTATAGACTTCATGCCTACAAATGCCACTATTTATGAATTCTTACCAATCAATAGAAAACTAAGAGAGATGAATTTCTATCTTTTCTATTCCCCTGCCTCAGGCACATTGCACAGATTTCTGATAACAAAAACAGATATTCGGCTAGATCTCATAATCAAAGGTTTATCTTATTGAAATACATGCTGCAGAGATTCCCTGGATCTAGTTCACATTAAAGGTAAACAATGAAGGGAGTCTATCACCACCTAAACATCTACTTTCAGGCAGCCCGCTGAGATAATATCCTGTAAGAGAATCAGACATTTTCATTATTAGATATCAAGATAACTTTCACAATCACGAACAATCTTTAAATTGTCTAGTTTAAGATTAACAGAAAATTAAACAGAGTGTGTCAGGAAGAGTGCAACCTATTAAACCCCGGAACATATTACAGTAAAAGAACAGGATCAAGTCAGATATGGGAAAATATTTCATAAGAACAAAGAACACATAACTGTGCAAGGCAGAATTGTCAGGGAGGATGCTGAAAGATTTAAATTACATACCAAAACAATAACATAAAATCATTAACAATAGTAGCCATATCAAGAAACAGCAGGAAAGGAAAGAAAGGGGAAATAAATTTGGTTCAGTACGTTAATATTCACACTCTTCTGATATGCAGAACATACAAACAGTAAACTATTATAGAAAAGATTTGACTTATTACAGAAAAATGACAGAAAGAATAGGTTGAATACAAACTAGCTTAAAGTTTTTTTTTTTCTGTTTTAAAATGCTCAACTACCTAGAACTTGGGAAGAGGTATACACAGTATGGCTTTTAGCATTAATATCAACACATTATGATGACCACATAAGCACTTTGCAACTTTACTAAGCAAAACCGCACAGAATGAATAATACACACAAGCAACATCAATGGGATTTAAAGATCAGTATGTTCAAGGGAGGCATAACCCGGACCATGTAGTTATTGACTAATAAGCAAAGGAGAACAAGAAATCTGAAAAGAAAAACTAAACCAGTAATGGAAATATACGATAGCATTGGCAGGGATCTAATCCTATAAGCCTTCTTGTTTACCAAGCCTTAAAAGGAAATTCAAATAACATTAATAGGATGTGTAACTGCCACAAATTTAACATCACTAAGGTGATGACCTTTTTTAGTTTTTCGTCTGATTTGGTTGCCAGAAAACATTACCTCTCAGCAAGCCCATGACCGGTATGCTTCTCATGTATGTAGAAGTTAAATAATAGGTTTGTCTAAACAAACGACTTGTTCTATTTTACAAACAAATATGAGTGAAATGCTTGATATGCATCTTGTCAGTTCCTTTTGATGCCTTATGTGGTTACGGTTACCTAAGGAATTAAGAGAAAACCATTGTTGTGGTACACAGCTTTCGGCTCTAAGATCTGTCTTTTTTATTTGTAATTGCCTGTGCTTGTGCCAAGGAATTAAAAAGATGTTTTGTAAATGCTGCTTGCATCTCCATTACCATTCAGGTTTAAACACTTTTAATGTTCACATTTCCTCAGAAACTTTGAAAATAAAAATAAGAGTTTTCTTCCCCATTTTTATCAGAGATATAACAAGAGGTTTCCCCATTGTTGCTTAGTGCTGTGTACTTTTATTTTTGCCTCTTACTTTGCCTTTTACACCATTCAGTGTTCTAATCAAATCATTTTCCCTGTAGAACATATGGATCGCATCTAAAACACATGTTTATTAGAAATTCATACATCTTGAAGGATATCAAATAGGTCTGACTTCTCCTGCCAACAGGATACGTGGATCCCAATCTAAGGATGTAAAACATTGGACCTCTCTTCAATCCTTGATGAAATTGAATTGTCATAGAGGAAGAGATGTTCTGAAGAATAGTGAAGACAGGATCAAAGCTTGCTATGCCATGGGTCTAAGAAGGAGAACCAAGAACATCGCCAAAACTGAAGCCCTTGCTGAAGGTATCAAATAGCTCTGCATATCGACCTTGAAAACCTAATTATAGAAGATGATTCCCAATTAATTATTATGTGTCTTATACTATTAAGTGTATCTATTACCATAATTGGGAGCTTCTAAGTGGTATCCCTAGTGAATTGGGACCATAACGGATAATTTCAATTAAATTACCTCAATATTTGATGCGTCTCTTGTTTTTTGTTTTGTTTTCAACATTGTGGAGGGCAAAGGGAGCGAAGGTAGCAATAGCGGAAGGAAATGGAATAATAAGGGCAAGGATTAAATAAATGCTATGCCCTTAACGTATAATGCATCTAGAGATATGTGTGGCCAACTTGTGGTTTACATACCTTTCATATTATCTCATTGCATTTCTCTATGTTCTTAATATGGTCGGCCTATGGAATAATCATGGCTAAGTAGAGTATATATAAGATATAGTGGTTAGTCTTTTATCATCATATTGTGAATTTTGCTCTTATTGCATTGATGTAGAGGTTGTTCGAAGCGGCTCAGTCATAATTATCGAGTCTTCTGCTCTTTTGTCACTTATTGTAGTGGATCTGATTATACTGCTCTTAATTTTGTGATATGTTATTTCCTTATTGAAAAACATCCAAATAATTTCATTACAAGTGGTATCAGAGTATCGATTTGGACCAATTTCTGCAGCATTTTTTTTTCGGATCTAGTGTTGCAACAATCTGAAGAGCTAAAGGATCAAAAAAACATAACTTGCGATCCGAGAAGAATTTAATTTTTCTGCCACTGCAGTATTGTTCGAAGTTTTTTTAATTTTTAAATTTGGGAATTGTTTCATATCATTGTGCAAATTAGTAGTCATTGGATTCGTCTCGACGAGACAATTGCAACGATGTAATCTATTGGTACACTTTTTTGGGGCCCGAAACCCTCCATCTTAGGGTTTGTGCATGGTTGGTTCTAATATTTGCGGACGCGGAAAATGTCAAGACACTCCAAAAACTCCTCACAAGGATGACATGGAGTCCAAAACTTCAGATCCGTCAATTTATGAAGCGGTTCAACAAATTCACTCAAATAAACAAAGCATGTTGAGGAAGGATGATCTTGATGTAGTAAAAGGGGAAATGGATTCTCTAAAGGATCAATTGTCCATGATGAGTGCTCAGTTGACCTCTATTGCGGCTCAACATCCATAAAATAATCCTCCACCACTCCAATCAAAGTTGTCGACTCAAAACAATCACAACTCCAATACAGATTCGAAGCACATGCTGCCAAAAGTGGAAGTGTGCAAGTTCGATGGTAAGGATCCACTCACTTGGACCAATCAAATAAAAAATTTATTTGATCTACATCAGACCCCATGTGCACAAAAGGTGATCACGGCATCTCTCTATCTGGAACCTGAGCAGTTCATTTGGTATAGGTGGTTGTATGCTCAAAAGAAAAGGAAGGGTGCTCCTATTACTTGGTCGGTGTTTACTGAGGAGCTACGAATACACTATGGCAGCAGCATCTCGGAAAACTACTTCAGTTGGTTCGCAAAGTTGTGACAGACAGGTAATGTTAAGGAATATATTCAGCAATTTCAGAATCTATCCTTACATGTGGATGACATCATTGAGAACAACTTAACTGCCCTGTTCTCGGAGGGGCTCAAGAATAGCATCCAGCTTGAGGTTCATATGTTTAATCCATCGTCTGTCTCTGAAGCCATAACATTCGCACACCAGGCAAAGGAAAAAGATTTGGTCAAAAGGACTTTCACTCATGGCCACAAACGCAATTTCACAGCACCATCGTTTCCACAACCTACAAGATTGACCCCTCAGCAAATTGAAGAGAAGCATTCCAAAAAGTTGTGTTTTGACTCACAGCAAGTGGAGCAAATGACATAAATGTGCCAAAAAGAAGTTCTAAATTGAAGGTGCCAATGAAGATGAAGACGATGATGAACCCTCACATGAGGGTATGGAAAACCCAGAGGAGGAATCTGAAGATTCTCACCCAACTATCTTCTATCATGCCCTTTCAAGTATAACTACTCAAACTCTTAAGGTGGGTGGGCTTCCTCAAGAAACAGAAGGCAACAATGTTGATTGACTCAGGAAGTACACATAATGTCATCAATAGTAAGTTGACTACTTGTTTGAACTGTTTTATTTATCCAACTCCAGAATTTCAAGTGATGATTGCAGATGCTAACATAGTCAACTACTCTGTAAAATGCCATAGTATTAAGATTGCCATGGGGGACTACCTGTTTAATTCTCCTATGTTTTCTATTCCAAGTAATTTCATTACAACAAATGAGTTTGTAAATTATGCAACAAATTTATATAGAAAGATAAAAAGAAATCATATTAGTGTCCACAAGAGACCAAAGTAAATCAATGGATTTCAAAAGTGCATCCAGGTACAAGAGATTGGTACTAGGGTAGACAAGAACACTAGAAGCCCAAAAAGTGACGAACTCAAGCTAACACACTAAAACCACAAAAACAAAACAAGATGGAGTACACCCAAGGCAAGTAAATCCTAGCCATCAAATACAAGTACAATATAAACAACCAACCCAGAAGAGGACCCCCAAGGGAAATTTAAAAAAAAGAAGACCAACGATGAAGATTGAGGCAAGACACTGGCATGGTCATATGTTTGTATTAATTCTCAAAACAGGAGGAGAAATGCCAACCATTATCATCCAACACCACCACAGGACCAACTAGGACCTATCCTTACATCTAATGCTAACGAATCTCAGTAGGTGGAGAGAAAATTGGTGATACATGTTTGTCTTTGTACCCCAATTTGCAGATGGGGAGAACTAGAATGCCGATTAACTTGAGTAGAAATGGATCCACGACACCTGCCATGTGAATAAGAGGACTCAAATATTTGAGTAGCCACACATGGTGGAAGATGCCATCTCACTAATTTGTCATCATTTGTGTGTGGACCAGTCAAATCCAAGGGCGAAGCTAGGCTAGCATCCTACTAAAAAGATGGAGCATGAAAGAAGGCTGGGGAAGGCAAAGATACCTCGGACAGATTTGTAAAGTTGAATGAATCCTCATAAAACTAGATCATCTATGAGCATTTTCAAAATGGTTGCAAACACTGTGTTGGAATATGTTGACTTTAATGTTGGCCCTGCCTAGGCAAAGTTCCATGATGAGCAAATGGAATCTATCAATAACTTGTTTGCAAATATTAAGAATTGGATAAGAAGATTGATGTCTTACGTTCCATAATATGCTTCTAGCAATTGATAAGGATGAAGATGACGAACTCAAAACCAACAGCTAGCTATCAACATCAATGATCGACTTCTGTCAGCTTTGTTGCTTGTCTAGTTATGCTTTTCTTGAAGCTTTTCGGTCTGCTTTTACAGAAGTTTAGATATTGGCCTTTACTAGCTCTGTTCACTGATGGATATGATTTTGGTCATTTTTCTCTTTGAGTTTGGCATGATATTAGATACTTGGGTTTATCTGTTTTGTCTATCTATCCTTGTTTACAGTATGGCTTCTATGGCTTATTTGTACAACCAGTTTCTGTATTGGCTTGTTACCAAGTTTAAAACCCATTTTTCTTGGTTTGGTACATGTCCAGCTATAGCTCTATTGTCTCCAAGACTTGTCTTAATCTGCCATATTGGCCTGTGGTAGTTTGGCCAGTCGGTTATTTCTCTCATTGAAATGATAAACATCAAAGACAACGATGACATGTCTGTACATATTTTGATAGGCAAAGCTCTATGTTAAAAAAATTATTTACTCGACAAAAAAAAAAGACAGAAGACTTCATACAGATATGCTCTACTTTGGTTCCTATTAAACTGTCCAAACAGACTATGTCTTGGCCTGTTAATTATTAGAAATTAGTCAGTACAAAATAATAAGGCCAAACAATCCAAATGATCTTTCATGCAGCTTTCATTAAGGTCAGTAGACACTTGTTTCGCTTCACTGATCAAGTTGAACCAGAAAAGAACTTGAATTTTTTTATGAACCAAAATTTTAAAACTGATAATAAACAGAAAAACTACACAGAAATTGAAAAGTCTAACACATAAATCTTCAATCTGTTTTTTCCTTTTCCTTCTATTTCTTTTAAAGACTAAAATCTTAAAGATTCTTGAATTTACACTTTTTTTGAAATTAAACGGAAGTAATTGGAAAACACTGGAACAAGGCTATGCCTCTAAAAAAAATTATTGCCAAATGGTATAAAAAAAAACGAACTTTCCCAAGAAGGTAAGTGTTCCAACTCAAACCCAATTCAATAGTAACATGGGTGCTGCACTTGGCCACGAACAGATCTTCAGGTCCCTACTCAATATTTTTCCAGGCAAAATACACATTCACTCGAGGCTAAAGAGCCTTTTATTAACTCTCACAGGCTTAAAGCTAAACAATGTTTCCCCAAGTTTATGGGATGGAGGCATGGAGGAGCAAGGGACAGGTTTCGGTAATGGAAAAACATTTACCAGATTTTGAGGATGGCAGGGTAATGACTATTTATATATATTACAAGAAAAATATTAAAAACAAAAAATTAAAAAATATTTTAAATTTATAGAAAATATACATATAAATTTAGGATATTTGAAAATTCAAATCCCCAACGTGCAGGGGATGTCCCCTATATGTTGGGGACATCTAATGCAGGGGGAAATGATGGGAATGTGCCAAAGCACAGGGGTGTCCCAAGGACATCTGTCCAATTTTGTATTTTGGGGAATCGGCTGGGGGATGTTCCATTCCCTGTCCATGAAAGTCGGGGATGCCTATCATATTTCCAGGGACATGTCCCCATAGAATCCTGCTCCTAAATAACTGACACATTTCTGCATAGCTGATTTTTTCCTGCACAAATGACATAAGTCTGCCTAAATGATTTATTTATGTCGAACTGATTTTTCATGCTTAAATGATTTGATTCAACACTAACATATAGAAATATTGATGAGAGCTTTTACACTTTCACAGTTCATAAGATTTAGCAGAATGATTTCTGAGAGAAAAACTGTGTGTGTTTTAGATCGATGCATTTTGAATCACCTGTGATTCATCATCAGGAAAAAAAGAATTCCCTAACAGTACTCCATAAAGAAATATTGATGTTTAACATGATGGTTACTTTCTTCCTTCAGGCTTCATAACAGTCCCCCCTCCTTGAATTGTTTTGCCCCCAAAGCAATTGCTGTGAATTCTTTGCCCCTATCTGGTGGTGACTTATAAGACGACCTAAAATGCAGCCTTAGACAGCAATTTGACCATTTTGTCTGCTGGCATAAGCTTCTTTGTGCTAGATTGCAGCCCTTTGACAAAGATAAATCGCTGACCTTTGACCAGGTTCATGTACAACTCTTCAATACCAGGGTCTAACAGATATGTCAGGTTGTTCATCAAAAGTTTCCTGTGTACTCCATTTTCCATATCATCATTTTCATCTTCAACAATAACAAAATAAGCCTGGACCATTGGAATACCATCAGGTTATAACAGTTTTCTCAGCTTGTCAATATTTCCCACTCTTTCCAAGTTCTCCATGTAACGAATGTAGTTTTTTACACAAGAAATTGACAACTGGTATTACATCTGCAGCAATAAAGGTTTGAGATCCCACTAAATCTACATAGACAATTTTTGGTGGAAAAGCATCGGTGGATAAATTGGGGTTCATGTTTGTTCAGAAAGCCACATGCTCCATCATCTGTGTGCTTTCAATGTCTTTATTTGGATACCCCATGAACTATTTATTGGGATTTTCTATCTCAAGTTTCCCTACCAGTTCAGAGTTCTTTATTTGCCAAGCATAATTTTGGCATTTCTCTTTTCTATTTCTCACCGACTGAAGTTCAGCTTAGAGTTGAAAATTCCTTCCCTATGGTCATTTGTTCTGAGCATGCAACCTCTCCGTGAACAACTTCTTCACTGTGTTTCAAAAAAGCAGTTGCTTCAGATCTAAACGTTTCTTCTTACATATAAAAAGCAGGTATAGCCTTTCTTGTACCGATGTTGTAGTTGGGCCACTTCAAGCCAAAAAGACTTCATGGTCAAGCCCATCTCACTCACTTCCTAAAGATCAGGTGCATGAATGTTTATGTCGATTAAGCACATAAATACCCTATGGGCCCTTGCATTCAAGGAAAAACAACAATTCCATTCTAGAGCTGTTGAAAGGGAGAGCACCAGTGACATTCTCGGTCAGTGACAATGATGTTGCTGATCCACATTTACATGCAGTGAAGAAGATATTTTGCTAGTACTTCTCGATGGCAGCTATTTTTTTATTCAGATAGAGATGGTGCCTAAAGAACATACTAAAAATTCTTTTTGGGTTACCATTGGGGATAGCTTAGAGCCACAATTGGGATAAAGGACCATGATGGCATTGGATCACCATTTCTAAAAGCTAAGAGCCTAAACTCTTTCCAAGTCATTTACGCGCTCCACCGAAGGGGAGTAACGAATCTAAGTGACCAGTCCTTTTTAATCATCTTATTGATAGTCGTGTCAAGTGAGAGATTGCAAATTCCCAAATAGTGGTAGCAAGGAAATTGTCCTAACAACCCGCTTTAAGAGTTGCGAAGTAGTAGAGCAAACTTGGCTTAACAAGTCAACTGCTACATAGCCTCATATACATCATAATACTATATGTCTATTTGTATAACATTCCAGCCCCTTATATCCAAATATGGCATGGGGAAAAATCCAAGTGGGAAGGCATCATTATCTGGTACCAACACAAATACTGAAGGCAAACCTATTGATTTGTGTGTTCCCTTTTCCAGATAGTTTTTCTCTAGTCGAATCGAGAGTGAAACAATAGGAGATTCTCATTGCCTTTGATAAGTAAATCAGGTTGTGGCTCCCTATTATCAAATTTGAATAAAGTGGGAAACACGGGAATTGCTAATGAGGGACACATGGACCCCCTATTTGTCAAAAGGTCTTCCCTAGCGTGGATTAATTTGGTCATATAACATTAAATGATTGACTGGTCTCTGAACATTTTCCTACAAGAGCATTGCTTTGGTATTGTTTGGATGTGAACAAGAGGTACCATGTGTCAATCATGACATAGAAGAATGGCTCGAGAACAACTCAACTCCATTTGTTGGAACTAAACTCAGATCTATTCATGATGGATTTATTACACTAAAGTGAAAACAAGTTGTCATGGAATTATTCATATTTGAAGTTTAATCATGATGCCATGTGATTACCAGCAATCCAGATCCATTTATTTCCATATTTGTTATTTATGACTTCCCATTCTGTTGTTAAAAAGCCAAAGAAATCAGTTGACTGAAGCTAGCACCATCGGAAAGGGATTTACCAAAGCATGATCACTATCAACACTCCCCATCTATACATGATCGGATTCGGCACATCAAATTGCTTACATGATAAAAACTAATCATGTTCATCCTAATATGAATGGAATCGCACGTGAGCATACATATATACTACACCAACGCTTAGGTCATCACCCTAGAGTGAAATCAATCCTATCTGCCTGAGATTAGTTCACTTCCTAGAAAGAGAAGTATCCAACATGGGATCATGAAGCCCCTCCCTGCTGTCAACCCCATAAAGTTGGGCATGAAGTACGATCAAGATTAAGTTGTGCATGAGGAGGGATCAAGATCAAGTTGTGTTCAAGCCAAAGTGGGCTCATAACAATCAAAATACACTAAAGTCAGTAATCCCTTGATTGATAGAGAGATAGCCTTTAATTGCTCAACAGGTAATCTATGTCAAGTATGAATTGACATTAGGGGTAGACCACTAAGATAGCATTTAGGCACTCAATCAACGTCAGGAAATCGAGGAGTGAACATAAGCGATTACCTCCGTCCTAAAAGTTCTTCATCAATGTAATTCTTGCTCATGGTTAAGATATGAATGTAGTAGCCTTAATGGGATAGTTACTAGGAAACTTGAATATATGGACAAGGACCACGTACCTTTCCCAGTACCCACATTTTTTGACGCCAAGATTTATATATATATTATATAATATAGCTGTACCCTTATTTATTTACTCTAATACCCTGATTTGAATGGCATCTCCATCCACGTACAATACCTGTACCCCCTGGTCTCCTAGTAACTATGCTTAATGGTAAAAAGAGGTTATTTCTAAGGTCACAACCTAGCCAACAGGCATCTATGCCTATAAAACCTCCCTTTGGAAATAATATGTTTTTTCCACTTCACCTGATATATTTTGTTCAAATTTTGTAACCCTTAGGTTTGGCCCTCTGAAATAAACAGAGGCTTGACAATCCATCTACACCAAAAGCACCTACACGAATTTACTGCTTATCTGCATAATCCTTCACAAGATACTTAACAATGTACCTGAATAACACTTACAACCATCTAGCGAGAGCGTAATTTAAAAAAATAATTTGAAGTCATTAAAAGACAATGAATAGTCCAGAAAGTTTGGTTGAGTTGTAAGGTGTAGCGATTATCATAATAAAGGCTAAAAATCCGCTGATCAGTAACTGAAAGAGAGCCTCTTGGTCTCTACGTCTATCAGCCATTTAAAACAAAAAAAAAACTCAAAGACAATGAAAAAATCATATCTTAGCAATTAAAAAAAAATTAAAATAATGAAAAACCACATTGCAGATAATAACATTCATTTTTCCTTGGCATCAATACTCGCATTTTTATAAAAATAAATTCAAGACACCTGCAAATTCAATCGGAAGTCTTCTTCTGCTCCCTCAGATATTCTTTCAAAATAGCCATGTCTTCGGCCGTGGGGCCCCTGTCATTGTATTTCCTTCTATACATATCGGACGCTGCTCCAATAAATACAACTAGACTGGGAAAGAAGAATTCAAAATAAGCAAAATTTCAATGCAGTGGATTGATCTCGGTGCTGTAAAATTTGATGATAATTATTTAAATAAATACCAAGCAATGGCGAGCGTTTTTTTCCGAGGATCCATGAATCTCCAAGAATCCATGAGTCTCCAAGAATCCATTTTTTTACTTAATATTGCGCAGGCCTGACAGGAAATGGGGTTTTAAGCTTCTCATTAGAAGAAAAAAATAATTACATTTGGGCAAAAAAAGGGGTATATTAGAAGATAGATTCTATGGTTGAATATAAATTGGAGTTAAATATGTTGATTTCGCTGATTTTTTATTATTATAATATTTTTTTATATCATAAAAGTATCGTGTGGAGATTTCGATAGTGGGTTGGTAATTGGAGTGTTTTTATATTTAAATGATTTATGTGATATATTTGGTCACATAAATATTTGGCATTTTCTTTGTTTTTTAGAAGTGAATGTGTGAAGTCTACAAAGTGAAATGGATATATTTTTGTGTTCATGAGCTTCAATAAGTAATCATAATGATTTTCAATACCTCATAACTCTATGGTGAATTGAAAGAGGTCGTGTGTCTTGGTATAATTGGTCGTGGTGAACTAAAGCCACTAAGACAGACTACACTGGAACTGTGTATGATGTCATTTTGTAACCAATAAGCTACTACCGCTTGTCACATGTTCATTGATCACAGTTAAAACAAAGACATGTGGCCATGATAAACAAAGAAGTGATCACAATATTCTGTGTGTTATTCATGAAAGTCACATGTCATGTTTATGATTAGAGTTTTGTTAATATAGATTGTTCCCTGTGTTTTTATTATATGTTTTGATCTAACTAATGTAATTCTTTACAACTATGCATTTAATTATGAAATACAGTGAATAAATTTTATGTAGTGTCCCACCTAGTATAATTCTTGCTTAGGTCCATGATTAAGTATAAATCGGGATTGGAATTGCTTATTTTGGTGATTTATTTCATTATTATGCTTTTGATATCTCTCCATACCATAGAGGCACCAGTGAGTGTGGAACCTGATAGTGGATTAGTGATGGCAATGACCTTATATGCAAGTGGTTTATGTGGCATATTGGCCACACGGGTAGTTGGCACTTTATACCTTGGTGGCGAAAATACAAAGTGGACAATGTAACACCTTGCCTACCCTATCCCTTGCTTAGGCTCATGGTTAAGAAATAGTTGGAGTTCAACTTGTTAATTAATCTATTATATGTATTTGAGATTATGTTTTGTTTCATGCACCCTTAGAGATGTTTATTCTAATGGTGATAAATAAGTATTTGATTATTATGCTTTTGGTTATATATGTTCATAACATAGAGGTACTTTGATGAGCTAATTTATGTGCAAGAAGTAGGTTTCCGGATATATTATAATCTTAAATTTGTAAATGATAACTTGCTTCTATAATCAAGCACCCTTTAGGATAACCTTTATTTATCGCCATAACAATTATACTAAGACACAGTTCGTACTCTATAGACAAGGTGCAAAATAGTGGTTGTTTAAATCTATAGCTTACGAAAATCTAAGGCCTTAGATATCTTTGTTATCACCAACATGCCCCCATTTCTCAAGAAGAAATGAGGAACCTCTTTTGGCAAAATTGAGATACTTGTATTTCAAATTGTGAAGTGTGATGCTTCCATTTTCATATTACAATCCAAATTTAGTTCGCATGGTGATCTAGTCTAGGTTTTGGTTTAATTTATTGACCACTTTGATTAATCGTCTAAAGCTTAAGGTTCACTTTAACCTATATAGCTTAAGTACCACCACCATTTTGATTTATTTTAAGCCTAAGATTCATTGCAAATTTGTGGCCCCTTTATAGTTCTTAACCCAGATGCCCTTTTACTTTATACTATAGCCTAAGCTAAGGTTCATGTTTTAAATAACGACCATGAAGACTAATAGTGTTATACATATCCATTATAATTTATAGAATTGAATTCATAATTGAACAGATCTATGGGAGGCCTCATTTCATGTCAAGAGCACCTTGTGATTTCTCCATGACTCCATGAGTCCATGCGATTCCCACGCGGTCTTATTTAAGGTCATAGGGGATTTGAGTGACTTGTTGAATCCATAAACTATGAATTTTGATCTATGTCCTTTGTGATTGTTCTGTGACTATCGCATGTCATATCTCTTTGGCCACATGTTTTGAATAACAGTGTTATGGACTCCATATCCATTAGATAGATGCCACTTGTCTCATTTTTTCCTCTTTTTTATTAAAATGATTTGCAAGATGGGATTTTAATATATTATTTAACCATAGCCACTTTATTGATGCATATAAAAGACGCAGCCCCATGGATAATATAAAATGGATTGGAGATTCTTAACGGGTCCATGTGAACCACAAATAATTTTGCAAACTTTGTGATCCTGTAATCAATAGGAACCAACAATGTGTCAATCTATGATTGGTCACTGAAGAAGATAATAGATTATGGAAACCAACGACGTGTCAATCTGTGATTGGTCACTGAAGAGGACAAGAGGAACAATTGGAGATCAAAACTATGAAGACAAGTAATTGCATGATAGTGCCATGTGGCCATTGTGACATTAAAACGATAAAGGTTAGAGTAATAATCCAACGTGTCTACAATTTACAAAGGACAAAACAACCATAGTGAAAAAGTGAATTGTGTTATCATGGGTGGCTAAGATTTAATGAGGCGTTTACTTTATGTTATAGCCTAATCTAAGGTTCGTGTTTTAAATATCGACTGTAGAGACCACTAGAGTTATGTGGATATGTTATAATATAAAGCATAATTCATAATTGAACAGATCAATGGGAGGCCTAATTCGATGTTAAATCACCTCGTAACCTCTTCTTTACTCCATAATTCTATTAGATTTCCATGTGATCTTCTATAATACTATGGATGATTCGAGTGACTTGTTGAATCCGTGAACTATGACTTTTGATCTTCATGCTTTGTGATTGTTGTGTGATTACCATGTGTCCTACCTCTTTGGCCACAGGGTCTGAATGACTATGTTACAGACTCCAAGCCATTAGATAGATGTCATTTTTCTCATTTGTGACCTTCGTTTTATTAAAATGATTTTCAATAAGGGATTTTATTGTATTATTTAACTGTGGCCACTTTATTGATGTGCAAAAAAGATGCAAATTGATGGATAATTTTAAATGGATTTGAGAGCCTTAATGGATGATGGTATTATTTTGGTCTCATAGATGTTGATAAAATTTATTTATATTTATCTCACATGAACATTAGGAACCATAGTGGAAGTTGATTAATCAAATTTTTTAAAGTCATCGTTTCATGAACCTTTATTTTGTGGAGGGGCTTCAACATTTTTGGTTTATAATCCACAAGAAGAAATCAACGCTTCCTTGATATAAAGAATCTTATTTTTCTACATCATAAAATTGAAGGAGTTGTATAACCTGTGCCATGCACTTTTGTCTCAAGATCTATTCACATTTGCCCTTATTTCCAATAAAAATTGTACACCCATTAAAGGCAAACAACACTTTCGAAGATAAATAAAAATAGTGTACACCTTCACAGACAACACAAAGTGATGAATACAATTGTTTGCAATCAAAACAAGGAAATTGAAAGCATATATATAACATTTATGGGCTTTGTTGATTGTAGTTTATGTAATGTCCCTTCAAAGAGTTATGCATCATGCATTACTATGTGCATGTAATAGGGACCCTATTTTTTTAATTAGGTCCCTCATCAATATCCTTTGGCACTTAATGTCCCATTGTAGTGGACCTATAAATAGGAACTTATTTGTGGGAAACAATGCCTTGACTGAAGCTTCCCATGTGAAAATTTGAGTATTTGTGGGGCCTATTCAACTCATTTTGTTCTTGAATGATTTTTTGAACTAGATGTTTGAAGGGTTCTAACAACATAGCCTTCTTTAGTTTCTTTACTCGAAGCTCTTGCTAGTCTTTGTTGATTAAAATAAGTTGTATACACTCATCTTATTACTATTTTTGTTGACCACTACTTTACGTAGTGATCTTAGGCTAAGAACCAAGGTCTGAAGGGGTATTTATTCTGCCAAATTCACCCTAGGCATGATCCCAGCCTCATCCCTTATATCATGGCAAGTTTTGTTAGAAATAAGAATTGATCTCTAAAAGGCTCTTTGTGAACCAAACATCTTCACCAATTGAACCAACAACCACTCACCACTCATCTTATTTTTGATTAAGGGTGGTCAAATAGACAATACATTCAAGATGAGTATAAAGTTTTGCAAACCCTTTCTCACATTTTAATCTCTAAGCCTACACTCTACAATGACCTAATTACACATTTAAATTAGAGGCCTTCCTATATACTACTTGTGATCACTATGATTCCTCCCCCTTCCTCCCCTCACCCCACAGACCTGATTGAAACTTAACTTTGAAAGATAAAATCCACGAGTTCGTAACCACGGGCTCTCACTTTGCAAACAAAATCCTGTGAACCTCATATAATGTTCGTGACCATTTAAATCCTTATGTGTGTTCTCTTTTTATGTTCACATATACATTATTATTAGTCCCAAAGGACGTTCTTTAGTCTTAATTTCCCTTTAACATAGGATTAAATTGTTGTTTGTTGGCCAATCAAATAATATTCATTTACGTGCCAAAAAATTATGTTAAACTTTTAAATAGGTAAATTACAGGTAGTTTAACTAATGTATCGAATAATATTATTTTGGTTGTGTTCATTGGTTCAACAGTTTACATTTTATTTTTGCCTCCTCATAAACCAAAGCACCAAGCTGTTAAAATTGGCGCTATCATGATAGTTTGTCAGGGCACAATTAATGACATTGTTTTAATATTGTTGGTTACAGTTCATGGGTGGTAGTAGTAGACAAGTGTCACCATGCTTGGTGGGCAAATACCTCTAAGTTCACAAAAGGGCTTGTCCAAAATCTCACAAAAATGGCGTATGACTATGAGCAAAGCAAAGATTACCTTTTCAAAATCATATTAATAGGTGACTCTGCAGTAGGAAAGTTGAATCAGCTATTAGAGATACAACAGGAATGAATTCCATCCAAATTTCAAAGCAACGATTAACGTAGAATTTTAGATGCAAACAATATAAATTAACAAGAAGGAGATCAAAGCACAAATTTGGGATCTTGATGGCCAGGAATGTTTCAGAGCCATTATGTTTGCATATTACAGGGGTTTAGTGGGGGTTCTAGTGGTCTACGATATAACCAGGTATCAGACTTTTGAAGACATCAGCCATTCGCTGGAAGAGCTCCATTATAAATATTAAATTTAGTGTTTTGATAGAGAAAATAAATTTTGCTTTAAGCAGGAGCAACAATGCAATCATACATCCAAAATGTTATCAATATTTAATTTTCAACTTGTTTAGGCAAAAAAATTTGCAGATTTTAGTAGCTAAAACTTATAAAGCTTTCCATTTCCACCAATTTTTAAACATGTAAATCTTGATATTTTCTTTAGGAATTTGTCTCTCTTAACGCGACTATTATTGTAGGGCATATTAATGTGGCTCTATCTATGCCACCACCAATTATTTTGCAAGGCCTAAAATCCTCAAGATTATGGGGCAACAATCACTTATTTATAGCTTCATTTAAAGCAACACGGTCCTATTGACCAAACACATAGAATTCACTGGTAATTTTACCTCAATTGCTCACCAGTGTTTGGATAAACTTCCTACCACAAACAACAAATTCACTTACAACTTTGATCGCCACACTCTTAACTATATCGTTGAAGATGGATTCAGTAAGAAAATTATTTTCTTTAACGCTTTTTAAATGTCTGTAAAACTATTTTCTTTAACGCTTTTTACATTTGACCTAAGATTTATTTCAAACAAATTAAGTTTTTCCATCTTTCTTGTGCTTCTCCCATCTCTCACATGCTTTCCCAGATCGCCAACCCCATAGATGTTCATCTCCTTTAAAAAGATGTCCTCTGTATGCACCATTGGTCTCCTAAAGGTGCACCCAAGGCATGCTAATTATTCCAATAAAAGTGTTGTCATCAATTGTAATGATTGCAAGGTGGGTCTGGTGGACAACTATTAAATCAGTTTGCTTCATTTTCATATTCATGGTGGTGGGCATGCAATGCATTGATATTAGGCATACTGAGTTTATTCCCATAAGGGGTTCTGATAATAGTAATAGTATGTATTTTTAATTGATTGCAGGATAGTCATGCTTAGAACTATGTATTTTCAATTTGTTTATACTATTGAACATTTTATTTTGAATTTGAAGCTATAAAATACTTTTCAAACACAACCTCTACTTCCCGTAGGGACTTGGTGCTTTGCACCCTTGTTTTAATGTGTGGTTGCATAATTTAATCTTGACAAATTGATTATGTGTTTTTTTGACATTATATCATGGAAGGCTAGTAAGTTTATTTTTGTTTGATTTTAAGTAATAAAAATTCATAAGATGACCAAATAATGTATTACTTGAAGTTCTAGTATTTGTATTTTGAAATAAAATTCCACAAATTATATTTGATTCTTAAGTGGTGCTAAAATGGCATCTAAGGATAAGAGTAAAGAACACTTGTAAAAAACCAACCTTTTCAAACCACCAAATACAGAGAGTTCCGCATGCAAATGGGAGTAATACTATAAAATATGCAGCACATATTAATTAACCCAAGTGAATTCAGAGTTGCTTCCACCATTAATTCACTTCACCTAATCATACAACTACTTTTTTCTTTCTTTATTTCTTTTTGGCGGGGTAGTGCAATAAGTATTTATTAAAAAAATATATGCAGAACAATCAAATACAAGTATTGAAAAGCATGTTTGTAATATGTTTTATCAAATTTTGGCAAAATAATAAATTAGTTGCATCTAAATAACAAACTTCTATGTAAAATCATAATGTTAAAGATATGTAATAAATGAGATAAATTGATTTGGAACTTGTTAAATTTGGAAATATATTAAATATGAAAAGTACAAAATAGAAATATGAACTTAACTAAAAAATTGAGATGCGTATTATTTCAAGATTAAGATTGATAGGGAGGCTATGTTAACTGAGTGTAGATCTAGAATAGGAGTTGCTAGATAATAGCGGGGAACACTACTATCCAAATAGGTTGGCCTTGTTTGGTAGGTACCAAAGATCTAAAATTTCTAGGGTAGTTTCTCTTCACCTTCCCCTATGTGTCATGTAGACTATGCAGGAGCTTTCAATCCAATACAAAAATGATGGTGTAACTCTTTCTTCACTTAAAACACTAGCTCAATGACATGGAAAATGAATGCAATCACATGATAAAAAGGGGTTAGTGGTTGAAGTTATGTTTGATTTCAATGCCCTTTATATTGAGCATTGTCTACATGCCAATACCCTAAAAAGGGATCAAACTCCATGTAATTCTTCCATGTTATGGTGGTGTGTGTGAAATATTGGTGCAAAATATTAAATGTTGGTGCAATCCTAGTGTGATTAAGTGTTTCAACTGTGACTTATAATCATAGAAGTGTATTCAAACTTTAGCTCAAGGTAATTAAGGTTGTATGTAATAATAATTGAGACAAAAAGGGAATTTTCTCTCATTGCGCAATTAGAATTATGGTGATTTTCATTGTGGAAGTATTTTGTGTGCAAAATGGTGTGAAATGTGGCTTTAAAACAATATTTTTGGAATTCTTTCTGATGGATATTGCTAAACTTGCAGGTTAAACCTTTGCATAAATTTAAATTTCAAAAAATAGTTGTTAACTGGGGGAAGGACATTATTAGTTGTTGCATACTGCCCTGTACTACTCGAGAATCTGAGAAATTCTAAAATTGACTATTTTATGGGTACTAGGACAATATTAGGGGAATTGGACAATAGTGGGGTGTACTAATGTCTAAAACTGATCTATGTGTGTTTTCTAGGTATATTATGTGATCTAATGTGTTAGGTATATATATATTTATATATTTGCATTCTATTGAGTGGGCTTAGTCTCTTAGACAAGCCATTGTATATTCCCCCTCTTTTGAGGTGAGTTGTTGAACTTGTGCAATAAGTTAACTAAAAAAAAAGTTATGTGATAGATGTTATGTAAAAGATGTAAATCTGAGTAATAATGATAACATGTGGAGGAGAATGACATCATCATATGTATATATCGAGCAAGATAGTAATGCGAGATATATGTATAAATGTGCATACAATAATGACATTGTCAAGATATATGTTAGCAGTAAATAATGTAGATAAATTATCTAAATAAAATATTGAAAGTTGATTCAAACTACTTGGGGATGAAAGTATGATCTTCATCATGGCATCGAAAGGGATGAGAGGATGCATGATGTCCATCATGAAATAAAAAACTAAACAAACAAGTACACCAGTGTCATGAAAATGATGCACACAAACAAAGAGTACACACAAAACACACCTAGAAGGCCAAGGGGCTACATATAAAGGACATGTTCAAACATCACTCACATGCATATAAACATATAGTGAAGGATTAGATCCACACACAAGGGTATGTTTAAATTTCCACAAGCCAAATAAATGATACACACAAGACATGAAGTAGGAAAGCAAACATGAAAAGCATGCATGAATACATGTAGTTGATCAACATAAGCAATTTATAACACTAGTAGATTTAGTAAATTAGGTAACCAGTAATATATCAATATGCTAGTAAGTGATCAATATCAACAAATGTTATGCCATTTAAATAACTAAGCTATGAACAATAAGGGATAGCCAAAGAAGGATAAAACATGAGTGTAAGATACCCTTAGTGAGCTTGTTGATGTATATACAAGTTATAGAAGACCTGTTTATGGTCTATATCTGAGAAATGATAGTCTATTCTTAGTGGGACAATAGCGATGGAATATGACAACAATAGGGTGTGTTATTATCTGAATATGGTGTTATTGTTGGATTGTAGTTTATGAGTCTAAGACAATGAAATAACATGCAACTAGGTCTAGGGATATAACCTGAATGCTCTACACTCAATCATGAACACTTGTGAAGTATATATAATATGAAATTTAATATAAATAAGTATTGAATAATTATACACAAATGAATTGATGTAAATGAACTAAAACATAAGCATGCATGGGTCGTGATTTTAATTTTTTCTAAAATATCTATTATTTTTGTATTTTTGCATATTTAAATTGATAAATAGAAATATGGATACTAACGGATGACTCCCTTAAGATATTTAACATAAATAGGTCTTGTATATAGCATAGGAAGGATGACCTCTCATGAGCGTAAAATATCATGTGACTGTGAAGTATATGTATCATCGGGATCATACATACCTTCTGCATTGTAATCATCATGGGCATAATCATCTTCTTGATTTTGAAGTTTTGAGATGCCATTATGATCATCTTGTGTAAATGTGTATGAATAAATAACTATCCCATATTGTTGCATTGACCTTTTTTATTTTTATTTTGCCATATATATTGTGTCATGTGCCTTTAGTGATATGTCATTACTTGTATGTGTTTATATACCAACTCAAGATATGCTTTCGTTTTGTTTCTCTTGCTCTAAAGAGGTTCCATCTTCTCTTGGAACTATAATAGTTGCACTTTCATGTTCAAATGTGACATGGTTATGATTTACCCATTTTTTTCCCATTGCTTTTAACCAGGATCTTCCTAATTTAACATTATATTGGGCCAAACTAAGACATACGTGAAATACTGTTGAACATGTTTTTGTACCAACTATGAAAGGTAGCTCAATAGATTTGTTAAATGATTTAGATTTAGTAAAAATTCATAAATGTTCTATATTATATCCGAAAAAAGGTAAGACTGTTATGTTACAAACATTCATTTCAATAGTGTTATTTATCACAACATTTGTACATTGCTTGCCATCTATGAGAGGGTTAAGAATCAAAGGCTCTAGAAATGATGAGCAATTTTGATTTGACTCCTTTGAAACCACACTCGTAACATTGGCTTTTTTAGGCATCTCTTGTTTTAGAAAGTCTTTTGTTATAAACCCTTTTTTAAGAATGAATTTTTGCTTATCTTGATTTTGTTTTTGTAATTTACGTTCTTTCTCTCTTTTGTAACATTGCTTTTGTGATACATTCCTTTTGTGATTATTATTTTTCATCTCATGATTTTTGTAATCTTGTTTGTTCTAATTTTTCCTTTTGAACCTTTTCTTACTATGGATTGTCCTTGGGTATACATATTGATTCTCTTTGTTATTTTTGTATTAATAATGATTTTACCACTTTTTTTACTTGGATTTATCCCACTATGGGTTGCTTGATTGATGTATCTATTGTAAGGTCAACACTATCAATTATATTTTGTATTTTGTCCTTCAAAGCCAAACAATGATTTGAATGATGCTTGTGCATTATATGATATGCAGAATAGTATTTTGATCTCATTAAAGGATGTATAGGAGGAAGTTTGATCAATTTATTTCTAAGCATTTTTCTTAAAATCTCACTTAAACTCTTATTATCTTTTTGCATACTTTTTGAATCATTTATTGTATATGTATTCTATTTTAGATTCTTATTTTGATATGAAGTATTGTTAGACATAACATTTTTAGATGAAGATATGAATGCATGATTAACACTAGCACATTACAGATTCTTGGCATATGTGAGCTAGTTTTTTAATGATGTGATTTTTGAACTAAAATACTACTTTTTTAAAAAAAACTCTTCTATTATCCTTTCCATATTTAAGGGCTTCACAAGCACAAACTCTAAGTACTTCAAATTGAATATTTATATACACACCATCAAGAGGAGATATGAGAGGTGGAGGGATTTGAGGAAGGATATGTTGGTTAACTTATTTTGGCACTATAGGATGGGCTACCTTACCTCTTGGGATAGTGATAACATGGCCCTCGTTAGAGGGAAAGTAGTTATCACAACCTTTAATATTAGGAGGAAGAGATTATTTATCAGCCATTTTAAATTTTATAAATACTAAAAGGAGAACAAGAGAGGAAAAACATATGAATGCTAACAAGTACTCAAACATGATTAAAAAATTAGAATGTTAGATTTTAAACCCTAACATAAAATTTAGAAGTAAAAACCCTAGGAAAATCTAGGGCTTGCAATATTTAATCAATAGACGAGTTCACCATTATGTTTTATAAAATTTTGGCAAAATAATGAATTAGTTATTTATATATAGCAAAGTATTGTGTAAAATCACAACGTTGTAAATATGTAATGAATGATACAAATTGATTTGGAACTTGCTAAATCTGAAAATATACTAAATATGGAAGGTACAAAAGAGAAATATGAACTTAGTTATAAAAATGAGATGCAAACTATTTTTAGATTTAAGATTAACAGGGAGGTTGTGTTGACTGAGTGTGGATCTAGAACAAGAGTTGGTAGGGCTCTTGGACAATAATAGGGAGTGCTAATATCTAAATAGGGTGGACTTGTTAAGGAAGCAGTAGAGATTTGAAATTTTTAGGGTAGGTTTTCCTTCACTTGTGTGTTCTGTAGACTATGCATAAACTTTTGATCTGATGCAAAAATCACTATGTAACTCTTTCTTCACTTAAAACCCTAGTTCAATGACATAGGAAGATGAATGCAATCATGAAATAAAAATAGGTTAGCATTTGAAGTTGTACTTGACCTCAACACCCCCTTTGTTAAACATTGCCTACATACTAATACTCTGAAGAGGGATCAAACTCCATGTAGTTCTCCCATACTATAGTGGTGTGTGTGAAAGACTGGTATAAAATGATAAATGATGGTGCAATCCTAGTGTGGTTTGACTTGTGAACTTAGAAATGTATTCATACTTTAACTCAGGGCTATTAGGGTTGTATGTAATCAAAATTGAGTGAAATAGAGAATTTTCTCTTAATGGAAAATTATAATTATGGTTCTTTTCAACATGGAATCCTCTTGTGTGCAAAATGGTTTGAAATGTGGCTTTATAGTGGTTTTTTGGAATTATTTTAGATGGGGCTTACTAAACTTACAGGCTGACTCTTTTCAATAATTTTAATCATGGAAAATAGTTATTAGTTGGCAGGAGGATAGTGCTAGTAGAAGTGCATAATAGCAGTGAGTGTTATTGTCCAAATAGGGTGTTATTGTCTTAATAGGCAAAACTACTAAATTGAAGGTGTGTGTTAGTCTGATAATGAACTTAGGCTACTTAGGAGTTTGGATAGAGACATTATGGGGTCATGGGTTTGCTTAGAATAATGGGTCTTCTACGCAAAAGGTGAAGGAAAATGGTCAAAAGGCCTTAGAATAGGTCATAAGATAACTGTGTAAAAAGGGTGATTACAAGTGCATTATTTTAGCTTAAATGTTAATTTATGTGTCTACATAATCATAATACCAGAAAGACTAAATAATTACAAAAATGGCTCAAAATCAACCCCTTTTAGAGCAAATAAGGATATCTATTATAACCTATAATAGAGATACAACACATATTATTTGGCACACATTCAAAGAAGACTCTAGATAACATATTTAATTATCATACTAAAGTACTCTAGTTTGAAGAAGGTCAATAAATCAGGATTATCAAACAACATATAAGTTTGTGGCTACTCTTTTAATGAGAAATGCACCCAATCGTAGCTCGTTGACTCAATCAAACTCCTTGAAAAAATTCCCTAATGGCATTGGTTAGTTTGATGTAAAAAACCCATCTTTGCTAAAATTATTTAGAATAATCACAAGCATGTTTTCTATTATAGAAAACCCTAATTACAAGTTATATAGATAACTATTCCAAATCAAACCACAATCCATTGCAAACTATATAAAACTAATAATACATAATCTACCATATTGTAGACCATCTTTTAGGGCCCTATAAATAGTTATTCCCATCAATTAACATTAGCATTAATTATGAAAGGTAGGGAAGCTTGGGACACCTATGTGGATGGAAGGTATTATACCAGCACTTCTAAAGAGAATAAGTACTTATTATTTTCTTAGGATGCTCAATAAAGGAGGAACCATCCTCATTTGGTTGCTTATTCCAAAGCACATGTAATCTCAATGAGAGTGGGCTTCGAACCTCTTCCCCCTCTAAAATTTTATTCTAATGGGAACACCAACTGTTCCATAACTTGAAAGTATGATGATACCAAGATACCTTGAAATGGATAGAACACTTGAAATATCAATATCAATGGACACAAAGGCATCTAGTTTATAGTTGTTTAACACCTTATGATCAATTCCATTTTTTTAAGCATGTGATCCATCTTGAGGGCTTTTTCATATTTTTGTGCTTTCAAACAAGATGTGTTCTGAGACCTAAGGAATACCTCTTGTCCATACCAAAAACAAATCTCATAGGAAAATCATATATAATCATGTTAGAGAGATATACTATCTCTAAACATTTTAAAATAGAAATCAATCCATACATAAATTGATGTTACAAAGATATACTACCTCCATAACATGTTATGTATTGAATGAAATGATGTCAACTAATGTGTGAATAAGAGACTACAGGAGCTCTGAAGGGTAGGTATTCAAATCATGTTTAAACTCGTAATCTAGCACAATTTCCTTATTGTTGACTCATATATTCAAAAATTACTGAAAAATGTGACTTTCCACTAAGTTTCCCCTTTTTCATAAAAATTAGACATCAACAAAAGTTATGAAATTTTCCAAGTCCCTACACACATTTGTAGTTTTCTAGAGCACTTATAACTAAAGATGTTTTAATAAATTAAATATATTGTTGTTCAACAAAGACATAATTTAATAACAAACTCACAACCAATATGCCATACACAATGCAAAAAATTCAAACCAACGCATTCATTCTGTTGAATGTTTTTGCTTCTTCAAATTCTTCTTCTCATTCACCTTAATAAAAATTGGTCTAACACAATATATTTATAAAATAGAATGTGAATATGTTTTTTCATAAATAAATAGATTATTCTAAATTTATCTAAAAGATAAAAATAAGAACCCACTTGCTTGGAAACAAAGTAATCTTATCTATAGCCATCACATAGTTTTATTCTTCTAAAATTACCCTAAAGACACTAAGAAATTACATGGATTTATCTATTCTAAAATTAGCGCTCAACAACACTTAACAACATTCTCCTCCTTGATGTTGAGCGGACTAACAACTTGATCTTGGAGTTTTAAAAACTAAACTTTTGCAATGACTTTATTAAATATATCTACAAGTTGTTCTTGGGTGTTTATATACTTCAATTTCACCTCTTTCTTTTGAACCAAATTTCAAATATAGTGTTACTTCAAATCAAAATGATTTGACCTATTTCGATGGATTAGATTCTTGGCCAATTTAATAACACTCACATTATCCTAAAAAAAACATTATCAGTTGACTTTGTTTCTCCCAATTTATTCTAAATTTTTTCAGAGTCATAATGCATGTTGAAGTGACAACGTTAAACTTTTCTTTTGTAGATGAAAGGGCACTTAAACTTTGCTTTTTTTATTTCCATGTAACCAAACCCGAACCAAGTGAAAAACAATTTCTATATTTTGAATTTTGGTCATCCAAACTACCTCCTCGATCAAAATCACTAAAACCAACAAGTTTAAAAAAATTAGTGGCATAATAATGAATACCGAAATTGATAACTTACCTTTCACATATCTCAAAATCGTTTTGGTTGCCTTCATATAAATTCTAGATGGCTTGGCCATATACCTCAAAATAAGAGAAACTAAATAAGCAATATTTTGTCTTGTGTGAATTAGAAATAGTAAACTTCTAACTATACTTTTATAAGTTTTCTCATCAACTGTTTTAGCACCATCTTCTCTACATATATAACTCCATGAGCAGTTTGAATATAGATTGGTTTACAATCAACCATACTAAATTTCTTCAACATATCATTTGCATACTTTGTTTAACAAATGAAAATTTCATCCTTACTTTGATGAGCCTCCATCCCTATGAAGTATTACATGAGACCTAGATATTTCATTTCAAATTAATGCATCATAGCAATTTTGAATTCATCCTTCATCTTGGAACTATTAAGAGCATATACAAAAAGTAATCAACATACAAACTTACAATAAGGATATCATTATCTTCTTACTTGTAGTAAAGAGTAGGCTCACTTTTACTTATTTTGAATCCATTATGTTGAAAATATCCATCAATTTGGGCATACCATGCTCTTGGTGTTTGCTTGAGGCCATATAAATAATTCTTCAACATGTAGACTTGGACTTATTTACCTTGTTCTACAAAACATTATGGTTGCTATACATAGAATTCTTCTTCTAAGTACCCATTCAAAAAGGCACTTTTCACATCTATGTGATGTATGCTCTATTTCTTTTGAGCTACTAGTGAAATCACCATTCTAATGGTCTCTTGGATTGCAACTGGTGCAAATATATCTTCATAATATATGATATATCTTTGAGTGAATCTTTTTGCAACTAGACATGCCTTTTTTCTTTCAAGACTACCATCACTATTATATTTAGTCTTGTAAACCCATTAAGTACCAATACACTTCTTGTCATGTGGAAGCACTACAAATTACCAAATATCAAATGTTCCTAGGAATGGAATCCGTTTCTTCTTGCATTGTATGCACCCAAACATCATTAGTACTTGCATCTTCAAAACACGAAGGTTCAAAATCAGATTGTGTAAATAAAGCATAATTTACCATCTCGCCTCTTGGACATTATTCATGTGCTTGAGTTCTTGTACTCTATTAAATTTCACTCAGGCTTCTTACCTTCCTTGAAGAACTAGGACTTAAAGTTAGACTTTCACATAGAATACAAGTATTAGATGAGGGGTTGCTTGGTGGACTTGTAGCACTTGGAGCTGAAGTAGTAGTGGGTTTCTAATCAATAATATCATCAAAAATACCATCATTATTAATATATTTAGACTTGTCAATATGGCCTTTATCTTTTTCATGACCATACATTCCCCTTGCATAAAAAATAACATTTATTGACACAATAATGTTGTTAATGAGAGGATTATAAAGCCTTTAAGCTTTTTTTAGTTCATTTTATCCAAAAAATACAAGGCTCACTCTTTGGATCTAACTTCTTTATTTTTTGATAAGCTACATGAACATTAGCTAAACAACTAAAAACTTTGAAATATTTGACATTAGCTTTATTTTCATACCATGCTTCATATGGAATAATCTTGTCAAGTGCACTATTGGGACTCTGATTGAGATTATATACTACTATAACAACTACATCACCCCAAAATGAGTTATTCAATCCCTTTGTTTTTAACATGCTCCTTGCCATTTCAACCACAACATGATTATTCCTTTGAGCTACACCATTTTGTTGAGGAGTGAAGGCATTTATGAGTTTCCTTTCGATACCTTTCAAATCACAATAATCCATAAAAGCTTTTGAACTAATTTGACTTCCATAGTCAGTCCTCAAGCACTTTATTTTGTAACCACTTTCATTTTCTACAAGGGATTTAAACCTCTTAAATGTATTAAATGTTTGAATTTTCTACTTCAAAAAACAAACCTAATATTTTATTGAAAAATCATCAATATAAACATGGAACTTGATGGTAACATGAAATCAAGTCAATCTTGGTGAAGTATTATGTGCCTCAGAGCTGGTCCAAAATGTTGTCAATGCATGGCAGTGGGTACTAATTCTTCATCATTATTTTGTTGAGTGTGTGATAGTCTATGTAAAGGTTCAAGGAATCATCCTTTTGGGTGCAAGGACTATCAAACTCCTACAAGGAGAAAATTTAGGCTTAATCTTACCCTAATCAAAGATATCTTATATCTGACACTAGATTTCATCATTCTCCCAAACCTATATGCGATATAGTAGACTATTTAGAAGAGAGGATCTAGGAACCAAATTGATGTGGTGCTTTACTATACAGTGTATTAGAAGGCCTTTAGGCTCTATGAATACTTCACTACGATATGGTTGTTACAATCTTGTGCAAATGGTGTGTGCTATCAGAGTATACTTCATCTTTTACACAGGTGTATCAGGACAAACCATGAGAAACATAAACTTCTACACATACGAGACATGTTTGTGACATTGCTTGGTAGAGAAAAATTTGAATTTGGTCATGGGCACTGACCCAAAGAGGTTGTAAAAGCAATCTTGTACATGAGTAGTCCAACATTGTGGCTTGGATTGATATGTAGCTTCTTGATCCTATAAATATGTTTTCCCTAGTAAGATATCACAGACATCTAGAGGTGTGATGTCACGAGTGACGTTATCCTCCATAGGCTTAAATTTCTACTAAAAAGTGAATTATCACTAGACCTGTATATCTTTCCCCTATTGCAGCCACCCTAGAGAATCTAGGTTGGGATGCACAGTAGTGGAAAGATAAAGGCATTGAGATATGGATTGCATAATGATGTTAGCCTAATTGCCACTGACATGAAGAGGCTAACCCTTCACCTATAACTTGGTATAGAAGAGATATCTATACTCCTCAGAGATGTTGATTAAAGTGGTGTTGGTGCTTAGACAAGAGGCATCTAGATCAGTGTTGTCTATTAACATGGGTTTTTATGTAGACTTTGTAAGTAAGGTTTGTTGTGCACAACATTTAATATGATCTTGAGTGGATGAGTGATGGTTTTGGCATAACTTATCACCAGACCTATTTTTGCCTTTATTTTAAGTAGAAGGTATAAGAGCCTTTGATTATTGAGTAATATTCTTGGGTTATTCATCTTTGCGATAAGTGTTTTACTTTTATGTATAAGGTTATAATGTAGAGTTGTGCGAGCATTGGCCCTTGTGCATTGTGTTAGATGAAAGGTAGAATGATGCTTCATCTTTGCCTTGGATTCAATCTTGGTGACATTATGATATGCTTGCCCTAAAGTGTTAGAATTTAAGAACTCCATCTTTATACAAATATAAGGTGAGAATTCATTGATGTACTTCAACACCTTATGTTGTTCACTCAAATTCTCTCATAGACATGCAAAGTAGTTATGGAATATGTTGATTTAATACTTCATTGACTGATCCTTACGTTGAATTAGTTGTTAGAACTTGATGTATTCATATTTAAAGTGTCAGATAGGGTAGTATTCCTCCATCACATCATCAAAAATCTTTCATGATTTATTGGACTGCACTCTTGTGCACATTGTGCACTAAAGGTCTCCCACTAGTGAACAAATGGAATGGACATATTCAATATTTCAAAGGTGATATTCTTAATATTGGTGAAGCAGTTGACTGAGAAGTATGCCTTAAGTTATCAAATCTAGGCATCCAATGCTTTGGCATTGATCTTACCTCCAAATAGAGGGATGTCAAGATTGACTTGTACTTTAAAGGGGTTTTGCTACTGAAACTACTATTGAGCATACTGTGGAGGTTGAGTTGTATCATCAACTTATGGAATTAGCCAAAAAGTGCAGTGTATTGTACCTCAAGTGTATTTTAAATAAGCCTTTAAACCTTTAGGTCTAGCTTTGGTTGATTTTAGGTGTCAACCATCTTGATTTTACTATGGTGTTCTTCTAGATATTTTGAAATAGAACTGATTGACAGACCTTCTTTCTCAAGTTTCACTCACATGTTTATAGGCATAGAAAAGTTTAGAGCTACTAACTCTAATACCAATGATCTACACCATGAGGCCCAAGACCAAGTGTGTAGGGAACAACCAAGTTTGGCTATGTAGATTGAATGAATAGAGATGTATTAAGACATAATAATCAAAACACATTTAATTAAGTGAAAGTATTACTTGTAATAAATGCAACTTCTATTCAGTAGTAGAGAATAGGGAAAATTGTACAATGTGTTCCACCTCATGTGTTATAAAATATATATGTGGAGCATGTTATCTATGTTACGATTGTGTATGATGTTTACCCTTGGTTAGATGCATATGTTACATATTTAACATGAAATATAAAAGAGCAATTACAATCATTATTTATTGTAAAGAAGACGACTAATAATTTTTTCATCTTCCTTACTAGATGATAGTTGAACTTCTAGGTTGGTGGTGACTAATGGTCCAACTAACAAGATTCATGACTAGAGAGTGCCCCCTGACAAGCCACATAGTTGGATTAGGCTGACACATGGATGTGCTAAAGCGAGGATAAATATAGGCATGTGAGCCTATGATTGAATACCAGGATAGTGTATAAAGTTGTGAGTTGGGAGAAAAAGTCTGTGAACAAGTGTAGGACTTATGAACAAGAGTGTAATCAAGTTTTGTGTAGAGGAATGCACAAGAGTGCACATAATGTGTGAGCTTTATGTAGATAAACAAGCAAGGAGCTTATTATAGTATGTAGGAGCTACACACAGATCAAATAATAAAGCACCAAGGTGGAAATATACCAATTCCAATCTTTCTACCGTTTGGGAGACGCTATAACCCTGATTTTGTGTAAGGTATAATTAGGGGTAGCCATATGAATCTTAGAAATTGACTCAAAGTAATGAGCATTCAATCTAAATTTTATTTTTAGTTCAAGCCAACTAAGCTGAGATCTAGATAATTTATCAAAGATATCACCTAGAACTCTAATACCTCTACAAAAAAGTTGAAGAGCTTTGAGTCTAAGAAATTATGCCAAAGGTCTCTCATTTAAGGTGATCATTGGAGACCACTAGATAGAGTGAGTGTTGATAGAAAGACTAAGATGAAAACCATCCCTTTTCCATATTAATTAAGGCTTAATAGTTTCACAAGCCTTTTATATTCTCTTGACCATAAAAGTGTTTGTAATTTTAACTTGGGCCAGGGTAATGAGCAGATTCTAGAACCCAACATTCCAGCAAACATTCTTGTCATAGGGACATTTGAAATAAATATGGTTATTGAGGGAAATTTATAATCATCCTACCCTTCGATAGCTCTAACAACCCACTTGGCATAAAAATTGAGCTCATATTTAGCAATATCAATGAGACATAACCCTCTAACTTCTCTAGGCTAACACCAAATACCTTAGACACTCAATGAAAGATTTTGTTGCCTTCAGATTTGGTCCATAGAAACTCTCTAAGTGAAATTTCCATATTTTTTTAGGTTGCTTTGGAAGGAGCCTGACAAGAGGAGTAGTAAACATGGGTGGTTGCAAAGACTTTGGAGAAAATATAGAATTTTCTAGCTAGAAAGAGGGTTTTGGTAATTTAGTAGGATAACTTATTTTCCACACTAAGAATAACATAGTTCCATAGCTCCACTTGGGAGGCCTAAAAATCAAAAGGAATACCCAAGATTTTAAACATCTCTCCATGGGAAATCCACTTCCATTGGTAACCCTAGAGTTAGCTAGGTATATTACCATATATTTGTCTCAAACATTACATCTTAGCCCATTAAATGTTGAAGCTAGAGGCCAGACAAAGGTTTGTAGGCATTTCATATCATTCTTGACAACTTATTATTCCTCATGAAGAGTAAGAAAGGATTCGTCAACAAAATGCCCATTTATGATCTGAATGTGAGGTGCCATGGGAGATTGATTCCTTTAACAAGGCCTCTAGAAGCACAATATACTAATAGATAGCCAAAACCCTCGGTGACCAAAATATATGGAGAAGGTGGAAAAGGGAAAAACTATTTGATAGTGCAAAAAATACCAAGACTCTTAGATTGGTGACCATTAATAGTGAGACAAATTGAGGCATCAGAAAAGAGGGTTTAAACATAGTGAATGAACATAGAGCTGAACCCCAAAGCTTGTAGCATGGCAAAAATAAAGTGCCATTCAATCCTCTCATATGTTTTTTCAAAGTTTATTTTGATGAATATGAACCTTTGTTGGGAGACCCAAGACCACTCCATCCCTTCCCACACCGCTATCATGTTGTCCATAATATTTCTTCTTTGAATGAAACTAGTTTGCTCTGGCCTAAAAAAGAGGGGGAGGGGATACCTAATTCTAAGCACCAAAGCTTTAGTAATTATCTTGTATGAGACATTCTAGAGGGTAATAGGTCTCTAGTTGGTAATAACTTTAGAGTCCCTAGCTTTAGGGATGAGCTTGATGTTACCTTGATTAACGAGTTTTCCCAATGAACCCTTGGCCATAGCTTCCAAGTAAAATTTGTATAGATCTAGTTCCACATAGTCCCAAAGAATTTGGTAAAACTCACAAGGAAAGCCATCAATGTCTGGGGCTTTATCTTAAGCCATACCAATGATAACTTGGTGGCGGTCCTCGAGATAAATGTGTTTATCACATGCCAATTTTTGGGTAGGTGAGAGCCTAAAATGAACAACATGTAAGAATTTACTCAGTTCCATTTATTGGGCATCAAAAAAAGTCTGATCTTGAAATAATTGGTTATAGTGCTTAACAAAAGCTTACAAGATGTATAGGATATGAGTAATGCAGTCACTATATTCCTTAATATATTTGATTGCCATCACTGAGTGATGGGTTCTTAATTTATTAAATAATTATTTAGAGACTCGGTCCCCAATTTTAAGCCAATAGATGTGAACTCTAATTTGAGCTTCCTAGGCTTGGTGAAGGTCTTCCAGTTGGACCTAATGTCATAGTTCTGCCATTCTATTTTGAAATACCCCATCTTAAGGAGCCTATTCTAACTCCTAAGAGAGGTGGTTGAATTATCTCATAGAGGTTGAGTTTGTTATATTTTGATTCATAGCTAACTATTTTCCAAAAAAGGAAGAAGGTGGTGGTATGAGTGATAGTTGCCTCCCACCAATAAATCCACCCTGTGTCTCTATAAGGTTAAGGGACCAGGTTCCACAGTCACCTACTATGGGCAAGGGCCAGAGCATGTTACAGATGGGAAGTGTTAAGATAGAACTAGTTATTATCATTCTTGACCAAAGGAGTAGATCATTCAACATAAATGTTGATGGGTTAGTGGTTAAATAGGAGGGCATATAGAATCACATTGATAGGTCTATCATACTTATCGATAAAGGATAAAATATTATGGTTGGAAAATAGATACCTATCAATCCTTTTCAGGACTCTTTTATTACCTTGGGTAAAATTAGACCAGGTGAACCAAGGTGCGGGAGAGGAAGACCTATGGTGATGGTTTAGGTCATAAATACCCAATTTGTTATGTATATAGAACTAAGCTTCCCTCTCCCTATCACACCATCTCATGGGTGTGATTCATTCTTTATCCTTAGGTGATCGTGTCACATTGAAAACTCCTCCAAGGGTTTAGTGGGCCATAAGTAGGTGCTGTATAATCCATCACCAAAGGGTGGTTTGCTTGATGACATCATTGGAAGCAAAAATATTGACAAGACCAAGGGTTTGCCCGTCAAAGTTAAAAACCATCCAAAGCACATAGTTAGATGGGCCCACACCCCACTCCATAACAAATTAGGCATAGACTGGTGCAATTATTATGATGACACTACCATGTCCTACATTATGTGCAATCATATGACAAGTAACATTCAGCTAGATGATTTTAGATACCATTTGCAGATTAAAACCATTACCCTTAACCCCCTACAGACATAAGATGTGCATATCTACAAATTTATGAGAATTGTCTAGAACTGGGTTCTTATAGATTGAGTCAGTTAAACCACAGACATTCTAAGAGAACATATTCATTGGAAATTATTGAGGTTCATGGTTTCACCCTCTTGGCCTTCTAACACTACAAAGCAATTGCTTAGGAATTGTTGTTATTAGATTTTGGTTAGAAAGTCTGCAAGCACAATAGGTTGTCATTTAGTGTGTATTAATGCCTCCTCATCACTGTCAAGAGAAAGACTCAATGAATGTTAAGTCACTTGATAATGTGAAGATAGAGGCATATATCATGTTTGGGGAACCAGAATAAGAGCCATATGTAATTGTGTGCTTTGTGTTTGAAAGAGATAGATTCTATTAGACGATGATTCTTGGGGTTTTAAAATCAAATTAATATCTTGAGGAACATTTATCATGAACAGATTAGGGTTTGGAAAATAAACTTGAGATGGGATCACCGTTAACAGGGTGATAGTATTAGTGAAGGTGGAATGCTTGGGGTTGATGATAGGGGATTTGGGGTTGTGATTAATTGGATTATTCCTTTTACACAACACCTGTTATCCATCATTAGCTCCCATAGATGGGCAGGTGGTTTATGACATGGTTTTGGATGGAGGGTTTGAAGTAACCATGAGGGGGTAGTCCTTAATTATATGGTATGAGGCATGGCACCTAAAATAGGTATTGGAAAGATTTATATATTAGAATCTTTGGGTAAACCTATTGACATAATGGATTGTACCTTGTGAAGGGAGGCTCAGCTCTCTTCATCCACATGACACAATGGAGACATCTCTCTTGCTGTGGGTGGCAAATGTGAGGGATGAATCTCTAGATTAGGGGTTAGCTCCCCTTGATGCAACTTGAGGCCCTAAATTTCTTGCTGCTAACAATGGGGGGATGAAAAGGGAGATAAATACTAGAAATTAGAACCTAAGCTAAAGCGGTGATGCACCAAAATGGTTGGTCTACTCAACTTTGACATACACTTTACACCAAGAACAAGCTAATATACACTATCATTCAAGACAAGAAACTCTTCTGCATCAGTGTTTCAACAGGGGGTCTTATGGAGATATAGGGAGGAAGAACTACCATAGGTGTTCTAAGACACACTATGGTAGCTTGTTCACATGTGCCTATACTCTGTTGTGGACACTTCTTGCTGACCTGCAAAATAAGAACTCACAATACACTAGACATGCTAGAATCATTCTGTGAAAGCATGAAAGGAAATGACTTAACACAAGACAAAACCATAGGCATATGAAAAAGTCCAAACTCAAATGGAGCTAAAAATGCTATGTCTTGATTCAAGGTAAATTCCTGTAGGGCTTTGCCATCAAGCTGAGAGATCTCTTCTCAAAATGAGAAGTTATAATTATATAGACCAAGATGCTGATAGAACAAGGAAAGGAGACCCATACTAGAGTCAAACACTTCTGAGACAAGAGACCATGATGCTATCATATTCTTCAAACTACGTATGGGAGAGTCATGTTGTAGATGTCCAAACCACCACTTATGTTGTCCTTGGGTTGCAAAAGCATGGGATACTCCTTATAGCAACTGACAAAGCCATCCCCAAGTTGTTATGGCTAGACCATGCTCTCTTCAATGCTAGGTGCAACTGGTTGTGCATTAATGGTGAAGCATGAAAACATGGGTTGCTCTCCTCTATAGTTTGAAAACCAATCTATTTTATTAGTTTTCGATAGATATATTTCACCATAAGTATTAATTCTCCTTGCTGAGTTATCTATGCCACTTGTCTTGGTCTGAGTGGTCATTGATTCTACCTTTTGACCTTGTTGGTTGCTAGAACTGTTCTACACTTTGTCTTTTTTTGCTCTTTACTTTGATTGTGTTTTGTCTCTTCCTTGCCTTCTCCTTTGCCTTGGCTTATTCTTGGCTTGTCTTGTCTTTGACTTATTGGGATTTTATGTTCTCAGTGATCTCGACTCCTTTGTTTCAAGATTTTTTCCATGCTTTCCTTCAAACAAAATGTCTGAAGGAATTCCTTCAAACATTTTGTTCCAAAGAATTCTATCTTTTGATTGCTTCTTTTCTCGAAGGGTACGTGCCCGTCGTGCCTTTTGTCTTCATTCTTCACTTTCTCAAGGTGCCCTCTGCAAGGGTACTTTGTGCCTCAAAATTCCCCTTTAGAACTTTTGATTTGGTCTTGCCACTGACCAAGGTGCCCTTCACAAGGACACTTTGAGTCCAAAGTTGCCTTTTGGAAGAATTTTAAGGGTCCTGTGCACTACCTAAGTACCCTCTGCAAGGGTACATACCCTTCAAGAATCTTGCAAATGACCCTTCAAAAAAGTGAAGAGGTCCTCTTGTCGATGAAAATCCCTCTGCAAGGTCCATTCTACCTCAAACATACCCTTCAACCTTTCTTCAATTGTCCTTCAAATAAGTGAAAGTCCACTTCCTTTGCTTGGTGTCCTCCGAAGAAATTTGTTGCCTTGGCGAGCATGCTAGACCAAATCGGGTTCTTCAACGTAAATAACTCATGAAGCTTTCAAGTAAAAGCACTTTGAAAACCCGATTCCTTCTTGATAGACCATCTCAGACTTCCTAAGAGCTTCTACTTCGAGTTTCACATCAACTTCAACTGATAAGGCAAATAAGTAAAGACTCTTGCAAAGTCTGAATAACACTATAAGGACCAAATTGGGTTTATTAAGCAACTCGACTTATGAAGACCAAATAAAGTTTTGCAAGTGACTTAGATTATGAAAATTTCATAAGTTAAGTTGTTTGTAAAACCCAAAATGCACTACTATGGGTGAAGTAACTGCACTTGACAAACCTGAAATGCACTTGGCTAAGCAAAATGACAAAACATTTGGCTTTTTCATAGAACAGGTCTGACAAGGGGTATTTTACATAAGGCAGTTAAGGGATGACTTAGCCAAATCATGGATGTGAAAGACTCTTTGCAAAGAAAAATGAGAGGGTGCCCAATTTTGGCATACAAGACCAACAATTGGTCATTAAAACCATTGCTCACTAATTTGTATATCAATGCTTTTACGAAGGTCTTGTGCAAGGATAACCTCAACATACACGTTTCATTGAGGGTGGGTGAAAAAAATGGGCAATTTAAAAGCATACAAAATGACAATAATTTCACCAATTGTTCTAAAAAATACTAAAAATACATACTTAATTCAGGGAATTCAATCTAGACATAGATCTTAATTTTGGATTTGTCTGAGACAAGAAAGTCATGAGTCTAGGGGAAAAGACAAGTAGCGAGCTTTTCACATAACATGGGTCATGTTTATGAATAGTGACACATTATTCAAGGATTTTAGCCTAAAAATGAAAAATTCCTTGGTCATATTTTGAATCTCCACAAGCTTAATACCATGAGGGTGTCAGTTAGTCTATACCTAGCTGCAAATCATGGATTCAGTAACAATAGGACCCAAAAAATATCCAATAAGGGTATGGGTATTGAGCAAGTTACAAGCACTATAAAAAGTTGGTAAATTAAGAAAAATGTTGAGAGGAGACCTGAGCAAGAAGTACATTACCTCATGAAAAAATTTGGGAATAAACTTATGAGCTTGCTTCAATGCCATGGTTGTTTCCTCTAGGTTGAGATGCATCTAATGATGTGGGATCCTAAGAGCGGCCCATTAAGTAATGAAATTTCCAAAAGAGTGGAACCCAAGGCTTGAGTCAATTAATGTAATTAAAGTCAACAAGATAGTCCCACAGAGTTGAGAAGAATAACGACAATATGATGAAAACCTAAAGGTTAAACCAACATGAAAAATGTTCAAGCTATCTACATTTTTATATTTTGAGCTAGTATCCCTGAGAGATAGAGATTCCTTAGAATACTAAACCTCCTTTCTTATTTGTATAATATGTTGGAGGGTAAGCATGACGGCTAATCTAGAACACAATCTTGTAATTTATATTATGGAATCCATAGTATTTTATTGTATTGTATTCATCATGTGATGAGGGCCATTGTTCCTCCTCCACATGTGAACTTCATTAAAATATTGGTAGCCATTCTAACTTGAAATATGTGTTTATTGCTTTAATAGTTTACAAGTATTATGATGCAATAGTGGGTGAAAATCTTGAGGTTGCTTCTTCATAGATCCTGAAACATTTATTAAGTTTACCCCTAATGGGCCCTCCACCATGTTCTAACATAGCATTAGATCTTTCATAAGCTTCACTTCATTGCATTTTTGATTTCCATCTACGTGAGTGCAAGGTCAAGAAGGATCAATAGGGAGCCTTAAGTGACAATTAGATTTCATAAAAATAGAATACCTCAACTTGAAGGGACGATTTTAGGGTCATATTCAAAAAACTTCAACATAGTGTATAAAGAAAAGCTGTAACATTTGAAATTTAGTTTATGAACTTAAAATTTATCTTTCACTTAAATCATTTTCTATAGATGAATATTTCCAATTTCAATGTAGAAATTGAACACATGTTTGCCAAACCTTTTTTTGAAATAAATAATTGAATTTTTTCATATTTGTTTTGGATATGTGGAGGACATGATGGATTTTTCTATAGTTTTTTAGTATTTTTTATAAATACATTTTTAATTAATTATTTAATTGAGCACTTACAAAAAACTGAACTTCATTTGTCCATCAAGATAAAATGAGCAAACACTATTATTTTTTATTTTTTAAGATTTTAGTTAGTGAAGTATAGAATATTGTGGTAATTTTAATTTTAATAAATAGAGATTGAGTCAAAAGTTATTAACAATTTTAAATGTGTGTATATATTGACAACTAGGACCCACTTAAGGAAAAATATCAATATTAATTAGTAGATGAAATTATTTTTTTTTTAAAAATTCTAAAGACAATCTACTTCACAAAAGCCATACATATAATTTTTATGTTGTCCATGGGTGAATAAAAATAGTAAGGCTCAAATACACCTGCTTAAAACCAAGGCAAACCTAAGTCAAAAGTGAAGAGATTTTTTTTGAAAATGGAAATGGTTGTCCATCTGAAACGAATATCTTGTTTTGGTGAGATAACTATTTAATTTCATTTTAACATAATTAATATGTTATAGAATGAAATCTTTGATAATCTATTCTACAAAACTATTAATTAAATTATTAATGTATGTTATATTTTGCTCAATGATACCTAAACCTCTAATATTTTTGTACCTTTTGCTATGTGTATTTATGTTATGCTTTCAACCTTGAAAATAAATGCCATTAAACTTTTTTAATATGTAACTAACAAAAAACACAGACAATCTTGAAGGAAATGGTTACTTATGCTCTCATTATGTATATAGATACTTGCTCTTGCATCATTGAGCATACACTCTTTTGTTTTTGAGCTTAAAAGGGTTTTCATGTCTATCCTATGTGGTTAAGTTGATCCTTTATGGTAATTTGTTTCCTTTTGACAACGATTTTCTCTCTATAATTACTTTCAGTTCTCAATGTTTTATCCTTATGTTCTCTTTTGTATATGGGTAAGGGACCTTTTTCCCTTGCTTAAATAATAAAAAACATAGATAAACTTAAATGAATTGGATTTCATTATATAAAATTTATGCATTTCTTGAAGTGGTACTACCTTAGGCACCAAATGACTTTTTCTCCCTCTTGACTAAACTCATCTTTGAACTTTTTGTTTATTTTGCTTACACAACACAATCCACAAAATAAATATTTGTACTGATTCAGTGACCTAAGATGACCTATAAGGGAGCCAAACACACATAATAACAATATAAAGGGGTGACTTGGTATGGTAAGGGCACCAAATTTACCTAAAGTACTTGAGTCACACCTATTTAGGTTTGAATTCAAGTTAAATTGGTAAGAGTGTGCCCCAAATCATTTGTATTTTCCTTACTCGAAAGTGATTTAGGTTTTGCTATGTCTATTTGAGTCTATTTAAGATACATAATCACCCATAGAGTTGTCATAAAGAGGTGATCATGGGCGTGCAGGTCACCAATTCAACTTACATTACTCCAATCACAACATTTTGGGCCTGAAATCAAAGTAAATTGGGTTGATCACACATGAATGTGCCCCAAAACATCTTCATTTATCCTAGTTGCAAGTTTTTATTATGTTTTTGTGTCAATCTTAGGCTATAAGGGACATTATTTCATCATAAAGTGACATGAAGGGGTGGTTGGGTGTGTGCAAGTCACTAGTTTGACATAAGTTTCCCCAATGACATTTATTTGGGCACGAATTCAAAGTGAATTGGGTTGATCATGCATGAATGTTCACTAAATCATCCACATTTGCCCTGGTTGAAGTGGTAATCTAGTGTTGTGTTGATATTAGGATATAAGTGACCTAATAGCTCATAAAATTAACATAAATGCTTGGTTGAGTGTGTGTGGGTGACCATTCGATATAAGTTTCCCAAATCACATCTATTTGGGCTTGAATTTAAACTAAATTAGATCGATCATGCACAAATATGCTTAAAATTATCTATAGTTACCTCAGTCATTGTAAGGAAATTACTTAGATGATTCACAATAATAGAATTATATATGGTAGAATTAAGAGCAAAATAAGTAAATCAATAAAAATAATTGGCAAAAGAGTAGAATACTTGAATATTATAATTGAGCCACTTCAAAGAGAAATCTCCACAATAATGCAATAAGAACATAGTTCATAATATGATGATAAAAGACTAACCACTACCTCCTATATATACTCTACTTAGGCATGGTTATTCCATAGGTTGACCATAGTAAGAACATCGAGAAATTCAACAAGCTAATATGAAGGTGTGTAAGCCACAAGTCAACCACGCATATCCTTAGACACACTTTAGGTTAAGGGCGTAACATGTCCCTCCACTTCAAAACAATATTATCCTTAATGTTAAATAAAGCCAAGATGTTGATGTAGGAATGCTTCATCCTCCCATGTTGCATCTTCAGAATGCAGGTTCTTCCATTTGATCAAATATTGCTTAATGGCTCTGGTCTGCAGATGCTTAGTGTGCATGTGAAGGATCTCCTCAGGAACTAGAATGACTCGGCCTTATTCATCCAATTTAGTTAACTCAATTTGAGTGGAAACTCTATGTCCACTTACTTTCTTCGAGCAAGATACATGGATTACTAGATGTATGTGAGTGGCTAGGGGTAATTCTAGCTTATAAACCACACTACCAATTTTATGTAAGATCTGGTAAGGGACATAATACTTAGGTGATAACTTGTTATCCTTTTTTGTTGCTTTAGAGACATCTACTTATATAAATGCAAACACACAAAGACCCAATAACCTATGTCAAAATGTCACTCACTACAGTGTTGATCTACTTGTTGCTTCATTCAATTTTGTGGCATTGCCAAATTCTCTCACAGACTGACTAACACCTCCTATTGATGGTGAATGTGTTCCTCAATAGCTCAAACCTTAGGATGCACTACAAAAATTGAAGTGATGAATGAGGGGTGATACCCATATAATGCCACAAAGGGAGACATCTTAGAAGAAGTGTGAAAATAAGGGTTATAACACCATTTAACAAGTGGCAAAAAATGAACCCATTTGTCTTATTTGTCAAAAATAAAACAACTAAGATACTCTTCGAGCCATTATTTGACTACTTGTGTTTGTCCATCAGATTGAGGATGATAGGATGAGCTATGAGCCAACTGGGTACCCAAACATGCAAATAGTTTAGTCCAAAACTTACTAGTAAATATGGGATCTCAATCACTTACAATAATCTTTAGAGTACCATGCAATTTTTGAATTGTATTGAGAAAAGTAGAAGCTACTATATTTGTCAACAAATGGCTGTGATAAGGATAAAAATGAGCATAATTGGTGATTCGATCCACAACAACCATGATAATATTTTTAACCTCAGACCATGGTGACCCCATAATGAAATCCATGGAAACGTCTTCCCAACATTGGCTAGGGATGGATAAAGGTTTTAAAAGACCTAGGGTCTTAATGGTTTCACCTTTATTTTTTTGGCATACTATGCATTTAGCCACATATTTTTGAACATCCCCCTTGAGTCCTTTCCAAAATAAATCTTGCTTGATTCTATGATATGCTTTCAAAAATCTTGAGTGACTTCTAAGTGGAGAGTCATGCAGTTCTTGAAGAATTTCAAGTTTGAAGAGAGAATGCTTACAAAGGTATAATCTATTTTTATACCATAATGTGTTCCCCTTCCATGTAAATTTTTTAGATTTGTTAGAACCTTATTGAAGATTTTGAATCAAATCTTTGGTAGCACTATCATTACCCCATTCTGATCTTGCTTCCTCTAGCCAATCTACCTGTGATATGTTCATGGCGCATAGCAAGGCCTCAAATGATTCATCCCACCTAAAGAGGGCATCTATCACCACATTCTCTTTTCCTTTCTTATACACTATTTTAAAATCATAGCCTAACATTTTAGTCACCCATTTTGTTGTTATTTAGATGACAAGCATTGTTCCAAAAATATATGAGGCTATCATGGTCAGTCTTTACCTGAAAATGATGACCCATCATATAAGGTCTCCATTACTTCATTGCATGCAGAATAACCATCATCTCTTTATCATATATTGGTTTGAGCCTATTTTTTCCTTCAGTTGATGACTTTTAAATGTTAGTGGTCTGCCTTCTTGCATGAGTACAACCCCTATGCTATATCTTGATGCGTCACAGTCCACAACAAAAGTTTTTGAAAAACCAGGAGTAGCTACAGTTGGAGTTATGCACATAACCATTTTCAACTATTTAAATGTCTTGGTAGCTAAATCAATCCATTGAAAGGATTCTTTCCTTACCAAAGAGGTGAGTGGAGCTACAATGGTACCATAATTTTTGATAAACCTATGATAGTAACCAATTATCCCCATAAATCCATAGAGGTTATTGAGGGTCTTAGGAACCTACCACTCCATCATCGCTTGGATTTTCTTAGGATCAAATTTCACTCCTTGATGTAAAACAATATGACCCAAGTACTCCACCTCTTGGACACCAAAAGAACATTTGGAAGTCTTGGCATGATGTTGATGTTGTTCTAGAACTGAAACCTCTATTTCACATGCTTTAAATGGTCTTCCCAATTTTTGTTGTAGATGAGGATATCATTAAAAAAACTAATATAAACTTTCTCAAAAATGGGCTATAAATAGTATTCATCAAACACAAAAATGTAGATGGTGCATTTGTGAGGCCAAAAGGCATGAACATAAATTCATAATGGCTTTCATGAGTTCTGAAAGCTATTTTAGGTATGTCTCATCGCATATGCGAATCTAATGATATCTAGAGTGAAGATCTAACTTGGTAAAATAAATAACCCCATGCAATTCATCTAGAAAATCATCAATTACTAGAATAGGAAACTTATCTTTGATGGTGTATTTGTTGTGTTCTCTATAGTCTAGGCACATCTTCCAAATGTCATCTTTCTTCTGCACCATGACCATCGGGGAGGAATATTCACTTTGACTATGTCGGATGATTCCTGCCTTCAACATCTATTGTACCATATTTTTAATTTCACTCTTTTGGGCATAAGGATACTTGTAGGGTCTGATATTAGGTGGTGTACTTCCTGGAATGAGTTTGATGGCATGATCATGTGTACAGCTTGGAGGAAGTCCTTTTGGCATGTCACCAAAAATAACATAATGGTCATCCAACACCTTTTGCAAATCAAGATGTGTAGACTCCTTGGTTGGTTGAACATCCATGGAAAATAAGTGTGCCACAAAACCTTCTACACCTTTTTTGAGAATCCTCATCATCTGGTGGGAACTAACCAGTTGTGAATATTTAGCCCATAATGTATGTAGTAAAAAATCCTTCCTTTTGAATGGAACCTAATGAATAATTCTTGAAAATTCATCTCAATAGTTCCCAAAGCGGTGAGCCATTGCACTCCCTAAATAATGTTAGCTCCTCCCATAGCATAGCAAACATAAGGGAATCTAATAAATAGTCTCCCTTAGCAAGCTTAATACTATGGCATTTTCTAGAATAATTGATCATACCATGATGTGCAATCATGACTTGAAAGTCTAGAGATGGGTAAATGAAACAATTCAAATAAGTAGCTAGCTTACTATTAATGAAGTTATGTGTACTCCCAGAGTCAATTAACACAATCACCTTCTCTTTATTTAAAAAACCCACCACCTTAAGAGTTTAAAGAGTACTAATTCCTAAAAATACATGACAGGAAATAGCAGGTTGAGAATCTTTAGATTCATCCTCAGATTCTTCTAACCCTTTCCCTGAAGCCTCCTCATTTTATTCCTCCTCATTGGCACCATCAATGTAAAACAATTTTATTTTTAGGACATCAATTCCCTTTGCTCCATTTTCTATTCCAACCAAAACACAAACCTTTTGCATGCTTTTCTTCAAATTGATGAGGTGTCAATTTGGTAGGCTGATGAAATGATGGTACTGGGAAGGTGCGATCATGAACATTGGTGAAAGGTCTTCATCTGATCAACTATTTTTTTAGCCATGTGTACCCTTGGTATGGCCTCAAATATAGTATTGGGATGAAACATGTGAACCTCCAATTAGATGTTATATTTGAGGCCACCCAAAAATAAGTCAATCATATTTTCCTCAATGATGTTTGCCACACATAAGGAGAGATTCTAAAATTGATGAATATAATCCTTGATAGTCTCGATTTGGTGCAACTTAGATAGCTAATTGAAGTAATTTTTGGAGACATTGTTGTTATAGTGGAGCTGCAATTCCTTAGAAAATATCGACCATGAAACTAGGACACCCTTCTTTTTTTTTGAGCATATAACCAATGATACCAAATGAATGGCTTAGGTTCCAAATATAGAGAGGCCATAACCACTTTTTACAAACACATATTCTGATGTAGATCAAATAAATTTTCAATTTGAGTGAGCCAAGTGAGTGGATCATTACCATCAAACTTATGGAGGTCCACTTTTGACAACATTAGCTTAGGGCCAGAATTGGTGTTGGTACTGTTTGGATGAAGAAAACCAAACTAAAGTGGTGGAGGATTATTTTGCATTCATTGAGTTGAAAAGTTGGCCAATTACCCAGATATTTATTGTAATTGATCCATCACGCTATCCAAGTCCCCTCTCAACCCTTTAATGTCCCCTTGAACAATATCAAAATCATCTTTTTTCACCATGCCCTACAACTTTGACTTAAGTTGTTGAACTACCTCCAAAATAGATGGATCAAAAGTTTCAAAATCTATGTCATCCTTGTGAAGATTTTTTGGAGTTTCTTTCCCTTTATTGCATTCACAAGAGTTTGGACCAACCATGTACAAACCCTAGGAGTGTTTCAGCCTAAAAAAAATGTATCGGTGGAATACACCATTGCAATTATTTTGTTGAGATGAATCCAACTATTGTTATTATGTACAAGAGTGAAAAATTTTGACTCAAAAAAGTGTACCAATAGAATATACCATTATGATTGTCTTGTAAAGATGAATCTAACGACTGTTAATTTTCATAAGGTAAAAAAACTCTAGACTTTCTTTTTTACCAGAAAAATGTTTTTTCTTCTTTTTTTTTTTAAAAACCTCATGAACAAAACTATAGTGGCAAAAAAAATCACTTCCTCCCAAATCACAAGTTATGTTTTTTTGGCCTTCTAGTGCTTAAGACACTAGATCTAAAGAAAAACTACGTCGTAGAAACTTACCCAAATCAAAGATCTGATACTGTTTGTAAATAAATTACTTAGATGATTCACAACAATAGAATTATAAATGATAGAATTAAGAGTAGAATAAGCAGATCCATAATAACAATTAGTGAAAGAGCAGAATAATTGAATATTATGACTAGTCCACTTCGAGGGGGAAACCTCCATAGTAATGTAATAAGAACAAAATTCAAAACATGATGATAAAATACCGACCACTACTTCTTATATATACTCTACTTATCCATGGTTATTCCGTAGGCTGACCATACTAAGAACATTGAGAAATGCAACAAGCTAATATGAAGGTGTGTAAGCCATAAGTTGGCCACACATATCCCTAGATGCATTATAGTTTAAGGGCATAGTAGTCACAAGATAAAAAGGTGTTGTTGTGTTACTTTTGTGCTATAATGGAGTTAATCGTACATAAAATTGACATAAAGAGGTGGTTGGGTATACACAAATCAATAATTTGACTTATGCTTCACTAATAATAATGGACATTAGGCATAAATTCAAATTAAATCAGGTTAATCATGCACAAATGTTCCTAAAATCATCTGGATTTTCCCCATTCACAAGTGGATATGTTGTTGTTGTATTGATTGAGCTTATAATAGACCTACTCATATGCAAAATCAACACAAAGGGATGGTTGGATGTGTGTACATCACCAATTCAGCCTACATTATATGAATCACACCATTTTGGGCTCAAATTCAAATTAAATTAGGTCAATCATGCACAAATGTGTTCCAAATCATTCACATTCACCCTAGTTACAAGTGGTTATGTTGTTGTTGTGTCTATTTTGAGTTATAAGGGACCCAATCACATATAAAATTGACATAAAGGGGTGGTTGGGTGTGTGTGGATCGCCAATTTGACCTACACTACCTTATTGATAACTATTTTGGCTTGAATTCAAACTAAATTGGGTCTCTTGTGCATAAATGTGCACCAAATAATCTGCATTTGCTTCAGAGGCAAGACAAGAAGGTGTTTTTATATTTTTTTAGGATATAATGACATAGTTACACATAAAATCAACATAAATAGGTGGTTAGGTGTGTGAATATCACCAATGTGACCTACATTTCCATAATGATAGTTATTTAGGCCCAAATTAAAAGTGAATTTGGGTGATTATGCATCAATGTGCTCCAAATTGTCTGCTTTTGCCCTGGTTGCAAGTGGATATGTTAGTGTTGTGTCTCTTATGGTTTACAATGGACATAATCAAAAATAAAATTGGATAAATGGGTGGTTGGGTGTGTGAAAGTCTCCATTTTGACCTACATTATCCCAATGACACATATTTGGGCCCAAATTTAAAGTAAATTAAATTGATTGTGCACAAATATACCCTAAATTATCTACAAATTACCCTAATCAGAAGTGGTTATGGTGTTGTTTTAGTGGTTTGGTGTGCACATTTCATCAATTTGACCTATGTTTCCCTAATCACACCACTTTAGCCCAAATTCAAACTAAATTAGGTCGACCACGAATAAATGTCTTCCAAATCATATGCATTTACCCTAGCCAAAAGTGGTTTTGGTGATGTTGTGCCACTTTTGGTTTATAAGAGTCCCAATTGCAAGTAAAATTAGCATAAATGGGACGTTTGTTATGCATGGGTCGCTAACTCGACTTATGTTTTCCCAATCACATCACTTTGTGCCCAAAATTGAAGTAAATTAGAGTGATCACACATGAATGTGCCCCAAATTATCTACATTTAATTTGATCACAAGTGGATTTGTTATTTTTATCTCAATTTTGGCTAATAAGGAAACTTATCACAAAGAAAATTGGCATAAAGTAGTGATTAGGTGTGCATGGGTTCCCAATTTGACCTATGTTTCCCTAACGAAACTTATTTGAGCCTGAACTTGAAGTAAATTAGGTTGATCATGCATAAATGTGCCATAAATTATTTGCATCTATCTCGATCAGAATTTTCCTCTATGTAGCTAGTTGGTGTGCATAGCTCAAAATCCCAAGTGATCCATTGAAGTTTGCCTAGTTCTATTTAAGGTTGATAAATCTTGAACACTAAATTCATGTTGAAGCCTTGTGAAGTCTTATGATGCTTGAGTTCTAGTGTGCATATTTTTTCTCAAAACCTTGTGGTATTCTATGTGGAAGCATTGACACATAATAGTGTTTCCAAAAGGTCTTGCAAAATTATAGGCATATATGTATTCGTGCATAATTAGTCTACAAACTGTTAGTATAGAATATTATTTTTTGATAATTATTTATTATGAGTTTATTCCTCACTAGGAGTTTTCCTACTCTTATGGGTTAGCTTGCTTAGGTTTACTTGGTAGCTAAATTTGACCACATGAATATGAGTAACTCCTTTGATTGGATATTATAGATATGGGAATTACTCTCCTATTCTTGGATCTTTGACAACTTTTCATGGATGAGTTACTCATGCACTCCCTACTTGTACTCTCTCTTTGTTAGCTATTCTTAATAGAGGATTGGTATTTGCTATCAACTTGTTTTTGCATTATTCTCGTATGATTTCATTTAACTTACAATTATGTTGTGTTGTGTTGTGTACTTGTTTGGCTTGTGTTTTCGCTTAAACTTGTGCATTTGATTGATCCAGAGGTTCTAGCATCCATCCTGATACGATATCAAATCCATTTTTGTATTTGAATGCCCAGTTTATTTATTTTTAGTTTTTAATCTTGAGTTTATATACAATGAGTTGTGAGGCATTTTTTAGAGGATTTACAAAAAATTTAGGGTGTTTTTAAAAATTGTAGGATGATTTTTACTAAAAATAGGGGTATTACTATTTTTAGGAGGTGTTTTTGTGCAGGTTTGGTGTTCATGTTAATTTTCTTGGAATTATTTATGCTATGGAAAATTTATGTGCTATTAGATCTAGCCTATTTATATTTCAAAGGACCCTGAGTTTCATTCATGATTGCCTGTAGATACTCTTTATTATTCCCCTACTCCTATTCTAAAAAAGTAACTCATCTTTTAAACTAGAGAATACATAGTAAGTGAAAAAAGATAGTCTTTGCCTTGAGCAGGTGGAATGGTCAGGAAGAGTGTGACATGTAAGAAGCATTTCTTAGATCTGAGATTCTGATGGCAATGAGGATTGCAAGGCGGGAATAGACTGGCTTGCCAATCTCCATTCTAAGTTACATTCTCTTTGTAATTAGCATGTTTATTGAGGCATAAACTATAGAGAGGATCACAAAGCAAGTTAGTCAATCATTAGTCCATAAATAATGGAACATGCATAAAGAACTAACTAACCAAACCTATCTATTCCTATGGGAATTACAAAGGATATCAAGAAATAAATGAAAGAAAGCAACACCATATTACCTTCCCAAATGGATTTACCATACCCATGTGGCTCAAAAACATGTTCTCCCTTGATCAAGCATCCTTGTCTTTGTCAACATGGTGGTAAGCTCCTCCAATGCCTCAACAACACTCCATAAAACCTAGGCTCATGATTCCAAATCACTAAACTAGCCTATCAATGAAGCTTGCAAGCAAAATCTATGATCAAATGCAAAACCTTATGAAAAAAATTTAACATTATAAATTTGCAATATTTAAGATTTTGAAGATATTTGAGCATAATAACCTTGCACCAAAATAGCTTGAAATTCATGTCCATGGCCTCTCTATTTATATATTTTTGAGATTGGTCAGGATCAACCATGACCATCCATCTCAAGATTGAGATGTGTGGCCATGGATAATCCTAATATTTGGAATTAAATCCATAATTATCTTCATCATGACCTTGGAAGAAGGGGCATTGAAGAGGCATGGGAGGCATGAACTAGGCATGGGTGACCTATAATCCCGATATTTGTGGCATTTATGGCCTAGGGATGTCTTCCCAAGAAATGATGTCACTTGATGATGCAATTAATGGGAATCAATTTTCAAAAATAAATATTCAACAAGTCTCATGGAAAATCCACTTAAGATCTTGATTTGGATAATTATCCTTAAATAAGGTTAATCAACATTTGTGCAATTCTTTGAAAAATTGGCCCTCAATTAATCAAAATGGTCAAAAAGTCATATTACTGGGTCATAATTTGACTGGAGATGAACTAGAAGGTGATGTTAGATGTGTTAGATCTATATTCCCATTTAAGATGTTTCCATCACCAAATAACAAAGGTACGTGATGTGTACCAATGAATTAAAAAAAAAGAGTGATCCAGAGCACTAAATGGCGAAATTGTCATTTTGACTCAAAATGATTTGATCAAAGTTAGCTGGCCCATAAAATGCATTACCCTATTTAGGGATACTTTGACGAAAATTGGCACTTGTAAGTGACAAGTTTGAACCATTTAGAATGTTTTATGGATTTTGACCTAAAATGTGCATTTGAGTGCAATTCGAGTAATATTGACAATTTCAACACAAATGGTGTTAGGAATTAGATGTCTACATAAACAAGTTTCTTTTTCTTTGACTCAATTTCCAAATCAAAGTGTACATATCTAGTGTAATGCATTTTTCAAACCATGGGAACAACCTCCATTTGGATTCTCTCTTGATGCCTCTACTCACTATTATTCATACTACCTAGTTTCTTACATGCAGCCCAAACCACCTATGACCAAACTAGTTGGTTCTACCTTAGTTGACATCATTATTTGGAGCATGTTACTTCTTTTATCACTAGTTATCCTCACTTCATAGACTACTACATGAATCTGTACCTCCAACTGTTCACCTCAATGATGGCATCTACCAATCTTTGCAGTTTACCAACCACTATTCTTTTATTGATTGATCATAAGTCATTTCATTGCCCACTGACCTCCTTCACCACCCATGACCTATTAATATCCTCCAGCACCCCACAAACCCGTGGGTTTTGCCTTCAAGCCTGTGGTTTTATAAAAACCACCTTTGTTTTTCATCAGAGGATCTATTATGGGTTATATTGTTTTTTTTAAATTTAAAAACTTTATAAGGTGGGGGACATTTTGATGGTGGGTTTATTATGATTATGGAGGTTTGTCATTGTAAAAGGGGGAGGGGACAAAATTTTGGTGGTGATTAACCTCTAGAGGGGAGGTGAATATTATTGGTGGGGACATCACTTTTGATGGGGTGATTTAAACTAGTGGAGCATTTTTTTTATACAAATAATATCATGAGATCTTAAATAGATTGTTTATTTCTTGGTCACATTCCTTCTCATTTGACTAGTCTAAGATGAAGAGTGAGGTCTAGTTTGGCAGGAGGCCAAATCCCCTCACAGGAAAACCAAACTTTCTTCTTCTCCTTGCTTGTTCCACATTTTGCTTCTCTCTTTATGGATGAATTATGATTAGATATTGACATCTCTATTGGCTTATTTCACTTATATTGCATGTGTTTCTTTATTTCACTGTTTACTCATAAACACATTCTTGATCGAGTCTAACATCCAACACTTGAGTGTGTTGTGTACTTACAAACTTTAAGGGGGTGATTGTTGATTGTCTTAGGGGGGTTATTTTGGGCTTGCTTCTCTCTTGTGTGCACATAATTTATATGACTTACGAGTACCCATTTCATGTCAATTGCAAATATTATTCTCACATTTTGTGGATGCATTATCAGTCGACCCTGTCGTCCATATACTGAGCATGTATTGTCACTTGTGCACTACTTTCTCTCACTTATGTAAACTCATTTTTTGTCTTAATATGAAGTCCATATCTATAGCATGCACTATTACTTGTTAACTCCATATATTGCTCATTTGTGGATGTATTCTTCGTTGAGTCTGACATCCCTCCATTAAGCATGCATTATTCTTACAACTAGCAATCATTACTAGGTGCATTATGTAGTGTTTTCTCATTGTACTTTCTTGGTGTCTCGACTCTTAGTTACCTTGAATCCATTTGAGAAATACCATATGAGGATAAATTCTATTCCAATAGTTCTTGGAAGGAATAACTATGCTTCATGGCACTTATACATGTAACGTATGATCATTGATGAATACCTTCTACCATTTATGTATGGTCAAGTTCCTACACCCACCGATCCAATTCAATATAATGACTAGACTAACTCATGTTATATGGCTCTTGGTCACCTATTGGTGCATGTTTTCGAGGATCTACACCACCATGTGGAGCACACAAAGTATCCTTACACTGTTTGGAACATTCTACATAATATTTTTAGAGATTCTTCTAATATTTTTATCTCTTATCCTTCTCTTCCTATTGGCTCTTCTAAGATTGTACACTCTCCTCCTCCTATCATTTCTTGTACATTATAGCATCATATTATCTCCATTGATAGGAATTCACCTATTAAGAGCATCGATGACTCAGATCTTCCTATGGATACTCATTTTAAAGATCTATGTGTTTCATCTATAATTCAATCTTTAGTTTTGAGGGTTGTTGAGCCATGATCTCAATTTCACATGGACATTATTTCAATGAATGTTCCATATCCTTATTCTGATAGGTATACTTTAGTGGTATTACATTCAGTTATTGTGCATGATCCTACCATAACTATGCCACACATCAAGTTTGGAACATATTTAGATATCTTCATACTATTTCCTTCATCTTCCATTATGGAATGGGTAGAATTTCAATACACACATCATGTTCTTCCTTTGACAAAAGGAAGAAACATTATTCGATGCAGATGGAGCTTTTTTAGTCTTTAGGAAGAGGATCTTGTTATCGACATTAGTCATCTTCTAAGATGTACTTGGAGTGTTAGATGATTCAACATCATCTTCAGTGGGGATTTTTATCTCTTTTCTTCTTTTCTCTCCTTTGGGGTGCGGGGGTTTTCATATGAATTTTCTCCTTTTCTCCACTGTATGAGAGTTGTTTTGTACTTGGGTACTTCATCAGTCCTAATTTTTGAGACCCATTCCTTCTACGCACCTAAGCTATGGTTAGGGGGTGTTAGTGTAGAATAATATTTTCTCATATTTATTTTTTATGAGTCTATTCCTCACTATAAGTTTTCCTACTCTTATGGGTTAGCTTGTTTATGTGCACTTGGGATTTACATTTAACTACATGAATAACAATAACTCCTTTGACTATCTATTTTAAGAATGGGAGTTACTCTCCTATTCTTCGCTCTTTGACCACTTTTCATGGATAAGTTACTCATGCACTTCCCTATTTATACTCTCTTTGTGAGCTATTATTAATATAGGATTGGTATTTGTTGTCATCTTGTTTTTGCATTATTCTCATGTGATTTCATCATTTAACTTATAGGCGTGTCATGATATGCACTTGTTTAGCTTGTGTTTTCACTTGAACCTATGCATATGCTTGATCCATAGGTCCTGGCATCCACCTTGATACAAACTTACAATGTCATTGCATGAGGAGTGATACCTACACATTATTTTTATGGAGTGCATTAGTTCTTGTGATGGGTTATGGGTTTGATATGTTATGATGGATTAAGAATGTATTGAGAATTTAATGATTATGATGCATTATGAGTATTTAATATTTGTGGCATTAGTGGGTATGTAAGAGCATTAATTTAAGTAATTGGATCATGTGCCTATATAAAAAAACCTTGCACTTGTGAGAAGGCATTTCGAGCATTTGAGTGACTGAGTGAGTGTGTGTGTGTGTGTGTGTGTGTGTGTGTGTGTGAGAGAGAGAGAGAGAGAGAGAGAGAGAGAGAGAGAGAGAGAGAGAGAGAGAGAGAGAGAGAGAGAGAGAGAGAGAGAGAGAGAGAGAGAGAGAGAGAGAGAGCCCAAATATAAATAGCAATGGCATATCCACCTAATATTACATCCAAAGATAGTGATATATCAATTCCAAATGAAATAATATAATTAAATAAAAAATAATATCCACCTCGAAGGGGAAACAAAGTTAATACACTTATAAAAATAGAATATTATGGGCATAACATGCACTCCCTCTTTTGAAAAGTGTTGCTCTCCAAACTTAACATCTTTTGATGATTTTACATGAAATACTCTTCCCATGTTACATCTTACATTAGTCTATTATTACATTTCATTTAAAATTATAAGATGGCATGATTGTGCAATTACTTATCTCTTCACTATGACCACCTTTGGTTCCATGGTCAATTTCCCTTCATCTAACTATAATAATTTTTAATAGACTAGAAGTTTGTTTCAAATGTTTTTTTTATCAAGTAGGAAACATGAAACATAGGATGAATTCTAGAAGAGGTTTGAAGCTCCAATCCTAAGGCACACTACCAATTTGATGGGGTTTATTTGTACCTTTTCCATGATTACTTCAATTTTTTTATTTTGGCAACTATGTAATGACATCCATTGATATTTCTCCCTAAACATTATACTTGAATAATTGAAGGTTTTAAAAGACCTAAAGTTTTGACTAATTAACCTTTTATTTTTTTGACATGCCATAAATTTATACATGCCCACTTGAAACCTTCCCAAAATAAATACTTCTTTGTACAATTATTGGTCTTTAAAGACTCAAAATGTCCTCCTATTACTTGGTCCTTCTGAAGTTATTAAATGAGTTTCCTTATTGAAATCTCTTATTTCCATTCGAACCATGTTGTTTCTATCCATTTTTTTTGAAGTATATAAAATACATAAATTTATACTTGTCTCATTTTGAGAAAGAACATTTGTTTGTTATATTATTAGGGTTAACCTTGATAATTGGTATGACACCACACACCCTAATTACTCCAAATTTCACTCTATATGTTGTTTTGGAATTTTTAGCATAGATTTGATTGTATTTCAACAACTATAACACCCCTCACTAGTAGGTTGAAAACATTTTCCCCATGTTTTAGTGTAGATTAGGATGTCACCAAAGAAGACCAAAACATTTTTTTAAACAAATGGTTGGAAAACCAAATTTATGAGGCTTTGAAAAATAAATGGAGCATTAATGAGGCCAAATAACATAACTAAGAGTTCATAATGACCCTCACGTATTTGAAATCCATTATGATGTATATATTTCTCCCCATTGGCATTTTAATTACTTGATAAATGTGAAAAATTTGTCCACAATCAAAGTGTAAAAATGACAATCTTTGATGTTTTAATTCAAAACAACCTCTAGATCAGGTAAACTTCCCTATTTTAACGTTATCTAAAATTAATTTTAATGAAAAGAGTATGAATAAATACAGTGAAAGCCAAGGAAAAAGGGTGATGTACCATTTTTTTGGGACCTTTTACTCCTCCAAAAGAATGGAAATGCAATTACTGAAATTTAACTTTATATTAGTTGTCATACATAACTAGATGCAAGTGGAAATAAATTAAACACTAGAATTAGTTTAAGACATGAACACATAATTTCAAAGCAAGAATTGAAGATTAGTGAAAATATAGTTTATTAAATGTTTCAAATGTATATAGTTTTGTATAATTCAAAAGGATAACATAGATTAAACTAAAAAAATAAAAGACAAGGCTTAATACTTTACAATAAACATTCTAAAAATAAAACTAAAAAAAAAAGAAATTATAAATGAATAAGTACCTCTATAAAAATAAATCTAAAATATTTATCTTAAAACAAGATAAGGGAAAAAGACCGTGCCACATACACAAATTTGCATCACTTAAAATAATGAATAAACCTTAATTAAACAAATGTCAAATCCTCAAAATAATCATGGTTATATTATTCTCCTCTTCCATTCAACAATCTACTTCTTTCTCCATCTCCATAATTGCCCACAATATTCCTCTATGAAAATCTCTTCCTAAAATTATTTCCTCGTCAAAATAAAAGGTGCACATGCCTAAAAGATAATCATCACAACACAAGGCAATACTTTTTATTTCATCCCTTCACTTTACGTGAGGAATGTTCTCCCTTGGTTCCTTTATAAGGACAACCCTCTATTAATTCTATTTTATACCCATCCCCTTTTCTTTGATTTGATCTATTTTATTTTTTACATGGTACGATTTCATTTTCCTCTTTTACAAAACTTTTGCTTGAGAGAGGATACAATAGGTCAATAAGTTGTGAGTGCCTTGCCAAACACTCTAGTTTGATGACTTGGTGAGGACTTACATTTAAAATTTCATTGACCCGAGATCAAATCCCACTAAGGGTAAACGACATATTCTATGACAAGCAAGTTAAAAAAATCTATGCTTGAGAGTGGATACAGTAAGTCAATAAATTGTATGTGCCTTGCCAAGTACCCCGATTTGGTGTTTTGGTGAGGACTTAAATTTACAAGTTCATTGACCTGAGATATGAAAATTAATATAATATTAACATCACATTAAGGGATGGGACATCATAAATATTATCACAACGTCAGTTGTTTTGGCCATAAAAGTATTATCCTTTTATTGTAACTTTGCCATTTTAATTCAAAAGTATTTTCCCCCACAAGAAAAAATAAAGATGGAATGGAGAAATTAATGCAATTAATTTCAAGGCAGAAAAAAATTCACAATATTTATAGCGACCAATTAATTTCATGGCAACAATAAATTCACAATATTTTTAGCGACCTCTCGAGGAATCTTTATTCTAAAATGTCACCTTAAAAGCACTTTACCTTTTTTTTCATAAGTGTCACTTTCTTAAATCCACAACTTGCCAACACGTGGGCAATCCACATTCAATCAATTTTCAACATGTTTTGTCCTTATCTATTATTTTCATACAAAGGCACTTTTGATATAATGGCCAACATGCCTCCAATAAAATCCAAAGATGCACATCTAAAAAATTGTATCAATAGTGCACGACCACCAAAAAGTAATTCAAAGATCAAAGAAATGAAAGATATTAATATCTCCATGAGACCAAACAATCTATAAGATCCAAAGATGTAATAAATTTGATCTGCGCTAACACAACTACTTGACACAGAGCTACCCTATTGGTCTTTCAAAATTTCAAATCCCTTTTTTATGTTGAATATTGTACTATAGATCTTGATCAAAAAAATTCAAGGGAGATCCTAAAGCTTTGTCTAATTGGCACCTTTAGAAGTTACAATCTTCGAAAAAATGGCACAAGCCATTTCTCATTGCATAATATGTATATATTCTTGTCAGTGCATTTGTGATTTATATCCATGACCAACAAATGTCTAAAATATTTTTTAAATAAGAGGCAAGGTTTTATTACGTTGGAGACATTTTCATGGGCAAACTATTACATGGTTTTCATCTAAACATATATAAGTCAAAATACATGGACTAAACACACATTATCAATAAACTTCTTTTTAGTTGCATTGTGGCTATATTTTGCGCACGTGAATGGATGAAAAATATTACACTTTTTTAATAGGTTGATTGATGTCTTTGTGTATTAATATTATGTTTGTGTGTATTAATGTGTCCATGTGGATCTAGAAAATGTATTTTCTTCAACTTCATGTGAATATATAGAATGAGTTAATGTGTATTAAAAGGTAATGGTGATTACATATGCCTTTATCTAATATGGTGGTGTTGGTGCCTCAGATAATGTTATCAAAATTGCATGCATCAATCACACTCTTCAGAGCCATCTTTTATGCAACTAAAAAGAACATAAGGGATTAGTCATCATAGTGTATTAGTTGAGAAACTAGTTGTTATTAAATTAGTGCATTTGTTGATGATGCCTAGAATGCTAAAATGTTACTCACACTACCATTTACTGGTCCCTTATGATGCTTAAAATAATTTAAAATCAATGTAGCTTTGTTGATGGTATACCTTTTGGCTCCCCATTTTCCTCTTAGGACCTATTCAGATGAAGTTTAAATTAATTAGATTCAGACATATTAACTACCAGTTTCCCCAAAGGTGCAAGTCATGTTGGAAGGGATGTAATTTTATATTATGGTAAATTAGGTTTTGTAAAGGTGAAAGAGTGTAAATCAATAATAATACCTCAATCAAAACTCATAACCATTGATACCAATTGTCACAGGGATAGACTCTCTAATGCACTGGTGTGGCAATAGGTCCATCCCCAAGCCCATTTTCATCCCAAAAACCACCATTTGGAGACACCTAGACTACACCCCACACCCTAACACTTACATAACTTGCCTAAAGATCCAAATGTTGAATTTGTAGCATCAATACAAGTTCTCAACTCAGGCCAATGTCACACACATAGGTCAAAGTCAACTCTATTTGTGTCCCAACTTGCATTACTCATCTTAGCATTTGTCATCTTCATGAACCCCAACTCTTACATTAGATAACCATCTGCCTTGGCCAAGGAGCTACCCCATCTCACCTAACCAATAATATTCTAATTCTTCAAGTGAAGGTGAAAGTTGAAAATGAAGTGGTGTGTTCCTTCATACAACATGGAAATGATTTGTGTAGGGAGGAGATGTTCCATTTCATGGTGAGATTGAGCAATGGTGAAGTGATGGGGAAGGGAAAGGCCATACAAAACATGAAAGTTGTGAAATATTTTAAGGTGAGTTGGGTGGGGATAGTGAGGGGAAATGACTGGGTATTTTAGGTGATAGACTCAGCAAACCCTGAGAAGATACATATGCAAAGTTTAGTGACATGTCACATCTATCAATATTATCTATAGCTTTCACAAAATTGTTTTAATATCTTGATACATGATTGAAATAGGTGTCACCTCAATGAAAATAAGGGTCAAATATCTAATGACTCCTCTAAAAACATAGAGAATGCACCATGTGTCATTTTACATGATAATTTTGATTTCTTTAATTATATAAAACCAAATTAGATGACTCTAAAACCAACTAGATAAAATGTGAAAAGGCTTCCTCAATGCAAAACACCTCCTATATAATCTAATTGATCGATGTAGAATGCCACATGCAAATAAATAAACACAGACACACACACACATACATATCCAATATTTTTCCATTCTCATTCTCAATAATGTTAACATCACACTTTGTATTCGTAATAATAATCCTCATTTCTCTTATTCAGTGAATGGAGGAAAGGAAAAATTGATGTCAAAACTACTAAAGTGTTGTAAAGTTTGGGTTATTTGTTGGACATGGGTTTGAATCCCCACTAGTTTCTACATACTCTCTCCAAGCACTGTGATGGTCTAATATATCTCAAATTAGGCACCACCTCCATTGTTATAACTTCCTTTGTTGAGGTTGCAACTACCATACTAAAGACTTTTGATTCCAATTTCTATAAGAGATTGCAAAATGGCAGAGTTGAAGTAGATTTCCTCTTATACAAAAAAAAACCACTATTAGTTGGGCCTCCAAATGGACAATGTTGCAAAATATTTTCATTTTCCATCTATGAAACCCCAAATATTTAAAGGAGTGATTGGAATCCAAAGCATAACAAATGACATTGTTTCTTTCCTCCATCTTCAAAAAATAAGGTAAATGTACTACTCTCAATGTCAAAGATTTTATTAATGTTTCTGCTATTAATTTTATTGGACATATGACATTAGAGATGATAATATTTGATGATAACGATGTAGGAGATATTATTAATGATTTTAAGTACCGATGTTTAACAAAGACAACATAAAATCCAACGACTACATATTTGTTGTAAATTTGTTTAACACCATACTCTGTGAATAATACATATGAGTGATCAAGAGGTTTTACAAGTTTCTTCTTATTAAAATTCACTAAATGTTATTTGTGCTTGGGATTAATTTAAAAAAAAATCGGTTTAGTGGATGTTGTTAAAATATGGTGCAATATGTCTATAAATCCTTATGAAACGAAGTCTAAACAAAATAAAGATTTAATTCTTAAACAAAAATTAATATTTAATCCTTTCATTAATTTTTTTAAAAAATTTAAATTAAAAAAATTAAACAAACATTATGAATATCTATTAACATGAAAATAACATGAGTATATTTCATTAAAAATGTCAAAATAACCCATGGGAATGTAATAAGCCTACAAAGAAAAAAAAGTAAAATAGCTTAAAATTGGAAAGTTAAAAAAAACAATATTCCTTCCTGAAACTATTGGTCTAGTGATTAGTTGGTGAAATTTTAATTTACAATTGTAAAAGACCTTGTCTTATGCCTACAATTTGGTCATATTGGTTCAATAAACTTCTAGATAATCCCAAACTTTCCTATTTTAATATAATTATGATGATCCACAATAACTTATAACTCAAATAAGAAAGTTTGAAATGTGTTTCAATAAATAACGACATGTTAAAGAGGAACCACATGCTTATGTTACATTGGAATTCACAATATATTGGAAAAAAAATTAAAATGTTTTTTTTTCTCATGTTTATTATAAGCTAGAGGGGAGATGATGTGATGCCTTCCAAGCCTTTAATAATTGAAGATGTAGATTATCGATTCTCTCTACATAATGTCATCAATATCAATAATGATTTTATTTCATAATTATGGTTTATCTCATATTAGTAATAATTATGAGACACCGATGAATTATAAGGTTTTATATATTCCAAAAATTTTACTAATGAGGAAAGAGACTAGATGGTGAAAATTCAAAAAAGATGAATTATATTTTTGTTTTCACATTTTTATCCTCCATAAAACAAAAAAAGTACTATAAATTTATTATGTATTTATTATTCCTCTCAAGATAAATAAATATAATTTTTTATTTTGAATTCCAATCTAAATAATCATATACAATATTTTTTTAACTTTTGAGTTTCAATATTTAAAAATATTTATTTTTAATTTCAAGTCCCTAAAATTTTCAAAGTAGTCATTTATCTCACTATTAATTAGTCATTTAAATTTGATGCAAATTTTTAAGGCCTTATTCCTACCATATATTATTAGTTATACATATTTAAAATTACTTAAACATTCATTATATCTCTAACTTAATAAATTTAAATTTAGTTACAGAAGGTTGTTGTAATTATATGGACTATAATGTTTTGTAATTTTTTTTAAGGGTCCAATCCTTAGCCCAATGTTTATGATGACCCTCTATCATTATTAAATTATTATTAGTAAGACCTTAGTAAGTACAATAGAGTTTTCCTAGTAAGATATGATTGCAGTAAATTAGATATCAATGGTTATTCCTTTCTTCTCACTTTGTCCACCATTGAGGACAAATCTTCATGGTGCAATTTATCTCAATATCACTCTAGATTTATCAAATGCAATATGGTCAAAATAAACCAATAAATTAATCTAGAGGATCCCACCTAATTATTAAAAATATTGACGATAATATCATCTAAACTCTAAACAAGAATGGAGGCTTTAACAAGATTCCCTCATCTGTTATTACACTTGGGGAAACCAACACCAACATTGGGAATTTTCCTCCAAAGACTAATGTTGGAAATACCCCCATCTAAACCTCCACTGTCTTATAATCCTCCTCCAACCAACTGCAATCAAAATCCTAATCCTAATCCACCTCTAGATCTAACACAAGTCCTCACATAAATGGTTCTACAAATGAACCTTATCCAAGCTTATAGTAATAACCAAATGCTCTAAATGCAAAACCAAAGTTTGTAAGAGGTTATCCAACCTCCTCAAAACATTATGAACTAAAAAAAATAAGAGTTTTATCCCCCCTCCTCTTATAAATTCTAATGGAAACATCATTCATCAACCACCAATGCATAATAAGATGTTTTAAAATATCTAAAATGAACCTTTAGCTCCCTTCATTATTTCCATAGACATTGAAAAAATTTCTCCAACTATCACATATGATGGGACTATATATTATACCTTAGATATTTAAACCTTTAGCAATCTCTACAAGGAATGGGTTCAAATCTGTTGGTCCCCAAAAATGTCACTCATTTTTGGAACAACATATGAGCTATCTTGGTCCTACAGGACCAAAATTTCTCTCTTCCCTTCTCAAAATTTGTTCTGAGCTTTCAAATTCCTCTTTTTTTCAAGCTTTCCAGAAATCTACGGACTCTGCAGGCTTGAATCTATGGACTCTGCAGGCTTGAATCTACGGACTCTGCAGGCTTGAATCTATGGACTCACATGAAGGAAATCTATGGACTTTGCAGGAAGAAAATCTATGGACTCTGTAGGCCAAGTTTTACGGGCTTCACAGGTTGATTTCTACGGACTCTGTAGATATGTTTCTACAGACTCAACACGCTTGAAATTAGCAGGTTCAAAGGCTTCTGCAGGCGAGTTCAGTCAAAAGAACAAGCTTCTAACACTTAGTCGTTTCCAAGTTGGTTCAACATGCTTGGTGCAAAAGAACAAAGGATTTAGCCAAATAACGAAGGATGAGCCTATTGAACCATTGAACCATTGAACCAAAGTTAGTTCAATCGGTTGGTTCAATCGAAAGGTTCAAGGGGCTACCCCAAAGCAAAAAAGGCAAGTGCCCTTGCAGAGGGCAGGCATCATTGGTTCGAAGGTCAAAGAAAAGACAGAATTCCTTCGGATTTGTTCAAAGGCCCAAAAGGAACAATTCTCTTTGACTTTTTGTCTGAAGGAATTCTTTCGGGATTTTTGCCCGACGAAAAAAGCCTGCCGGAGAAGTAAGAATCCACCAGGGAAGTTGAAGCCCGAAGGACAAATACCCTTGCGAGGGGCACCTGACGTCAGAGAAAGGACTGTTTTAAAACCCTGAAGGGACACCTTCTCTTCGGGACGTTCCAAAGGTTAAACAAAGATGCAAAAAGGAACTTCCATGGACTTAGACAAAAAGGGGCTTCAACGATTGAACCATTGAACCGTTGAACCAAATGGTTCAACGTGTTTGCAGGTGCAAGGGTTCAACCAAGTGCAATGAAGATCAAAGAGCTTAGGAAGAGCAAACGATGGGCAGAACCAAAGAACTAATGAACCGATTGAACCTTGAACCAAAAGAGTTCAAAGTTCAATGGTTCACAGGTTCAAGCAGTTCAAAGGCAGCCTCAAGCAAAGAAAGAAGCAACATGGATGATTCCAAAGGCAAGTTCAATGAAAGCGATGGTTCAACTAGAGAGCAAAGAAGTGCTTAAGCAGGGAAGTGATGGACCGAAAGAGACAGAGTGAACCGATGAAGCTTTGAACCAATGAACTTTCAAATGGTTCACAGGTTCAAAGTTCAACATGGTTCACGCAGCTAGCAATCATTGACGGCCCCTCAGTTGTCAAATTTAAAGTGAGGGGAAATTCATGGAAATTTAAATAGAGCACGAAACTTAAAGGAAGAACCAAGTGATTAAATGAAAAGAGAGTCCAATAGCTCAAATCGAAGCTGGGAAAGACAAAAGCAAAAAGAGGGAAAAAGACCAGAAATGTCTTCGAAAGAGTCATTTCTAGTAGGTGGAACAGTGGATCGAGTAGACTTCTGAGTGCACCAAACCAAGGATGCAGCCTATTTTCTTCCATGAAGTAAAGACAAATATGCAAAAGACCAGATGATCCATATTAAGGAGGAGACATATTAGATGAAGGGACATGCCATAGTTATGGCAGCGCATTATTCTCAGCATGGTCTCTCCAGACAAAACTTGAGACGCATTGAAGACATTGACTATAACATGGGCTGTCCCATGGAAAAAGGCGCCAATCCTTGCATAGTGGCTATAAGTTTGTTAATTCTCTCATTTATAAAGGAGACTTTTCATTTTACAAGAGCGAAACTCTGCCCATTTTGAAAGAAGATTGAGACTTTGAGCTCAGGTTGTAATTTCATTTTCATTTTTATCTGAATGAGAAAGCAAGTTTTTCACAGACTTTGTGTTGTTCTGACTTGTGTCATTTTAGAAGATCATTCTTACATCTGTCTTCTGAAGGTGTCCTTATTCATTTAATTTGATAAGCAGAATTAGTGAAGGTAATAGGGAAGTGTCCTGAAACCAACTGTGGAAAGACTTTGTGCTTCCACAATTGCTTTCAGTCTGTGTTTTTCTTTTCTTTTTGTGTTAAGGATTCTGGGGTGACATTGTGCCCCCCATTATCCTTTGTGATATACTCTTTGGGCAGTTGAGGTGGAAACTTTGCGTTCTGCTTCATCCTGTTGTTACTACACCACCTGGTTAACTGGTTTCTTATCTTGCTACCTAAAAGAAAATCCTGTTGTTTCTTGAAAGAACACTTTTGAAAGAAGATAAGTGCCTTCAATGTTTACACCATGATTTTTCCTTTGTCTATGAGCATCATCTCTGAAAGAAGAGAGATGGATGGTTTATCCCACCCCTGTGTCTTACTTCCTGCTTATTTATATTGTATATAGCTCCTACGTTTCTATAGGGAACCTCCCCTTGATGAGAGGAGAGATTTGTCTCTGGTTGATGTAGTAAAGCTACACACCTGGCTGACCAATCTTCCTACTATGGTTGATTATACCTATTTTGTTGATCAGTACGTTGATTGACAAAATATTCACCCAACAGTTTTTGGCGACTCTATTGGGGACACAATAATTTTATGCAATTTGGAACCTCAAGTTTCAGATTGAAACATCCCCTGTGTCTTACCCATTATCATTATCACCTTATCCATGCATTCCACTGTGGAAGAATGAACTACTCCAGTGCCTTCCCATTGTTAATTTTTCCTCCCCAGCCTTGCACAATAGTTTTTGGTGACTCCGTTGGGGATGAACATGCAATCTGAAACCTCAAGTTTCAGATTGAAGTAGTCCCTACCCTTATCCATTACATAGTCTGGTGACTTCATTCCATGTCTTACCCATTATCATTATAGCCTTACCATCTTCCTCCAGCTCTGTTATATTATTTGGTCTGCAAGACTAGAGTTGCTGGGGAAGAGCGCATAGTTTGAAGTCTCAAACTTCAAGCTGAAGCAGATCTTGCTCTTTTCCATTTTTTATTCTACAATCTAGCAACTCCACATTATATCAGAGGCCATAAATCCCAAAGTGTTGTTGACCCTGCTTTTGAGTTGGTGCAGTAGAGTAATTTTGAGTTGTTTCCTCCACAACCTCACCTTGGACAAACTAGGAGTCTTCCTCCTAGCCCTACCAGGCCACCAACATAAGGTAGAGCTTCTTTTTCTACTTCTGGCCGAGCTTTGCCTATCCACGCTCCACCTGGATTAGTGATCCCACTTTTTCATAATCAAATCATGGCTCAAGGCCCCTAGGGTAATTGTTTTGGTCCCCTGAATTTGACTCTACCTCTGCATGAGCTTCCACGCAGTTCAAGGAAGAATTTCTCCAAATTCATTGGTGATGGGAAGGTTCATCTTGATGAACACATTGTGACTTTTAGCATAGCCTATGGTGTAATAGGGGTGGAATTTGAAGACATAGTGGTTAGGCTGTTCGTGGAGACACTACAAGGCACTGTTACAGACTGGTTCTACCACCTGCAGACTGGATCAGTGATTGATTGGGACACTTTGAAAGACAAATTTGAAGCCAGGTTCAAGCTTGCAGAAAATGCACATGCCTTGCTGGCCCAACTCTCTCAAATGAAGAAAGAGCCTCATGAGCCTATGAGGGATTTTATTGGCAGGTTCGACAAGCTAAGGCACAGGATTCCCATGGTCGCCCAGCCGATGCCTCAGAGCCTCAAATGCTTCTTCATCAACTCACAACTGCCTGAAGTGGGTTTCTTGTTGAGACAGGCTAGACACATAGACCTTGCTACTACTAAGACTTGGCTACTGAGGTAGAATATGACCTTATCTTGGCTAGAAAGATAAGAAGAGATCCAAATAGAGGTAAATCTTCTCCTTCTTTTGAATACTCCCCTTTAGCCACCACTGATCCAATGGTGCAGAAGCTAGCAAATGAATTGTTGGTCCTCAGAAGACAAATGGCCCAAGTTATGTCTACTTCTCCTAATCGAGATATGCCAAGGAGGACATTTTAAAATCAGGCGTACCAAGGCAATGCTGCTAGAAATCATGGGCAGCCAAATCATCTTCCTCCCCCACAGAGGAACCTCGCCTTTGAAGCACCTCCAACCAACTCAACAGTTGGATATTTGGAAACAAAACATGATTTCTCTTTCTAACCTGAGTTTGATTAAGAAAATGACGCTGGTCTCTTCATGGAGGATCAAGAAGAATCAGCTAGCGACTCCCACATTAATTTCTTGAACTACCAGGATGAACCTAGAAGTGAAGGCAATGCAGCTGAGGGGTCATACGTTGTATTCACCCAGTCCAAGAACCAATTAGCTCAATCGACTGATAAGGAGAAAGTAGAGGAGTGACCTCAACCAACAGTTTCAATTGCTAAGTGGGGATCGACTCTTCCTTTCCAGCCAAAGGACCCGATGATTGCAAGAAAGGTAAGTACCTCAAATGCCCCTGTGCCTTCTAATTCAGTTTCACAGTCCAGTCCTCCCCCTTTCAAAAATCAAAAGGATGAACTCCCATCCTCTGCTCTTAGCTCGTTCCAGGCATTTAATATCATTGACCATATAAAGAAAACCAAAATTCAAATGTCTGAATTTGAATTTCTACAGTCCCATCCTGAGTAATTAGATAGACTGGTTCAATGTGTTAAAAACCAAAATGTCCCTGTTGAACAAGCAATTCCCAAAGTGACACATGATTCCCCCAAGAATGCACCCACCAAAAACAACCTTGTCATTGCTCCCCCTGCTGCTCCTGATAGGACTGAACCTTTTTATGTCTCATTGCTGATAAATGGACATCAGCTGAACAATTACATCATTGACTCTAGGGCTTCAAACAATGTCATGCCTGCTAAAGTGGTAGAATATCTAGGTCTCACACTGACCAAGACATTTGGGAGATGTTTCTCCATGGAGAACAAACAAGTGCCATTATTGGGGCAAATTAAAGACGCCCAATTTGCATTTGTTGCCTTTCCAAACAAGCGAATCAAGATGACTGTCCTAGTGGCTGATGTCCAAGCATCATATGGCATCCTTCTTAGGTGAAACTTCTGCAAGGATGTTGGAGGGGAATTAAGCATGGACTTGTCTGAGGCAAGAATCCCTGTGAAAGGTGTAATGCAGAGGTTGCTTCCTAAGAAGGAGGCAAAATACGTTGTCACTCAGACATCAAGGCCTGAAGCTCAGATTCTATTTGAGTCTTCAGGCAGGGGTAACTATTTTCTATCTACTGAAGACATTCATGTTTCAGTAGATGAGAATCTTGTAGGTGATGATCTCAGAATTGGTTCAGACAGAACAACACCAAGTATGCCTGATAGTGCCAATGATTGGCATGTGTTGAATGGGAACAATCAAATCATGTGTTGGACTAAACTAGAAGAGCAACCAATTATGGTAATGGACCATGCTGTTGCACATCAAAATCAGGAAAAGGAACTTTTTGCCAAAAGAGCAAAGATTCATGGTTTTCAGATTAAAATTCAAGTCTTGTTGTGGGGCAAGTGGAGAAAACCAAAGGGAGGACACAGAAAATTGGTTTCCTGGTGGAGAGTTCCATTCACCCATCACTGATTCTAGGGAGAAAATGGCTTCTTGCTAGTTTATCAGGACAGAGCACCATTTTCACTGCCTCTCAGGGGGTAGCATCTGAAGTACTTCAATTCTTGAAGTATCAGATAAGATCATCTATACATATGTATATCTGTATAGTCTTTAGTTCTATTTTGTGCTTTTCATTTTCATTTTTTTTGGAGCCTTTCTTCTTGGGTAGCGCGACTCCATATCCCAATGGCACACTTCAAGGCACTGGAGATTTTGGTTTTTACTCCCCTCAGCTATGTTTCAAGTTTTCACCTTAAGGAAGTTCCCCAACTGGAGCCAGCTGTTGGTCCCCAAAAATGTCACTCATTTTTGGAACAACATATGAGCTATCTTGGTCCTACAGGACCAAAATTTCTCTCTTCCCTTCTCAAAATTTGTTCTGAGCTTTCAAATTCCTCTTTTTTTCAAGCTTTCTAGAAATCTACAGACTCTACAGGCTTGAATCTATAGACTCTACAGGCTTGAATCTATGGACTCTACAGGCTTGAATCTACAAACTCATAGGAAGGAAATCTATGGACTCTGTAGGAAGAAAATCTACGAACTCTGCAGGCCAAGTTCTGTGGGCTTCATAGGTTGATTTCTACAGACTCTGCAGATATGTTTCTATAGACTCAACATGCTTGAAATTAGTAGGTTCAACAGGTTCAAAGGCTTCTACAGGTGAGTTTAGTCAAAAGAACAAGCTTTTAACACTTAGTCATTTCCAAGTTGGTTCAACGTGCTTAGTGCAAAAGAATAAAGGATTTAGCCAAATAACGAAGGATGAGCCTATTGAACCATTGAACCAAAGTTGGTTCAATCGGTTGGTTCAATCGAAAGGTTCAATGGGCTGCCCCAAAGCAAAAAAGGTAAGTGCCCTTGCGGAGGGCAGGCATCATTGGTTTGAAGGTTAAAGAAAAGATAGAATTCCTTCAAATTTGTTCAAAGGCCCAAAAGGAACAATTCTCTTAGACTTTTTGTTCGAAGAAATTCACCTGGAGAAAAAGTCTGAAGAAATAGGAAAGAATGAATGGCCGAGTAACAAAAAACTTTCCTTCAGACATTTTGTTTGAAGGAATTCTTTTGGGCTTTTTGCCCGATGGAAAAAGCCCGTCGAAGAAGTAAGAACTCGCCAGGGAAGTTGAAGCCCGAAGGACAAGTACCCTTGTGGGGGGCACCTAACGTCAAATAAATGACTATTTTAAAAGCTCGAAGGGACACCTTCCCTTCGGGACGTTCCAAAGGCTGAACAAAGACATAGAAAGGAACTTCCACAGAGTTAGACAAAAAGGGGCTTCAACGATTGAACTGTTGAACCAATGGTTCAACATGTTTACAGGTGCAAGGGTTCAACCAAGCGCGATGAAGATCAAAGAGCTTAGGAAGAGCAAATGACGGGCATAACCAAATAACCAATGAACTGATTGAACCTTGAACCAAAAGAGTTCAAAGTTCAATGGTTCACAGGTTTAAGCAGTTCAAAGGCAACCTCAAGCAAAGAAAGAAGCAACATGGATGATTCCAAAGGCAAGTTCAATGAAAGCGATGGTTCAACCAGAGAGCAAAGAAGCACTTAAGCAGGGAAGCGATGGACCAAAAGAGACAGAGTGAACCGATGAAGCTTTGAACCAATGAACTTTCAAATGGTTCACAGGTTCAAAGTTCAACACAGTTCAAGCAACTAGCAATCATTGACGGCCCCTCAGACGTCAAATTTAAAGTGAGGGAAAATCTATGGAAATTTAAATAGAGCATGGAAATTAAAGGAAGAACCAAGCGATTAAATGAAAAGAGAGCTTGATAGCTCAAATTGAAGTTGGGAAAGACAAAAGCAGAAAGAGGGAAAAGGACCAAAAATGTCTTTGAAAGAGTTATTTCCAGTAGGTGGAACAGTGGATCAAGTAGACTTCTGAGCACACTAAACCAAGGATGCGGCCTATATTCTTCCATGAAGTAAAGACAAATATGCAAAGGACCAGATGATCCATATTAAGGAGGAGACATATTAGATGAAGGGACACGCCATAGTTATGGTAGCGCACTGTTCTCAGCATGGTCTCTCCAGACAAAATTGGAGACACATTGAAGACATTGACTGCAGCATGGGCCATCCCATGGAAAAAGGCACCAATCCTTGCGTAGTGGCTATAAATTTGTTAATTCTCTCATTTGTAAAGGATACTTTTCATTTTACAAGAGCGAAACTCTGCCCATTTTGAAAGAAGACTGAGACTTTGAGCTCAGGTTGTAATTTCATTTTCATTTTTATCTAAATGAGAAAGCAAGTTTTTCACAGACTTTGTACTATTCTAACTTGTGTCATTTTAGAAGATCATTCTTACATCTGTCTTCTGAAGGTGTCCTTATTCATTTAATTTGATAAGCAGAATTAGTGAAGGTAATAGGGAAGTGTCCTGAAACCAACTGTGGGAAGACTTTGTGCTTCCACAATTGCTTTCAGTCTGTGTTTTTCTTTTCTTTTTGTGTTAAGGATTTTGGGGCAAATTTATGCCCCCCATTATCCTTTGTGATATACTCTTTGGGTAGTTGAGGTGGAAACTTTGCGTTCTACTTCATCTTGTTGTTACTACGCCCCCTGGTTAACTGGTTTCTTATCTTACTACCTGAAAGAAAATCTTGATGTTTCCTGCAAGAACACTTCTGAAAGAAGAGAAGTGCCTTCAGTGTTTACACCAGGATTTCTCCTTTGTTTGTGAGCATCATCTCTGAAAGAAGAGAGATGGATGGTTTATCCCACCCTTGTGTCTTACTTCCTGCTTATATATATTGTATATAGCTCCTACGTATCTATAGGGAACCTCCCCTTGATGAGAGGAGAGATTTGTCTCCAGTTGGTGTAGTAAAGTTGCACACCTGGCTGACCAATCTTCCTACTGTGGTTGATCAGACCTATTTTGTTGATCAGTATGCTAATTGACAAAATATTCACCCAACAAAATCAACACTCATGTTATCATTAAACTTCTAGCCAAAACTTTTGTTGGAGATGTGCTAGAATGGTACAATCAACTTCCTAGACATTCCATTACCCAACTAGAGGATTTATTCGATGCTCTAGTTAAGGAATTCTAAAATATTAAACTTTATAAAATAGCCTTAGCAACTTTATTAATGCTAAGAAATTCCCTCATGATTATGCCCATACTTTCATCAAATGATGAAAGTCTCTAACACAAAAAATTAGATCATAACATGAGTGATGATAATATTTTCAAACTCTTAATTACTAGTCTTAAATCCTTTTTTCAATACAAAAATGGGATCTTCTATGCTTTTGACCAAGCAAGATGACAATATTTCCTCATGGCTCAATTTGAACCTTCTCAAAATACCAAAAAAGAATCTTTCTAAACTACAACCAATGCAATCACCACTAATACTTCCCAAAATAAGCCTCCCAAAACCCAAAATGGGAGCATCTAAATCAAATAACCAATTTTTCTCCCACCTTCCCTTCAGTATGTAGGAAATTAATAAGTTGTTATCTGCATCCAAACCATACATCTACACTACCACCTCTCCCTCATGGTATGATCTAAATAAGTTTTTTTTGGTTCCACATTGATTTGGTCACTTTAATGAAACATGTTGTGCACTCCAAAAATTCACAGTTAATACCATCCTAGGATAAAAATTTAGTCATGATGATATCACCAAATAGTTTCATAACAAATACCTTAAAACATCTAAAAATAGATCCCATAATCCCAAATCTACAAACCAAAAACCTCAAAAAACATCTCAACCATCAAATTCCAATACACAATATTCAAATCAATACGCTTGTGCTATTGATGTTGACAATGATCACTATTGTAATCATCCTAAATTTGTGAATTTGATAAAGGTTAACTACCACTGTATGCCTGATGATAAAGATCTAGTCATCAAACCTAAAAAGCCTTTGCTTTAAGGCCAACTTCTCAGAAATACTAACACTACTTCTATATCATCTTCTGATTCATAATCTAATGATGAGCCTGATCCATCATCAAATTCTCAACCTATTACTTCTAATCCTTATACTACCATTCCTATTAAAATCACCATCACTAATCAAGCTAAACCTCATCATGGATCCAACCCTGAATACAATGAATTTTCCTAGATGAACTTAATTTGATGCCTTGAAAATTCCTCCAATGGAACTCATGAGAACATCACCTTATCATTGGAATTTCCTCATGAAATAATTATAAGACATCAAAGATTACCCATTTATAAAAACTAAACCACCTATCCAACCTTCCAAAGGTCCTACACCTATGAAAGTCCATTCCATTGAAACCATTTCTCAACCTTCTTCCTCTAAGAAACTCTCCATCAATTTTCCTAAAGAAGTGTTTGATGATGAAATCCTCTTTCAAGATTATTATCCACCTCTATTAATATTGTGATAAAAAATTCCTTAATAATAAAAGTCTCAATGGATGAAGTCTTAGGTATCAATGTTACTTCCCTTTTCTTAATACAAAAACTTGGATATTCCAAAAATGACCTTAAACAAACATGACTTACTTGTCATGGTTTTGACAAACCCAATCATAATATTTTTGGTTGAATTTGGATCCCTCTCAATATTATACCCAAAATAGTATGCACCGAGCTGATGGTTTTAGATCTTATGCTCTTCTACAATATCCTTTTAGGTTATCCTTGAACTCATCACATGAGAGCTATCACATCTTCTAGTAGCCAATGTATTAAGTTTAATGATGATGGAAAATGTTATAAACATGAAGCAAATACCAACCCATGGAGTCTCAAGCTAATTAATACTAAAATGCAGTATCACATTCCCACCATTTATCATATCAAGTCATCCTCTCCCTAAGTTTTTAAACATGCATCCTGATCTCCAAGTTACTCTTGTAGAGTCAAATGATGATGAACCCAGTGAGTTTCAAACTATTTTTAATACTATAAAATTACCACCTTGAATAATAGAATGACTCCAATTTATTCTACCATGAAATATAACCATTCCCTTTATTGATGATGATACTTAAATTCATACCCTGTGTAATGTCAATGAAGTTTCTTACATAGAATATGACTTTATATGCAATAATTTTTGGGTAGCCAAACTGCTTTAGGATCCTCTATCTTTATCCCTTCACATTTTCAACAACATTGGTGTATCAACCAATGATAGTCCCACTGAAACTACTGAACCAACCATTCAAAATTGTAATATCTCTCCATATGATGATGAATATATCATTTGCCAAGCCCAATCATGAAACTTGGATTTAATTCATTATCAAAAAGCCTTGCTCAAATATATAACTTTAACTGAGACATTCACTTAGTTCATATCTCCTCCAATTTCAATGATAATGAGAATGATCTAGAACCTCAAGGTTATGTCCCTCCTATCAACCCACTATTGGAAAATACTCCATGGGTTGTCCAACAAATTTATGATTTTCCAAGCATACCTAATGACATTATCCAATTTGATAACATTCAAAATAATTTAAATAATATTAAAGACATTAAATAACCTAATACCATTCATATTATTTCTTAGTCTTCAGAATGAAACCTTCAATTCATAACTACATCGTCCAGTCATTACTAAGTGCCAATACGATTTATTTATCATCCCCAACTTCAAATAATTGCATCATCTAGGATGCTATAGTATAAATCAATCATTTTTTTTATAACTATACCATTCATACCAATACGGTTCAATCTAGTTCTTCTATATTAGATTGTATCAACTACCATAAAGAAAAAACCAACAAATTCTACTCTGAATCCAAACATTACCTTGGATTCTAAAGCCACTGCTCTAAGATGATTGCAGTTTGAGTTTGACAACAAAGGTAATAATATTGTAAATCTTGAATTAGATGTCAAATATTATGGCCCATTACCTATGATTTATAGTGATGAAGTTATCCTAGAATTACTACATGCTAGAGAGCCTCAACTTCCCTGACAACATCATAAGCTTGGCCATTTTGAAAAAAGGATCCTAACTTTAGTAATTTTGTTGCTAGTGTCAATATGAATATGGATTCTATTTCCAAACTCCTTTGGCTCTTGATCACTTTCAAGACAAAATGACATGCTTATCGAAGAAACTCAAGTTATTAACTTCAATACAAATGCTAATCCGAAATCAATTTTTATCTCTAAGGAGCTTTGTTATGAAGAGAAAGATGATTATAACCTATTTTTTGACAAAATTTTTGAAGTATTTGCATAGTCATATGAAGACATGGCCAACATTAACCCTAACATATTTGTCCATAATATAGTGACATATCCAGATGCAAAACCCATGAGCTAAAAATAACAAAAATTTCCTCCTGAGGTTTCCACCCTTTCTCACAAAGAAATTATCAAGCTCCTAGATGTTAAGTTTATTAAACTAGTATATTAATCAAAATGGGTATCCAACATAGTACATATTTTCAAAAAAAAACACCACGGTTATTCGTATCTATATTGATTTTCATAATCTCAACTTAGCATGTCCTAAGGAAAACTTTCCTTTACCATTAATTGATGCCATTGTTAATTCTAAAACCAGCAATGGGATGTTATCCCTCATGAATGGTTTCTCGAGATATAAGAAGATTCATATTTCTCTTGATGATCAACATAAAACCACCTTTACTACCTAGTGGGGAACCTATTGCTATGTTAAAATACCCTTTGGACTTAAAAATGTCGGTGTAACTTATTAACGTGAAATGAACCACATATTTCATGATCTCATACATTTAATTGTTGAAACTTAAATAGATGATATTATATCCAAATCTAAGCATTGTGAGAATGATATCTATGACCTTTCCATCATATTTGATCGTCTTATCAAGTAAAAATTCAAGCTCAATCCTCACTTGTTTTTTTAGTGTTTTCTCCAGAAATCTCTTAGGATTTTTGGTCTCATTATGAGGGATTGATGTAGATCCCACCAGGATAAATTTTATTCTCAACATGCCTATACCTTGGTCTATTCCTGACATCCACACTTACCTTGGGAATCTTTTAAAAATCCAAAGATTCATCCCCAAGTTAGCTTACCATGTATACTTGATAAATCTCTCATAAAGAAAAATATCACACTTGAATGGACCGATGCTTGTCAATAATACTTAGACAAGATGAATAAATCATTAATTCATACTCAAACTCATAAAATCACATTCAAATGATCTCCATCTCATCTTGTATACGTCATCTACCCCCACATCATTTATGTAAACTCTTGCGTAATAAGATGAGTCAAGAAAATAATATGAAATCTACTATATCAGTCACACCTTCATAGATTATGAGATGCACTACATGAAAGTGGAATATGACTATCTAATATTATATTTCACTACCAAAAAACTTTAGCATCACAAGCTTTACTAGACCACTTATGTCATTGTCCATTCTGACCCCATTTGCCACTTCTCTAAATTTTTCTTGCCTAGAGACTGAATTAGAAAATGGATGGTCCTATTTAATGGATTTTGAATTGTGAATCACTACTCAAAAATCATTCTTAGGACAAGTGATCAGTGATCAACATGCTACCACCCCCATCCTAGATATGAAACATCTTTGAGATACTCTTCCTAATGAACACGTCCTCTTAATTGAAGGTATTGACCAAGTTTCTTTCAAAGAAAAAATTCATAATTTCACATTAGATATTGAGGTGAATGCTCTTAAATAAATAGAAATAATAATCTTTAAACCTAAAGTGTCTACAAAAGTTATCATAGAATAATTACCCAAAGTTACCATTAACCTCCATCGGGAAACTTGGACACTCCACTTTGATGGATCCAAGTGCCTTCAAGGAGTTGGGACAAGATGTGTATTAGATGACCCTTATAGAAAAATCATTCCTCTAGAATTTTGATTAAACTTAGACATCATTAATAACATATTTGAATATGAATCTCTTATCCTTGGAATGCAATCAACCATAGATCTAAATATCCCTTACATGTCTTAAGATATTAATAGCTTATATGTTTTCAAATTAGTGGTGTGTATCAATGCAAAAGTGAAAATATCATTACATATCATCATCTTTCCTCTAGTATCTCCAAATATTTTATGTATTTTATAATCAAAAAAATTACAAGAGATAAAAATGCTATAGTATATTCTCCCACTTCATCAACTTCTCTTTTTAATCCCCATCAGGCACTGCACGAGTCGTAATTCTTCATCTACATGATACAATTTCCATCTACCTTAATAACCAAGGATGATTATTTTATTTTCCACATCAAATGAATCACCACTCTACTAATCCCATGGTATAAAGATATCATACAATTCCTTGAGCATCATACTTATCCTCCCAAGGATGACTCTCATGAAAAATTAGACTTCACAGGCAATCTTGAGAATTTATTTCTATATTATCATAATGTTGAAGGTACCCTACTTCATTCTGTCACTCAAGAATAATTTTATTATCTTCTTGAGCAAGCACATGGGGTAATTTGTAGTGGCCATTGTAACAAACATGTTACAACCCTCAAATGTCTATGGATGGGATATTATTGGCCTACTCTCAAAAAATATGTTATTGCATTTGACAAGAAGTGTAATCCTCACCAAATCCTTGATGACTTGATCCACTCTCCTCTAGTTAAGCTTAAAACATTTGAACCTCTTTGACCTTTCTCAATGGGTGGATTTTATATCATCATGTATTCATCATCACTACCATAGATTACTTTACCAAGTGGGTAAAAGCTATGCCCCTTGTTAATGTTATTGGTGTAACTATAACAAAATTCATCCTCAAAAAAATCATATATAATTTTATATTCCTCACACCATCATCTCTAAAAATGATATGAGTTTCAAACCCAAAGACATGAATCAATTATGTGAAAAATTCAAAATTACACATAAATTTTTGACATCCTATCACTCTTAGTATAATGGCCAAGCAAATAATACTAAAAAAATCCTTAATAATATCTTGAAAAAGACTATTAGGGATTCTTTTTCGGATTGACATCTTAATCCATACCCTACACTTTGGGCTTATTGTATTAGCATCTGTACTGGTCCAAGGGCAACTCCATTCTCTTTAGTTTACGACTCAGAAGCCATCTTACCATTAGAAGTGGAGTTACCCTCCTTGCACATCTATATTCATGGAATAATTCCCAAGGAAGAGATTAATTAATGCCTCCTTCACACCTTAAACCTAACTCATGAGTAACGTATGAGTGCTTTACAACATAACCATCAATAAAAAAATTGCATAGTTAAACAACATAACAAGAAAGTTGAAGTTTTTACTTTTAACATTGGCGACCTAGTATTAAAATTGGTTTACACCCATGACAAAGAAGGCATATACGTCCAAAAGTGGCAAGGATTATAACAAGTTGAAGACATCCTTTGACCTAGTAATTATAAATTACGAATAAATGGACGACATATCTTCAAAGAACTGAACAACATTCAATTTTTGAAAAAATATTTTGCTTAATATACATGATCTCCTTAGTTTAATTTTATGTATATTGTTTTCATTTTGAATACTTTTTAATTGCATGCTTATAGTTATTTTTTATATCATGTTGAACTAACATTTATTTCAAGTTATACTTTGACTCTCTTATTTTAGTTTATCATTGCTTCCTCTACACACCTCTAGGGTTTCTTTCCAATTAGCTCTAGTACCTATCTTTGGTCCTTAGGTATTTTATCTATTTTACACCTCTTGGTTTTTTAGTTTATGGGTTGCATTGTAATATATGGGAAATACAACTGGGCCTTCCTCACAAATGCATGTCTTTTTTTATATATATCAATTATTTTCACTACACACACCCTTTGGGTCTTTTATATCATTTTTACCATTTCTTGTGTCTCTTGACTTTTTCATTTTGTGAGTTGCATGGTAAGACCTGGGGAATTAACCAAGCCCATCTCACAAACACCCATCATTTCATAGATTGTTTTTACTCTCATCCTTAGCTAGGTGTCTTCTTAAAAAGATAAGGCAATGGATGAGAGTAATGTTTTTACTCGTTTATATTTTTGTGGTAAAAATATAGTGGTCTATCTTCATGTCCTCATTCACATTCCACCCTTTCTTATGATCATGTATCATACCTACTTATCATTTTACCATCTCCCTTTAAATATGTATTTTTTTAGATTAGGTCAACCCAATTATTTTATGATCATTTCCATCATTCCCTATTTTTTGTTTCTTATTTTGGGTTAAGCAAGGTTGGTTTCAAGATTGTACTCTTCTATAAAGTGAAAGTATAGGAGTTATTTAGACATCATGATCTTTAGTTTCTCCTCTCTAGTGGCTAACTGTAAGCACTCTTGTGATATTCATCTTTAACACCATGTTTAGTTTTTCCAAATCCACATGGAGGAGGAAAATATAAAAAACCAAAAGAGCTAAAAGCCTTATCATATGAAAAGAAAAAGTGTAAAATGAAAATTAAATATTAAAAATTAGATCATAACAAAAGACATGATCTGTGTTTGGCACATCTCATATTCTAGTTACATCTCAAACTCCAAATTTGGCCTTATGATAGAACCAAGGTCTATTGGGGTGCAAAAGGCCAATAGACTGGGATAGGAGGCCTCATTTCATCATCACACCTTCTTACATTCTAATGCCATCTACTTTCTCATACAAGTACCTAATATTTGTAGTAGGCCAACGACTTTATAAGGGGTCCTAAGGAATGGGGAACATGTTGTGGGAAGGTAGGATCATTTTAATTTCATGCATTTTAGACTTTATAAGATGAAATTTATTCATCACTAGTTATACATGCTTATGTTACTAAGTAGGGTTCCATAGGGCCATTGATGTTAACATTTTTAAGCCTCACCAACTTGATTTGAGTGTCTTGTTTTCAATAAAGATCATGTTTTCACCTTTGTGACACCCTTTTTTCCTTCCTTCCACATTTTCCCCTTGATAGATGGATTTATTTCTAAAATATTTCCATCTTATTGACTTCCTATTCTCCATCTCTTTATGACATGGTAGTAATATGGTAGTATTAGCTTTTCCATATTTAGAATAGAAGTTGTATCTTTGAGTTGTTTTGAGATGCTCTCCTAGTTATTGCCTTATCTTTATAGGATTTATCTTAGTCATTTGTATGCCTTGAGTTTTCTATTTGTTTTGTGGGACACTTGGTCCCATTTTTCCATTTTGTATTTTCATTTTTTGTTTGGGTATGGTTTGATACTTATCTTACATGGATGTTTTTATCATAAATCAGTTCTATGTGTCCTTTGTTTGATTTGGATTTAAACTTATCTTAATTTGGATGTATTTTTGGATTTTTTAGTTCTAAGTAGCCTTGGATTTTTGGCTTACTAATATTCCTTTGTTTTTAACTAATTTCTTAGGTCTTTTGATTATAGCCTAGCCTTATCGATCCTTGATTGTCAATTTTAGAAGTGATTTAATTAGTTTTGAAAGTGTTTCATGTTACATTTCATTTATTGACCATATTGTGTAAACACATGTATTTTTTTTAGATAGATACATGGTTTTATTAGCCCCCTAGTCATAAAAAGAAGATTACAAAATATAGACATAAAAAACCTGACACAAAGACTAGCCAGAAGGCATAAAGCCAAAAATAGACTACAGAGGAACATAAAGATAGCAATCCTATCTACTATCCAAAACTCAGTAACCAACATCAACTTATGGGATAATAGTCTAATAGATTATCTATTTTTCCTTTTTATCTTTTTTATTTTAACTTCATGCCACATTTCTTGTTCAACAATCACCATAATTAAGTGTTTATCTGAGCCCTTTGTTTTTGAAGTCCCATTTCCCTGCAAGTCCTTGTCTGAATCTGAGCTTTCAGACACATGACCTATTTTTATTCCCCAGTTGGTTGCTAAAAGGGGAGTTCTAAATAGTTTCTATCATCTCTTATATGTGCACTTTACAATTAGCTAATGCATCTTTTTATCCTCTTTTCCTATCTCTCAATTTAGTGTCGACTTGTATTTCTGGATTCTCAAAAACATATTATGCCACTAGGGATTGATCAGGTGCATTCCATTTGTTTTATTTTGACTTTTCTCCCTTCTTTTTCATTACTTGTGAATGCCCCTACGGATAGAATGCATAAAGATGACCTAGTAATATGTAATTATGGCATCTAAAAGAAGTATTCTCATAGTCGAGAATTTGAGTGTGTTGATTTTCACCATATTTTAGAATGATGTTATCAGGAACCCCTTTGATTAAATCTAACTCAACATAAAAATGGGCATAATTGCATAAACATGTATCACCCCAATCATTATCATTTTTCAATAAAGGCCCCAAATCATTAGCTATGTCTCTGTGAGCATGTCAAAAATGCAAAGTCAAATTGGGTAAATGAACCCAAACTGGTACCTTAGTGACTAAGAGAGTGAGAGGGTTAAATTCTAGAAACCAGGGTGTGATGAACAAGCCTGTAGTGCCTCAAAACCAAGGGCCTTTCAAGAGGCATTTTTGGTAATCTTGTTGTTCATAGAAATGGATTAAAAAAATCCCTTAAAACACAAAGAAATTTCACACTGACTTGTCCATGTCTCATGAACCCATTTATATAAGGTTGATGTAGATGACCAAATACCATTAAATCTGTAAATGACTACATTTCTCACTATATTATTGAAATAAACATCCACCTCCTCATTTAAGATCTCCATAGAAGGGACCTCCTTCACTTGATCAACAATGTAGACATGGGGATGGATTTTCTACATATTTGGGATGTGGGCAGCATTTTTGACTACCACATCTAGGGATGCTTTAACTGCCTCTTTGAAAGATGAAGGTTTCATGAAATAAGCCTATTTTGGTCTTGTAACACCCCTCCCATAATTGTGAGGTCATGGCAATAGTGGAGTCCTTATAGATATGATAGCAAGATAAAGGGAAAAAGTCTTGGAGCTCTTTTCCTTTGTAAACTAGACATTGTAAGTCTTAGGGATCCCAATCAATTGCTCTAAATGCCCTTTTAGATCCAAAACCAGATCATAATTTTTTTCCCAAAGACAAATAATATTACTTGATAGAGATTTTATCATCAACTAAAAGCTATTCCTCTCTTCAACATTTGCATCTAGAAGAGGTAGTTATGTGTTCTGATGCACAATATCTAACAAAAGGCAAGTGTTCTCCTCTGTAACATGATTGACATCTAGTGAGATTGATAATTCAAGTGATATGGCCATATTACATGTTTGGTATCAACTATAAGTATTACCCTATATTTCAATAGGGTAAGAATTTAGATGCCCCTATAATGGATTTGTAGGTCCCTTAAATAGGATATTTTTCATTCAATAGCCATAACAATGCAAATTACTTTCTAAAACCTTGGTTTTTGTGCACTTAGTCTTTATCTGTGAGCTCCTTCTACTGCTGACCTCACCCTTAGGTGCTACCATTGATCCATAAGGCAAATTATTGAAAACCCTAGTGGAGCCAAAACAGGTATATTCTCATGCATGTGCCCAACAGACACCATTGCTATGATGGGTGTCATTATCAAGCCAAAGACTGTCACTGATCCATCAACAAAAACCATCACCACACCATCTCTAACACTTATGATTAGGGTTTGTTGAGCCATCATCCTGTTGAGTTTCTTCGTGTACATGCATGTATTGCTTTCATCCACTTATAGCATTTTATCCCTAAGGTTTCTCATATGCAGTTTTGTGCCCTCAACGATCAATACTATGGAATTTTAATGCAACCATTCAATGAAAAGGTAACTCAAGGTATGCATATGTTACTTTCAGTTATTCATTTATCAGTAGTAATTTCAATGTTACTTTTCAATTATGATTTTTATTGTTGCTATGTTTCTTTCCCAAATAACCATCACATGTTACACTATTTTGACACATGATGAGCTTCGTGTGGGGAACATTTATACACACAATATTTTTTCCTTATATTTTACTAATACTTTCTCTTGCAATGGCTTATAAATATATCAATTTCCCTGAGTGCACACCTTAAAGGGTGCATTGGGAATGGGGTGGGAAAGGCTCATGGTGATTTGTGAGAGATGTTCCTATTCTACCCTGATTAATCCATCACTAATATCAATTTGACCTCCTCTAAGTGTCTATCCATTTATCCCTTTTGTATACTTCCTATCTAGATTTTATAGCTTCCCTATATCTTACAATATCATCTGGATGGTACAATCTAATTTATGCCTTTATTCTTCCTATAATGTATCAACCTGACTAATATTGTACTGTGATAGCTAACATCTTCCAATTATATTGGCCTGGTTGATACCATTAGCTTATACTTTAGGGTTGATTTTGGTTATTATAATCATATGTATAGGTGTCACATTTCCATCATATTATATCATATCATTCATTCACTTTGCCTTCGATCACATCTCCCTAAATAAATATTGAGAGGGTTAGTAGATTAGAACCTTATCTTGAGGAGGCTTATCTTGTGGTGCCATTGAATCTCAATAGGAGGAGTCATTTTTATTTCTTAAATGAGGATATTTAGATATTAATCAACCATTTTAGGTATTCAACCTACAACATTATCTTGAAAATATCCACTTAAACCAAGGGGGGGATTAAAGCATCAATGGGTCCACTCCAAGATAAGTATTTCTATCCCTACACTCTTTCATTTATTTATTTAGTATGTTAGACATTTTTTGTTTCTTTATGAATGAATGTATGTGTATCCTTGTTTAGGCTTTCTCTATACCAAATAAGGTAGTGTAGCCATAGTATTTGCTTGGAATTTCCATAAATCACTTTAGGTTGCATAAACCCCCATTTAGTTGATCATTGCACCTTACCCATTTACAAACATTCTAACCCATATTTTAATTTAGTTTGCACCCCTTTACAACAATTTACTTTACTTGCATATTTACAACCATTTACTTTTGTTGAGGTCTAGTGAGAGTTACATCCTTCTGTCATAGGCTTATAATTTGGAACCATTTCCTCTTGGCATTTGAGTTTTGGGTTATCCTCTACTGGATATATAATAAATTCATTGGTCCTTACCCAATCATCCAAGTATACGTAGTCTATATTCAATTTAACTTATTTGAGTCCTATTATATTGAGATAAAGAGGATACTTGTAGGTCATCCTAGCCCATGCACATAGAGGGAAGCATAAATCTACATCTAGATGACATAGAAGCACTTCAAAATAGAGAGAAACCTTCAAGTCATGAATAATAGGAAAGTGAATTACTATTCCATCCACATGATGCAATACAAAGAGGGAATGTGGATTACATTCCACCAACATCACAACTTGGAAGTTCAATAAGGGAAGGAAACAAGTTGGGAGAAACCCAAGAAGGTATGTCAAAGATAAACCTTCTATATGTTCTTTCAATTATAAGAAGGAAGGTCATGTATCACACGAATTTTGGTATCTTATTCCTTGCACTTGTTGTGGGAAGATTAACCATTATATGGATATGTGCAAACAAACCATCAATAAATATCCCAATATTTTTAGGATAAATGGTAATGAAAAATTCAACTCTTCAAGCATTCAAGAAGAAAATGGCCAAGACACACTCTAAGTTAGTAAGAATCCACTTGATATAAACATGTGGAAGTCCAATACTTTTAATACTTATTTCAAGGCTAGTTGGCATTGGAATATGAAGTGTTGTAACCTACATCCACATATTCACACATATAAATAAATAATAATAATGCACAACCATAAACAATGGGAGAAGAAGAGCCTACCAAGTGCAATAATCAAGAAAGAGAGAATTATATCACATGTTTTGTCATCACCATTACAAGAAACAAGTGGTAAGATAATTGAATTTGATTCTTGGATTGATTTCAAATAATAATATGTTGAATTACATTCACATTTATTAGAATTTAAAAGCACTCCAAACATATTTTCAATTTGTTTTATATTTCCAATTGTTGGTAGATAAAATAGGGAACTAATTCCAATTGTATGGGAAGCCTTGTATAATTTATAGGTGAGCATGGGACAATAAGTCCACTTGGGGATAATAATTAGGGGAAGCCAAATAGTATGTTTTCATTTTTTATTGCTCGCCACTTATTATGTTTCATATCAAGCGAAAAAATAAAATATGAAAAGGTACTTCATCAAGGCAAGCATTAAATGCATGAAGTTTGGAAACAACTTATAGAAATACAAGCATCACAATAATGGATAATAAGATAATTTGTGTTTCACCATTTTTGTACTTTGTATAATGTCTCCTTAAATTTGTTATAAATATAAATGTAAATGCAAAAGGAAAAATGATTTTAGTATGAGGAAGAGTCATTTCAGCATCATTCAATTGTTGTAGCATGCATTTGGGCACTTAAATATTTACAACATTGATGTATAAGTATGATTTTAGCACCATAATTTTTTTGTAGTATGTATGTGGACATCACAATGATTGTAGAAAGCTATTTTTAGCATATATGTAGTGTCATAGTAGGCACATAAGGAGTTGCAATAGATATACATATATCGGGCATGCATGTTTCAATTATTGTATACACATTAGAAATGGTTACAATAGGGTCTAAATCTGATTTTGATATGTAATCATTAAGGGATTCACATATTTATAGTAGTAGAAGAATGGAAGCAAATTAAACATGGTAGCCATTGTATCTTGTTTTGGAATCACAGGGAGGTTGTAAAATGTATGCTTCAACTAATAAATGAGTTATAAGAAAATCCCACTTGGATTACTATTCATGGTTAAGAGGAAAGGCACAAAGTTAAGAGAATCACTCTTTTATTAAGGAGGAGGAAGATTCTTGATCAATTCCAACATCATGGGGACATCATTGAAGAACAAATCCACTAGTAAGAGAATCATCATGGGACATCCATGAGTGGGAATCATAAGGGAAGAATCATAGTGGAACAACAAAATTAATCAGAATACAACAGAGTAAGAAGTTCGAAAAACCAACTCGAAGAGAGGAAAATCAATTCACTCTTTTATGTTGCATGAGAAGGAAGAATTGGCCACCACTCTTTCATAGGAGGAAGATGTGAAATTATATTTTTCAAATATGTTTTATTGAGGATGTGTATATTCTTAGGAACCTTCTATGTTGTGTGAAGTGGAAAATTACAATACTACTTTCCAACTTGGATAATTTGCATTAGGATGAATAGGAAGAGTGGGAAACATCACCTTAGGATGAACAAGGGAGGTGTGAGGAAAATGTTATGCAAGGAAAGTGTAGAGAAACCAAAGTAATATCAATTAAATTTGATGGTTGGGGTCAAGGCCAAACACTAATTTTTTTTTATAAGCTCCAAAGAGGTAGAGGGAGAGATATTTTTATATCTCGTGAGTAAGTTTTTGTGAGACCAATTTCCACCCAAAAATGGGAGGTATGATCCATAAGGATCAATGAAAAAAATTAAAACTCCAAAAAACTCTAGACACCTAGAGGGAAACCGATTTTAAAAAAAAAAAAGACTCAAATAAGGTATTTATTATAAGGTGATGAAATCATTAGTGTTTTTAGGGGGCAGCTGTAAAATCTCTAATATGCAACCAACCATAGCTTTGAAACCATTGCAACAATTACGTAGCTTTCAATCTACATTAAGAAGTACATTTACCCACATTAACTGAACAATCAAACTAAATGTTTGACTAAATCAACCTTCTCATCCTAGGAATTTCAAGAACCTTTGGTCTTCAAAGAGATATCTCTATAATGCATAAGAAGCTTTCTGATTTAAGTAATTGGCAATCAAAAAGTATTCATTATGGAACTATGATCTACAAAATTCTAGAGGATGATTGTATGTATAAGTAGTAGTGAGTAGCCATCTGATATGGATATAACTATTATATTCTCTTTTAATTTTTCCATCACAATATCAAGAAGATACGAGACAACAAAATGTGGGATGTATGCTCTTAAGATCTCTTTGTATCAACCCATTTCATTGAAGGGAAGAAGAGTAAGATGTACAATTTCTAATTTGAACTAGTTTAAAAATATAGACATATAATTTTGGTACAAGGCTTATTATTTTTAAAAAAACATGTTTTTTGTGCACGTGGTCCATTAGTTAGCATTAGGGTCTTAGTGGTGTTTTTTTGTGTGGTTTCGTATTCCTCTTTCTTCTTTGTGTTATCCCATACCTCTTTGTTTCTTCTATTTTCTCTTTGTGTTTGTTTTCTTTGTGCATGCATGTTTTGTATTTTTTTATTTGTCTTGTCCCCTTTCTTATGCTATGTTGGATTTGATGACCCACCGATTATGTATTTTATGGAATTAACGACCTACTAATTATGTCCCTTATCTTTTTGTAGGCCCTTTTGCCCTCATTTGCTAATTTTCTATGTTTGGATTTGTGTGTGTTGGTTTTTTGTATTTTATTTGGTCAACGTGCACACCAATAGGTTCCTAATTAAAAATTGAGAAGATTATATATACAAAGCCTCATAAATTCATTTAGGAGTAATAAGTATCAAGAAGCATCATCAAGCATTCAAATGAATTCAAGTATAAGCATGTCACATCATATTTCTATATTTATACTCTTAAGGATTTGTAACAATGATTTAGTTGCATTTTATACCAAAATAAGGATAGGAATATGTTCGTGTAGTTTCACTTCACTTAGGGAGAGGAATAGAAGACCATAATCATAATTCCTCACATGCACAATAAAACTACATTGACTCTGATTGCAATCATGATGAATATGTAGTTATAAGTCCTTGATGATATTTCCTAGGTCAACTAATCTTACATTTTTTTCTATTCCTCTCGAATCTGTTTGTGTTGAATTGGGTCAAAGATAAAGAAAATAAATCTATCATTTTGGCCATAAAATCATCAATGTGAACACACAACCCTATTCATTATCTACCACCACACCAAACAAGAAATTTATAGAATGTGAGAATCAATAGGGTATAGATTTGATGATAGGGTGTGGATTCGATGGTTACACAGGTACACATTTGACACCATGTCAAGTATGTACAATTAAAATTTAGTGGCCTCCTAATTCTATCCCATAATATTTTGACAATTAGATTCACAAAGTAGTAAGACAGTCACGTATATAACTCTATTTCAGTCTTTAAAAATTAGAACAACCTGGTATATCAGAATCTAACACTCTTTGATCCTTTGTTTATTTCATTTCTGTTTCAATCATTTTCATTACTTTTAGTCACTATTTTTAGGCTCGAGTTAGATATTATTATGGTAAATTACTATTAATTCATAGCTCTGGCTTGTTCCATAATTTTAACGTATTGTGCATAATGTAATTTTTCATATGTGATTTTTTGTTAAAATATTTTGGTGAAACACTTCATTCTTTGAATGTTTACATCTCCTCAAGTTTCCCCCTAGGGTTTTATTTTTAATTTTTAAATCTAATTTCAGATTTGCATATTTTCTTTATTATCTCATTAGATATAACACTAGCTTACTATTTTCCTTCACATTTCATACCTTTTCAGATTTACATCCTCCTTTTACATTTGTGTGAATATAATCCTAACTATCATTAAATCTATGGTTTCATTTTCTCTTCCCCCTATGGTTACTTGTCATGTTTATTACAATTCTAATTTTTGTGTTTCCCTAGTTAAGGATTGTCTTTATTTGTTCTATAGTTTATGCTCTTGCATAATTTACTTCATGTCTTATTATCATAATATGAATTATTTTGATGTGAATAAAAAATATATGAATGGTGTAAATATGAATGTTACATGTTATACTAGGATTAATGAATATATGCTTGCACAATTTAAATAAAATAATATACAATATCTTTTTTATTTTCCTAGAACAATGTGTTTCCTTTTCATATGAATAGTGATGCACATGCATTTGTTAATTATTTTTCATCTTCTACTCTTATCTTCTCTAGTGTGCCCATGTTTGAAATGCATAAATCAATTAGATCATTTGAATAAATATCTTAAGTGTTATGTTTCCCTTTCCCATGAGATGGTGACCATGATACATTCCATTGGTTAATTACAAAGGAAAGTATGTGATTTATCCCTTTATTTAGAGTCTTATAATGCTAGTTTTGCTTCCAATGCTATACCTTCAAATCTTACTCCTAGAGATATATTTTACATGCTTCTCCAACATGACATGGTTATACCAAAATTCCAATTATTTTATGGACATGGACATCCTTATGTGCACCTTCAACACTTGTTTGCCTCTGTCAAAATTATGACAATTGTGGTTTAATATTACTTAATTTGTTTCCTAGAAGATTGATTAGTGATGCCCTAGCATGGTTCCAGGATTTACCTAGTGGGTCTTTGCATTCCTTTCAATTTTTTCTAGAATTATTAGATTGGCTTATCACTAGCAATGCATGTTGTGCCACATTTGAGAGTATTCCATCCCTTCAATAAAATCCCAATGAAGATATGTATGATTGCATTCTTAGGTTTCAATTTCACATGCATTCCTTACTTTATCAACCATCTAATCTTCAAATACATTACACTTTTACTAATAACCTTTTATTGCATCTCAAAGACAAGCTACTTCACAAGTTTTATCAATCATTCAACTATCTTTATTATAGAGTTGTCACATTTATGGAGGAAACATCAACCCAATCCAATGCTCCCAATCTTATCCATGACACAATTATAAATGCACCTAACACGAATACATCTACAACTTTGGATAAGAATATAAAAACACCTCCAACAACTCCTATGCCTTCCTCAAGTGGATCACCATAATTTATAATGTTTTTTTAAGATAAAGATACTATGTTGAAGAGGTTTTTAGACATGAACATGATTTTAATACCACCCATTTGAGAACATAATATCAGACACATGCTAAAATTTTATATTGAAAATTGCATTTCGTAGATACCACAGAATCAAAGTACATACACTGAACAAATGTGTTGCTTTATAGAATAAAATCCAATCCCTTATTTATCGTGATCTAATTGAACTTGATACATCTATTTGAAAGCCATATGTTCACCACTGAATTCCTAACAAAGATAATATATTTCTCGAATAAGAATCACTACCTTCTAACTAAGTATCACTTACACATGATAGTATACTAATTATAGTTACCAATGATTCTCTAGAGACACATTCTTTATCTACATCACCTTTGGACATTAGTGTTTCAATGGAAAGAAAATGAAGACATGGTTTTATGATAGATAATACAACTCAAATCATTATTTTTAGTCTTCCTCTCCTTCACACACTTGGACATGGTATTGGAAATCTAACACAAGTATCACCCTCTTTGACAATATTGGGAATTATTAGGTTACCCACATCTATGGGTCCTCGATCATGTATGACTTTGTTTTATGTTTTACCTTCATTATTACATTACAATGTGGTATTGGACATTTCATGGTTAGAAATCATGAATGCAATAGTGGATAATGTTGGGTGAATATTTTGTCATCAACTAACTGATGACAAAATGGGTATATCAATCACAGTATAAGGAGATTTATGCCACAAAAAGTGTAGGTTTACCACATCTTAACGAGATAAATCTCTCCTCTCATCAAGGGGAGGTTCCCTATGAATCACTTATATGCTATATGCATATATAAGTAAGCATAAAATAATACTTAGGGTAGTATAACACCATCCATCTCTCTTTTTTCAGAGATGATGTCCAAAGAACAAAAGAGAGAAGTCCCGGTCGATCGCTGAAAGCATTCCTCTTCTTTCAGGAATGGTATCCAATGCAGAGCAGAAAATCTTCTGAAGTAGTAACAAGGTCCACAAGAAAACCCACGAAAGCACAAAGTCTTTCGTTGCCTCCTTCACTGATTCGAAACACAGGTAACAGTAGAGTGAAACAAAGCCCAAAGTCTTCACCTAAAACTATAATGAATAAAAGGGTTATCAAGATAAAAGTAGCCTCAAAGTCTTTCTTTTATCCTTTAGAAACGTCTTTAGATAATTTCAATACACACACTTTGCTTATTAAATCAAACAGATGAGAGATTATCAGGAAAGAGAACATAAGAACTATTTCCTACGTAACACAAATTACTCCAACACAAAGTCTGAAATAAACTTGTTTCTCATTCCTTCGATAAAATATGATTTACAAATTGAGCACAAAGTCTCAAGAAGTGTCTCAATTTCAGCAGAGTTTTTGCTCTCAATTATCCAGAGATCCCTCTTTTACAAAAGAGGTTCCCCCTATATATAGAGAGAAAGCTTCAAAATTAGAAAAAGATTAAAATATTGAAAACCTAGTCAAAGATGAGTCAGCATTAACTTTGGGATATTTTTTGAATTTTTTACATGTAATTACATATTACAAAAGTACACATGAAAATGCCCCAAGTCAATTACAAAGTGCATTTTGAATAAAGCATGGAAGAACAGCTTGAATCTTTATTTCTAGTCTTCTTCATTTCATGGCTGGGATTACTTGATTTGGTTCTTCCTATGAACTCGACCATATCCACATGCCTGATCTCTATATCCTTAATGTCATCAATATTTAGAAGCAACTAAGGTGATTGGAAAAACACCTTGATACTTGTACTTCATTGTCTTTGACTTCTTCAGAGAAACTACATTAAGAATCATGATTGTGCAATCAAGGAAAAAATTAGCAATCTGGAAAGACTGCACATTTGATGATCATGATTAGGGAAATGCGCTTGAAAAGGTTGAGGTGAGAACAGGTCAGAAAGTGGAAGAAAAGGGGAGCGAGCACAGAAAATAGGAAAAATAAATATTTCCCAGAGTTAGAAAAAATGGGGAGAAGGTATGTAAGGGCAATAAAAATTGTTGCCCTTGCATATTGGAGAAGCTCTTGTACATAGGTGGCAAAAATTGCCACCTTTGCATGTCAGGGAGAAAGTATGTCAGCAACAAAAATTGCTGCCAACGCATGAAGAAGAAGAAAGTGTAAGGGCAGCAAAAATCACCGCCCTTGCACTTAGAGGAGAGGAAACAGAGATGCATGGGCGGCAAAATTTGCCGCTCCTGCATGGAAGAGACCAAAAGATGCAAGGGTGGCAAAAATTGCCATTCTTGCATGACAGATGCAAGGGCGACGAAAAATGACACCTTTACATGGAGGATGCAAAGCAAATGCAGTGGCGGCAAAAAATGTTGCCCTTGCATGGAAACGCTAGAAAACACTAACTCTAAGAAATGAAAACTTTGTCCTTTGGTCACATCGAGATCGTAACATTTTTTACATTTTTGGAAAAATGCAATTAAGGGAATGTCACGAACTTCGAATGAGGCCAGTAGAGCAAACATGAGAACAACAAAAACTTGCCTCAAAAAATGAACTTAGAGAGAAAACATGAAACAAACAAGTTTCGTAGGGGTTGTTCCAAAAATGAGCTGAGCTAATTTTGAAAATAACAGCTGGCTCCTATTGGGGAACTTTCATTGATCGAACCAATCAATGGGAGTAGAAACTAGTCTCTAAGTGCCTTCATCCAAGCCATTGGGCTATGGAGTCAAGCCAAAAAAAAGAAAAAAACACAAGAAACCAAAAGAAAATAAACAACACAAAAACTATACAAATGCACAAGTGAACTCATCTAATACTTCAAGGATTGAAGTGCTTCAGATGCTACCCACTGTGAGGTAGTGAAAATGGCACTCTATCCTGATAAACCAGCAAGAAGTCATTTTCTCTCTAGAATCGGTGATGGGTGAATGGAACTCTCCACCAGGAAACCAATTTTTTGTGTCCTCCCTTTGGTTTTCTCCTCTTGCTCCACAACAAGACTTGAATTTTAATCCAAAAACCACAAATCTTTGCTCTCTTGGCAAAAATTTCTTGATTTTGATGCGCAGTAGCATGGTCCATTACCATAATTGGTTGCTCTTCTGGTTCAGTCCAACACATGATTTGATTGTTCCCATTCAACACCTGCCAATCATTGGCACTATCAGGCATACTTGGTGTTGTTCCATCTGAACCAATTCCCAGATCGTCACCTACAAGATTTTCATTTGTTGAAACATAAATGTCTTCAGTAGACAAAAAATAATTACCCCTGCCTGAAGACTCAAACAAAATTTGAGCTTCAGGCCTTGATGTCTGAGTGACAACATATTTTGCCTCCTTCTCAGGAAGTAACCTCTACATTACACCTTTCACAGGGATTCTTGCCTGAGACAAGTTCATGCTTAATTCTCCTCCAACGTCTTTACAAAAATTCTGCCCAAGAAGGATGCCATATGATGCTGGGATGTTGGCCACTAAGACGGCCATCTTGATTCACTTGTCTGGAAAGGCAGCAGATGTAAATTAGGCATCTTTAATTTTCCCCAACAGTGGCACTTGTTTGTTCTCCATGGAGAAACATCTCTCAAATGTCTTGGTCAATGTGAGACCTAGAGATTCTGCCACTTTAATAGGCATGACATTGTTTGAAGCTCTGAAATCAATGATGCAATTGTTGAGCTGGTGACCATTTATCAACAGGGAAACATAAAAAGGCTCTAGTTTTCTAGGGGCAACAGGAGGGGTAATGACAAGATTGTTTGGGAAGGGCATGTTCCTTGGGCAACCATGAGTTACTTTCTTAACCTCTTGTCTTGCAGGGACAGCTTGGTTCTTGACACATTGAACCAACTTGTCCAATTGCTTAGGATGAGACTGCAAAAATTTAAATTCAGACATTTGAATTTTGGTTTTCTTTATATGGTCAATGATATCAAATGCCTAGAATGAGCTAGGAGCAGAGGATGGGAGTTCATCCTTTTGATTTTTGAAAGCGAGAGGATTGGACTACGAATTTGAAGTAGAAGGCGTAGGGGCATTTGGGGTACTTACCTTTCTTGCAATCACCGGGTCCTTTGGCTAAAAAGGAAGAGTGGATCCCCACTTAGCAATTGAAACTGTTGGTTGAGGTCACTCCTCTATTTTATCCTTATCAGCGTGTTGAGTTGATTGATTCTTAGATCGGGTGAATACAACATATGACCCCTCAGCTGCATTGCCTTCTCTTCTAAGTTCATCCTAATAGTTCAGAAAACTGATGTGAGAGTCGCCAACTGATTCTTCTTGATCAAACTCAGGTTGGAAAGAGAAATCATGTTCTATTTCCAAACATCCAACTGCTGAGTTGGTTGGAGGTGCTTCAAGGGCAAGGTTCCTCTATGGGGGAGGAAGGTGATTTGGCTGCCCTTGATTCTTGGCAGCATTGCCTTGGTATGCCTTATTCTGAAATGACTTCCTTGGCATATCCTGATTAGGAGAAGCAGATATAACTTGGGCCATTTGTCTTTTAAGGACCAATAATTCATTTGCTAGCTTCTGCACCATTGGGTCAGTGGTGACTGTAGGTGAATACTCAGAAGATGAAGAGGATTTACCTTTATTAAGGTCTCTCCTTATCTTTCCTACCAAGATAAGGTCATCTTCTACCTCAGTAGCCAAGTCCTAAGCAACAGCAAGGTCTATGTGTCTAGCTCGTCTCAGTAAGAAACCCACTTCAGGTAGTTGTGAATTGATGACGAAGCATTTGAGTTTTTGAGGCATCAGTTGGGTGACCATGGAAATCCTATGCCTCAACTTGTCAAACCTGGCAATAAAATTCCTCATAGGCTCATGAGGCTATTTCTTCATCTGAGTGAGCTGGGCTAGCAAGGCATGTGCATCTTCTACATGCTTGAACTTGACTTCAAATTTTTCTTTTAGAGTGTCCCAGTTAGTCACTGATCTGGCCTACAGGTGGTAGAACCAGTCTGCAGTAGCACTTTGTAGTGTCTTCACGAATAGCCTGACTGTTATGTCTTCAAATTCCACCCCTATTACACCGCAGGCTATGCTGAAAGCTGTAATGTCTTCATCAAGATGAACCTTCCCATCACCAAAGAATTTGGAGAAATTTTTTCTTGAACTGTGTGAAAGCTCATGCAGAGGTGGAGTCAAATTTAGTGGACCAAAAGAGTTATCCTAGGGGCCTTGAGCCATGATTTGATTATGTAGAAGTGGGATTACAAATATGGGTGGAGAATGGATAGGCAAAGCTCTAATAGCAACAGAAAAAGAAGCTCTGCCTTGTGCTGGTGACCTGGTAGGGCTAGGAGGAAGACTCCTAATTCGTTGAAGGTGAGGTTGTGGAGGAAACAACTCAAAATTACTCTATTGCACCAACTCAAAAGTAGGGTCTAATGTGGAGTTACCAGATTATAGAACAAAAATAGAAAAGAGTAGGATCTACCTCAGTTTGAAGCTTGAGATTTCAAACTGCGTGCTCTTCCCAGTGGCTCTAGTTTTGTAGACCAGATAATATAACGGAGATGGAGGAAGATGGTAAGGCTATAATGATAATGGGTAAGACATGGAACAGAGTCGCCAGAGTTTGTAATATAATAGATAAGGGAAAGAACTACTTCAATTTGAAACTTGAGGCTTCAGACTGCACGTTCATCCCCAGCAGAGTCGCCAAAAAGCTATTGGGTGAATATTTTGTCGTCAACTAACTGATGACAAAATGGATATCAACCATAGTATAAGGAGATTTATGCCACAAAAAGTGCAGGTTTATCAAATCTTAACGAGATAAATCTCTCCTCTCATCAAGGGGAGGTTCCCTATGAATCACTTATATGTTATATGTATATATAAGTAAGCAGAAAATAATACTCAGGGTAGTATAACACCATCCATCTCTCTTTTTTCAGAGATGATGTCCAAGAAACAAAAGAGAGAAGTCTCGATCGATAGCTAAAAGCATTCCTCTTCTTTCAGGAATGGTATCCAGCGTAGAGCAAAAAATCTCCTGAAGTAGTAACAAAGTCCACAAGAAAATCCACAAAAGCACAAAGTCTTCTGTTGCCTCCTTCACTGATTCTGAACACATGTAACAGTAGAGTGAAATAAAGCCCAAAGTCTTCACCTAAAACTACAATGAATAAAAGGGTTACCAAGATAAAAACAGCTCAAAGTCTTTCTTTTATCCTTTAGAAACGTCTTTAGATAATTTCAATACACACACTTTGCTTATTAAATCGAACAAATGAGAGATTATCAGGAAATAGAACATAAGAACTATTTCTTAAGTAACACAAATTACTCCAACACAAAGTCTAAAATAAACCTGTTTCTCATTCCTTTGATAAAATATGATTTACAAATTGAGCACAAAGCCTCAAGAAGTGTCTCAATTTCAGCAGAGTTTTTGCTCTCAATTATCCAGAGATCCCTCTTTTATAAAAGAGGTTCCCCTTATATATAGGGAGAAACCTTCAAAATTAGAAAAAGATTAAAACATTGAAAACCTAGTAAAAGATGAGTCAGCATTGACTTTGGGATATTTTCCAGATTTTTTACATGTAATTACATATTACAAAAGTATACGTGAAAATGTCCCAAGTCAATTACAAAATGCATTTTGAATAAACCATGAAAGAACAACTTCAATCTTTATTTCTAGTCTTCTTCATTTCATGGCTGGGATTGCTTGATTTGGTTCTTCTTATGAACTCGACCATATCCACATGCCCAATGTCTATATGCTCAATGTCATCAACATTTAGAAGCAACTAAGGTGATTGGAAAAACACCTTGATACTTGTACTTCATTGTCTTCGACTTCTTCAGAGAAACTGCAGTAAGAATCATGATTGTGCAATCAGAGGAAAAATTAGCAATCTAAGAAAACTACACATTTGATGATCATGATTAGGGAAATACGCTTGAAAAGGCTGAGGCGAGAGCAAGTCAAAAAGTGGAAGAAAAGGGGAGCGGGCGTGAAAAATAGGAAAAATGAAAATTTCTCAGAGTTAGGAAAAATGGGGAGAAGGTATGTAGGGGCGGCAAAAATTGCCGCCCTTGCATATTGGAGAAGTTCTTGTGCATAGGTGGCAAAAATTGCCACCTGTGCACGTCAAAGAGAAAGTATGTCGGTGGAAAAAATTTCTACCAACACATGAAGAAGAAGAAAGTGTAAGGGCAGCAAAAATCGTCGCCCTTGCAGCTGGAGGAGAGGAAACAAAGATGCATGGGCGGCAAAATTTGCCACTCCTGCATGGAAGAGACCAAAAGATGCAAGGGTGGCAAAAATTTCCGCTCTTGCATGATGGATGCAAGGGTAGCGAAAAATGCCGCCTTTGCATGGAGGATGCAAAGCAAATGCAGTGGTAGCAAAAAATGCTGCCCTTGCATGGAAATGCCAGAAAACACTAACTCTGGAAAATGAAAACTTTGTCTTCTTGTTGCATCGAGATTGTAACATTTTTCACATTTTTGGGAAAACGCAATTAAGGGAATGTCACGAACTTTGAATGAGGCCAGTAGAGCAAATATGAGAACAACAAAAAGTTGCCTTGAAAAATGAACTTAGAGAGAAAACATGAAATGGACAAGTTTTGTAGGGGTTGTTCCATAAATGAGCTGAGCTGATTTCAGAAACAACAGATAATATTAGTATTCACATATTTTTTAATTTTCCAAGTAGACATATTTCAATAAATGATGAAATTATAGACCATATATGGCAGATTTGGTTGAAACTTTGCAAAAATTTGACATCAATGATAAATATCAATGCATTGGATATTTAAAATATGATAATGATGATATAATAAAATATTCTCCTACTTATCTTCAACACCCTATGAATATGTCCCCACATCCTATCTATGATGATACTTTAGGAAATGATAACATTATTTGTTATTGATTCATCTTATTTATTACAAGCTTCAATGAATACATATTTCAATATTTAGACATCATAAATTCTACATCACTTTTACATTTAACTATTACATTTTTTGTTCTAATCATTATATTTGCAGCTCATTGAGTTTCAATTATCCCCTCATGACTCTTTGCATTAAAACTCCTACAGCTACACCATCGATACCTATAGTCATAATCATCCACACCAGAATATTGATTTACAACCTCTTGCATTAATTCTTACCAAAGCACCTACTAAGAGCTCAACTATTAGATACCAAGACATATATGAACTAATATGTGTGTTTTTCAAGAGGTTCCAATGACTCCTAAAGCCCACTATCCACATATCTCTCTTTGGAATGATGATTTAGGTTATTACATAGATCATGATCAATTCTATGATATTTTTACCATCGTATCTGACTCTCCTATTTCAAACTATGAAATTATAAATGAGATTATTTTTTAGTCATGCTAGCCTATATCTTGTGCTCCATCAATATATTATTATTGTACTGTAATTTCTTATTATACATAGATTATTTCATCTATATGTCATACCTTTGATGTGCCTTCCTCTCTTGCATTTATTGCATGCCTCTTATTTCTTCATGATTTTGTGTCTTGGCCTTTGCCTTTTGTTTGCATTAACATTAGTCCAACCCCTTGGTTGAAGTTGTTTGTTATGTTTCAATGGCTCTTTCCCCTTGATTGTTAATCCCATTTAAAACACTTGCATGGAATTCTTGATAATGACAACATATATATCAATACCTTCCATCCTAGTAGGCACTGCTTTATAAGGGAAGTTGTTAGGTTGTTTGAATTCCTCTTATTATTCATTCTTTTAGAATTTTCCCCCTTGGCTTGATTGATTGTCTTCCTTGGTTTCTCTTGATTTTACCACTTGGATTATTATTTGATTAAGATACCTTGTTTATTCTTATGTGTTCCACTTGGATTTCTATTAGTGTGATCTAACTACTTCTTGTAAAACATTAAAAAATGCAAAAATTAGTAGGAAATATCAAAATAAAAAAATATTTTCCTTTATTTTGTCAATAATATTATGTTTATTTTCCTATCCTAGAGGTTTTACATATACATGTTACACACATGATTTTCATGGTATTATTTGAGTGGCTAAGATGCAGGGTATATAGGTTTCATATGATCATGGACTTTGAGATGCTATGTGGCTACTTTCATGTCCACATATTGAGGGGCATTGTCATAGTGGTGGTATGCCTCATACTAGGGGCATCTCTCTACAAATTATTTTATGGTTATATATTTTTTGCTTTCCATTAATCATATAGAACTATTTACATGGATTACACATATCTTGATATTACCTATAACTAGCATGTCACATGGATATATACGTCATGTTATTACATATGATTGTTACATGATGCATTCTTGATCCTATTGTGTACCTTGTGATCATTCATTCACCTATCTACTATGACATGGTTCCATATCATTTGTGCTACTATTGTTGTGTGTATGTGTGTGTATCTTATTGCCAAATCTTTCCTTCCTAAGGGAACTTTCCTATGTTGGGATATGTTTCATGTCCCCATATTATATTGCCACTAGGGGCATGGATCCCTTAACCATATCCTTGAGCTTATTTTTATATATATCTTACACATATGAACATTACATTGGGGAATATTATTTTTCCCTCTCATTATTGACCTTTGGGACAACATAGTGGATTTCCTACATCACTATATGCTACTAAGATGACACATTATACAACTTTACTATATATGAATTTCACATTTCCTTTGGGGGCATAAAAACCATCTAATCTCCTCGACGTCATTGATATTATCTTATGAAGATTCATTACCTATGTGTGTTGTGATATTACACTATGGGCCTCTATGCCCTACATTCTTCTTACAACTTGTCACATTGTGGTTATCATACTTGCTATAGATATGTATATATCTTGTACAAATTAAGACATCTTTTTTTATTGAGATTATATATTTAAATCAGGAACCTCATCCCCACACACCCCTCAAGAGTTACTCACCTGCTATATCTTATGTCAATGAGGGCATCTTGATATCAATATACTTTTAGTACTAGGGATTTTACTTATTGCATTTGGGGGCATCGTACCCACACATATATTAGGAGCCTCACTAATGATATCTATACCTATACATTGCCCTTCAAGGCATCATATCCACATATTCTATATAAGCATTTTTTATACATATTTTTATATATGGAGCCTATCACACCCATGTGATTACTGATCTCATATTGCTATATCAACACGCTATTTATCCTGCATTCGCCTATTCACATGATGTTTTTCACATATGATACATTTATTTCTATATCTTTATATTCCACTTATATTGGGGCATAAATTCATTCCCCATCACACTATTACATAGGGGCATATTTTTGGCCCCTCGCTATCTCATCCTCATATGAGGATGCATAAACTATCGAGATTTACACAATATTATATATTCTATATGGTTTCACATGGTCATATTATTTGTCTATCTATCTTACTATTCATAGTGGGACATATGTTTTTACCTCGATATCATGTCCTCATCACTCCCTTAAATCATATCTTACTATTAATATTTACATCATGATATGTTACAATACTTACATGTGTTTTTAGCAAATTTTCAAATATTCTAACAATTTAGATATATAACTTGATAATGCATGATACACATGACTATTCTAAGATGAGTGATATTAGAATCAGGGTTTGCAGTCATTCACCTCAAAATAGGGGCATATATCCAAATATTTTACATCCATATTTTTCAATATTGAGTTAATTTAGTGAAATGAAAGCTCAAGAAATGGCCGAGTATCCAATTCCCTATTCAAGAAGTGGAGTTGAGTTGTCAGAACTTACTCTGAAAGTTCTAATACCTGAGAAAAGTGTGATAAAGTGTTAGAAGAACATGCAAATATTTTTTTTAGTTACGACAACATAGTTCATGTGCCATTAATTTTATTCATTCGTATGCTGGTATTTTCAATTTATATTTTTTTTTATAGTTCATATAACATGTTATGGAATTTTACTTCTTGCACTTATTTGTATGAATAATCCAAACTTACCATGAGCTATCAATTCATGTGGGTGTAAATTTTACAAAGTTGCAGTTGTTTCATCCTTACTTCTTTGGGTAAGTGTAGGAATGTCCATTCAAGTTCTTATTATTTTACTTTGACACATGCATGCATTCACATCACATACATAATAGGGACATCATGCAAACACCTAATTTTTGTACAAAACTTATAATTGAAAAATCTTGTGTTATTTTGTGCATATGGTCCTGTTGACTTTCTAAGTCACCCCCTGATCAGTGCAAGGCTTCCTAAGGATTACAAAGAGATAACACACCTACAATGACCTAAACACTTCAAAAAAAAGGTGCACAGACACTTCACTCAAGCCTAAGATAGAGGCACAGATCTACGAAAGAGTAAGAGGATGGTTCATGCTCATTAAAGGTTCCCAATGTGGGCTTGTGCATAGGATTTTGTGGCATGCAGGTCAAAAGGTGGATGTGTTTAAGTATGTAGGACCCCTAAGTTTTAAAAGGCCAAAGCAGAGGAAACGTGCGAGGAGTAGTTACAGGTTGCAAAGAATGCACCAAAAACCTTCAGCTTTTATCCACAATCTTATTAAAGAACCTCCCTATGCCTATCCAATGAAGTTTTATGCTCATGCACAAGATCTTGCATATGTGCCCTTCCATTGCGTATGATGCAACCTTATTTTTGTCATTTCCATGTGGTGGCCCAACACTCATTCTACATAATGAGATTCTCAGTTCACTTAGGACAAGTGCCAACATTCCATGTGTCACAACCATGTTGCCTTCATCCAAAAGCTCAAAAGCACTCCTTTGAGAGCTTGCTAAAGTGACATGTGGCATTCCTCCAGTGCCACACCCAAGATCAATTAGGAAGCACCACGTGCCAAGTAACTGCCAGATATAATGAAGATTGTTAGAGGTGGTTAAGAAAGGCTCGAGGTGCTATCAGATTGATTAAATGTAGAAGAGGATATCAAACATTGAGACTTGATTGCATGCCACTCTCTAACTCTATCAATGAAATATTTCATTCCCCTATGCATGTGTATCCCAAGAGGATCCTGCCACCAACTCTAGATCCAATCAGACTAATAAAATTTAGGAATTAGAGATGAAGCACCACAAATCAATTTAAATTTATACCCGCTACCCCAAGTGGCACATTTATTATAAAATAATCTTGATTCACTATAAAAGCCTAGCTTTCCATTGTAAAAGGGTCAACACATTCTTTAGTATCCTCACGCTACCAAAATTTACCCTCCATGATCACTTGTATTGGCTAAACCTTGTAAATTAATGAGAATTAAGTTCACCTCCTTTCATTATTATGATGATCTATGTGCTATTTATGTTTGTTGATTTTTGTTTGTGGGTAATGTTCACCCCTCTCAATGTCATTCATCCCCAACACCTCCTCATTAAACTCAGAACTCACTTGTAGGTCATGTTCTGTGTGCACTTAGGTCTGTGTTGATGTTGTCTATGGACCATTTGTTGTCCCTCTTAGTGTCCCATTATGTTCCCGTGCCTCTATGCAAAACACTTATGCATTTAAAGTGACTTCATATAAATTGTGTGATATTGTTTTGTTCTCAAAGGTTTGCACTTTGTTTACGTTAGTAAGCATGCTCATTCTATTTTGGGTACATCACCTTTTATTTTCAGTATCTCTTACCTTCTCCCTCCCTTTTCCTCTCAAAGATCCTAAGTTTAAATTAGCAATAGTTTACCTTTAAACTCTTTAGGCCTATGCACTGGTCTTAAACCAGGTGCACTTAGAATAGAAGGAATCTAGTGTTAGTGTATACACAGTAGCTCTAATACCACTTGTCAGGATCTCAGATCACAATTGATTACTTTTGTATAAGCAACTAAACATGGAATTAAACCAGAAGTAATAAGTAACTAGAAATCAGAAACATCAAAGAATAGGAGATACGAGAAACAATACAATCTGTATTAAACTGATCCAGAAGGAAATACAATGGAGAAACCTCTCTCCTCACACCTCGTAGATGTACAGTAATTCTCCTTCAAGAGTTCTCTCTCTCAATCAATTACAACCAACTCAAATCCTGAGTTGTCTTCAGCAGATCTTCTTGATCTTGCACCTTGCAGATCTAACTGATCTTGCTCACCTCTTGTGTTGCAGATCTTCTTGATCTTGCTACCCCGCAGATCTAATTGACCTTACACACACACATCTCTATAGATCTTCTTGATCTTGCACACTTTCAGATCTAATTGATCTTGCTTACATTACAATACAGCCCCATGGGTCTCTTAAATATAACCCAAATCAAACAATAATTAGAAACGCAGCCTCAAGACTAAAATTAGTCTTTACATGCAAACTAATTTTTCGTCTAAAATTAGAATAGTTCTGGAAACACACAGGTGACCGATGTCAATTTCTATCTGACCGATGCCAGCTGACCATAACCGATGTCGATTACTATGTAGCTGAATATAACCGATGTTGATCGACCCCTAACCGATGTCAGTTGGATCTGATCGATGTCGGTTACTATGTAACCCAGCAACCTCCACATTTGCACATTAGTGAAGCTTTTAGCTCCACAACTCAACAATCTCCCACTTAGAAATAAATAGTTGCACCTGTACCTGTACAAAAACATCCTCTAATTTGTTTCTGGCTTGTTTCTCCATCTTCAAGTTTAATCTTGAAGACCAACAAAAGCTGAATGAAGATTCAACTTCTCTTTTGTTACCGGCTTTGTTAACATATCTGCAGGGTTCTTATCCGTATGGATCTTTTTCAGCTTCAATTGTCCATCCTCCAATACCTGTCTAATGAAGTGGTATCTAAGCTGTATATGTTTGGTTCTTGAATGAAAGGTTGAAGTCTTTTTCAAATGAATTACACTTTGACTATCACTGTACAATCTACAACTCTCTTGCTCCTTTCCCAACTCTTCCATGAACTGAGTCATCCATATCATTTCCTTGCTAGCCTTTGTGACTGCAATGTATTCTGCCTTTGTAGTAGACAGGGCAATAACCTTCTGCAACTTTGAAATCTAGCTAACCGTTGTTCCACCAACAGTGAACACATATCCTGTGGTGCTTCTCCTACCATCCAAGTCACCTGCCATATCTGAATCTACATACCCATGTAGAGAAGTGTTTGACCCTCCATAACATAAATGCCTACTACTGGTCCCTCTCAGATATCTGAGAATCCACTGAACTACTTTTCAGTGCTCCTTCCTAGATTGGCCATAAACTTGCTGACAACTCCCACTACTTGGGAAATATCTGGTCTAGGTGTGCTTACCGATTTTGCATCCTGCATATTGAACCTCTCCAATACCAACCTGGCCATATGTCTCATTTTTTCCATTCTCTCCTTCCTTTACCCTGTAAATCCATTCATTTTTTAGTGCTTTCTTTCTGGCTGGCAACTCTACCAAATCCCATGTTTGGTTATCTTCCAAGGAATCAATTTCTTCATTCATGCCATGCTCCCACTATTTCTTAGATTCTACCTGCATTGCCTCTTCAAAACTTCCTGGTTCTCCACCATCAGTGAGCAATAAGTAGTGTAAATAAGGGGAATAATGAATTGGAGGTTTACTTACCCTTTTGGACCTCCTCATGGGCGTTTGAGACTCATTGACAGCTTATTGTCTGTCTAAATTTTGTTCTGACAATGACCGATCTCGGTCATCTCTGGCTGACCTTGGTCTGCACCTGACCGATGTCGATTCCACCTGACCGACATCGATCTCTACCTGATCGACATCGATTTCCACCTACCTGACATCACCGACTTCAATCTTCACCTGACCGACGTTGATTCCTGCCTGATCGACGTCAGTCTCTGCCTGACCGACGTCAATGTCTGTGTTTTTCTGTGAGTGATGATTTTTACTCATGAGCTCATTTTGGAACATAACCTCATCCAAATCAAGATTGCACTACTCATAATTATTCAGCCTCTTGAGCTGATCACTGTCCATCATCTTCTCATTAAAAACCAAGGCTTTCCAGTTCTTAAATGTGTCAAAAACATCAGATTTCCTCTTTATGCAATAAACCCATACCTTTCTTGTAGCATCATCAATGAAATAAACATAATACTGTGATCCTCCAATAGAAGCTCCCTGAGCTGGTCCCCACACGTCTGTGTGAACAAGCTCCAACTTGTGCTTCTTCTTTGTTGACCCAGTTTTGAGAAACCTCACTTTCTTCCCAAAAATACAATGCTCACATAAATCTTGATCTATGCTTTTCAAATCTGAAAGATTACCTTTTGACTTAAGAATATCCATTCCCTTCTCACTCATGTGACCAAGCTTATAGTGCCACATGTTTGCATCTACGTCTGAAGTAGATAAAATAGAAGGAGAATCAGTAATACAAGTAGATAGATAAAGTGTACCTACTTTCTTACCTCTAGCTAATACAAGTGTACCCTTGAAAACTTTCTAAGATTCAGATGTGAGAGTTACTGTGCAACCCTCATCACCCAACTTTCCTGTAGAAATAAGATTCCGCTTCATGATGGGTACATGCATGACATCCTTCAACACCCATGTGTTGCCATTCAACAATTTCAGCTGGACTTTTCCTTTGCCAACAATTTGAAAAGGCTCACCATCCCCTAAATAAACTTTTCCAAAGTCTCTATGGACATAATCATTGAAAAAATTTCTATTTGGGGTTGCATGGAAAGAAGCACCATAATCTAAAACCCATGATTCTATCTGACTATCCAAAGAAAATATAAGAGCATCCTGTGCAACAATACCTGCATCATTTGCTTTTTTATTACCTTCATGCTGATCTTCTTTCAACCAACAATCTTTCTTTGCATGTCCTTTCTTTTCACAATTCCAGCAGGTTATACTTCTATTTCTGGATTTGGATCTACTGCCTATCTTTGACCTTGATTTCCCTTGCTTGCCCTTCTCTCTTTGCCATCCCCTGCTTTCAACACTTAAAGCATTACCTGATGTTTCCCCTATGCTTTTCCTGCAAACTTCTTCATTCAAGATTACACTAACAACATCATCAACTTTCAAGATATTTGAAGCAGATGCAATATTACTAACTGCCATTACCAAACTATCCCAACTTTCAGGTAAAGAGCATAAGATTAAGAGAGCCTTAATTTCATCATCAAAAACTATTTTGATTGAATTTAACTGATTTACTAATCCATAGAAATCACTAAGATGACTATATACAGATCCACCTTCCTGCATTTGCAAATTAAATAATTGCTTCATAAGATATACCTTATTCAAAGCTGAGGGTTTTTTATATAAATTTGCCAAAGTATCCATTAACTCTACCATTGTCTTTGCCTGTGATAAGTTAGAAATCATAGAAGTTGCCAGGCTCAACCTTATAGATCCAAGAGCCTTTTTATCAAGAACATTCCATTCTTCATCTTGCATATCTGTGGGCTTGCTTGAAACCCCACCCAACGATAAGTACAGATCTTTTTGATACAGATAATCTTCTATCTGCATCCTCCATAATTGATAATTATTGCCATTGAATTTCTCTATTCTTAGTTTACTTTCTTCTGCCATTGCTTTACTCCCACTCAAACAGAAACCCCTGTGAGTGACTTCTATAATCAACAAACACTGACCCACTCTGAAACCTGGGCTTTGATACCAATTGTTAGTTTATACACAGTAGCTTTGATACCACTTGTCAGGATCTTAGATCACAATTGATTACTTTTGTATAAGCAACTAAACACGGAATTAAACCAGAAGTAATAAGTAATTAGAAATAAAAAACAACAAAGAATAGGAGATACGAGAAACAATACAATCTATATTAAACTCTTCCAGAATGAAATACAATGGAGAAACCTCTCTCTCCTCACACCTCGTAGATGTACAGTAATTCTCCTTCAAGAGTTCTCTCTCTCAATCAATTACAACCAACTTAAATCTTGAGTTGTCTTCAGCAGATCTTCTTGATCTTGCACCTTGCAGATCTAACTGATCTTGCTTACCTCTTGTGTTGCAGATCTTCTTGATCTTGCTACCCCGTAGATCTAATTGACCTTACACACACACCTCTCTACAAATCTTCTTGATCTTGCACACTTGCAGATCTAATTGATCTTGATTACATTACAATTTAGCCCATGGGTCTCTTAAATAGAACCCAAAGCAAACAATAATTAGAAATGCGGACTCAAGACTAAAATTAGTCTTTACATGCAAACTAACTGTTCATCTAAAATTAGAATAGTTCTGGAAACACACAGGTGATCGATGTCGATTCTTGTCTGACCGATGCCGACTGACCATAATCGATGCCAGTTACTGTGTAACTGAAGATAACCGATGTCGGTAGCCCTAACCGATGTCGGTTACTGTGTAACCTAGCAACCTCCACATTTGCACATCAATGAAGCTTTTAGCTCCACAACTCAACATCTAGCATATTCGAAAGGCTCATCTCAAGGAATGCAAGGGTCCCACACCTTGGGAACGCTCCCATAATTGTGAAAAGATAACTGATGCTCATGCACATAGCTATAGGATAATATTTTCATGTCGAACACCTTAGACTCTTGCACCCTATGCCTTCACGCTCAGTGCCCCATTGCCAAGCTTCTCTACATTGTAGAGTATCCATAGGTGCAAGTTTCAAATGACAATAGTTTTTGGCATGCTCGGTGGGACCAAGTTGATTAAAATCTAAGGAATTGGTGTTACCCTTAGCTATCAAGTGTTGAAGACACTCCACAGAGCACTTGGTGACTCTGAATGACCAAAATCTACTAGTTTAAGCAGTTTGAGTGCTTAAAGATATGTCTTTCCAGCCCTATTCCATGAAAATAATGCATTCACTCCTTTCAATTTTTCATATCAAACTCATGTAAGAGCTTGTAGAATTTCCCCAGCTCAACACCTATGGAAGCCCCCTTATGCTTCTAATCAACCATGTGCAAACTACCTTGCTCTAAATCAACATTATTGCCCTCCTAATCAGCCTCAAAAGAGCATCAATGATATATACCATGATTTCCAAAGACATATGAGGGAGATAGAAAGAGAGCAGGAGTATGATAAAGTATGAGAGGAGCTTTCTCATCAAGCTTACACTCAGCAGGAGGTGATGAAGTAATGCATATATAAATAAGAGTGCTTGGCTAAAAAATCATAGATAAATAAGAGCAGATGCATCAGTTGCTTGCATAGATGCAAAAAGTTGAAGCATAGCCAGACACCCCTGCTCCTTCCTTTCCTAGCTTCAAGCAGGCTCCCCCTACCCCTATGAGCCAAATTATAGGACAAAGTTTTTTATGCCCAAATTCCCTAGTTTTAGGCAGTATAGGTTCATTATGACTTTAAGTAAATCCTTTGATTTCAAAGTACCAAGATTCAAAAGGCCCACACTTGTGCCAAGTCAAGAACTTACACCTATGCCAACTGAAGAACCCATCCTTCCTTAGGATCCTCAAGATGGTCATGGCAGCTTTCTTGGACCATGCATCCCAACTTCACAATTTCCAACCTTGCAAATCCCCCATCCTCTATGCTAATATAAGCCTCTTGCCCTCACACCATCTCCTTTTTCAAAGGAGGACCAATTTTATGGAAAGCAAGTGCAAACCATTCAGATGAGGAGGATACTTTGAGTGCATATGATGAGGAGATCATCATTGGCAATCCCTTCTATGCTACCACACTAGAATAATCAACCCTACTATGAGAAGAAGATAGGTAGAGTCAGATGGAGCAACAGGTTGATGAGCAAATGATCAAAGTGGTAGTATAAGGAGAGGACCTTAATGAGGAAGAGTCGATCTATGCCACTCCAAACTGTATTCAAAGGCTTGGACCTAACCTCTCTTAGGTGAATGAGCTAACTTTTGACACTATGAAGGAGGACCTCGAAGAAGAAGCTGACCTTTGAAAGGAGTGCATGATCAAAGAGAGTGACTATGATCACCTCAAGGTGAGCCTATAGGCACAATCATAGACATATAATGATGACTCTTTTTAGGATGAGATGGAGGAATTCTACGTAGGCTCATTTGACAAACTGACATCCCTTCAGGAACAAACCCATGCCCAGCTCTGCACCGATAGACATGTTCAATCACTTATCGCAGATAGGTAGGGTGCACACATAGAGGAGGTTACAACCATATAAATGGCAGAGACATGTAGGAATAAAAGTGCGCACCTAGGTTTAGATGAGTCATCTCAGGACTTATTTGAACTAAAAGAGCAATGTTAGCTGGTCGAGCCTAAAGCACCATGAGAAAATGCATAAGAAGTTGTGGAGATGAGCATTATCAATCCTTGCACACCTAGGCATGTCACAAAATGGTTTCCAAGAGGCACGTTAGACTTGGAGAAATAACTGTGAGATGAGCAAAGGCAGCCCGCTAGAGCCATGAGCTACTCGAGCACCATGTATAGGCATCCCACACTTCAGAAGGCTCTATTCGAGCAAATAGCATAGCTAAGCATTGAGAAATCCAAGAAGGATTGGTTTGACACTGAAGACATCAACCATCTAGGAGAAAGGCTTTTGCACAACATGAGAAGCCATTCATCAAAGGAGAGCCTAGGTAGATGAACTTCCTTAAGCACCTCCTTCATGATAAACAGATGCCACCACACCTCCACCTGTCACATATCAATAATAGGATGGCGCGAAATGCAAAGGACCTACGAGGTTTCTATTTTGATCCAAGAGGGAGAAGGCCCGTGATTGTAGTTTGTATATAGTATATTATATTAGCTTGCATTACATTTCCCTAAGTGCTTATGTGCACATTGTATAGTCTTAGTTTAGTTTAGTTTTCCCCTAAATGTGTTTCACACATCTACTGCTTGTCATTTTCCCTTTTGTTTTTTTGAGGGTAGAACTCAATTTAATCTATTCAAGCATAGGCCAAGCAAGTTGTAGCTTTAACAACTCCATGTCCAATGGATTGCTTCAAAGGCCAGTAGATTCTCGCTTAGTAGGCAAGTAGCTTGTAGAGGTTGTAAAAAGTGTTTAATTTCTAAGTCACCCCCTAATCAGTGCAAGGCTTCCTAATTCTTATAAAGAGATAACACACCTACAATGACCTAAGCACTTCAAGCAAAAGGTGCGTAGGTGATTCCCATCTATGCTCAAGATCAATATAGAGGCACAAGTCTATGTAGGAGTATGAGGATGGTTCGTGATCACTAAAGGTTCCTAATGCATGCTTGCACATAGAATTTTGTGGTATACAAGTCAAAAGGCACACATGTTTAAGGATGCAGGACCCTTGAGTTTTAAAAGGCCAAAGCAGAAGAAACATGCGAGGAGTAGTTACAGGTTGTAAAGAACATGCCGAAGACCTTCAAATTTCATGCACAATCTTATTCAAGGACCTCCGTACACCTATCTAATGCAATTTTGTGCTCATGCATAGGATCCTGCATCTATACCCTTTTATTGTGCATGATGTAACCTTATTTTTGTCGTTACCATGTGGTGGCCTGATGATCGTTCTACACAATGATATTCTCAGCTTGTCAAGGACAAGCACTAGCCTTCCACATGTCACAACTATGCTACCTCCATCCAAAAGCTCTAAATCACTCCTCCAAAAGCCTACTAAAGTGACATGTGGCATTCCTGTAGTGCCACACCCAAGATCAATCAAGGAGTACCACATACCGAGTAACTACTAAATATAATGAAGATTGTTGGAGGTGGTTGAGAAAAGCTCAAGGCACTATTTGAATGATTAAATGCAAAATCAACTATTAGACATCGGGACTTGAGTGCACATCACTTTCTAACTCTGTCAGGGAAATCTTTCATTCCCCTGTGCATGTGTATCCTAAGAGGATCCTTCCACCAACTCTAGATCCAATTAGCCTACCAGTATTTAGGAGTTAACAATGAAGTACTGCAAGTGAATTTAAAGTTATACCCACCACCCCAAGTGGCACATTTATTGTAAAATAGGATTTATTCACTATTAAATCCTGGATTTCCATTGTAAAAAGGTCAACTTTTTTTGTAGTAGCCTCATGTTGTCAAAATTTGCCCTCCATGAGAACTTGTATTGGCTAACCTTGTAAACTAATGAGAATTAAGTTTACCTCCTTTTGTTCTTCTGATGATCTGCGTGCTATTTATGTTTGTTGATTTCTATTTATGAGTAATGTTCGCCCCTCTCATTGTCATTCATCCCCAACACCTCCTCATTGAACTTGGAACCCACTTGCATGTCATGTTTTATACGCACTATGGTCTGTGTTGATGTTGTATGTGGACCATTTATCATCCCTCTTAGTGTCACTTTGTGTTCCCACACCTTTATGTGAAACACTTATGTATTTGGAGTGACTTGGTTGAAACTGTGTGATATTATCTTGTTCTCAAAGGTTTCCACTATGTTTACAGTAATAAGAGTGCTTTCTTTATTTAGGGCACATCGCCTTTTACTTTCAACATCTCTTACCTTTTCCCTCTCTTTTCCTCTCAAAGATATTAGGTTTAGATTAGCAGTAGTTTACCTTTCTACTCTTTGGGCCTCCGTGTTGGTCTTAAACCAGGTGTGCTTAGAATAGAAGGAATCTAACCTACTCTAGAGTCTCATCCCAAGGAGCGCAAGGGTCCCACACCTTGGGGATGGTCCCATCATTGTGATGAGACAATTGATGCTCATTCGTGCAGCTATGTGATAATATTTCCATGCCCAATGCCTTAGACTCTTGTACCCTACACAAGGCCTTCATGCTCAACACCCCACCACCAAGTTTCCCTATGCCGTAGAGCATCCATAAATGCACATTTCGAATGACAACAGGTCCATTGGTTCAAATTAGGGTCTTATTGGTGATTTCTGTGTTCTTATTTATTTTTTGTGCAATTTTGTGCCTTTATATTTATTTTATATTCTTGCTTCATTCAATTTTATTTGTGCCTAAAGGCTTTTTCTGTGTTTTTTTTGCCCCATCCCCTTTCTTTTGTTAGGTCAGATTTGATGACCCATTGAATTTGTCTCATACAAAATTGGTGGCGTACCAATTATGTCCCTTATCTTTTTGGAGACCCATCTACCCTCCTTCACTTCTTTTTGATGTTTGGATATGTGTGTTAATTTTTGTCTTTTTTTTGGGTGGGCTTACATGTCAATAGGTTCCTAATTCAAATTTTAGAAGTCTATATATCCAAATCATCATACATGCTTTTAAGAGGAAGAAGAATCAAGAGGCTCATAAAACATTCTAGTGAACTCAAGTCTAGGCACACATCATATTTTTATATTTATGCTCTTTAGGACTTGCATTAATGTTTTAGCTGCATTTTATACCATTTAAGAAAGATAAGAAAATGTTCATGTAATTTCTCTTAACTTAGGGAGAGGAAGCAAATGCATTACTCAAAATTCCACTCACATCACAAGAGAACCACATTGAATATAATTTCAAGCATGTATGATATATAGCTACAACTCCTTAATGAGGTTTCCTGAGTCAATTAACCTCACACTTGTTACTATTACTCTTACATCTATTTGTGGTGAATTAGTTCAAAGACAAATAAGAAGATAAACCTAGCATTTCAACCATCAAATCAATGAAGCAAGCACATAATCCTATTTGTCATCTTCCAACACAACTAACTAGTAATTTGCTGACCCTAAAAACTAGCAAGGTATGGGTTCGATGATAAGGTACAAATGTAACAATTACAAAGGCACACATTCAATGACCTGTCTAATCCATACGATGTATATTCGACAGTCAGATTTATAGGGAAACATGACATTTACTTCTATAACTCTATTTCAATATCATAAAATTAGAATAATAACTAGGTGTGTGAGATTCTAACACTCTTTGGTTTTTTAGTTATTGCATTGCTTGTTCAATCATTTTCATTGTTTCAACTACTATTTTTAGGCATAAGTTAGATCTGATTGTTTTAGTTTATTGTTAATTCACAGATCAAGTTTGTGCCATAGCTTAACTTATTTTGCATAGTGTAATTTGTTATTATGCAACTTTCAGTTAAAACATATCCACATTGTCCCTTCTAGGTTAAAATCAATTATGTCATGTGTTTGGTTTCATTTCTTGCTAGTTGTTAAAGATTTGAAAGTATTTTGTTCATTCTAATGCACATTCTAATACTCTAACACACTCTAAAAATACTATGCTTTGAGAAATTCAAGTAGTTGTAGCATGGCTAGAAATAACCTGCATTTAATTTATAACAAGGAAATTTTGTGGAGGAAATTGCAAAACATCTAGATGAGAGAGAGGTTCATCTATGGTGAATGCATAATCTAAAATATTCTCCATTACATACAAAAACCCATCCATGCCATGTGCATCAATGAACTCTTTTACCCTTAAATCTCCAGCCTTCTTGGGTACATTGTGTTGGGTAACAAATTGCATGTCATTTTGAAAATTTTATTATGTTCAATTTTAAAAGGAAAATCCTCAAAATCACGGGTATCATGGGGTATAATTTCTTCACAAGAGGATAAGAGTTACATTTTAGTTGTCCTATTGTCGTAAAAATAATATTATTCATAAGAATGTTATATATTGTAGACCCAAGGGGTAAATTTTAATTATTCTTTTCAATTCCTTTAGGACACCCCTGTTCAAAACATGGAAACATTTTTTGCAGACTTTTCTTCTACACCTGAGGCAGTTTATTATTGAAGAGGTATACATCCTTTTTCATTAATTTTAGAGCATGTATCTACTTATTTTATTTTCAAGGGTGTACCAAATCTAGAAGGCAATTCCCTCATATAATTTTCATCAAATATTTATAAAAACTATGGAATGAATCAAAACCAAGAGGATTGCAAGATATACTTGAAATCATTGATTCTCTATGAAGGTGGGAGTGGTATTTTATTGTATCATCTAAACACATACTTACATCTGAGTCAATAAACTCCCTTGCTTCAATTTGAGAGAACTTATCTATATGTCCATTCTTCATTTTTGTGAGGAGTAGAATAAGTAAGAGAGATCTAATTTGCTACCAATTGTTGATGCAATTCAATCTTGGAACATGTTTGGACATGAGGGGAACATGAGTTAAAATTATTACAATAGGGATCCCTTGCATCAATTTGACAAATTAGAGGAGATTGCATGGATTGATTAGGCTGACAACCTTGATTGTTACCATAGTAGGACCTTGGAACATTTTGGGCAGCATTCCTTTTAAATGCCAACCACTCATTAGACAATCTTCTCAGTAATATCTTAATATCCTCTATCTCATTAGGAATTTGGAATATAATATCCATGGTAGTATGAGGTTTAGGAGGTGAGTTTGTGGTTTGCACTTGGGAATATTAGGGAATTTGAGTGAGATTATATATCTAAAGAAAGAAGGGTATTGTAGACATACGAACAAGTTTTCTAGCTTGAATTAGGCTATTTTTAGTTAAAACAACAATATCAAAAACATTTGAGAGATTTATTCCTCACATAGACTAAATCATCATAGATATATGTTGACCCCTAAATTTTATACAAGTATTGTTCCATTTTTGGCACGCGACATGGAGGGACCATTATCCATTTTTATGCAAGTAATGACATGACACAGGAAGACCATGATGTGTAGGAGTATCATGGTGCAAAAATTTCTATGCATAGAAGGACAACGACACTAGAGACCCAACGCGAGAGGACCTAGTCAAGGTAGAACATGTCCTGAAGGACCTAGGAACAGAGGATTTAGAACAAGAAGAGGAAGACTAGGGGAGCGTGAGGGAAGTAGAGTGTGAGGGACGCAAGAGCAGATAAAAGAGAAACTCAATTAGGACACTTCAACCCCACCGATCGGAGGTTATGTACCAGCCCATGAGGAATGAAATGCTTGGCCATCAGAGCATATCATAGCGCAAGCATCTAAGGGTGCAGAAGCCCAATTCTATAGGAACAAATAGTTGTAAAAGCCACGACTCTTAAATTGTTGAGAGTTTGTGTACCATTTGTCCATGATAGTTAGAATCATGACACTTGGTCAAGGCAAAACAAGTATAAAAACCCATGTTGTAATAATTTGCGTGTGTGGTCATTTGGAGAATAGATACAACATTTGGTCTTGTAAATTGTTAAATAATTAATGAATAGTTAGTGTTTATAATATTGTGTGATGATTCATGAACATTTCAAGTGTTGAATAATGAATATGCTTTATTTCCAAGTCATGGGTATCTTTCTCTTTTTTTACAATTATTGAATAGTAATGGTGATCGTAGTTATCATAGTAGTTAAATCTAGAACAATAAGGATAAAAGTAGTATATTTATGGTATTCAATAACTTAAGATTTGTGTTACAAGAAATGAACAAACATATAACATTATGCTTCAAAGCCTTCAGGAATCGATCTTTCACTGCGTGCTTCGAGTGAGCTTGTGAGACTCACCTCTTGTGTGATAGGGCCAACACACTAACTTCTTGGGAGAAAGCTTCAATGCCTTAGTGGAATTAAAAGAACCCAACATTTTGGTTTTGCTGCTGGGACCTGAAGCAATTAGAGCACAAATATGGGAAATGTTTGAGCACATTAAACTAGAGAATATTGAAGAATGGGTTACCAGGGTCAAAGACAACTTTACGATTTTGTATCTTGAACTAAATTTTTTTGCATGATAGTAGGAAGAGCAAAATATTTACATCTCTCTATATGAGACTTTCTTTTCTGAGGTCCTAGTTATCTTGCATTCTTGGATATTAGCATATGCTCAGGGATGATCCTAAAATCTTGGATGATGGAAATCATGGACAGTTGAATGATAAAGGAGTTTAGCATGACTTGGAGTTCCCTGAATGTGAGCGGTTAACTATTGGTGGAGAGGTGTTTAGAATAACTACATTTTAGATTATGTGGTAACCACCTATTCATGTCTTGAGGAGGTGAAGTTCTAATTTCTATGAGAGCCGAGGAGATGATACCTCTTGTTGTTTGATTTTGAAGTTAAGAAGCTAGTTGTTGACCTTGGGTTGGAAAATCTACCCATGGAAGGCTAAAATCTCCTATGCATGAGCCACACAGTTGGAAGGGGAGACTAGTGGTTGATTCAAGATTATGGGTTCAACATGGTAGCAAGCTAGTGAGAGTTATGAAAATGAAAGTATGATGAAGCTTGACAAAGTATTATGGGAGTTAGCGATATGGGAAGAGATCAAGAAACCTCGAGAAGTACTGTGAAGAGCCGCAAGGAGGTGGATATGCATGAGGAACACATCACTTTCAGGTCGCATTCTTTGCCACTTCTATCTTGTGAAGGAGAACTGAGCTAGACTTCAATAATTGAGGAACCAAGAAAAAATAAACTAGGATTCCCCACCATAGTGTGCTCATGCCTTAAGTCAAACATAATACATATATAGAATTGCGATATAGACAACACAGAGTTAGAAATTGAACAGGTAAGGGAGACTGAAACTAGGCCATTAGGTGATCATCTAGAATCTACATTATCTTTCCCTCTTCAAGGGAATTTTATGGCACAACTTGGGATGCCTGGTGGATCTATCCCTTAGAGCTAGAATATAGACCCAATCTTGTAAAATCAACCCTCTACCGTGCCTCTTCCCATGGGCACTACTACTGGAGGCACTAGAGGAGGATTAGGACGAGGCACTGGAGGAAGTAGACCCCCTCTTAGAACTGGAGCTGAATCTTCCTAGCCACCACCCACTTAACCACAACCCACTATGGTCTACTATGAGATGACATTGCATTTACCTGAATACCATGGGGTAGAGAATGCAGTTGAGCATGTTCATAAGTGTGAATTAATTTGGAAAGCACATGACATCATGTCCTCTAAGCGAAAGGCAATGAAATTTACAATGACACTTTTAGAGTATGTGTAGAAATAGTATTTCAAATTCAACCCTCAACAAGCAGTGGTCGACTATGACCAACTCAAAGCAACCTTCTTGTAGGAATTTGACATTCCTGGGTTTGAGCAACAAAGTATAGTAGTGTTGAAAGACATAAAGCAAGGACTTAAAAAGATTGTATGTGAATATGATGCACAATTCAAAACCTTGCTTTCTAAGTTGTCATTTGAAATCAATCCCACTTAGCATGCACAATGGTTTGTGGGAGGGTTATTGCTACCTTTTTGGCAGACCTTGTCACAAAGAACCTTCACAAGTGCACGTGAGGCCTTGGAAGATGCCCTCTACATTGAAATGATTGGAAGTATGGATGTCAGATTAGTCCCTTTATGAAGGCATGAATAGCATCTATGGCATCATAGCTTGAAAATTTGATGGCAAATAATGCACATGAGACACACAATGGTGTCTAGTGTACCGACTGTGAGATTGAAGGACATACAAGGAACAACTACCTGTGTAAGAACATTTGTACAGTACTAAAACAAGCTTGTGAGATATGTCATGAGGAGCATGATGTCCATTCTTGTCCACTTTTGCAACGGGCTAAAAACACTAAGGCATCTGAGTATTGTAAGATTTGTGATGCCTACACACATGACACCAATGATTGTCGATTGATTAGTGATATTCATGAAGCTCGAGCATGTGGCACGCATCAAACCTTGGTCACTACTACCCAAAACATTGGTGGCTACTATGGGTGAGGGAGAGGATGAGGATGAGGCAGTGGCCTATTCCCATCAAGAACTTGTTATAAATGTGGGTCACCAGACCACTATCAAATGGATTGCCTAGAGTACCCAACCTATGCATTTTGCAAAAAGGACCATCGACTGGAAAAGTGTCTCGATCTATATGCAACCATCACTAAGGATTGCAATGAAAAGGGTAATGACATGATTCACATAGACAAACCATAATGGTGTGCATGATCAACCATCCCCATAATGTAATAAGTAAATATCACCACTCATAGTGGGGGTCAAACTCAATCCAAAGCCAACCCAGTTGAGAAGGTAGGTCGGGAAGAACCACGAGTAAGGAAGTACCCTGATGCACAACAACAAAAAGATGTCCTTCATGATACAATGGCACTTGTGTGAGAGATCCAAGGTGAGATTCAATACTTCAAGGATAAAGATGTCACACGGTGCATTGCAGTGCAAAGGGAAGTTGAACCTCTAGTGGTGGGTGACAATTTTTAGGAACTATACAAATGTATCCTCAATAAAGACATCATTCCCCAGCTTAGCACTTGGATTAAGGGTCAAGCCTGCCTACCAAATGAAGTCCACCCTTACCTCAGTCGATAAAGTGAAGATCACTATTTAAATCATGCTCAGTGTCAAGAGATTCCTAGTTCCTCTTCCTCGAAAGATGGAAAGATATTAGTTAATGCTGCTATCAATGGATGGGTAATCTAGGATATTCTAGTAGATATTGGCATGAAAGTTAATGTTCTTATTAAATTTGCTTGGCAAAAAATGTCTAGTCTAGCCCTACAATGCTTTCCTCATGTCTTTTTCATGGCGAATAAGACTCAAGCACATCCTATTCAAGTCATAAAAAACACCATCGTTGACATATTTGGGGTCCCCTTCAAAGCAGATTTTGAGGTTTTGGAGTTGGCAGATGTTGATGACTATCCAGCCTTACTGGGAAGGCTTTGGTGCTATGAGAATCATGCAGATTTGAGCTTTAAAAATTGATACATTAACTTTAAGAATATAAATTAACATATAATAATACCTTTAGACCAAGCACAAGGACCTCCCTATATCGAGCCTATGAGCATTGATGAAGACATCAATAACTTGTATAATGTGATTGATCAAAATGATGAACATGATCCAAATCCAAATGGTATTTTCTGTTGGATAGAAAACTAATCTATCTCAGACACTAAAATTAATCCTTGCAACTATTGGGCCCATGGTGACTATGATCTCATCAAAATATTGTGTAGCATCGTAAACAGAGGAGAAAGCATCCCATGCCAGTTCCCTAAACATCACAAGTTTGTGCGCCTCATGGGTTGAGCAATAAGAGGGCCACTAGAGGGACCACCATTGGAGAGACTTGATGAAGCTCCATAGTTTCAAGGACAAATGGAGGTGTGTGACTTTGTCCAACACCTTGAAGAGTTCTATGATACCGAGAATGACCAGATGAGGTCTTTATATCACATTTTTTATGGAACCATCACTAGATGGTGGTGTAATCATAAAGAGCACCTTTTGTATTGGGATCAAGTGCGAACTGCTCTACATCATAGATTTCACCATGATAATAATATTAGAGACACACTTAGTTACAGTGGTGTGAAAACACCTAAACCTCACATTGAAGCTTGTGAGACAATATGGCAAGCTGAGGAAACATTCTTACCAGAGTACCGGTCCATGTGTTCTATGGAACTTTGCACACTTGGGCACGGGCTTGGTACATTCATGAAGAAAGGCACATGGTAACAAGGTTCTAGTAGTTATTAAAGGAGAACATGACGTCGATGCTTTCTTACTTTTTATCAAGGATGGACTTGCGCCTCACCCTTCAAGCCATGTGTGAAGCAATCATTGGAGATCCAAGTCCCATCAAAGATTGCCTACAACATATTCATGAGGAACCTGAAGAAACCTTGAACTTATTCACTGAGCCTCCCACACAATCAGTTCCTACACCATCAATAGTTCCTAATGAAGAACATCGTGAAGAGATCCGCCTGGGAAAGCAGAAACTCATCTTCCAAGTGGATGAAGGTGAAGGATCTACCTCACTTGATCCCTTGAACAAACATCTTGATGTCCCTACAAGTATTGGTTCACAAAATATTTGGGACATAAGTTATCCAATACACAACCTTATCACAGGCCCATTCAAACTATCTAATGTAACATTGGCTCAAAGTAAGAGCTTAATATGGATACAATTGGAAATTATTGGACTGAGACAGAAATCTCATGGATTTTTGAGTTGTTGAAAGAGTATTAGGATGTATTTCTAAAGAATTATACCGAAATGAAAGGGGTTCACCCTTCTCTAGGGAAGATGCACATAAAATTTATTGATGACACTCACCCCATAAAAAAATGTCTGTACAGGATGAATCCTAACCTTCAGGTGCATGTAAAAGAGGAGATCGATAACATGCTACTTGTCTAAGTAATTGCTCCCATTGATGAATCTAAATGGGTGAATCCCATGGTAATCAGTATCAAGAAGGATGGGGGTATCCGAATCCGTGTGGATTACCATGTTTTAAATGCATCCTGTGTGATAGATCCTTTTCCAACACCTTTCACAGAAGAAATTCTAGAAGGTGTTGTTGGTTGTGAAGTATACTCTTTAATGGACAGGTTCTTGGGGCACCACCAAGTCCACATAGCTAAGGAAGATTGATCCAAGACTACTTTCACTACTGAATGGGGATATTTTGCCTATACTGTCATACCTTTCAGGTTGAAAAATGCCCTGGTGGTGTTCTCATGGATAAAAGTTGAGGCTTTCAAAGATTTTATCCATAAGCTTATCCAAGTCTACTTAGATGACTGGACTATGTACGGGTTGGTCAAGGAACACTATGCCAATCTGAGACGCACACTTGAGCATTATCGAGTGTTGTAGATTTCCATAAATTTGAAGAAGTGTTTATTTGTGACACCTTTTGGTGTACTCCTTGGGCATATCATTTGTAAGGAGGGACTCCCAATAGATTCAGCCAAGGTCTCCGTTATTCTCTGTCTATCAATGTCCAAAACTCAATGCAAGATCCGTGCCTTCCTAGGACACATGGGCTTTTACAGAAAGTTCATTCAAGGCTATGCCAAGATTGCTGCACCCTTGGAAGAGATTTTAAAGCATAATGAATAGTTTATATGGACTAATTCTTGCAAAGTAGATTTTGAAACACTCAAATAAAGGTTAGTTATCACTCCTATCTTAAAATTCCCTGATTGAACAAAGCCTTTTCATGTCCATGTTGATACATCTGGAATGACAGTCGACATGATACTTGCACAACTAGGTGAAGGAAACTTGGATCACCCAATTTATTTTGTGAGTAGGAAACTGGCAGCGATTGAAAGGAACTACACCACAATCGAGCGTGAAGCTTTGTCTATGGTTTACGCTCAACAAAATTTTAGGCAGTACCTTCTGGCCACTCTATTTATATTCTATAAAAACCATGAGGACTTGAAATATCTTGTCAATAAGCCAATCCTACATGAAATAATTCATTGTTGTAGTGTTCTCTTCCAAGAATTCCAGTTTTTCATAATAGTAAAGCTTGAGAAGACCAACTATGGACCTAAATATTTATCTTGAATTGAAAATGGAGAACCCCCACATGCAATAAAAGATGATCTTCTTGACGTATAACTCTTTTGAGTTGCTCGAGTACCTGAATAACTAGAGGATATTGCAACATTTCTCAACACGGGTTACACGCCTAACTCCCTTACTACATAAGAGAAAAAGCAACTTGCAATCTGTGCCACACCTTATCAACTCATAGTAGGTGATCTATACAAAATGGACCGTGATGAGGTGCTTCATCGTTGTGTGATGCAACATGAGTGCCCTGAGTTGTTACAAGAAGTCCATAAAGGTATTGCTAGATGAAATTATGTTGGAGAGGCTATCGCATGAAAGGTGTTGCTCATTGGATTTTGGTGGCCAAATTTATTCAAAGATGCAAAGGCTTATGTTAGATAATGTGATGTATACCAGCATGTAGGAAACTAAACAGATGAGATGTTATGTCATTGCACCCTATTCCTTCTCAAGAACCATTTGAAAAATGGGCTATTGACTTTGTGGATCGTATCACTCCAACAGGATGATGAATGGGCTCTCGATACATCATTGCAATAATTGATTACCTCACACGTTGGGTTGAAACAATGCCAACAAAAGACTGTACTATAATAACTATTGTGCAATTCATCTGGGAGAAAATTATAGCATGATTTATATGTCCCCTAAGCTTCCCCAATGATTGTGACACCCACTTCTTGAATAAGACAATTCACATCTTGTTGGTCGAGTTCATGATCACGCACCACAAAATGACACCATACCACACACAGGCCAATGGAACAGTTGAAGCCTTCAATAAGATCCTCGGTACCACTTTGACAAAAAATTGCAATGTTGACCGAACTGATTGGGATGATAGATTATCTGTAGTACTTTGGGCCTATAGAAAAGCATCTCAACAAAAGTACACCATTCAACCAGTATATGGAAAGGAAGTGGTCATGCTAGTGGAGTTCCTGATTCCATCTCTTTGTATAATGCATGTGGGAAATTTGGATGATGAAGCCTCTTTGAAAGCTTAGTTTGATGATTTGATGAAACTAGATGAGGCTCAGTTCTTTGCCCACTAGAGTCAGGATGTTGAGAATCATAAATAGAAAGCATGGCATGATCACAATCTAAAGAACAAAGTATTTTCTCTAGGCATGAGAGTTCTACTATATGATTCCAAGTTCGCTCACCACCTTGGGAAGCTTTGCATCCATTGGGATGGACCATTTATAGTTCATAGCATTCGACCTACCGGAGTTTGCTGGCTAAAGCAGATGGATCGACAATTCCTCCCAAGACATTATAATGGGAGTTCACTTCAGTCATATTATGATTCTATTTAGTTTAACTTTTGTAATCAATAAGGTGTAAGGCCATTAGGTTAGAATTTACCGCCTTCAATAAAAAGCGTTGCCCTTGAAGCACATGACTCTTTTATGTAATTATGAGTTCCTATACTTAGATTGTTTTTGTGAAGGACAATGAACCCCTTTAGTGTGGGGTAAGGCATGCATATGAATACAAGACATAAGACGAGTAGGTATGCAAGGATCATAAGGAATGAAAGTCATCTATGGCACCAAAGTGATTAAGGGCATGTGAGTCATTCAATGCACTTGAGAAGTATTTAGAAAAGTTATCACTATTTGGGTGACAACTATCTTCCACTTCATCGGAAAGGTGGAGCACAATTGTAATCCACTTCCAAGAAAGGTGTGGGAAAGGATGGACCATTAATGTGACAAGGTTAGTTATGGAAAGAAGCATGAGACTAGAATGATGGGATGAATTTGTTAAGGCACTAAATGTTAGATACAAGATTTGAAGTATGAAGGTCGTTAAAAGACATGCATTTATGGCTAGAAGTGACAAGGGGTGAAGGAATTAATGGAGGTTAACCCCCCTAAAGGGCCTATAAATAAACTTATCAAAGTCATTTTAAACTTTACCTTGCTTAAATCTTTAAGTGCTAAGTGTGAACAACGAACCAGACAACAAAAGATCGATGAAACCAAATTTCCTATAGAGCAGAGTGATTGTAAAGTTGGCAAAGACATGACGATTATTTCCAGGCAAAGATGAGAGGTTGTTGAGTTTGGATTGGTGTATTGGAGTAGAGATCTTTGGAGTTACAGGTTGCAGTTCCATCGTTATTGAAGCGTGAAACTCAAGAGCTGAGGCAGGTTGGATCGCCACCATGAAATCATTTGGAAACCTGGGATGGATGTAGGTTAACCTTTGAGCACCACAAACAGTAATGTGGCCAAAAAAAAGGCCAAGAGACTTGAAAAGCTTCCAACCATACCAGAGGAGAAAGAGGTGAGCAGAGGAGCTTGGTTACCTATAAGAGAAGAGGTTTTGGGAGACCCAAAAGAAAGACTAGAAGAAGTGCAGTGCGCGAAAGTCTTGAGGGAAAGTGTGGAAGGAGAAGTAAGAGAGAGCGCAAAATTAGAGATGGTGAAGAAAAGAAAGTAGGCATAGGCCTCTTCATCACAAAATGCCCCAACATCCCCCCTCCATATTTGTTAATAGAAGAAATGCAATACCTAGAGTATGTAATGCGTGTGGAGAACTGGGTCTCCAAGGTGTCAATCACAACAATTTTTTACTACAATCATTTTCAGTTGGGCAATGAAGTAGAGTTGCAAAATGACTATCAAGTCTAGACCACTAACACTAGGAATCAAGTGGTCCATGACTTGTCCATTAAGAACTAATTGGACAAGGTCGGCCTCTTTCAACTCTTTGAACTACCATACTTTGGCAAGCCTACCAAGGCAATTCAGTTCCTCCTCTCACACGTCCATGAGGACTACATCCACTTTTCAGGGTGTAACATGAAGATCACTGCGGAGGGGATAAGTAAAGTCACGGGGCTTAAGTGCTTGGGGGTGAATGTGTTGGATGACTTGGTGGATACAGAGGAGATTCAGTAGACCGCCACCATGCTGATGTATAAAAAATAAGGGCATGCAATGCATATAAGGAACCTACAGGATCCCACCCTCAAAGTCACGGTACAAATCATTTCCACCAAGGTCAGAGGGACCGATTGATGAAAAGAGATGGACATGGCCCACCTGCACATTGTTCACCAAGTTGTTTAGGGCACATAATATAACTGGGTGTTATATTTTGCTAGAGGATCGTTGAAGACACGAAGAAGGTGCACAAGATGCTTAAGTATAGGGTTTCTTGGGGAGCCATCCTCTTATTCCTATTTTTTTATGAGATCAGGGTACCTGACTACAACTCAAGATCATTGAAGTGGGTGTACCCCCCCACTCACAAGTCCCCCACCAAGTGTTTTAAAGCTTTCACTTGCCACCAGCACATCACCCCAACATACAAATTGGAGATGAGGTACTGATTTGACAAGATTAAGGCAACTTTCAAGAATGAATGGTGCATTCCCAAGGATTTTCCCCTTGACTGCAGATCAAGCATAATTTGTTGTGAAGCAAAACTACTCCCTAACATGCATTCGAATGAACCTTTAGGGAGAACTTTCAGCATGGCTTAAATTGCCATATGCCTTCTTTGTGCACTACTTCATCAATTTCATCAACATGATTTATGATGTGTATCTAGTTAGTCTACAAACAGAACGAATCGATGCAGAGTGCCACACCCTCTAAAAAATGTTTGTATATCCAGGCAAAAAGGCCTTTACGAAGAGAGGAGAAATGAACTTAACTGATATTAAGGTTAAGAATATACTTGTTGGGGAGCAGGTTCACAAGCTATTTTATATGTTACGCCCCTGCTAGTACACTCAAGATGGAGACCCTAGGGAGAGGCTCTCCCAAGCACTAAAAAAATGAAAGAAGCAGCCAGAGCCAAGTGCCAACACAAGTGGGCAATAGACCCCTCAAAAATGATAGAAGATGATGAAGGTACAGCCCTCCAGACCCACTACTTCTCACCCTTCCATGCCATAACCACCTCCACCTCACCCCTCACCTTCTCCACCTCATCCTTCACCTTCACCACCTCGATTGTCTCTATCTCCATCTCCATCTCACATTTCATCACCATCTGCTTCATCTTCACCTTCTCATTCCACTCTGTCCCACTCGCCTACCCTGAACCCTTCATCTCCTCATCCAACTTCCCCACCTTCTCCACCTCCATGACCACCCTCACCTCCACCTTCTCCAAAGACTACCACTGCATCAGCACCACAACAAACTCCAAGTCAAGCACCTCAAAAGGACCCCTCTCAAGAGTAGATTCATAATTTGGGATCAGACTCGAAGAAGACTCCATCCCCAGTCCAAGAGGCCCATCTGGTGATCAAATTGGTACTGATGGAATGGGAGCGGATGAGATGGCCACAAAAAGCCATCAAGAGGGTGAACGTGAGCGAGAATCAAAAAGGGGAAAGAGACCAGTTGAGGGGAAATAGGAACAAAGAGGGTTATTCACTCTACGTGAATGATATCAGTTTGGCATAGAAGACAAGAACTTCTATCTTTGGAAGCATTTCCAACCCAAGGACACAACCCTATAAACGAGGAAGTAGTTGTCCCTTTTAAAAATTTATAGCAAAGATCCCCAATTTGATATTCCTTTGGATTGCATTTTTTTGGCCCATATGTTCCAGGTCTGCCAGACATTATGAGGATTGATCCACAGCGGCTCTCGCTAATAATGACAAGTGCCGTATTTTTGAAACTAGCCATGAAAATGACATGCCAAAACATTTTGTTAGAATTGGATGTGAGCACAATGGAAAAGAAACATGGCAAAGTTGTAAAAATGTATAATAAAGCGTATGCAGAAAAGCAAGTGCTAGCCAAGGAAGTGGCCTCCTTGAAACAACAAATTCAAGAGGCCATTGAGGCTAAGGTAAGGGTTTTAAACCTTTGCAAGACAATTTTGATAGAGGAGCTGACACTTTCAAATGGTGTATCGTTGGATGCAGACGCCATAGGAAAATTGAAAACATTGGTTGAGCTATTGCTCTAGAAAAATAAGGAGTGCCCTGCACCCAAAGATGAGGCCAAGGAAATACTTGAACGATTCACCACGATGACAGATATTTGCAAAAGTACTTTAGAGAGAGTCAGGGAGATTATCCTAATTTTGAACGACATTTTTGCGTGCATGATGTGCCCGAATAAAATAGTAAAAGCTCAACTTCATGATGAGGAGGTCTTGAGGCAACAAGCGATTGATGCTACCCTATTGATAAAAGACTGCGTCAAGCATGAAAAAACATTTAAGGATGTTGAGACAATGGAAGATGCCATTAATAATCATCATCAACAAATAAACACAAGTTTTGCTATACTCTGAGGATAGGTTGACAAGGAGGTCTCTGAGTTAGAAGACATCCAGAAGGAAGCCAACACAACCCTGGATGAACATGTGAAAAAGACCAAGACTCTAACTCAACCAAAGGAGCTAAAAGACGCAAAGGAGGATATTGAATGAATAACTACCAAAGTCCTCGATGCATTGTCCCACTGGGACGGGTTGAAGAAGGAACTCGAGCAGAAGGGACTAGAATTTTTGGAGGATGCTAGTGTGACTTATTCTAGGATGGATTAAGGACTTAGTGTGGGGTGATGTTGACCCCTAAATTTTGTACAAATATTGTTCCATTTTTGGCACGTGGTGTAAAGGGACCATTATCCATTTTTATGTAAGTACCGACACAGTGCAGGAGGACCATGGTGTGCAGGAGTATCATGGTACGAAACTTGCCAGACATGGAAGGACAACAATGCAGAAGACCCAGTGTGAGAAGACCTAGTCAAGGTAGAACATGTCATGAGGGACCCATGAATAGAGGATTCAGAACAAGAAGCAAAAAACTAGAGGAGCATGAGGGAAGTGGAGTGCAAGGGACGTGAGAGCAGATAAAAGAGAAACTCAAGTAGGACACTTTGACCCCATCGATCGAAGGTTATGTACCAGCCCATGAGAAACAAAATACTTGGTCACCAGAATGTATCATAGAGCAAGCATCTAGGGGCGTAAAGACCTGATTCTATAGGAACAACTATTTATAAAAACCATGACTCTCAACCTGTTGGGAGTCCATGTGCCATTTGTCCATGATAGTTATAATCTTGACACTTGGTCAAGGCAAAACAAATATAAAAACCCTTGTTGTAATCATTTGCATGTATGGTCATTTGGAGAATAGATACAACATTCAGACTTGTAAGTTGTTAAGTAATCAATGAATAGTTAGTGTTTGCAATATCATGTGATGATTTGTGAACATTCTAAGTGTTGAATAGTGAATATGTTTTATTTCTAAGTCACGGGTATCTTTCTCTTTTATTGTAACTGTTGAATAGTAATGGTGATCCTAGTTATCGTAGTAGTTAAATCTAAAACAATAAGGATACAAGTGGTATATTTATGGTATTGAATAACTTAATATTTGTGTTACGAGAAATGGAACAATAAGGATAAAAGTGGTATATTTATGGTATTGAATAACTTAAGATTTGTGTTACGAGAAATGAACAAACATATAACATTGTGCTTTAAAGCCTTCGAGAACCGGTCTTTCACTGCATGCTTATGAGACTCACCTCTCGCATGATAGGGCTAGCGCACTAGCTTGTTGGGAGAAAGCTTCAATGCCTTAGTGGAATTAAAAGAACCCAATAATATATTAAGGTTAAAGGCCCTTAGATAATACAAGGACATACTTGTTAGTCCCCAATCAGTAATATTTTCTGTCTTATTGAATATGAGGTTGAAATTTAACATGTACTTTTGGGGATCTCTTGATTATAATAAGATGTTTTACTAGAGATAGATTATCTCCCCTATACTTGATCCGATCCTATAGTAAACTACTCTATTCATCCCACTTTGAAATTGATGCTTATGCTAAACTTTTGAACCAATCTAAGGCCTTGGCATTAAAAGATGTTTCAAGTAATTTGAGGGCCACATCATGGTATGTAACACGGTGCACCATACAAATATTTGCCACATCTTGTATGTGATTTATATGGATTGTGGAACCATCTCTTAAAAAGTAGGCAAGTTCCTTTAAGGTAGATGCAGGGATATTATTCTAACGTTGTAGATTTAAAGGACCTCCAGAGTCCCAAAAATTAGGGTTCAACTTTGGGAACTACAATGATATTTCTATGATTTTACCATTGTAACATGGAATCCCTGAAAGTACCACTCATTGTTGATAAAATCATAAAATATTTTTCTTCATAAAAAGGTAAGGTCGTTTCTTCTTTGCATTCTAAATTTGTTAAAACTAATGGATTTGCTAAATAGATGAAATAATGATCTTCTAGAGCTCAAAACTCTGATTCTCCACCAAGATTAAAATTATTTAAAGCACTTATGAATAATACCCAAAATAAAATATGATAATATCTACCTCAATTATTTGAAAATAAAACATTACCTCAATTATTTGAAAATAAAACATTACCTATATAAAAAAAGACCAACATTATACTTCAAAAGTAAATAAAACATTACCTATATAAAAAAAGACCAACATTATATTCAAAAGTAAAAGATACCTATAATTACATATCTCCACCAAAATATCTACCCTAATTAAATAAATGACATATCCTCATTAAAATCTATGGCGAATTATCCCTTTAAAAAACCAAAAAATTGCATACTTCCCTATCTCCATTATCATCCACAAAAATCTTCATGGATATCTCCTCTTAAAATGATTTCTTCGTCAAAATATTTTTGTAGAAAGAAGGCAACATATACCCTAAATAATAAATATCACAATACAAGGCATTGCCTTTTGTCTCATTCCCTCACTTTATCTGAGGATTATTCTTCGTTTATTCTTTTATTATGCTAGACCTCTTTTCCCTTTATTTTATGCCCATTCCCTTTTCTTTTGTGCGAGGCACTACCTCATTTTTCTCTTTTACATATGAGAAGCAATATAATATTTAACACCATGATAAGGGTTGGAACCCCATAAATATTATCATAAAGCAAAATATTTTGGCCTTTCCATATATGCAATTAAAATTAAAGGTATTAGCCTATTGCAACCTACCTTTTAAATTTGAATATAAATTTCCCTCACAAAATTTCACAACACTTGCTTGAATTTGATGATATTTCAATTCAAATATATTTTAATAAAGAAAACATCATGATTCAATATATCCAATAATTCGTCTATAACAAGAATAAAAAACTTATCTTTGAGAGTATGTTTGTTGAGTTTCCTCTACTCTAAGTATCTCGATGACACATCCTCGTTTTTAAACATGACCATTGGAGATGAATTGGTACTTTTTCTAGAACAAAGAATACTAAAATCTTGAAAAAAATACTGATGTTGAATGATCTCATGGAAATATTGTTGAATTAAATTTTTTAACCTCTTTGACTTCCAAAAAGTACAATTGTGCTACCATAACATAAGATTTGTTTTTGAGAAACTTCTCTAACATATAGGAACTATTTATTTTAGTTGGAGGTGATTGCCTCCCTAAAGTTTGTACCTTTTTCCATTTTAGGTAAAGGCCATGAATAAGTCTTGAATGTTAAAAGATATTGTCCCCAACTATTTCAATGAGTGCACTCCCATGACTTCATCAATTCCTCAAGGGAAATTGATTTTTTTTTTTTTTTTTTTTTTTCTAGATTCGAGCTAATATTCCCCCATAGAATTTAATGTGATGGCATTTAATGCTACAAAATAGTTGCTTACCATTGGCTATCATGCCCGAAAAAGTAGAAATTGAATATACAAAGCAATTGATTTCATTTGCTAACCTTCTTTCAATAAAGTTGTGATGGTACCTATCAAAACCATCACCTTCTCATGGTTTTAAAGTTTAAGTTATGCTTATCCCATGTAATGCATGTATGGATATGGTGGCGATTTATCTTCTTTTGTTTTCTCATATATTGGGTCCAAAACTAGTTCCTCTAAATCTACTTCTCCTCCCAAAACCACATTTTCAACAATCAAAGTGTTTCTCGCAATTGACACACTTACGATCCTTAGACCACTTGATATCACAATGCTAACATAGTCCTAGTTCTCTCTTCTCTGCACCCTATTCGGGAGAGAGGTTGTGGATTTGTCATGGGATGGAAGAATTTGGGAAAATATCTCTCCCTCACAAGGGTTAATCTTGTGTGGGACACTTCCTAGCCACATTTCTTCCATGTACGTTCAAGGCTTTTAATAGAACATCCTTAACTGTGTAAGGCTCTACTATTTAAAGGTCATGCTTTTAACTCTATCATTAAGTGCATTGTTGTAGATTTCAAGTTTTTGATAAAATGTCAAATCAATTGTTTGTGAGGACAATCTTGAATGATTTGCATTATATTCTATTACCAACTGTATTTGTCAATTACCCAAAGTAAACTCCATTCCATGTGTACTCATAGTGGGAAGCTATTTCTTTAGAAAAGGCATGCCAATCCCAAATTTGTTCATTCCTTTCATTCATAATCCATCGGTACTACTGATAGGGTTCAAGTTTCAAAAAGAATGAAGCAATAACAACCATTTTATCAGTGAAATATTATGTACAACTCAAAATACTATTCTGTGAGCTTTAGCTAAGAAGCCACGTCCATCACATAAAAATTGTGTAGGTCAACTTTGGAAAGATTGAATCTTTTCCCTTGAGAAAAATTCTTTATTCCTTGATTAAAAAAGTTCTAGTTATATCCTCCACGTTCACCAAGGGAGTTGTAGTTAGGGGATTGTTTATTGTGTAGTGTTGCTAGATAATGAGGAAAATCCGTAATTGAGCGAAATGTTGAATCCCCAACTTTTGGTCTCATTGGCACATTCCCTAAAGATTGAGTAGAGTCTCTCATATTGGATGGAGTATTGGTTTCCATGTTATTGAGATTGGGTAAGCCCATGCTTCCTCTCATATGTGGAAAATTTAGGAAACCCATTGGATCATTGTTGGTGAGGTCATCGTTACCCAAGGGAAGGGTTTGCACAACTGAACTACATGCTTGTTGGATTTAGGCAATGAAAGAATCACTATTTTTTTCAATTCCGTGTTTAATGAGATTGTAAAAGGTGCGAGCTCTTTCTTGTGGGTAAAATTTAACACCTCTTCACATCCTAACCAAATTAGTTTAGTTATTTGCAATGGTATACAATAATTAGGATGTTATCTACTCCTTGTGATGACAAATGAGGAATGATATGGTACATAAGATTTTGGAGATGAGGACAACATAGTTTATTTTTTGGTTGATCTTCCAACTCTAGATTTTTGAATGCCTATGTGCATAAAGGACCCTATGTGGGTGCTAAACAAATAGAGATTTAGGGTTTGGTAGCCAAAATGAGCATTCCCGAGGACCTATGCATATTTTTTCAAAATGAAAAAATATGATCTAATGATATGATATTTCAACAAGGGTCGATAAGGACCCAAACTAGGGAGGGTTGGGGAGTATTAAAAACTTGGTTACTAGAGAGCTATACCATATTCATTGCCTCGACAAGAGGAATCCAATGATTACCATTTCCCACAAGCACCCAAAACCCAAAAAAGACTTTTTAGGATCACTTGCTCAGGTCAAAACCCCTAGATTCTTCTTGCTTTAAAAGATATTAAAGACCACATTTTTTGTTAGGGTTTGATAAAAACAAAAATACAACAATTCTAACTATTTTCTTCAAATCAAACAAAGATGTAGACAATGCAACATTAAAATTTTGGCCCAAAAAAGTCAAGTAACAAAAAGATAATCGCCTTTGTAATGTCACATCTTCATCTTCATGCTAAAAATTTGCCACCCAAATCGTTGCTCTTTGATAGTGCTTCTTATGATATTTCTTAGATGCAAAGTAGAAACAAACTCAAATGGCAGTAGCAAATCCACTTGAATGCAAAAAATAAGAATAAACATAAAGATATTAATGTGGTCATGCTAAATGAAATGATATAATTAAATTAGAAATGCACTTCAAGGGGGAAGTCTCTAGAAAGCAAAATAATAGTGAAATATAATAGAGAATTCAACTTATCATGAGTTATAAGAGTATCTATCTCTATTAATAATTGTAATTAGGGAGAGGCAACTCCAAGGTCCTAAGTAGGTCGACCTTATAAAAAAAATCAGGAACTACAAAGATTACATGCACCACAAGTCGACTTCTCCATAAACTTATGCATTTATGAAGCTATTAGATTAGGGACATAACATATAATTTTGACTATCTGTAAAGGTTTCTTGATAGATTAAGAGGTGTTTTGACCAACAAAGGAGGTAGGGAAGAAGGCAATCAAAATCCAAGATTTTTCAAACTAGGGTTTAAATATTTCGTGTCACATTGGTAAAGAAGAACCAAAATTTCACCTTGTTCATTGTTTGATCAGTGCTAATTCTAGTTTACATAAAACACTTTATAAGTATCCAGATTCCTAAATATTAAGCTTCTCATTAGTATCTTTGACAGAGAGCATATTCCCAAATCCATGTTTGAGAAGTGACATGAGGGCCATTCTAATTTCCATTTCTTGTAGCACAATGTAAAGATATACCAAGGCCCTAAACCAAAAAGATAAAGGGTCACCTTGCCTTTTTCCTCTTTAAGCTCCAAGAGCCTACCAAGCCCATAGTTCTCGGGGTGTACTAATAACATTTCCTCCAATGAGCAAAAAGAAATAAAGAAATCATATTAATGACCATAGATGACCATCGAGTAGGTCAATGGGACTCGAGGATACATTAGTTAACAATAGAAAGTTCAAGGAAAAGAGAACCCAAAACACCAAAAAAAAGGAATAAAAATACATAAGACAGTAATGCAGTGTGCCACTAACAAAGGTGGTAATGGAACTAATACAAATGGCAAGGAAGGGTAAACAAGAGCCCCCAAAAGCATATGCCAATGAAAACAGGAAGACCTCATTGAAAATATTTGTGTCCCTTACGTGGAAGAGCCGTTTGACCCATCATCGATCATTGTGAAAAGATCTAATAGTGCTCGTCGAGGAGAACCCAATGTCAGAGGAGCCAAGGTGGGAGATCCTAGGGGAAGCAAAGCACTTCCTCTAGAATCTCCCCTAACATCCAAGGTCAATGTACTTCCTGTAATTCAAAATAAACTCGTAAAGTGAGTATGCCCTTGTGGTTTGAAGGGGCAGACGGTAAGTAGTAAATCCATATCGTTGGAAAGGGTTAAAGCCACATCATAGAGAATCCATATTTACTCAGCATTGTCTCTCTCTCAATTTTGTATTCTGCCATACTCATGCCCAATTTGACTAATTTTCCCTCTTTTTCCCTTGCTTAATTATAAATAATCTCTTAATCAGCAATTGGTATCCCATCAACTAAATATTTTTTGTTAATAAACCTAGGTTGTTCCTTCCTAATAATTCATTGGAAAGGGGATTTTAACTTATTTTCCATCATCTTTAAGATAATTTTGTACAATGTGTTGCAAAGAGCACTTGGCATGGAGGAGTCAAAATAAAAAGTTCATTTCATCATCATAATAACACATAACACAAGGCCATTGAGCAATGGGAGCAATCAAAGCAGTTAGGCGGCAATGGATCATCATTTTTGTACAATTAGTGGTGTATTTTATGTATGATTAATAGGAGCAGATTTTCAATCAAAATTTACTTTCTTCCTAGAGTTAGAACCAAGAAAATAGAGTTAATCTTTTCTAAACATTATCCATTACTTCCAGATTCCTCAACAGCCAATAAAAGGGCTCTCTTAATAAGCTCCCAATATTCTTGAAAAAGTGCATTTGGAAGCCATCCAAACTAGAGGCTTTATCCTTCTCATAGAAAACAAAACAATTGTGACCTCCTCCTTAATAGGCAGCTGCCAACCTCTGGGTGTGAAGGGAAATCACCTAGGGGGGATAACAAGAAAGAGTTTCCACTGAGCAGTCGATCTCTTAAACTACTCTTCCACTAGTAGGGCTTGAAAGAAACTAACATCCTCCTCATTATTACCTAGATTTTCAATAATTGTGCCATTGACTATTCCACAATTAAAGTCCTGTTTGCATTCCTTGATCTATAATTACTATATTGATGTTATTCTTTAACAAACTATTGCAGATATTATTATGCGAAAAAATTGAATTACAGATATATGCTTATGCAACTTAAGTGTCATGCTTCAAATCAGCCTGAAAACATAGAATTGAAGAACTACTTATGTGCAGAAATAAGATCAACAATTGTAATGAAAGAACTCAGCAAGCAAAACAACATAACATCACATAAATGAAAGAGAGTACATAACTTAAAGAAATTTAATGTGAGAAAACTTGAGCAACATGGGGTTGTGCCTCGTCATAGTAACTTCAAAAATCAACAAGATTATAATCCAGTTGCTCATTTTGAGCTTCCAAGAACATTGTGGGATTGTAAGAGTACTACTACAATGTTCTCAAGGCTGTTCTGCTCTAAAAACCTTCATAAACTTCCTACACTCAGCTGGAATCCATACTTCAACTCTAAATGATTTTACAAGAGCCGATTGGGCATATTTATGATTTTCAAAGGGATCACCAAAATGATGCAGAAGATATTATCTGTCTTTCTCTATCAATAGTCGGAAGGTAGAACACCATGGCTTCTAATCTGAGCAGTCAAATTCCCTACTTGTCCTATTTGGATAGAGTCGACAAAGGTCATATGTGCAGGGTGAATTGATCTGTCACTGCATTTTTCAACTTCAATGTGTTTCGTGCCGTCAAATCTATCTCATAAACCTGTCTTTATTTTTAAATTGAGGGATGCAGGAAAATTCCTTGAGTATCTCGACTATCCTCATTGCCCTCCTAACTTTCCTCCAACTCTATTCTTCCTCTTGCAATACTCTGCCCATCATGTTTACATCTGTCTCTCGCATTTGGAATACGGGTGTTAAATATCTAATTTGAGTGTCATTGTGGTCACACAATATTAAAAACCTTATAAAATTGATTATAGATTATCCTTTTCAGATCATTCCTATGGGTGGCATTGACGAGGTGAAATAATCTAGTTTAATATCACTCTCTAAATGGGTATAGATTGTTGCTTTCAAAATAGCTCTTCCATCCTTAAAGATTGTTCAGCTAAACAGATTCGTTATTTTCAGCCAATAACAGTTCTTCAGATAGCCCTGCCTTCTTTATTTTCTCCTTGCCTTATCCTAGCTGTCTTAAATGTTGATGCTGTGGATTGCACCCTTGAAGAGAAGGCTCAACTTCTCTCTTCCACACGACACAATGGAGACTTCCCTCTTGCTATGGGCTTGGGAAAAGTGAGGGAAGAATCTCTAGAGAAGGGCTAGCTCCCTTTGATGCATCCTTTGGGGTCTTTAACTATTATTGTTGAAAATGAGGGGGGGGGGGGGGGGGGCGGGGGCGCGGAGGGTTGAAAAGAGAGAAGGATATGACAAAACAGAACCTATCTACAAATGGTGATGCACCAAAATGATCGATCCACTCAGCTTATATCTACACTTTAGACCAAAAAGCGAACAAACACTCCATCTGAACAAAAAACCAGACTGTATGGCGCTTTAACAGGGGGCTTAATGAAGATATAAAGGAAAAGAACTTACCATAGGTGTTGCAGAAGCACACTGTCAGATAACTACTCTCTTGTCTTTATGCCCCAGATGAGGCACTTCCTATTAACCCGCAAAAATGGTCTTGGACATGCTAGATATGTTAGTGTCAACCTATGAAAGCATCAAGATGAAATGACTAAACACAGAGTTGATACTCAGAAATATTCAAAAGCATGATCAGTCAGATAGAGGCAAAATGCATTCTATTGATTACAAGGTAAAATTGGTAGGGCTTTGCCTTACACAAGTGAGAGATATATTTCTCTGCTGAGAGGTTACAATATATAACATTAAGAGAAAGAGTCTTTTGGCGCCTTCAAGAACAAGCGGCCCATGTTGCGTTGAACACCTAGGAAAGAGGAATTTGCTCATGCTGGTGTCATCCTTCTAGAAACGTCCTGAAAGCACCATGCTGTCACTTGTCGCAAGTATTGACTTTGCGGCTTAAACCATCTTAAATGTTCTTACAAAAGCATGGGTTGTTGTGTTGTTTGAATGACAAGGCCGCTTCTTTATGAAACTTACGCAGTTGTCTGCTCATTAATGTAAAATGAAAAAAAACGGGCCACGCTATTGAATGCTTGCACTCTCCTTGATAACCACTTGGTGGGACTGTTTCATCTATAGCAATAACTTCCCCTGCGGATGCTTTTTATGCACCTAGACTATTTTATCCGCTCCTGCGCTTGGCTTTTGTCATTTCCTGGCTCTTCGGCCCTCGGGGCTATCTTTCCTGGTGGGTTGCTGAGTTTCCTTGTGGCATTGTGCCTTTGAATTCCTTGGGGCTTGTGCTATTGAGTTCTTTCGGGCACTTGCCCGAAGGAATTATCTCTTTGGCTTCTCTTCAATGGCTGATGCATCCCATCAAAATTGACGTTTGCGAGCCTGTCATTATTCAAAAACCAACGGCTATTTTGTTGCCTTGAATTTGATGTTCGTGCACCCGTCACCAGATGTTTGAACCTCCAACGACTAGTTCACCATGTTAAAGTTGACGTGCTCGGGCCCATCATCACTTTGGTAATTCCTTCGGCCTTTTGCAAAATGAACACTCCCGAACGGAAGGTGATCTTTCAGAAAAGAGGAGAGAGTCCCTTCTTGGAAGCCAAGAGTCCCCTGTAAGGGCACTTGCCCTTCGGGCTCCTTTGTCTTCTCAATTCCTTTAGACAGAATGTCTGAAGGAATTCTTTCAGACATTTTGTCCGAAGGAAATCTTTCCTTCAAAGTCTCAACCCTTGCTTTTGATAAATTCCTTTGGACAAAAGTTTGAAGGAATTCCTTCGGGCATTTTTTCAAAGGAATGGCCTTGGGTTCCTTCCTTTGTGAATTTCTTCGGACAAAATGTCCAAAGGAATTTACCCTTTGGTGGTTCTACATGGATTTTCTTTAGACAAAATTCTGAAGAAATCTTTGTCCTTTTTGCCTTGTCATTTTTTCGAAGGAAAACTCCCCTTCGGGCCCTATGCCTTGCTCTTTTTCAAAGTGCTCTCTATCCTCTACAAGGGCACCTTGGGTCCAAAGTTGCCCTTTGGAGCCTACTTGAACGGTCCCATCTGTAACTTGCCTGCTCTCCGCAAGGGCACTTGCCCTTCGGAGCTTTGTGAAAGACTTGTATTCCTTTGAAACTGGCCCATTCCTTTGCCAAAAGGCTCGTGCAAACCAACTGCCCAAAGCGAAATAAGCCTCTGGATCAACCCAAAACATCTAAAAGACTTAAGTCACTTGGATCTTTATAGAAACAGGTCTATTACAAAGGGAAAAAGGCACAATTGTAGTAAGGTGAATACGTCAAGGACTGACTGCTCAAGATAGCAGGGAAGGAAGGGAGACTGATTTTTGGCCTGTAGGACAAAAAATGGTCAACAAATTTGGCGATTCTCAGGGGAAGCATGTCTACTATGCTTAAAAAAACCAGTGGCTTACAAATCTGTTGGGCACGGAGTCAGAATATAGCCTGAAACGTTGAAAATAACCTTGAGAGACTAAAGAACCAACATGAAGCTTTTACCCCCAAATGGTAAACAAAACACACACAAGGCTAAAAACTATGAACATGTGCAAAAACACTTAGGGAAAACAAAGACAACTGAAAGCAAACTACTAAGTACAACTAACTAGATATATTGCCTCCCTCCTGGATCAAAGGGAAAACTTTTCAAGTCTCCATGGAAAGAAAACTTATGGTGCCAGACAAGTGACTGAATGGAATGGAGACTTGGTGACTTTCCCTTCTTGCTTGCCACCTTGATTGGCTTGTATCCGAGTGGATCAGGGTCAAACATGTCTCCAACATCTATGTATTCACTTTGCCCTTTGAAACCTGATTCATGTTGGCCCCTTATGCTGGTGTATTTCATCAAGAAATCAATGGCTGCTAGCTTATCATTATAAGCCTCATTTATCTCATAGCCCCCTTGACATGCATCATGGATTGACTTGTCCCCTTTTTCCTCATTGAAGAGCCTGTCAAACTGATCTTCTACTTCATCATGGCTTTCTTGAAGAAGGGTGACTGTTGTGATGTCTGAAATGAGATCACAAACTGCTTGCTCATCCCACAGAACGTCACCTTCTTGCTCAAGGCTCTCTTCTTCAAAGCTTTCATCAAGATGGACAGGCCTCTCCTTTTCTTGCTCAAAACCAAGAGTCTCTAGTTGTTCAAAGACATGCTCCTGATCCTCGTCCAACTTAGGTCCCACAGCATGGTCATTCTTCTCATCAAAGCAACAAGGAAGTTCATCAAACAAGGGATGAGAGAGCTCACCGTGCTTACATTCCTCATCATCCATTGTTGACAAATAAAGTTTGTCAACCTCTTCTTCATATTGCTGGAACATTCGTATGTATGCATGACTTATGTCTTCTCCATTGTTAATGATGTCTTCAAAGAGAGCATCCATGATGATCTCATCCTCATTGTCACTCATGATAGCCTCTTGGGCAGCTGCAAATTGGATCCTCTCTTCTTCACTTGCCTCTTTCAAAACAGTTTCCTCCTTGAGAGAGAATGGAGTGGAGGGTTGATGGACAAACTCATGTGGAAGAGGAGGCAATTCTTGAGCTAGAATCGAATGATTCTCTTCCTTCCATTTAGCCAGCACTTCATCTACATCAGATGTGGCTTGATAGCTCTCTTGAAGGAGTGTAGATGAGGTGTGTTCAGACATGGAATCTGCTGCTTGGTCTAAACCGTCCATCACACCTTGGCTGAAGAACCTCATTTTGGACTCCAACTCTGCAATTTGCCTGGCTATATTCTTTTGGAAGAGCCTTTTTTGGAGATCATGAAGATCACTATGAGCAGGATCAGCTTCACCTTCTTCAAGGTTTTGAACAAAACCTCTCCTCCTCCTTCTTGCCCCATGGTTCCATTGTTTTCTTCCGACTCATGACCTTGGGGCTGAAAATGTTCTCTTGAGAACAAGCAACAGCTTCCTCATTTCCAAGGCCCTGAGCTGGTTCATGGTTTCCCTCCTCCAACTTGGAATCTTGACATCATGTTGAAAGACTTGAGGAGGTTGTGGAAGACTAGGAAGAGATTGTTGATGCACAGGAAGAGTCTCTTGAAGAGAGACGTGCAATTTTTCAAAAGGCATAGGATGATTCCCTTCAAAGGAGGATTCACAATCTAAGGAATTGAGAAGATTCATTTCCATGGGAGGCTGCTCTAATGCCCTTTGGTGTTGAAAATCTAGGTGCAAGGGATTAAGAGCAGGAGTGGTTAATGCATCAGATGAGCTAGAGTGAGCAAGTGCTATTTGGTAGAAAAGATTTGGTGCACAAGAGGGGGCTTTATTTAGAATAAGAGGGGGCTACTTTGGAATGGGAGAAGGCACACAAGGCTGATTGCTTTGAATGAATGGACTCTTCCATTTTGCTACTTCCTCCTTCATGGATTGCAAGGCCTGAGCTTGTCTAAACAAGCACTCCTCTTTGTACATAAGTTCTTGCTGATATCTATTCTGCTCCTCCAATTTGTTTATCTCCATCACTTGCTTCTCAAACTGCAGCATTAATTCCCTTACACTAGGTGAAAGGCAACCAAGAGAGCTGTTTGAGGTAATTCCATGAACAACTTGGGCTTGATCAAAGTTATATGAAGGAACACAAGGCCCATGGTGCTGAGCAATGGGACTATACATACCAAAATGTGATTTCTTGATGGCGCCAAGACTGCTTAACCAGTTGTTCAACTCGGAGTCGCCATCGGTGTTGGTTGAAATGCCTCCAAAGGCTGATTGGTTGAAGAACACACCAAAAAATCCTTCAACTCTTAAGACAAACTGTCCCACAGGACATGCCAAAAACTGTTGACGCTTTGGATTGCACCCTTGAAGAGAAGGCTCAGCTTCTGTCTTCCACACGGCACAATGGAGACTTCCCTCTTGCTATGGGCTTGACAAAACTTAGGGAAGAATCTCTAGATAAGGGCTAGCTCCCTTTGATGCATCTTTTGGGGTCTTTAACTATTACTGTTAATAATGGAGGGGGTGAAAAGAGAGAAGGATATGACAAAATAGAATCTATCTAAAAATGGTGATGCACCAAAATGATCGATCCATTCAGCTTATATCTACACTTTAGACCAAAGAGCGAATAGACACTCCATCTAAACAAAAGATCAAACTGTAGGGCGCTTTAATAGGGGGCTTAATGAAGATATAAAGGAAAAGAACTTACCATAGGTGCTGCAGAACACACTATCAAATAACTGCTCTCTTGTCTTTATGCTCTAGATGAGACACTTCCTGTTAACCCGCAAAAATAGTCTTGGACATGCTAGATATGTTAGTGTCAACCTGTGAAAGCATCAAGATGAAATGACTAAACACATAGTTGATACTCAGACATATTCAAAAGCATGACCAGTTAGATAGAGGCAAAACACATTCTATTGATTCCAAGGTAAAATTGGCAGGGCTTTGCCTTACACAAGTGAGAGATACATTTCTCTGCTGAGAGGTTACAATATATAGCATTAAGAGAAAGGGTCTTTTGGCGCCTTCAAGAACAAGCAGCCCATGCTGTGTTGAACACTTAGGAAAGAGGAATTTGCTCATGCTGGTGTCATCCTTCTAGAAACGACCTAAAAGAACCATGTTGTCGCTTGTCACAGGGATTGACTTTGCAGCTTAAACCACTTAAATGTGCTTAAAAAAGCATGGGTTGCTTTGTTGTTTGAATGACAAGGCTGCCTCTTTATGAAACTTACGCCACTGTCTGATCATTAATGTAAAATAAAAAAAATGAGCCAAGCTATTGAATGCCTGCACTCTCCTTGATGACCACTTGGTGGGACTGTTTCATCTGCAACAATAACTTCCCCTGACAACACTTTTTGTGCCACTTGGACTTTTCTATCCGCTCCTGCGCTTGGCTTTTGTCTTTTCATGGCTCTTCGGCCCTCAGGGCTATCTTTCTTGGTGGGTCATTGAGTTTCCTTGCGGCATTGTGCCTTTGAATTCCTTCAGGGCCATGCTATTGATTTCTTTCAGGCACTTGCCCGAAGGAATTATCTCTTTGGCTTCTCTTCAACTGCTGACGCATCCCATCAAAATTGACGTTTGCGGGCCTGTCACTATTCAAAAACCAATGGCTATTTTGCTGCCTTGACTTTGATGTTCGCGCGCCCATCACCGGATGTTTGAACCTCCAACGGCTAGTTCACCATGTTAAAGTTGACGTGCTCAGGCCCGTCATCACTTTGGTAATTGCTTCGGCCTTTTGCAAAACGAACCCTCCCAAAGGGAATGTGATCTTTCGGAAAAGAGGAGAGGGTCCCTTCTTGGCAGCCGAGAGTCCCCCACAAGGGCACTTGCCCTTCGGGCTCCTTCGTCTTCTCAATTCCTTCGGACAAAATGTTTGAAAGAATTTCTTTGGACATTTTGTCTGAAGGAAATCTTTCCTTCAAAGTCTCGGCCCTTGCTTTTGACAAAAGTCCGAAGGAATTCCTTTGGGCATTTTTTCGAAGGAATTGCCTTGGGTTCCTTCCTTTGTGAATTTATACAGACAAAATGTCCGAAGGAATTTACCCTTTGGTTCTACATGGATTTTCTTCGGACAAAAGTCCGAATAAATCTTTGTCATTTTTGCCTTGTCATTTTTTCGAAGGAAAACTCCCCTTCGGGCCCTATGCCTTGCTCTTTTTCAAAGTGCTCTTTGTCCTCCACAAGGGCACCTTGGGTCCAAAGTTGCCCTTCGGAGCCTGCTTGAATGGTCCCATCTATAACCTGCCTGCCCTCTGCAAGGGCTCTTGCCCTTTGGAGCTTTGTGAAAGACTTGTATTCCTTTGAAACTGGCCCATTCCTTTGCCGAAAGACTCATGCAAACCAACTACCCAAAGCGAAATAAGCCTCCGGATCAACCCGAAACATCTACAAGACTCAAGTCACTTGGCTCTTTATAGAAACAGGGCTATTACAAAGGGAAAAGACAATTGTAGTAAGGTGAATACATCAAGGACTGACTGCTCAGGACAGCAGGGAAGGAAGGGAGACCGATTTTTGCCCTGTAGGACCAAAAATGGTCAACATTAACAATCTCCAATTTATTTTTAGAGATGGTTTTCAAGCATGTTCTACTCTTTAACTTCAGCTTTTACAAACTTCAACTTAAGACTCAATGAACCAATAGTATCATTATAAAACCGCTCCATTTTTATTTTTTATTTTTAAATTGAAAATGCTGCTTAATATTTATTATTAATCAAAGAAATAATACAGAATCAGAGGATAAACTGAATACAAGATACAAGAATCCACGAGGGGAAGAAGAAAGCAGTTACACAACAGCCCCCATAAAGGAACAGGCTAAAACAAACTACGAAACCAAAACAATGATAATCTATCTCCTTTGCAGTGTTTTGAGCCTATCCTTAATCTTCTCGATTACAACAAGTAGTTCATGCTTCGCAATGTTGATTTGCTCTAACTGCAAAAAAAGAGAGGACATTATCTGAGTTTGCCGAATAACTAAAACCAAACCTTTCCCAAAGTACAGTTGTTGACAGAGATTTTTCCAGATATGAAAGAGGATGACCAGCCAGCAAGTGTTCCAAATGAAGGAGAGGGTGGAAGGGGAGAGAATGCCTAAAAATTGACCACTCCATTTTGTTTCGTAGTGGTCTTCATTAATTGGTTTCAAATATTTTCCCACAGTAGCTATAGTAAGTAGGTCAATAGGAAATATCGTCTAATTTAAAAGAGGCATTGGAAAGGAAATTCAATTTTAAGATAAAGCTGTAAATGCCTTCCTTGTTGTTTCATTGGAACCATCTATCATTGTGATTTCATTTTTTCTATTTGCAGAAATCTCTGCCCATTTTTTGTCTTCATTGTGCTTGGATTTTCTTTAAATGAAATGACTTTCTGTGGGGTAAGTTATATTTTTGAATAGATGGATTCTTCCTTTTTAGTTTTATTTTACTTTGTAATGAGATAGTTTCTTGTTGGAGGTTATGCTATAGTTTCTTGTTGGAGGTTATGCTATTTTTCACTTTAAGATAAGCATTTTATGTGCAGGAATTTTGATACAATGCTCATTCACATTAGCATTCTGTAATATTCCTTTCCTTCCCGATGATAATGAAGTTTCTGCCTTAAGGATGACAATATTTGGGAAAAGTTTCATCATAAACCAGGAATAAGCTAGTGTTTCATTCATTCAGATGCAGATTCAAATCCCAATTCTTTCTTATTGTCGTGTTTCTACTTTTTAAATAAAATTTAATGACTTAATAAGACATTTGTGGGGATGATTTTGCATTGAGCTCATATGGCATAAATGGTCAAATATTTCCCTACCCTTGTTCTCTAAATCACGAATTACCAATGCTAAAGTGATTGTTACCACAAACATGATCATTGCCTCATGGTCATTAACAAACAGACAATGGGAGGCACAACTCTTTTCAAATCCTAACTTCTGAATCTCATATTAGCTATCTAATCTACTCGCATTTTCAAATTAGATTGACTTATTTTTGTCATCTGTGGATATTAATATAATTTCTTTCCTTCTTTCCATTCAATGAATGAATTACAAATCCATTGCAAAATATGTATTGGTATCTTTTGGGTTACATTATTGGAAGTTCCGTTTGAAATGTTTGGTGGGTACAGCTTCCAAGAATTACTGATGGTTTTTTTAATTCAAACTAGTATAAAATTTTCAAAACTTCGAACTTGGTCATTCATATGGCTCTTATGTTTTTAATCCAACCCATTATTGAAGTCCTCTTCGGGTACTTTTGTTTGTCCCTCACACCAAGCAATTCCCACACTATGTTCTCATAGCAAAGAAAATTCAAGCAAGTCTTAGAACCAAAAAATTGACTTCATCTTTCTACGCAAGGTAATCAGTAGTTCCATAGCGTGCAACAAAACCAATATTTAGCCAAGGGATTTGTTATGATATAACTTCTCAATCACTTAAACTTAAGCCATTGTAGTCCAAAATAACATGTTGCTCATTTATCTGTTCATGCATCATGTCATAAAAACTTATAATGTGATAAGTGAATACATCTTTCAGAGGGTTGAACCACTGCCTTCTGACTATCATTCTACTCTTTGAAGCTAGCCTCATGACTGGCTTATACAGTTGCACAAACAACTAAAAGAACTGTCAAATATATACTTTGAAAAATATATGAAATCAACTGAGTCATTGATAACGGCCTGTCAACAAAAGACCTAACAACATGTTGAGAAAATCATCAATGAAGGTTGATGCCTCGGACATGTAAAATACTATATGTTGATAATAAAATAAATGTGTTACAGGAATTATACTTAATATAGAAAAGAAACATAAAACTATGATCATTTATTGGGAGCTGTAGAAGCAAATTTCCACGTTGTAGGTTCCTCCTCCTCAGAACATCTTGAACCTGCAATTTCATGCTCTGGGACTGCATTTGAAATCTCATCTAGATCAAACTTTGAAAGCTTTAGACTCAATGACCCAATATTATCATCCAAATTCTTTGTTTTTGTTGTTCCTGTACAAATACAATGCTTGTGAGTTTCTCATGGCATAGCACCCCAATCATAATCACATCTTTCTTGAGGTCTGTATCAAGGACTTTGTTTACCTGGAATAGGTACAACATCATCTCCTTGATGGAGAATCCATGCCAAGGCCAGCTGAGCTGGTGTGCAAGTATGCTTCTTTGCTATATTTGAGACACGCTCAAATAAAATTCCATTCTTTTTCAAATTTTCTGGCTGAAACCTTGGGCGAGTACTCTATAAAAATAAAAAGACAGCTAATTATTGCAACGAATTTTTTTAATGTTACTGCAACAAGAAACACTTTCTTAAAGAAAAAAGTAATCCTGCTAAGAGAATTTATTTTCCTTCGTGACATACGCTGGATTCTATAAACATCTCTTCAAAAAGTTTTAAAAATGTGAAGATTTTGCTCAATCTGAGGCGAAATAAGGAACAATTGTTTTTGGTTTGGATAAAAGCTCTAGCATACTGAACAATATGGGTCTCTATGGTTGGTATTCTGAACCTTGGTTAAAATATAGGGAGTCTTTACGCATAGGGAGTCTTTACGCATAAGGTTTAAAACATAGTTCGCATAACTGTAACCGGCGAGTACTCGCAAGGGAAATTTTTGGGTAACCAGCGAGTATTCGATAGAGCTGGTTGAATAACGGGGAATAACCAACATAGGCAAAAAATACTTAAATTTATCAAAAAAAAATTAACCAACAATAACCAGGAATAACTGACAAGGTAACTAAAAAACTGGCGGTTTTTTTTTCTGGGGAGTTTGAGCGGCGTTTAACCACCTGTGCCTTTCACCAATGGGTAACCGAGTAACCGGTGGTTACTCGCCAGTTATGTAATCAATGCACTTTAAAAAGACCATTTTATTGTTAAGTACTCACAATCCGTTGAAACCTATTTTTAATTTTTAATTCCCAATGAACATGACTTTTCATCTTCAAGTTGCACCCTACCGTCTCAAATTTGAGATGTATGTTTATCAAGACAAGAAAGAACATATTATATGGCACATTGTCCATAGAATGGAAAAACAATGTACATGATATGGCACTAGTGCAAAAATAGTACAAAATAAAAGTCCAACTCACATAATTGACAACCATTTGAATATTAACATTTGTTCATTGTCATGAATTTTTGGGTTAAATTTAAGAATATTTGGACAACCATAACTTCTAAGCAAGATGATCCTGAAGGCTTTCATACAAGTATGCCATTGCAATGCATGATTAGCCATAAAAACAATTGAAAATTACTAACAAAGAAGACTTGGACTGAATCCATTGTAGATATTTCAAGAAACGTGATTAGCCTCTTCGATCAAAATGTGTAAGACCATAAGGCAGGCAAAAAATCATGGTAGAAAAATGGAAAGTCAATTTGATTCGTTGCATAGTGACTTGTAGTCATCTCGTCTCCCAATACTTGCACTCATCCTTCACAACGAATCATGAGATTCACCTCATATAATCTTGCAACCTATAGTTCTAGCATGGTGTCTATTGTTTTATATGTTTATCCATGTCTCATAGTACTTTTATTATATATTTCAGCCTTTATTGTTACATAAATAATTCCACCACAACACATTTAATCCGTTAAGTGTGTCTGTCCACCAAGTTCCTCCTAGGCCCCGGATTAGTGGTATTAGAGCATACATCCTTCATATCATATCCTAGTGGTATTGAAATTTCCTTTTGAATCATTCTCTATTTGTACGCCCACTCATACAAGGTCTGATTATGAGGTATTGAATTTAGGGATCGAAACTCCTGCGCCTTCATCATACCTTCCTTCACGTCTTCAGATGGAAAACAAATCAACTTCAGAGATGAGGACTTCAGAAAATGATAGAGGATGCTTTGCAAAGGCAACAAGAGGATTTGGAAGAATGCCATGCACATGAAAGAGGGGGAGTTGTAGACCACTTTGCTCAACTTCTTAAGCGTGTTCATGCTCCTTATGACACATCTCCTTTGCATCGACCTTTGGATGGTCAAACATTGTGCAAGGTACAAGTAAACCTAAACATCCCTATTTTTGAAGGAAAAATAGATGCATATGCCCTAGATAATTGGCTGAATCTAATTTGTTATCCCAGTATTTTGCCATAAAAACAATCTTATTTATTATCTAAAGGGTGTTACAAAGATATTATGAGCTTCATAGCTATTACAATGGATCTCTATGGCTCTCGGAACCAATCTTTAGATCTGGATCTCCATATCTCACCATGACGTCCTTAGACTATCATCCACTCAAGGCAACAAGCCTCATCTTCTTACCAAGTTACTTCCCTTCATGGGATTACTCTAACAAAGTTTCCTCCTTGGATTTAGAGCATTACAAAGGCTCGATCTGAACCTGTATTTATAGCCATCTGTGCCTAGTTACTTAGCTGATCTTTCACACAATCGACTGACAAATATAATTAATGAGTTCTTGAGCAAATTTGTAGGCTCTATGCAAATCTGTAGGCCTACCCTAGAAGTAGCTTAGCTTTTTATAGACCTCGATCCACACACATCTGACAGATGTCAAATCATATCCACGCTAGTAGATAGCATCAGCCATCCTTCTCTGTTGTCATGTCATCTACAACACCAACCTAGCCTAAGGAAAGGCCAAGTATTGGTCCTTGTAGCTAACCATTCATCCAACTATCTTCCACTTCCTTGGGTCCTACGCTAGATATCTTGCACCTAAATTTTTGCTCTCCCTTGCCTCAGACTCTCCTCTGCACACGCTATCGTCAGGGCTGACTAGGTTCTTTAGAGCTCCTTTGCTGACCTTATCTTGATCTTCGTGCCCTTTGCACGCTTCTCATCTCTACCAGACACTGCTCTACCCTTTGCACCCTCATTGCACAAGTCCGATCTTCTTTACTTGTTTTGTGCAGTGCATCTTCAATGAATTCCTCTTGCGACTCTTCCTCAAGCCTTGAAAGCTTTGATCTCTTCACGCACCACTACACAAACCCTTACTTTTGCTTATTGCTTCCAGTCCCTAACGCTCTTATGTTATCTGCAATTTCTTTATACACATCATTTGTGTTTGCCAAGCCCCAAAACTTGTAACTCCTCTTTTATTCTCCAACTACCTACGCAACTCGACTATCTTTCTTCCATGCAAGTGGACTCTTGCATTGTTCAAAATAGTCTTCTCAAAATGTTGTGATGCACAATTGCGCATTCCCAGTTAGCTTATTGATCTGACTAACTCTATTTTTGGGCGATGAAATATTGCCAATTCGCTTAGGATGCACCTACATGAGATGCCTCCAAGACAAATCCAAAGAATAATAATTGGAGAATGGCCCAAACTCAAGGGAGGCAGCAATGCTATCCTATGTGCATGGATATTAGTCCTTTGAGCCCCCAAAGTTGCCAAGCCATTAGTGGTTCCAATGAAGCCAATGAGATGAGTTTTGCAAGGATACTTGTTTCTCACATGAGTCTGGAGTGTGCTTACATTGTGTTGATGAGGATTTTGAAGTGTGTTAGCAGAAATGACACCCTTACAGTAGTCTATACATCTCCTACCTGTCTTAGTATTATATTCATTATTGGTAGAAGAATATCCTTGCCTCTTATTACCACAAGCATTAGAAAGGGGACAGAAAGGGGAGGTTATCAACCACATTGGCTAAGACCATCCTTGAAGAGTTTCTCATCTACGGGTAATCATCTCTTGAAGGAGGAGAACCAAACTTCTCTAGTCACAATAATAAAAAACATAGATAAGTTACCTCTTGCATCTTTATAAAGTCAATAATACCTCCCTTGGAATTCATAGTAGATAAGACAACAAAAAATGAAATGCTCCTCATTCTCAATCTCACAAAGTGTACATGAAAATTCAATCTTCTCGAGGAATATGGTGGTCGGTCTCAATCCTGAGCTGATGGGATCAGACCCTCAATTGGTCCAAAGGAATTCACAAGCCATGAGACCAACGTTGTTGTATCTTCGTCGAACAATAACACCATCTATAATATTAAGAAATTCATTTGCATAAAAGACTAACTTGGGACTAAGTAGTTGAAGAGGAGAAGTCCACCAAACCTGGATAAATTTCTTGTAGATATCATCTCTAACAATACAATTGATTTCAACATTTGGAGGAAGTAGGAGCATCCAAGGAGTATTGAAAAGGAGGAAGTAGGAGCATCCAAGAAGTATTGAAAAGGAGGAAGATGCACTATAGAAATCCCAATATATTGTACCAATGCATCCAACTCTGAGTACCAAAAACTTTTCCTCCTTAATGTACTTTGTAAAGAATGTGAAGCAATCTCTTGTGAAGAGCAAAGATCCAAATAGGGTTATCTCTCTTGCCCTAATATGGATTCACCAAGAGACCAAAGCCTATGCAAGTAAGAGGCAATCCTGAAAATGGTCTTTAGCTGAAGTAGACAAGCCCCAAACTCAGCGTGTACAATAACCTATGGAATTATCCGTTTACACAAAATCATTAGTTAAAGCATGCTAGTTTGAACTCTCTCAATACATGATCAGTCAACCTCACCCAAACAAGGGCCCCAAACCTCTAACCCATATAGAACTGTGGGCTTCACAAGTGAGTCAATAAGTTTCATCTGAAGAGACATGTATTGAAAATGAATTTGAAAGGATCACCTTTCCAAAACATCCAACGAAGAGTTTTCATTACAAAGATGTGAACGAGGAGAAGACTTCAAATTAAAATAAAGTCTATAAATATGGTCACCCAAATAAGTATATGTCACAATATCAATAGATTCCACTCTTAAGGATAAACATAGCTAAGCCCTAGAGTCTTTGGTAGTGCTGAAAACCATAACCTTAGTATTACTCAAGTTAACCACAAGCTGATACAAGTCACAGAAACAGGCCAAAGAATCAAGTTGTTGTTGAAGAACATTAGGAGAAGAGGCCAAAAGGGCCACATTATCTGCAAAAATAAGCAAAGCTAGCAAAACATGATGTAGAGTGCATTCATCATTAGAATATGTAGTCTCATGAAAAAACTGATCCATCTAATCAATGTAGATCCAAATGAAGTTGGGGAGAGAGGTCAGCCTTGCTTAACCCCTATGGTACTTTGAATAGGACCAGAAAAACCATTAGGTGTGTGAAATATGCCAACAACAAATTCATAGAGCCTCACAACTGTAGTAATGACAGATTGAGATGCCAATAACCTGCAATAGAGGAAAAAGGAGATGCCTTGGAACTGAATCAAATGCCTTTCTAAAAATTCACAAAGCAACAATAGACCTTTACATATTTTCACTTAGATTACTCGATGATAGCTTGCAAGGTAAAATTGTGATTATTAGTCTAGTAATCTCCCTGAAACTTGCTTTTCGTTTAGCTCTGAGCTCTCTCTCTTCCCACCACCGAGATAAAAAATATCAACTGTATTAGGATAGAGTTTGGAAAAAGTGTGAACAATCATGATAGCATGGTAATTGTTTGGATTCTGAATATCCCTAGATTTGTGGATAGGATGAATAATGTGTTGTGACCAAGATGAAGGAAATATATTGCATGCCACTTCATTGAAAAGATCAGTAATTAGACTCCCTAAAGCATCAGTCCCATGTTTAAGAAATTTAGCACACAATACTTCACAATCAGCTGTTTGAATAGTAAACTTTTGAATGGCTTTCCTTATTATGTTTGCAGTGAAAAAGTGGCAAAATTGGCGAAAGAGGTGGCTTGCACTAAAGATTGGTCAGGTATATAATATAGAGTGGTGGCATAGGAGGCCACAGTGAGTGGATCGATCTCAAAAGTAGGAGCCTTTTTAGGGAGGAGTTCACCAAAAGGATTTGGGAGTAGTGGTAAAGGCATCTAAGAGTTCTTGCCTTCTCAACCTAAGAAAATCTCATTCCTTGCACCTAGGAAGATGATCTGGATAGGATTGGGGATCTAGTGGACAACACACTAAATTGCAAAAACTCAATGTACTAAAGGTGGAAGCAATTTGATTAAAACAATTGTAGCAGAAAATAAGATTGCAGAATTGTAGGAAATCAAATCATGAATCAAAGAAAATAAAATGTACATAGAGGAACAAATAACTTTATTGCTTCATTGATGTGAGAGGTATGTACGACTATCTCTGAAGTGGGATGTGAGCTGCTATCTTTGTGAAGATGTGAGCTGCTATCCTTGAGAAGAGATGTGAGCTATTTCTCCCGTGCTGCTACAAACAGAAGCTAGCAATCTCTAAGAAGAGATGTGAAGCTACTGTTCTTTGTTCTACATGTTACAAAATGGTAGCATCTGTACAAAGAGACGAGAAGCTACATTACTCTCTTCTCTATCTTCTTACATATTATTCCACTATTTTAACAATTTGCATGACATCTCCTTTATAGCTACTTTTAGCAAGAAATTAACAGTCTGAAAATAGAATATGAAGTGTTTTGATTTGGAATGTGAAGATTCATGTGGCATGTGTTCTCTCAATGATTTGAGAGGTTTTTTCATGACCTGAAACTCACAAAAATACAAAAATATAATTTTACTATTTTTAGGTATTTTTTATACCTTGTTGTATTTTGCATTTTTCAGGCCCTCCAGTGCAGAATTCAGACCTTAAACTTTGGTTGATGCCTTACATGGTTGCCAAAGGCATTTTTTCAAGACACCAAAACTACTTCGCTTGATTAGCTTTCCAACCCATATTACGATTTAAAATTCTGATAATTGCCCTGCGAGATATGACCCTAACAAGGTGACGTACTAGTGATATGCTAGTTTTTTCAATATTCTGACCAAAAGATTGTCCCCAATTGCCATTTGGATCAGAAGAATACATTAATTTGTTTTTAAATTTGGAATAGCATCATGGTTATGGGTGATGGCCCAACGAATATTCCTACGCATGGATTTACACTCTTCATCATACCAAAAATTCATGGGACATGAACCTTAGCAGTGGCTATTATTGAAAGAATGGATGGTATGGGAATAGGAATCAAGTGCAATGTTCCAAAGAGAATTGGTAAGAAAGACAACTTTAGCCTCGTTTGAAGAAAAAGTTTTAAATTGCGAAAGACATTGAAAAAGATGTGAGATGTAGGTAGTGGAAACTGTGTAGTCAAAATGAATAGTGGGATATTGTGGAGGTGAGGAATAACATGGGAGACCTCAAGGAGGGTCCAAAAAGGGAAAACCTCACATAAGAAACGTCGATGATGAGGATTTGGCTAGAGATATAAAAACCATGGATATGAGGAACGACAACAAAGTTGGCCAAAACATAGTCTACAACACTAGCTCCACCATGAGGGACGTAATTAAAACCACTAGAATTAGGAAAATAAGGAAGTCCATTCAAAATGTGATTACCATGTGGCTCACCAAGATGGAGATGTCACACATATGCTATGATAGGATGTGTCGCATTAGCTGAATTCCTAAAAAAACCAAGGTCTTCCAAATCAAGCTCTTGTCATCATAGCTCACATCTTTGATTCTATCATGAATAGTGTTTGCATGACTCCAGTGCTGGCATTAAAATCTCCAAAGCAGATAGTATCTCCTAAAGAAGAGAAGCATGAAATCTTAGGATAATGATTCAGAAGGGGTCTCCATTAGTGTGGATTACAAAATTTGATGTAATCAGCGGAAAGTAGGATACTGCAATATATGCATTGCAAAGAGGAGGGCTCCTTCTTAACCATACATATGTAGAATGTTCATCAACGGAAATCATAGAAAATGATGATCGAAGACCGTTTCGAATCAAACAAGGCACTCCACCAAAACCATGAACTCCACCAAAACTTCTATTTGTATTTATGAAAGCAAACACCCAATAATACCCATGAACAATTGGTAAGGCCCTCTTAGGACTCTCATGTGTCTTTGTAAGAAAAATCAATTTTTTTCTAGCAACAACACTAGGAAATGTACTTGGGGACAACCATATGGTGCCATTGTAGTTCCAACACGTGATAGAGATTCCTACATGTCCCCCTCTTCCCATGCCTCCCATCATTTTGGATGAGCCCAACTTGTGGGGCATGTTGGGTGAATATTTTGTCGTCAACTAACTGATGACAAAATGGGTATATCAGCCACAGCACAAGGAGATTTATGCCACGAAAAGTGTGGGTTTACCACATCTGAATGAGGTAAATCTCTCCTCTCATCAAGGGGAGGTTCCCTATGAATATTTATATGCTATATGTATATATAAGTAAGCAGAAAATAATACTCGGGGTAGTATAATAGCATCCACCTCTCTTTTTTCAGAGATGATGTCCAAAGAACAAGAGAGAGAAATCCTGGTCATTGGCTAAGAACATTCCTCTTCTTTCAGGAATGGTATTCAGCCTAGAGTAGAAAATCCCTTGAAGTAGGTAACAAAGTCTACAAGAAAACCTACGTAAGCACAAAGTCTTCCGCCGTCTCCTTCGCTGATCCAGAATGCGCGTAACCGTAGAGTGAAACAAAGCACAAAGTCTTCGCCTAAAACTACAAAGGATCACCAAGATAAAAGTAGCTCAAAGTCTTTCTTCTATCTTTTAGAAACGTCCTCAGATAATATCAACACACACACTTTGCTTATTAAACCAAACAGATAAGAGATTATCAGGAAAAAGGACATAAGAACCATTTCCTAAATAACACAAATTAATTCAACACAAAGTCTAAAATAAACATGTTTCTCATTCATTTGATGAAATATGATTTACAAGTTGAGCACAAAGTCTCAAGAAGTGTCTCAATTTCAACAGAGTTTTTGCTCTCAATTATCCGAGATCCATTTACAAAAGAGGTCCCCTCTATATATAGGGAGAAACCTTCAAAATTAAAAAGATTAAAATATAAAAATATCTTAGTCAAAGATGAATCATCTTTGACTTTTGAGATATTTTTCCAGATTTTTTACATGTAATTACACATTACAAAATTGCATGCACTTTTACATGACAAAAGTGCATGAGAAGAGAGGAAGAAGAGAGAAGGGGAAAATGGTTCAGCTCTTGCCGCCAGACTTCTTCAAATGAGCATCATACATAGCGATAGATGCCTAAATTTCTATACTGTCTGGCGCAATGGTGTTCTTGAAGATGACCCTGGTCCTGATTATAGCGTCCTTCAATGTTGTGATTACCTTAGCATGACTAGTTAACCTGGATCTTAGATTATCCAGAGTTAACTGAGTATCTAAAATATTATCCACAGAAGTCTGTGAGAACACTTTTTCATCAAAATCCCTCTGAATCATACCTTTGAATCCTTGGATCATCTCTTCGGCTGAAAGAAATCGATTATCCCTGGAAAAGAGGTCGCAAGGCAGTTCTTCCAGTCTATTCAACAGGCCTATATCGCTTTTCTCGCTAGCATCCTTGGAAGACTTGAGATCTTCAATCAACTTCTTGAGTACCTAAATCCTGTATATCAGTGATTCTTTGATCTCAACATAGGAATATTTGCTAGAAATAATGCTGATGGATATCAAGGTGCTTTTCTTCAAATCCTTCATTTCCCTCCACTTGCTAAGATATTTCTCTGTACTGTCAATGTCCTGAGAAATAAGTGAGACAAGGTCCTCTAAATCTATCCTCACCTTCATCTTGTCTGTCTTCTCAACAACTTCTATAAGTAAGGAAATTCTCTGAGTGTGCATCTTTTCAATGTAAACCTCTAGCACTTTCCCTTTCATATAGGTTTTCTCTGCCTTTTGAATAACAGGGTCGTCTATGGAAAAGGCCTCTGGGGTTGCTGCTTTAGGGGCAAGGGTGAATTTCTTGACTACTACAGTCAATTGCTCTGCCTTGGCTTTATAGTAATCTTCCATCTCCTTTTCTTTGTCAAATTTTTGGACCATGATGTCCATTGCGGACTATAGATCGCTTTTCGCACCTTCGTGAGTAACTTTTTCAAGTTCAACACGAGAAATGGAATAGCTGCTTATGTCAAAACCCTCAAGGGTTGCATCCTGCGGTGGTTTAGCTATTTCCATAAATTTATGCCCCTTTTTCTCAACCAATTTTGAAAGGATCCTTGGTCTCTTAGGGGCCTTAGCTTTCACCAGCATGAACTTGCCAAAATTGAAGTCATCTGCAGAGATGGCTAGCTTCTTTCTTTTGGGCGTGAAAGCCAACATCCAAGGAGGGAGAGAAGAAGTACTTACTGTGGCAATGGTTCCTGCAGCTGGTGTTACCGTGGTAACGTCTGCACTGCTAGTGGTAACAGTGGTCGCAATTGGAGTAACTGGTGAAACTGTACCGGCCGTTGATTGATCAAGGGCAGAGCTTTTTCCCAAATTGAAAGAAAGAGATGCTAGACTAGGAATAGATCCAGAGGAGTGAAGAGTATCCCCAGAAGTGCCTTGAGGATCGCCAAACATGAATTTGGAAGGAGAGGCGGCTCCAAAAAAAGGAACACTGATAGGAGATAGAGGTGAAGGAGATGCTACAAGAGATTGAGGTGGTGAAGGAGAGACGTCTGTAAGTGGCTGCGCCCCTTCCTAGGAAGGCAGAGGCTCAGTTCTTTGCTATTCTGAGGGCCTGTCATCTGTCTCCATTTACTGAGCTACCTGTTTTTGGGACCTTTGTTCTCAAACTCCCTTAGCTATTGATTTTGGCTCCTCAACCACCTTCGATTTCTTGGAAATAAAGATGATTCTAGGCTTGTGAGGCCTAGATGGAGAAGGAACATCACCTTTGTTCTTGGTCCTATTTTCTACCCTCTTCTTCATTTTTGCTTGGAATTCAACCTCTAATCCTATGATGAACTCTTTCAGCGTGATCCCTTTGACTGTTAACCAATCATTGGTGTTAGCTAATATTGGTTCGAATCTCTTCCTCAAAGAAATTAATTCTTTTTGGGACCACTGGATAGGAGGAAGATGAGAGTCAGCAACCTTCTCGGCCAGGTACCTACTATTGATAATGTTCTTATCATCGACCAATTTGGAGGGAATATCTGCAAGGCCCAACTATTCAATCTATTTCAGGGTCAGCCTGTTGTAGTCCATCCTCCTATTTTTTTGGCTGTTCTCAGGTCTACCCAGATGTCTTCGATCATAGGCTCATGAAACTGAGTCTTTCTTCTAATCATGTCTTTGACACCTCTGTAGTCAAAATTGTTCATTCTCTTGAACTATTTCATAGTAACCAGCTGCATCTCTGTTTCCATGACCTTTGCTTTCGCTGCAGTCAAAATCGAGTATGTGCCAATTTCAATTGGAAATCTGAAACCTGGCTTTTTCAGTTCCATCTGCCTAGTGTGTATGATAACCATTTGTCTACACAGCTCCATTAGGACTAACTTATCAGAAGGAAACTTGGGGAGCATATAGGGATAGCCTTGGAAAAAGCCAACCCAAAGATAGCAGAAGGAGGAAAATTGTAGGAACATATAGCCATAGTCGTTGACAACCGTCCAGGCTTCATTAGATACTCTTTTCTATTTGAGTTGAGGGTTGAAGAGGCACAAAAATATCGTGAAGAAGGCATCATTTACCCTCCTAAAATGACATATTGATCTTTGCAGTGTTAACTGAGGGTAATATGAGTAGACTGGGGTGGTCTTCCTGTCTCCTTCAGTTGTCAAACCTAGAAAGGTTTGCATGGAGGCTGCAATGTACACCAGATACGAAGTCATATAGAACTTTGAAGTAGTTGATACCTTAGTTAACTGCTTGTGAAGAGCGTTACTGATCTGCTCACCCCAGAAGAGGACTTGCTTCCCTTAGAGGATGATCTTGATGAAGGGATACATCCATTCATGGAATTGTGAAGAAGACGGCAGATCTCGTACCCTGCTGAGGAGAGTGATCAAGTCACCAACTTCTTCAATGAAATCACTTCTCAAAAAATTATGTGGCCATCTAGACAAGTTGGTTCTGGGGGTCTTGGGCCACCTGTGATTCATCACTTTCTTTGCCCTCTTGAGGTCCTTGTCATACTCTTTGTGTGCTTCTACGAAGTCAATCCTCAGTACTTCAGTAGCAGGAGGGCACATGAAGACTTTATCAATGAATTCGGGGTCCATCTGAATTATTACGTTGCCGCTAGCATCAGAGACCGATCTGGTCTCTCTGTTGTAGAACTGGATGCACTGGAGGACGAACTCTGTATGATGTGCCACTACCAGGAAAGAAGCAACCAGATGAATGTTGCTCTCAATGATTCTTTTCATTTCGGAGCTCGAGTTCGTTGCCTTGGTTCTAGTCACGAACTCGGCCATATCCACGTGGCCAATTTTTGTGTCTCTAATGTCATCAACATTAGAGGTGACCGAGGTGATCGGAAAAATGCCATGATATCGGTACTTCATGGCCTTTGACTTCTTCGGAGAAGCTTCAATCATTGGGACTAGTCTCGGTGGAGCGGGTGCTGACGAACAAGAATCTTCGAGGGGTACTGCAATCATGATCGTGCAATTATGGAGCAGTGGGCAAATTGAGGAATTTGCACGTTGGGTGATCATGACCAAGGAAGGCACTTAACAAGGCCGGGTCAGAAATCGGGTCAGAAAATGAGGGAAAAAAGAGAGGAGGTGGAAAAAATGAAAAAGATTAAAATCTCTCTAGAGTTGGAGAAATTTGGAGGAAAAATGTAAGGGCGACAAAATTTGCTGCCAAAACATGCAAAATGGACTTTGCATGCACGGGTGGCAAATTTCGTTGCCTTTGCATGAAGGGAAGGAAAAAAGGGGCACGGGCGGCGGATTTTGCCGCCCGTGCAGTTTTAGTGGGAAAGTGCAGGGGCGGTGAATTTCAATGCTCATGCACTTTCGACCTGCATCGGTGGCGAATTTCGCTACCCATGCAGGTCAATGAGTGTGAACTTGCATCGACGGCAAAATTCACCGCCGACACAGGTGTTGGGTCGGCAAGGTTAGGGTGGCAAGTTTTTTGCCCTTTCCAGGTAAGACTAGGAAAATTTGGGGGGAAGAATGGATTAGGCGGTGGATTTTGCCGCCCCAACAAGGGAGAAAAAGAGGAAGCCGACGAGAAAGGGGAAGAAACAAAAACAAACCCCAACAAAAACAATAACTAGAAAACAAACTAAAAGAGAGGAAAGGAAAAAGAAATAAACTCCAAATACACAACCTACTTGGAGAACCACGCATGCCGCGAGCTCAAATTTGCCAAAATGCACTTTTACTCGTTCGTTGGATCGTCTAGAGGCAGAGGGCAGGAGGAGGAGAGGAAAGAATGAATCAAAATGAGGTGCAAATCATATTAAATGGGGTGAAAATTGACCCCAACCACCCGGTGCACATGGCAATAAATGCTGCACTCGAAAATCGAGCCAGTGCAGGGGCAGCAAAATTTGTCGCCCTTGCACTGGAAAATGAAAGGACATGCAGGGGCAGCAAATTTTGCCACTCTTACACTAAAAGGGAGGAAAAATGCAGGGGTGGCAAAAAATGCCGCTCCTACGCATCCAGATGTACGGGCGGCAAAATTTGTCGCTCCTGCATGTGGGAGAAAAATGCACTGACGACAATTTTTGCCGCCCGTGCACGAAAACAGAAGAAAAACACTAACTCTTAAAAAGAGAAATTTTGGTCCCCTAGTCGTATCGAGACCGTAACAACTTTCACATTTTGGAAAAAAATGTAACGAGAAGATGTTACGAATTTTGAACAGTGTCAGTTGAGCCAATACGAGAACGAGGAAAAACTCGTCTTGAAAACGGACTCAGAGAGACAAAGGGCGAAACAAACAAGTTTTGCAGGGGGTTGTTCCAAAAATGAGCTGAGCTGATTTTGGAAACAACAGGGCAGTTACAAATAACTACCCTTAAATTGAAAATAATTGCCCATTTTTTCTCCTTCCTAGCAACTGCCAATCTTCAAAGTTTCTGCTTGAGAGTAGGATAAATGTTCTCTTGGACTTGAGTGCTCTCAAGCAATTACCCTTAGAGAAGAACATAATAATCAAAGTATCATTAGGAAGTGTCAAAAAAACAAAGGAAGAAAGAAATAAATTATATAAATGTTCACAGATGACCAAAATTAAGATACAACAGTTAACAATAGAAAGTTCTACGAAGAGAGAACCCTAGAAGCAAAATAAATAAATAAAAGCATATATGACCCAAAAAAAATATTGTGCCACTAACAAAGGTGGTAATGAAACCAAAATATCAATGAAGGGTGAATAAAAGCCCCCAAAACCATGTGCCAATGAAGATTGGAAAACTTCATCAAATATCAATATGCGTGCTTGAAGTGGGCGAGCCGTCTAAGCCATCATCTATCACTATGAAAAGATCCAATAGTGCTCACCTAGGAGTACCCAATGTTAGAGAGGCCAGGCTGTGAGATCTTATGAGGAAGCAAAGCACTTCCTCTAGAATCTCCCCTAACATTTAAGGCTAGTGTACTGCCCAAAATAGAAATGAAACTTGTAATATGAGTCTACCCCTGTGGGTTAGGGGACGGCCGAAAATTAGTGGATCCATGTCTTTGGAAAGGAGCAAAGCCACACTAGCGGGAAGGAGCATAGCCGCGATGCCAAGGGAGAGCAGGATGAGGGATTTGAGTAATTTGAGTAATAATGGTGTGTTGAGAGAAGCATCGCCTAATCGATCTAGCAATTCTTATTTGTGATGTACCAATGTCCAAAGGGTGCATAGTGTTGCCAATCGCCTAGATGGGTTGGAAAGAAAGAGGTGATCAACATAGGGGCTCTAGAGCCTCTAGGATCATTCTATAGGGATCTACATCGGAGGCTGAGAGCCTCACAAAGACAAGGAGCCAGGCACCATTGATCTAGATATCTGAAAAAAGTAGATATAGTGTTCTTTGAGACCCTGTAGAGACAGTGAAATCTTCCATGGATCTCATAGTAAATGGGGCATCTAAAAATTAAGTGTTCCTTGGTCTCCACCTCCTAGAGGAGGAAAAGACAACAAATCCAATCCAAAACGTGAATGTGGCGATCAATTTCAAACCTTAACTGGTGAGAACATACTCTCATTTGGCCAAGGGGAAACCTCAAGCCGTGGGACCAATGGGCTAGAGATAGTGAGTGTGACGAATAATACCATCCACTACTTGTAAGAACTATTCGGCGTAAAAAGCAAGTTTGGTGCTCAGTTTCTCAAGGGGGGAGATCCAAGTGGCCTGGATATACTGTCTATAGATGTTCTCTCTAGCAACTCTAGTGATGACATCTTTTCTAGGAAGGAGCTGGGGGGGAGGGGAGTGGAGGGGGCGTCCAAGGAATACATGAAAGGGGGTAGCCTATCAATAGAGATGCCAATAGAAATAAGGAGCAACCTAGTCTTAAAGTACCAATGGTGACAATGTCTAGTTAGGACCAGTGAAGCAAACCTATTTGAAGAGCAAAGTGCTAAGTATGGATATCTCTCACAACTAGACATTGAGACCTACAAGGTTTTGAGTTTGTGGGTGTAGAAAGTGTGAAGATAGTCTCAAGACATGGGGGCTAAGTGGAAAATTCAGCTTGGACGATGCATTGAGGAATTGTCCACTTGCAACGATCATGCATTGTAGAATGAAAATCTAGACCCTCTCAATACAGGGCCAGTCAATGACCCCCGACCTAGGTCCCCAAATCTCTAAGCCATATAAAACTATAGGTTTGATGATTGTAAAAAGACATAACTTGGAAGGGATGTCCTAGAAGTGTATCTGGAAACATTGACATTCCAAGACAGAAAGAGAGGCATACCCCTTGCAAAGGCGCAAATGAGAGGCAAACTTCATGCTAAAGGATGGACCAGAAAATTAGACACCAAAATATGTGTAGGCCGATGTGATCTCTAGAAGTTCCCCTTTGTAGAAAAATTGGAATTTGGAGAGAGAGTGCTTGGAGATATTGAAGAACTTAGTTTTACTAAAGTTGACCATAAGCTAAAATAAGCAAGGGCATCAAGTTATCACTATAAGCCCTTGGCAAAGTGTGAGAGGAGTAAAACATCATCGACAAAAATAAGGATAGCTATAAGCACCTCATCCAAAATACAACCATCATATATATGGATATGTTGCCAAAGAAAATCCTCTAACTCATCAATATAGGTGCTGAATAGGGTCTATGACAAAGGACACCCTTACTTGACCCCAAGTGCATCTAGAAACATTGACATTCCAAGACAGAAAGAGAGGCATACCCCTTACAAAGGCGTGAATGAGAGCCAAACTTTATGCTAAAGGATGGACCAAGATGACATGGTCAACAAGGGGGAGCTGAGGAGAAATAGGGAAGACACAGACGTGAGGATGAAGGATCTGCTGGTGAGAACATAGTCCACGATACTCACACCACAGGCACGCGGAAAACACAAGTGAATCTACTAGAGTGGTTGAAGTGAGGAACCCTATTGAAAATGTGAAGGCTTTGAGATTCACCAAACTAGAGAAGGTGTCTCCCATAGGCTATAACCATGGAATCCTTGTCAACAAAGGCTCTCTGTAAACCAAACTCCTCTAGATCCAACTCATAAAGACATAACTCATCATGAGAAAGAGCATGAATAAACATCTAGAGGTTCCTCATACAGCCATTAAAATCACCCAAAGGAATGATATCACCAATAGTGGAGTACCAAGAGATATTTGGATAGAGGTCAAGGTATGGGTCCCCATCATCGTGAATGACAAATGGGGATGTGGTGAGGGGGAAGTAGCATACAACTATGAAGACATCCTAAAAAGGTAGACCCCTATGAATCTATAGCCACATGTATCTAGAGTGGACATCAAAAGTCATAAGTGAAACTCTGGCCCTCAAGCTATCTCGAATGAAGCAAGCCACACCACCTGATTAGTGTGTCTCACGACGAGAACCCAAAACCCATGAGTAACCTGTGACTAGAATGAGGGCCCATTTAGAGCTCTCATGGGTCTCAGATATTAGGAAGCAATAACATCCTAGAAGGTACCTAAATAAGACCATAAAATGCCATTGCAGTTCCAAGAAGCAATGGAGATGTCACCACCACCCACCGAGACCAAGGGTCATCATCATGTTGACGATCTAGGGCATGATCACCCAAGAGGGGGAGAATCACAAATGACAACTCTACAATCTATAATAATAGTCCACATATTTTCTTTCCTAGTAGTTGTTGGCCATTTTTTGGCCTACCTATTAAAATTTGCCTAAGTATGAAAAAGGGAGCTTTCAGGCAAGAAAATGGCAAGTCTTTGGGAGGACTTCGGGTTTTCCAGTAGTGACAACTTCAGGTTTCTGAAGGCGCAGTGCAAATCGGGTTTCCAGCAGTGCTTAACTTCTAAATGTTTTATAAGTAGAAGTAATTCGGGTTTATGAACCCGAATTACTCATGGACGATGTATTTTGGGTTCTCCAAGGAACACTACTTGATTACTTCATAAGTTGTGAGTAGTCAAAAACCCAAATTAAGTAAAACAGCTTGACAAACCTGATTTGGTCTTAAAAAATAGTGCTTCTCGGGTTCTTCAAGGGATGAGTTTTTTTCAAAAAATCCGAAGGGCATTTTCAAAATGTTGAAGGGCCTTTTTAAAGCAAAAGGTCCTCTTCAACTTTTTTGAAGGGTCTTCCAAGAATCCGAAGGTACACTTCAACTTTTTCGAAGGGTTTTTTCTTCTCCAAGTGGACAATTGCAATTTTCCCGAAGGGTATGTTACCCTTCGGAAGGACCATTTCAAAATTCCCAAAGGGTATCTTTCCCTTTGGGAGGATTGTTCGCGGAAATCCGAAGAGGTACACAAAAAGCCTGAAGGGTCTCTTACCCTTCAAGAATGTCCATTGTAAAAAGCCCGAAGGGTAGTTTCCAAAGACAGACGCGGACAAAAAGTCTGAAGGAATTACTTCGGACAAATTGTCTGAAGAAATTCCTTCGGGAGATTTGCCTGAAAGAAATAAGCCAAGAAGGAAACCCAAGACCAAGTGTCCAATGGAAATGATGGGCCAATGGACGTCAAAATTAGGATAAGCGATTAGCCATTGAAAGTAATCGGATTTGAAAACCCTGAAGTCTTAAGGCTTGGGAAATAGCAAAGTGAGAAGACTTCAAGATGGACAAGCCCAAAGTAAGTAGGCTTAGAGAACCCAAATTACTCTGCATAGAGTAAATTGGGTTTCTCCAAGTACTCTACTTAAAAGGCTTTATAAGTGAAGGATCTAGGAAAGTTCGAAGTTGGAGAGGCCAAAGAACCCAAATTACTTTGCATAGAGTAAATTGGGATTCTCTAAGTGCTCGAGTTAAGCTTGGCCCAACAATGCGAGAATCATGATGCAACAAATGAAAGGCTGCCACGTGGCATAAGCTGGAGCAAAAAGGGCCAATCAGTAAAGGACAAGTGGCACAAGGATGACCAATGAACATGGGAGAGTCCAAGTGGTTGGTAGTTGAAAATTATGAAGGCTCTCAGTCGCCATAGTTCACTCTCCGCAATCGTCATTCGACGCTTAAATGCGTCATGTCAAGAATAAACATTCCAGCTGCTCACAACATGACTTTTCAGATGCGCCAAAGAAAGTCTTAAAGACAGGAGGGGCTTGAGAGGATTGTCGAGTGATCTTGAGCGACGCATTTAGGGAGAACAAGATAGTGCAATGTCAAAGTTCCCGCCATTGGCGACGACTTCTCTCTTCCCCCTTTTCTATATATATAGAGGCCTTGGAGCCAAGCGAATCATCCCTGGACTGGGGATAGAATCACTCTGCAAAAATCGCTAAGTAACAGACCTTTGAAGCAATAAAGATTATTTTACCTATCTCTTTGTCTAAAAAATGTGTGGAGTTAGCTTGTGCACAATAGCATTGTGAAGAAGCATCCTTCCAACTTTATTGTCCTTATTTCTTACTTATTTTCAGGTGCTTTCCAGTTAGTTGCAGGTCTGAACTTGAACTTTTTAGCCATTAATGGATGCTTAATGTGGATTTAAAAATCCCTCTTTGCTTCACATATGGTTTAGTGAGCCTAGTTTACAAAATATTTATGCAAGTTAGCTAGTTAGGAGGTTGTGTAAGCAAACCTATCTTATGTTGAATTAGTGTCATTCCTCAAACCAAGTGGATCACTTCCTTTTGGTGCATCACCTCCCTTAGCTTAGATTTCTTTTCAAGTAATCCGCTTATCCCTTTTCCTTATGCTGATAGTAGATTTTAGTGTGAGATCAAGCGCTGAAGTGAAACCCCTGAAGAACTAGCCTCATAAAAAAGCTTAGAGGTTCAACCTCACCATAGGATACCCACATCTTGAGGTTGTTCCCATGCTTATAGTTGGAAGTGAGGGAGTCTGAAGAACTCTCTCACAAAGGTGCAATTCCAAGCTATAACAGTTATGGCACGCCCAGTGGGACAAATGCCATTTCATTTTCATTTTCATGAAAGATTGGTCTAATTTGATGTTGTTTTGATCATTTCACATCAGTGGTAGCATTCATCCGTCAACATTTGGCAACTCCAAAGAACACCCAGCTATCTGGTGGCAGAGTAGTAGCTATCTTTCATGCTAAAGGTGACTACAAGATCGACTTTTACAGGTATTCCTTTTGAGTTTGTTGAATTACCTTTAAACTCAACAAGAGGGTTAAGGTTTGCCCATACTCACCCTTACTTAGAAGCTATCCTCCTAAACCAGTCATAAAGGATACCTATGTAAGATCTTTATCAACCCCTCTTGTTGCTATGATTCTCCAAAGAGCTTTTGTGGGCTTCAGCGGCCAAAGCCCTTTGAACTTACCACAATATGATCTTATGCCAGTAGTAGCCCTCAAAAGTGTTCTTTATTACACATGAGACCAAGCTATAACTCCTACTGAGCACATAACAGACAACTAACTTCTGCAACATTCACAATATCATAGTGGAGAACGTGGCTGTTAGGATATTAGTTGTATCCTTCAAAGAAAAGGCATTAGACTGGTATAGGGGCCTAGCTCCTAATTCTATCCACTCATGGAACGAGCTGGGTACAACCTTGTGTAAAAGGTTTGCAGAAAAGAATGATCATCTGTCACTTGTAGAGCAGTTGACCACAATCAAGAGAGCTCCTCATGAAGTCATGCAAGACTTAAATACGAGATTTCAGAAGGCGTGGGATAGAATCCCAGCAGCTGTTAGACCATCTCTGAACTTTGCTTTTTTGTATTACTTGAAGGCTCTCAATAGTGACATAGCTGTAATGATTCAATCTATGGGAGGAGACATACTGTCAGATGCATAAGAAGTGGCAATCAAGGCAAAAAATTGCCTAGTTCAGGCTGGCAAGCTTACTCCTAGACCCCCAATGCCTCTTTTTCCAAAGATCAAACCACCTCCTGCAGTCATTCCTCCACTTGATGTTATACTTCCAACGCCAACAGTTGTTGTGCCTTCACCTAAGCAAGAGAAGGCCTCTACTAGTGGATCCAACGACTCCCAAGAGCAGAAGAATTACTTGGAATTGAAAAGCATGCTCCAATCTTTGGGGAATGATGTGGTCAATGTCAAAAGGCAACAAGCTTACAACAAGCCTTATCAAGCTCAGTATCAACCTCAACAACAGCCTTATCAAGCTAATAGGCCACCCTACAAAGGAGGTTTCCAAGGACAGGGGCAGCCTAACTATGCTAGGCAACATAATTATAATATGAATGTTGCAGGCCCTTCCAACTCTTTGGTCCCAGTTCAGAACAACATGGCTCAAGAGGCTGAAGGAACAATGCCTTGGAGTCATTCTTTTGCACAATCCATTGTCCCAACTAATGGCTCCAACCAAGCGTTCAATGATCAATGGCTGCAGGCTGTTGCTTAAAGATATAACCAGTCTCTTATGGCCCTATTGACCATTTTGGTCTTGCAGGCCAAAATTGGTCCCCCCTTTTCTCCCCTTCTGTTCTGAGCCAATACATTTCTGGTTTTGCACAAGTCTGCAGGAATTTCTACGGACTCTACAGGGAAGTTTTCTACGGACTCTGCAGGCGAGTCTTTTGGTAGATGAAGAACCAGTTTAAAGAATGAAAGGGGCTTCTACAAAGTTTCTTCGGATCATTGAACCATTCAGTTCAATTGGAATAGATTTAATTGGTTCAGCGGCTTGCTTCAACGGCTTGTTTTCAATGGCTTGGTTCAACGACTTGTTTCATTCAATTGGTTCAACAGCTCGGTTCAAATGAGACAAGTTCCCACTTAGGCGCAAAATGGACCATTCAAATGCCCTTGCGGAGGGCAGGGAACTTTGCAAAGAGGCCACAGAGAATAGCTAAGAAAGGTAAGTTTCTCTTGAAAATTTGTTTAAGGCAAAGGAAGTACCCTTCGAAAGGGTCGTTTCCAATTTTCCTGAAGGGCACTTTTCGAAGGCAGTCGAGAAAAAAAGCAAGGATAGAATTCGTTCGGACAAAAAGTCCGAAGAAATTCAGAAGGGCTATGAGCAAGAAAGCACGAAGAAAAGCAAGTAAAAAGACTAAGGCAAGACATGATTTCTTCGGACTTTTTGTCCAAAGGAATTCCTTCGGACAAAAAGTCCGAAGAAATTCGAAAGGAAAATAGCCGCGGAAAAAGTGGCCGGGAGAAATTGCACAGAAAAAGTGGCCGTGGGAAAAGACCTGAAGGAATTTCAAAAAGGGTAAAGCAAAGTGGTAAAGACAATTCTTGTGGACTTTTGTTCGCTAGAAAAAAGTTTACGAAAAAGGTCTGCGGGAGAAAAGTCCACAAAAAAAGTTTGCGGGAAGAAGTCCCACAGAGAAAGAACCCGAGGAAAAGCTCCGAAGGATTTCGAGACCAAGGGAGCCGAAGGACCCCGAAGGGCAGGTGCCCTTGTGGGGGACTCTCGGCTGCTGAAAGAAGGGCATTTCTCCAAAGCTGAAGGGACACCTTCCCTTCGGGAGGGTTTAAAGCAAGAAGCCAAAGGAAAGGAAAAGCCAAAGGAATTCCAAGGGGTGACAGGCTCGAAGACGTCAAAATCAAGCACGGTGAACTAGCCGTTGGAAGTTCAAACACAGTGACGGGTGCGCAGATGTCAAATTTAAGGCTCATGAAATAGCCGTTGATTTTGAAAAGCCCAAAGAAGAGCCTAAGGAACGCAATGACCCGCCAAAAAGATAGCCTCGAGGTTCGAAGGAGCCAGAAAGAGACAAAGCTAGGAAGAGACAAAATGCAAAAATAGACAAAACGGCTCCAAGTGGCAAAGAAGAGGTATCAACTCAGGGATTTATTTATGCAGTTGGAGCAGTGCTTGCCAAGTGGTCATCCAACAGCGTGAACAGTAAGCGGCGTGCCTTGTTCTCTCCACTTTACATAAATGAGTAGACAAACCACGTGATATCTGGAAAGAGCAGTCTTGTTTGTAGAAAAGAGGCGCGGCCCGTGCTTTCACACTAAAGTTTGAATGCCAAAGTCAAGATCGGTGACTACACAAGATGGTTCTAGCAGGGCTTTTCTAAAAGAATGACATCAGCAACAGTGACTTCCTCTTCTCGATGCTCTCAACGCACATGGGCCAACTTGTCAAAGAGTGCCAAAGTCTTTTCCAAAGCGGTGCCTTTACTTCTTCTCTTTCTATATATTGTAAACTTCTAATTTTGAGAAAGCGATCCATATTCTTAGCCCGTAAGGCAAAGCTCTGCCCAAAAATCTCTGGGTTTGTAAGGCAGAACTTTGCCAAATTTTTTACCTTGAATCGAGACTTAGCATTTTTACCTCCATTCTGAGTTTGCACTTTTGTATGTGTCTATGTTTTCTTTTGTGTTAAGTCATTTTATTTTATGCTTTTCACAAAATGATTCCAGCATGTCTAGTGCATTGTGAAGTTTCTTCTTCTGTAGGTCTGCCAGAAGTGTCTACACCAGGAATATAGGCGCATGTGAACAGGCTGCCAAAGTGTGTCTTAAAACACCTTTGATAGTTCTTCCTCCCTGTATCTCTACAGGCCCTTGACTCATTGATACAAAAGAGTTTCTCACATCAGATGAAGTGTATGAGAGTTTCCTCTTGGTGAAAAGTGTATGTTTGGGCTAGGTGGATTGACTTTTTTTGGTGTATCACCTTTTTAGTTTAGGTTTAGGTTCTGTTTTCAGCATCCTTCTCCTTTTTCATCCCCCCCTTTTTTCATTTATTTGTTAGCAGTAGGGAATCCAGGGCCTAAAAGATACATCAGAGGGAGCTAGCCCTTATCTAGAGACTCTCCCTCCAGCTTCGTCAGTCCCACAGGTGAGAGGGGAGTTTCCATTGTTGCGTGTGGAAGGCAGGAGCTCGGCCCCCTGCCCAGGGTGCAATCCACTGCGTCAACAGTTTTTGGCACGCCCGATGGGACCAACTAGGACAAGTTTGGTCCAAAGAGTTGAAGAATTTTTTGGTGTGTTCTTCAACCAACCAGCCTTTGGAGGCTTTTGCATCAACACCAATGGCGACTCTGAGTTGAATCAGTTGGTTAAGCAGTCTAGGTGCCATCAAAAAATCTTGTTTTTTGTATGTATAATTCCTTTACACAGAATCATGGACTTTGTTTTCCTTCATATGACTTCGATCAAACTCAAAATTTTCATGCAATCACCTCAAGCAGCTCTCCTAGTTGCCCTTCAACAATAAGGGAAGTGGCGCTGGAGTTTGAGAAGCAGGTAATGGAAATTGACAGACTGGATGAGCAGTATGGATATCAGTAGGAGCTGATGTATAAAGAGGAGTGTTTGTTCAAGCAAGCTCAGGCCTTGCAATCCATGGAGGAGGAGGTACCAAAATGGAAGAGTCCATTCATTCAAGGCAGTCAACCTTGTGTGCCCCCTCCTATTCTAAAGAAAGCCCCCTCTTGTGCACCAAATCCTTTCTATCAGATAGCACTTGCTCATTCTAGCTCATCTGATACATCAATCGATCCTGCTCTTAATCCCGTGCGCCTAGCTTTCTAGCACGCCTCTCTTCAGACAGCTCTTCCTGTACATGAGCAGACCCTCCCAAATCTTCCCCAACCTCCTCAAGTCTTTCAACATGATCTCCAAATTCCAAGTTGGAAGAAGGAAAGTCATGAACCAGCCCAGGACCTTGGAGAAAACAAAGTTGCTGCCTGTTCACAGGAGCAAAATTCCAATTCCAAGATCCTGACTTGGAAGCAAACAGTGGAATCTTGGGGCAAGAAGGAAGAGGAAGAGAAAGGTTTTGCTCAAAACCTTGAAGAAGATGAGGCTGCTCCTGCTCATGATGATGATTGTGATCTCCAAGAAAGGATCTTCTAAGAAGATCTAGCCAGGAGAATTGCAGAGTTGGAATCCAAAGCGAGATTCCTTAGCCAACGTGTGATGGACCTGTCTAAACACACCCCATCTACACACCTCCAAGAGAGCTATTAGGCCACACCTGATATAGATGAAGTGCTGACCAAATGAAAAGAGGAGAATCATTCAATTCTAGCTCAAGGACTGCCTCCTCTTCCACATGGTTTTTCCACTTCACCCCTTCTCAAGGAGGAACCTGTTTTGCAGGAGGCGAGTGAGGAGCAGAAAATCCAATCTGCAATTGTCCAAAGGGCTATCATGGATGTCAAAGAAGATAAAATCATCATGGAGGCTCCTTTTGAAGACATCATCAGCAATGGAGAAGATGCAGGTCACGCATACATGCGAATGTTCCAGTAATACAAAGAGGAACGTAAGCTTGGTGAGCTCTCTTCCCCCTTGTTTGATGAACTTCCTTGTTGCTTCAATGAGGAGGATGAGTATGCCATGGAGCCTGAGAAGGAGGAGGATCAGGAAGATGCCTTTGAACATCTAGAAACTCTAATCCTTGAGCAGGAAAAGGAGAGGCCTGTCCATCTTGAGGACAGCTTTGAAGAAGAGAGCCTTGAACAAAAAGATGATGTTCTATGGGATGAGCAATCAGTTTGTGATTCCATTTCAGACATCACAAAATTCACCCTTCTTCAAGAAAACTATGAACGAGCAGAGGATGAGTTTGACAGGATCTTCAATGAAGTAGAAGGAAACGGGTCAAACCATGATGCACTGCAAAGAGACTATGCACATCAAGGGGCTTATGGTGATGAGCCAACAGCCACATATTTCTTGGTGAGACGCACCAGTATGAAGGACCAGCATTCACCAAGCTTCCAAGAACAAGAAGAGTACATATATGTTGGAAGCATGTTTGAATTTGATCCACTCGGATGCAAGCCAATCCAAGTGACAGTCAAGAGGAGCAAGTCACCAAGTCTCCATTCCATTCAGCGACTTGTCGGCACCATAAGTTTCTTTGCTAGGAAGGGGACTCAAAAAAATTTCCCTTTGATCCAGGGGGGAGGCAAATATACCTGGTTAGCTGTACATAGTAGTTTGCTTTCAGTTTCTTTTCCTATTTTCCCTAAGTGATGTTTGCACAAGTAGTGTTTTTAGCCTTGTGTGTGTTTTCCTTTGTGTTTGGAGTAAAAAGCTTCATGATTGATTCAGAGATCTCTCAAGGCTGTTGTTAACCTTTTCTTTTAAGTTGCATTCTGACTCCATGCCCAATGGACTTTAAGGCAACTGGTCTCTAAGCATAGCAGGCATGCTTCCCCTGGGAGTCGCCAATTTGTTGACCATTTTGGTCCTGCAGGCCAAAATCGGTCCTCCCTTTTCTCCCCTTCTGTTCTGAGCCAATACATTTTTGGTTTTGCACAAGTCTATAGGAATTTTTATGGACTCTACAGGGAAGTTTTCTACGGACTCTGCAGGCGAGTCTTTTGGCAGATGAAGAACTAGTTCAAAGAATGAAAGGGGTTTCTACAAAGTTTCTTCAGATCATTGAACCATTCAGTTCAATTGGCTCAGATTTAATTGGTTTGGCGGCTTGCTTCAATGCTTGTTTTCAATGGCTCAGTTCAACGGCTTGTTTCATTCAATTCGTTCAACGGCTCGATTCAAATAAGACAAGTTCCCACTTAGGCGCAAAATGGACCATTCCAAATGCCCTTGCGGAGGGCAGTTTAGGATTCAAGTGCCCTTGCGGAGGGCAGGGAACTTTGCAAAGAGGCCATAGAGAATAGTTGAGAAAGGTAAGTTTCTCTTGGAAATTTGTTTAAGGCAAAGGAAGTACCCTTTGGAAGGGTCATTTCCAATTTTTCCGAAGGGCACTTTTCGAAGGCAGTCGAGAAAAAAAGCAAGGATAGAATTCCTTCGAACAAAAAGTCCGAAGAAATTCAGAAGGGCTATGAGCAAGAAAGCCCGAAGAAAAGCAAGTAAAAAGACTAAGGCAAGACATGATTTATTCAGACTTTTTGTCCAAAGGAATTCCTTTGGACAAAAAGTCTGAAGAAATTTGAAAGGAAAATAGCCGTGGGAAAAGTGGCCAGGGGAAATTTTGCGAAAAAAGTCGCTGTAGGAAAAGACCTAAAGGAATTTCAAAAAGGGTAAATCAAAGTGGTAAAGACAATTCTTGCAGACTTTTGTCCACGGGAAAAAAGTCTCGCATGGAAAGAACTCGAGGAAAAGCTCCGAAGGATTTCGAGGCCAAGGGAGCCGAAGGACCCCGAAGGGCAGGTGCCCTTGTGGGGGACTCTTGGCTGCTGAAAGAAGGGCATTTCTCCAAAGCTGAAGGGACACCTTCCCTTCGGGAGGGTTTAAAGCAAGAAGCCGAAGGAAAGGAAAAGCCAAATGAATTCCAAGGGGTGACAGGCTCAAAGACATCAAAATCAAGCACGGTGAACTAGCCGTTGGAAGTTCAAACACAGTGACGGGTGCGCAGATGTCAAATTTAAGGCTCATGAAATAGCCGTTGATTTTGAAAAGCCCAAAGAAGAGCCTAAGGAACGCAGCGACCCGCCAAAAAGATAGCCTCGAGGTTTGAAGGAGCCAGAAAGAGACAAAGCTAGGAAGAGACAAAATGCAAAAATAGACAAAATGGCCCCAAGTGGCAAAGAAGAGGTATCAACTCAGAGATTTATTTATGCAGTTGGAGCAGTGCTTGCCAAGTGGTCATCCAACAACGTGAACAGTAAGTGGCGTGCCTTATTCTCTCCACTTTACATAAATGAGCAAACAAACCACGTGATATCTGGAAAGAGCAGTCTTGTTTGTAGAAAAGAGGCGCGGCCCGTGCTTTCACACTAAAGTTTGAACGCCAAAGTCAAGATCGGCGATTACACAACATGGTTCTAGCAGGCCTTTTCTAGAAGAATGACAACATGGTTCTAGCAGGCCTTTTCTAGAAGAATGACATCAGCAACAGTGACTTCCTCTTCTCGATGCTCTCAACGCACATGGGCCAACTTGTCAAAGAGTGCCAAAGTCTTTTCCAAAGTGGCGCCTTTACTTCTTCTCTTTCTATATATTGTAAACTTCTCATTTTAAGAAAGGGATCCATCTTCTTAGCCCGTAAGGCAAAGCTCTGCCCAAAAATCTCTGGGTTTGTAAGGTAGAACTCTGCCAGATTTTTTACCTTGAATCGAGACTTAGCATTTTTACCTCCATTCTGAGTTTGCACATTCATGTGTCTATGTTTTCTTTTGTGTTAGGTCATTTTCTTTTATGCTTTTCACAAAATGATTCTAGCATGTCTAGTGCATTGTGAAGTTTTTTCTTCTGCAGGTCTGCCAGAAGTGTCTACAGCAGGAATATAGGTGCATGTGAACAGGTCTAGTGCATTGTGAAGTTTCTTCTTCTGCAGGTCTACCAGAAGTGTCTACAGCAGGAATATAGGTGCATGTGAATAGGCTGCCAAAGTGTGTCTCAGAACACCTTTGATAGTTCTTCCTCCCTGTATCTCTACAGGCCCCTAACTCACTGATACAAAAGAGTTTCTCACATCAGATGAAGTGTATGGGAGCTTCCTCTTGGTGAAAAGTGTATGTTCGGGCTGGGTGGATCGACTTTTTTTGGTGTATCACCTTTTAAGTTTAGGTTTAGGTTCTGTTTTCAACATCCTTCTCCCTTTTCATCCCCCCTTTTTTGCTTTTTATTTGTTAGCAATAGGGAATCCAAGACCTAAAAGATACATCAAAGGGAGCTAACCCTTATCTAGAGACTCTCCCCCCAGCTTCGTTGGTCCCACAGGCGAGAGGGGAGTTTCCATTGTTGCGTGTGGAAGGCAAGAGCTCAGCCTCCTGCCCAGGGTGCAATCCACTGCATCAACAGGCCCAAAGCACAGAGGTGCCCATGTTGACAAAGCAAGAGCAGCCTCCACAAGGACAAGGCTCAGATCAAGGGTCAAACTAGCCGGAAGCCTCAATGGTCATCAGTGAGCAAGGGGAGTGTTATGCATCCAATTCCCAGGCTACTCCTAGTTTGGCCCACACTCTAGTTTTAGCGAACACAAGGTTCAAGAGAAGGAATATGGGTGACAATCAGGGAGCTTTCAAAGAACCTTTTATCACCGCTCCTTCAATGACAAAGCCAACAATAGTTACTCCTAAAACCTAGGAAAAGGTTGGGGGTATGCCAATCAACATTTTGGAGCAAATGAAGAAATCCAGCATGAGCGTATCAATGTGGGACATTCCTTCCATGCCCGGCCAAGTAGACATTCTTCAAGAAGGTTTGTCCAAATGAGTGTTTCTATAGCTGCAAGTAAGCAACCAAGCAAGGAAGTTGAAGTCTTCACCAATGCAACCAAAAGTCCTTTGGGAGAAAGGTCAAGTAGTGTGACCAAGCCCCCCCCATTCTACATCTCATTAATCATCGGCAACTCCTTGGTGCGCAACTGCTTGGTGGATAGTCGGGCCAGCACCTCAGTCATGCCAAAGTCTATTGCTGACCAGTGGAACCTCAAGTATGAGCCGCACACCAAGAGAGTCCTGCAGCTTGATGGTTCTTCCACAAAGCCATCAAGTATCATAAGGAATTTGAGCCTAACCTTGCATGCTTGTCCTAGCGTGTCAGTGATGCAAGACGTGTTGATCTTGGACATCACTCCTCGCTTTGCATTTTGTCTTTGCAGAGAGTTCACAGCCAAGATTGGGGGTTACCTTGTAGCAGATTGGTCTTACATGGCATTCAGAACAAGGTATGGGACTAAGGTCTCAATCAAGGCTGAACCTATGGCACAATTCCACATTGAACCCCATCAACCAAATAACATAAACCTCAATTGTACCATCCTTGATGAAGATGAGTTTACAATTGGTCAGGAGCTGAACACTCATCCTGAAGAAGTTCCAGACTTGTTCTTGGATGAGCTATGGGGAGATAACCAATTTTTCAACCCTTTGGAAGGTGTTGAGGAAAGAGACATGGGTGTCTATATGCTACATGAAGAGAATCAACCCATGCCTTCCCTCATTGGACTTAAAGAAGACCCCATTGGTTTATGAAATTTGTTCTTTGATGGCTCAAAGAGAAAAATCGGCACAGGTGCTGGGGCAATGTTGATTTCACCTTTAGGTAATAAGCTTTTCTCTTCCTACAGGTTCCATTTCAACTACTCTTCAAATGCAACAGAATATGAAGGCTTGATCTGTGGCCTTCAATGGGCCATTAAAAGAGGAATCAAACTACAGCAAGTTTATGGCAACAACGAGCTCATAGTAAACCAAGTCAAAGACCTGAACGTTACAGAGAATTCATTGATGAGGTCCTACAAAAATCGAGTGTGGGACCTAATTGAAGATTTTGAGGCCTTTGACATTCAAGTTGTCCCAAGAAATCAGAACCTTCATGCTGACAAGCTGCCAGTTGTGGGAGCTCAATTTGACATTCCAAGTGGGCTAAAAGAAACCCAGGTTCAATTACATGTCAAGGTTGTGGTGAGGCCATCAGTGCCGGATAATGAAGCCCATTGACAAGTTTTTGAAAGTGACAAGCAAGTTGCTTGCTTCTTACAGCAAGACGCTGAGTTCTCCTCCTCCAGCCAAGCTAAATTGTAGCATCAATATGAGGATCAAATTGTTCAGCTGAAGTTGAACAAACTTCCTAAGGGCCTGGTTACACTTGAGGGCCTTTTTCATGGAGACCATATGAGGAAAGACAAGGCATTAATATCAACTGATGAAGAAAACTATGAGAGAGTCCTCATCTTCAAGGACAAGCTTCTCAAGCTTGGGAAGGTAAGTAGCAAGGCTGAGACGCATGCTTTCATAGCCCTTTGCCAAGAGTATGTAGACATTTTCGCTTGGGATACTGTTGGGTGAATATTTTGTCGTCAACTAACTAATGACAAAATGGGTATATTAGCCACAACACAAGGAGATTTACGCCACAAAAAGTGTGGGTTTACCACATCTGAACAAGGTAAATCTCTCCTCTCATCAAAGGGAGGTTCCCTATGAATATTTATACGCTATATGTATATATAAGTAAGCAAAAAATAATACTCGGAGTAGTATAACAACATCCACCTCTCTTTTTCAGAGGTGATGTCAAAGGAACAAGAGAGAGAGATCTTAGTCATTGGCTAAGAAAATTCCTCTTCTTTCAGGAATGATATCCAGCATAGAGCAGAAAATCCCTTGAAGTAAATAACAAAGTTCATGAGGAAACCCACGTAAGCACAAAGTCTTCCGTTGCCTCCTTCACTGCTCTGGAATACGCGTAACCGTAGAGTGAAACGAAGCACAAAGTCTTCACCTAAAACTACAAAGGATAAAAGGATCACCAAGATAAAAGTAGCTCAAAGTCTTTCTTCTATCTTTTAAAAACGTCCTCAGATAATATCAACACACACACTTTGCTTATTAAATCAAACAGATAAGAGATTATCAGGAAAGAGGACATAAGAACCATTTCCTAAATAACACAAATTACTTCAACACAAAGTCTGAAATAAACCTATTTCTCATTCATTTGATGAAATATGATTTACAAGTTGAGCACAAAGTCTCAAGAAGTGTCTCAATTTCAGCAGAGTTTTTGCTCTCAATTATCAGAGATCCATTTACAAAAGAGGTCCCCTCTATATATAGGGAGAAACCTTTCAGCATTTAAAAGATTAACTAATCTCTAGTTTGGGCATATCATAGTAGGACTAAATGGATAACCCAGATATGAAGGAAATATCTTGGCCCAAATTCAAAGATTTAATCATATTATCAACGCAACGAGACTAAAAGAATAGATGGTAGACTAAGTCTATGCAAGGGAGTACCTTTAGGTTAGACATTACTTTGTGTAAACCTGTAGATTTAAGCAACAAAATGTCTAATATGTCCTCTATTTCATTAAATATTTCTTCATCATCATTATCTTAGTCCAAAATATTCTCTACATGGTATAACAAGTCATTATAAAAATGGGAGAAACCTTTCAAAATTAAAAAGATTAAAATATAAAAAAATCTTTGTCAAAGATGAGTCATCTTTGACTTTTGAGATATTTTTCTGGATTTTTTACATGTAATTACACATTACAAAATTACATGCACTTTTATATGACAAAAGTGCATGAGAAGAGAGGAAGAAGAGAGAAGGGGGAAATGGTTCAACTCTTGCCGCCATAGTTCTTCAGATGAGCATCATACATAGCGATAGATGCTTGAATTTCTATACTGTCTGGCGCAATGGTGTTCTTGAAGATGACCCTGGCTCTAATTATAGCGTCCTTCAATGTTGTGATTGCCTTAGCATGACTAGTTAACCTAGATCTTAGATTATCCAGAGTTAACTGAGTATCTAAAATATTATCTACAGAAGTCTATGAGAATGCTTTTTCTTCAAAATCTCTCTGAATCACACCTTTGAATCCTTGGATCATCTCTTCGGCTGAGAGAAATCGATTATCCCTAAAAGTGAGGTTGCAAGGCAGTTCTTCCAGTCTATTCAACAGGCCTGTATCACTTTTCTCGCTAGCATCCTTGGAAGACTTGAGATCTTCAATCAGCTCCTTGAGTACCTAAATCTTGTATATCAGTGATTCTTTGATCTCAACATAGGAATCTTTGCTAGAAATAACGCCGATGGATATCAAGGTGCTTTTCTTCAGATCCTTCATTTCCCTCCACTTGCTAAGATATTTATCTGTACTGTCAATGTCCTGAGAAATAAGTGAGACAATGTCCTCTAAATCTGTCCTCACCTTCTTCATCTTGTCTGTCTTCTTAGCAACTTTTGTAAGTAAGGAAATTCCCTGAGTGTGCATCTTTTCAATGTAATCCTTTAGCACTTTCCCTTTCATATAAATTTTCTCTGCCTTTGGAATAACAGGGTTGTCTATGGAAAAGGCCTCTAGGGTTGCTGCTTCAGAGGCAAGGGTGAATTTTCTGACTACTGCAGTCAATTGCTCTGCCTTGGCTTTATAGTAATCTTTCATCTCCTTTTCTCTGTCAAATTTCTAGACCATGATGTCCATTGCAGACTGTAGATCGCTTTTCGCACTTTCGTGAGTAACATTTCCAAGTTCAACACGAGAAATGGAATAGCTGCTCATGTCAAAACCCTCAAGGGTTGCGTCTTGCGGTGGTTTAGCTATTTCTAGAAATTTATGCCCCTTTTTCTCAACCAATTTTGAAAGGATCTTTGGTCTCTTAGGGGCCTTCGCTTTCACCTGCACTAACTTGCCAAAATCAAAGTCATCTACAGAGATGGCTAGCTTCTTTATTTTGGGCGTGAAAGCTGACATCCAAGGAGGGAGAGAAGTACTTACTGTGGCAACGGTTCCTACAGCTGGTATTACCATGGTAGCATCTGCACTGCTAGTGGTAACAGTGGTCGCGGTTGGAGTAACTGGTGAAACCATACCGGCCGTTGATTGATCAAGGGCAGAGCTTTCTCCTAGATTGAAAAAAGGAGATGCCAGACTAGGAATAGATCCAGAGGAGTGAAGAGTATCCCCAGAAGTACCTTGAGGATCTCCAAACATGAATTTGGAAGGAGAGACGGCTCCAGAAGAAGGAACACTGATAGAAAATAGAGGTGAAGGAGATGCTACAAGAGATTGAGGTGGTGAAGGAGAGACGTCTATAAGTGGCTACGCCCCTTCCTGAGAAGGTAGAGGCTCAGTTCTTTGCTGTTCTGAGGGCCTGTCCTCTGTCTCCATTTGTTGAGTTGCCTGTTCCTGAGAGTTTTATTCTCCAACTCCCTTAGCCGTTGATTCTGGCTCGTCAATAATCTTTGATTTCTTGAAAACAAAGATGATTCTAGGCTTGTGAGGCCTAGAAGGAGAGGGATCATCACCTTTATTCTTGGTTCTATTTTCTGCCTTCTTCCTCATTTCTGCTTGGAATTCAGCGTCTGATCCTGTAATAAACTCTTTTAGCGTGATCCCTTTGGCTGCTAACCAATCATTGGTGTTAGCCAATATTGGTTCGAATCTCTTCCTCAAAGAAGTCAGTTCTTTTTGGGACCACTAGATAGGAGGAAGAGGAGAGTCAGCAACATTTTCAGCCAGGTACCTGCTGTTGATAATGTTCTTATCATCGACCAATTTGGAGGGAATATCTGCAAGCCCCAAATATTTGATCTGTTACAGGGTCAGCCTGCTGGAGTCCATCCTCCTGATTTCTTTGACTTTTCTCAGGTTTACCCAGATGTCTTTGATCATAAGCTCATGAAACTGAGTCTTTTTTTTGATCATGTCTTTGACACCTCTGTAGTCAAAATTGTCCCTTCTCTTGAACTGTTTCATAGTAACCAGCTGCATCTCTGTTTCCATGACCTTTGCTTTGGCTGCAGTCAAAATCGAGTATCTGCCAATTTCGATTAGAAATCTGAAACTTGGCTTTTTCAGTTCCATCTGCCTAGTGTATACGATAACCATTTGTCTACACAGCTCCATTAGGATTAACTTATTAGAAGGAAATCTAGGGAGCATATAGGGATAGCCTTGGAAAAAGCCAACTCGAAGATATCGGGAGGGAAATTGTAGAAACATATAGCGATAGTCGTTGACGACCGTCCAGGCTTCATCAGATACTCTTTTCTGTTCGAGCTGAGGATCGAAAAGGCATAAAAATACCTCAAAGAAGGCGTCATTTACTCTCTTAAAATGACAGATTGATCCTTGCAGCGTTAACTGGGGGTAATATGAGTAGACTGGGGTGGTCTTCCTGTCTCCTTCAGTTGTCAAACCTGGAAAGGTTCTCATTGAAGCCGCTATGTACACCAAGTACGAAGTCATATAGAACTTTGAAGTGGTTGATACCTTGGTCAGTTGCTCGTGAAGAGCATTGCTGATCTGCTCACCCCAGAAAATGACTTGCTTCCCTTGAAGGATGATCTTGATGAAGGGATACATCCATTCATGGAATTGTGAGGAAGATGGGAGGCCTCGCACTCTGCTGAGAAGGGTGATCAAGTCACCAACTTCTTCAATGAAATCACTCCTTGAGAAATTCCACGACCATCTAGACAAGTTGGTTCTAGGGGCCTTAAGCCACCTGTTATTCATTACCTTCTTTGCCCTCTTGGGATCCTTGTCATACTCTTTTTGTGCCTCGATGAATTCAATTCTCAGTACTTCAGTAGCAGGAGGGCACATGAAGACTTTATCAATAAATTCGGGGTCTAGCCGAATTATCACGTTGCCACTAGCATCTGAGATTGATATGGTCTCTCTGTTGTAGAATTGGGTGCACTGGAGGACGAACTCTATATGATTGCCGCTATCAGGAATGAAGCAACCAGATGAATGTTGCTCTCGATGATTCTTTTCATTTCGGAGCTCACGTTCGTCACCTTGGTTCTGGTCACGAACTCGGCCATATCCACGTGGCCAATCTCTGTATCTCTAATGTCATCGACATTAGAGGTGAGGAGGTGATCAGAAAAATGCCCTGGTACCGGTACAACATAGCCTTTGACTTCTTCAGAGAAGTTTTAGACATTGGAACTGGTCTTGATCGAGCGGATGCAGATGAATGAGAATCTTTAAGGGGTACTGCAATCATGATCGTGCAATTAGAGAACAGTAGGTAAATTGAGAAATTTGCACGTTGGGTGATCATGACTAAAGAAGGGCACTTTAACAGGGCCAAGTCGGAAAATAAGAGAAAAAAGGGAGGATGAAGAAAAAATGAAAAAGATGAAAATCTCTCCAGAGTTGGAGAAATTTGGAGGAAAAAGGTAAGGGCGACAAAATTCGCCGCCCGCACATGTGGACAGGTTTGCATGCATAGGTGTCAAATTTTGCCACCCTTGCATGCAGACAGATTTGCATGCACGGGCGGCAAATTTCATCGCCCTTGCATGCGGCCAAGAGGAAAATGGTACGGGCGGCAAATTTCGCCGCCCATGCATACTTCGTGGGAAAGTGCAGGGGCGGAAAAATTTGCCACCCTTGCACTTTCAACTTGTATCGGCGGTGAAATTCGCCACCGATGTAGGTGAGGGAAAGCATGGTGGAGAAAAAGGGAGCATAGACGGCGAATTTTGCCCCTTATTTTGGTTTGGTTGGAAAGTGGAGGGGCAGCAAAATTTGTCGTCCGTGCACTTTTGACCTGCATTGACGGTGAATTCTGCTGCCCATGTAGGAGAAGGGGCGAATGGGTAGAGCACGGTAAGTTTCGGGGGGAAGAATGGAGGAAGCGGGCCGATGGCCCTAGGAGAAGAAACGCGCAAAAACCAAAACCCCAACTAAAAATAAATCTAAAAAGAGGAAAGGAAAAGAAATAAATGTAAAATACAGGACCTACCTGGAAAACCATGCGTGCCGCGAGCTTAAATCTGCCAAAATGCAGTTTTACCCATTCGCTGGATCGTCCAGAGGTAGAGGGCAGGAGGAGGAGAAGAAAGAATGAATCAAAATGAGGTTAAAATAAGATTAAATGGGGTGAAAATTGACCCCAACAACCCAAAGCATGCGGCAATAAATGTCGCATGCGAAAATTGAGACAATGCAAGGGCGGCAAAATTTGCCGCCCTTGCACTGGAAAAGTGAAAGGACATGCAGGGGCAATGAAATTCACTGCTCCTGCATGTGAGAGATAAAAAATGCATGGGTGGCAAAAATTTCCGCCCGTGCACGTCCAGTCTTTCCTGCATGTGGGAGAAAAATGCATTGACGGCAATTTTTGCCGCCCGTGCATGGAAACAGAAGAAAAACACTAACTCTGAAAAAGTGAAATTTTGGTCCCCTAGTCGTATTGAGACCGTAACAACTTTTACGTTTTGGGGAAAATGTAATGAGAAGATGTTACAAATTTCAAACGGTGTCAGTTGAGCCAATACGCGAACGAGAAAAAACCCGTCTCGAAAACAGACTTAGAAAGACAAAGGGCGAAACGGATAAGTTTCGCGGGGGGTTGTTCCAAAAACGAGCTGAGCTAATTTTGAAAACAATAGATACAATGACTTGAAACATTTTGATGCTAAGTTAGCTTAGCATACCAAAGAGTTGGAGGCCAATACCAAGCACGTGAGGCAAAAGCAGAGGCTCATTAACCCCAAGATTGAAGAGTTGATGAGGAAGGAGCTAACCAAGTTGATCGAGTCTAGGATCATCTTTCCCATCAAACATTTATCATAGGTAGCCAATTTGGTGCCTGTAAGAAAAAAGAGTGGGGAGATTAGGCTTTGTGTGGACTTCAGAGATTTGAACAAAGTCTCCTTGAAGGATCACTACCCTATGCCATCCATGGAGCAACTTCTCCAAGTAGTTGCAAGATCAGAATGCTTCTCTCTATTGGATGGATTTTTTGGCTACAACCAAGTTTGGATGAAAGATGAAGATCAGTACAAGACTACCTTCACCACCAAATGGGGCACGTATGCATACCAAAAGATGCCCTTCGGTCTATCAAATGTTGGCACAACTTTTCAAAGAGCCATGGACATGACTTTTCAGGGGCTGCTAAACCAAATGGTGCTGGTTTACTTGGATGACATCATAGTTTTCTCCAAGAATGCCAACTAGCATATGAACCACTTGAGGCTGATTTTCAAAAAGTGCAGAGTATGGGATTTCATTGAATCCCAAGAAGTGCGTGTTTGCCGTGCATGAAGGCAAGTTGTTGGGCCATGTCATCTCAAAGGAGGGGTTGTCCATTGATCCTGAGAGAATAAGTGCCATCTTAGCCTTATCCTTGCCCAAGCATAAGAAGGGATTCCAAAGTTTCCTTGGAAAGATAAACTTCATGAAAAAATTTATCTCCGGTTTTGCAAGTTTGGTCAAACCCATCACTGTTATGCTTAAAAAGAACCAAGTGTTCACTTGGTCAAATGAAGGCAAGTCAGCTTTTGAAGCTATCAAGCAAGCCATCGCTCAAGCACCCACACTAATGAATCCTGATTTCTCAAGGGATTTCATATTGTATGCTTTTGCCAACATTGATAATATATCAGCCATGTTGATGTAAAGAAATGGTGAAGGATTTGAGCAGCCATCAACATTTTTCAGTTAGGGGCTTGAAGAATATGAGGTGAGGTATACCTTTGTAGAAAAGCAAGTCCTTGCAGCGGTAAGGAGCCTCAAGAAGTTCAGGCCAATGCTATCCAATAGCAAAATCCACCTTATGGTGTCTCATCCTAGGGTAAGAAACTTCCTTCTTAACAAGGATTTGAGCGAAAAAAGAGCTGGTTGGATTACTAAAGTCATGGAGTATGACGTGGAGATCAAGGTCACTAAGCTAGTAAGAGGTAAAGGCTTATGTGAGCATATGGTTGATGAACTTCATGAAGACAAAGAAGCCATTTTGGTAACACAAGATAACCTACAAGCAAATGCACCTCTACCTCACACTAGTTGGCTCCATGATATGATGCACTTTCTGCTAACAGGGGAGTGCCCTCAAGGTATGAACAACTTGGTGCCTGTAAGAAAAAAGAGTGGGGAGATTAGGCTTTGTGTGGACTTCAGAGATTTGAACAAAGTCTCCTTGAAGGATCACTATCCTCTATCGTCCATGGAGCAACTTCTCCAAGTAGTTGCAGGATCAGAATGCTTCTCTCTGTTGGATGGATTTTTTGGCTACAACCAAGTTTGGATGAAAGATGAAGATTGTTACAAGACTGCCTTCACCACCAAATGGGGCACATATGCATACCAAAAGATGTCCTTTGGTCTATCAAATGCTGGCGCAACTTTTCAAAGAGCCATGGACATGGATTTCTAGGGGCTGATTTACTTGGATGACATCATGGTTTTCTCCAAGAATACCAGCGAGCATATGAACCACCTGAGGCTGATTTTTGAAAGATGTAGAGTATGAGATTTCATTGAATCCCAAGAAGTGCATATTTGTCGTGCATGAAGGCAAGCTGTTGGGCCGCGTCATCTCAAAGGAGGGGTTGTTCATTGATCCTGAGAGAATAAGTGCCATCTTGGCCTTATCCCTACCCAAACATAAGAAGGGATTCCAAAGTTTCCCTGGAAAGATAAACTTCGTGAGAAGATTTATCCCCGATTTTGCAAGTTTGGTCAAACCCATCACTACTATGTTGAAAAAGAACCAAGTGTTCACTTGGTTAAATGAAGGTAAGCCAGCTTTTGAAGCTATCAAGCAAGCCATCGCTCAAGCACCCACACTTATGAATCCTGATTTCTCAAGGGATTTCATATTGTATGCTTTTTCCAACATTGATAATATATCAGCGATGTTGATGCAAAGAAATGGTGAAGGATTTGAGCAGCCATCAACATTTTTCAGTCAGGGGCTTGAAGAATATGAGGTGAGGTATACCTTTGTAGAAAAGCAAGTCCTTATAGCAGTAAGGAGCCTCAAGAATTTTAGGCCAATGCTATCCAACAGCAAAATCCACCTTATGGTGTCTCATCTTGGGGTAAGAGACTTCCTTCTTAACAAGGATTTGAGCGAAAAAAGAGCTGGTTGGATTACTGAAGTCATGGAGTATGATGTGGAGATCAAGGTCACTAAGCTAGTAAGAGGTAAAGGCTTATGTGAGCATATAGTTGATGAGCTTCATGAAGACAAAGAGGCCATCTTGGTAACACAAGATAACCTACAAGCAGGTGCACCTCCACCTCACACTAGTTGGCTCCATAATATGACGCACTTTCTGCTAACAGGTGAGTGCCCTCAAGGTATGAACAACTTGGTGCCTGTAAGAAAAAAGAGTGGGGAGATTAGGCTTTGTGTGGACTTCAGAGATTTGAACAAAGTCTCCTTGAAGGATCACTACCCTCTGCCGTCCATGGAGCAACTTCTCCAAGTAGTTGCATGATCAGAACGCTTCTCTCTGTTGAATGGATTTTTTGGCTACAACCAGGTTTGGATGAAAGATGAAGATTGGTACAAGACTGCCTTCACCACCAAATGGGGCACATATGCATACCAAAAGATGTCCTTTGGTCTATCAAATGCTGGCGCAACTTTTCAAAGAGCCATGGACATGGTTTTCCAAGGGCTGCTAAACCAAATGGTGTTGGTTTACTTAGATGACATCATAGTTTTCTCCAAGAATGCCAGTGAGCATATGAACCACCTGAGGCTAATTTTTGAAAGGTGTAGAGTATGATATTTCATTGGGTATGACCACTAATACACACTTTCTACTAATAGGTGAGTGCCCTCAAGGTATGGACAAAGCTAAAAGAAGGTATAACAGACTTCAGTCCATACCTTATGCTTTAATTGATGGGGTTTTGTTCATAAGAGAGCTCAATGGAGTGCTCCTAAGTTGCATAGATGATGAAGTAACCAAGCTTTTGGAGCATTTCCATGATGGGCTTATAGGAGGTCATTTTGCTCCAAGAACTACTGCAGCAAAGATCGTGAGGGCTGGTTACTACTGGCCCAGCCTCTTCAAGGACGCTTATGCATGGGTGAGGAGGTGTCAAGAATGTGCTCTCTTCATAGATAAGTAAAGGTTAGCAGCTTTCTCTCTTAACCCGATTCAAGTAGAGAAACCATTCATGTAGTGGGGTTTGGACTTCATTGGAGTAATCAACCCCCCATCAAGTGCAGGGCATAAGTGGGTGCTTATTACAACTGATTACTTCACCAGTTGGGTGGAAGCCATTGCATTGAAGGAAGCCAATGAAAGTGTAGTCTTATATTTTTATGACAACATTGTGACCAAGTTTGGTGTTCCATTTACTATCATATCTGATAATGCATTGGCTTTCTTTGGTTTGAAAAAAACTGAATGGGCTCTCAAAATGGGCATCTACCTCCTCAAATTATTATCTTCAAGAAAACAAATTGGCTAAGTCCACAAATAAAAATTTGTTGAAGATCATCAAGAGGACCATGGAGGAGAATCAGAGGACGTGGCACACCAAGTTGAAGATAGCCTTGTGGGCTGACCGGGTAACTCCTAAAGCTGTTGTTGGCAATTTTTCATATGTTCTAGCATATGGAAGGGAGGCCAAGTTACCCATTTCCCTTGAGCTGCCTGCATTAGAGCTAGCCCATCAACTGGAGCTGCTAAAAGATGAACTCGTGAATATGAGATTGGCAAAACTCATAGAACTTGAGGAGACAAGAGACCTTGTAATGAAGACGCTAGAGGCACATCAAGCTCAGGTCAAAAGGCTTTTGACAAGAGAGCTACAACAAGGAATTTTCAGGAAGGAGACCTAGTTCTCAAATGGGACTCACAAAAGGCCAAACCAGGGAACCATACCAATTTTAACAGCTTATGGAGTGGCCCTTATTTGATCCACAGATGCAAACAACATAACACTTTTTAGCTCGCCCAACTAGATGGGGAGGTATTACCCATCCCAGTCAATGGGATTCATCTAAAGCCATGTTATTAGAAGAGTTTGCAGCCATTGTATGTTATTGTACATTTTGTGTAGCTTTTCATGTTTTTCTCTAAGTGCCTTGTGCACATCCGTTTCAGTTGTGTGTTTTCCTTTCCCTAAGTGCCTTGGGCACAGTTTGTTTCATTTCGGTTGTTCTTATTGCTTCAAAGGAGATTTCTAGAAAAAGCCAGCATTGTACAAAAGTAGTGACTCCACGCCCAATGGATCGAATAAAGCAAACGAGCTGGTTTCTCAAGCATAGTAGGCATGCTTCCCTGCCAATCGCTAGAAATTTTGGCCATTTTTTGGCCTACATATTAAAATTTGCCTAAGTATGAAAAAGGGAGCTTAAAGGGAAGAAAATGGCACGTGTTTGGGAGGACTTTGGGTTTTCCAGTAGTGATAACTCGTGTTTCTGAAGGCACAATGCAAATCGGGTTTCCAACAGTGCTTAACTTCTAAATGTTTTATAAGTAGAAGTAGTTCGGGTTTACGAACCCGAATTACTCATGAACAGTGTATTTCAAGTTCTCCAAGGAACACTACTTGATTACTTCATAAGTTGTGAGCAGTCAGAAACCCGAGATAAGTAAAAGGGCTTGACAAACCTGATTTGGTCTTAAAAAATAGTGCTTCTTGGGTTCTTCAAGGGATGAGTCTTTTTCAAAAAATCTGAAGGGCATTTTCAAAATGTTGAAGGGCCTTTTTAGAGCAAAAGGTCCTCTTCAACTTTTTCGAAGGGTCTTTCAAAAATCCGAAGGTACACTTCAACTTTTCCAAAGGGCTTTTTCTTCTCCAAGTGGACAGTTGCAATTTTATCGAAGGGTATGTTACCCTTTGGAAGGACCATTTTAAAATTTCCGAAGGTTATCTTTCCCTTCAGGAGGATAGTTCGCAGAAGTCTGAAAGGAAACACAAAAAGCTGAAAGTCCATTGTGAAAATCTCAAAGGGTAGTTTTCGAAAACAAATGTGAACAAAAAGTCTGAATGAATTCCTTCGGACAAATTGTCTGAAGAAATTCCTTCGGGAGATTTGCCTGAAAGAAATAAGCCGAGAAGGAAACCCGAGACCAAGTGTCCAAAGGAAATGACGGGCCAATGGACGTCAAAATCAGGATAAGCGATTAGCCGTTGGAAGTAATCGGGTTTGAAAAGCTCGAAGTCTTAAGGCTTGGGAAACAACAAAGTGAGAAGACTTGAAGATGGACAAGCCTGAAGTAAGTAGGCTTAGAGAACCCGAATTACTCTACATAGAGTAAATCGGGTTCTCCAAGTACTCTACTTAAAAAGCTTTATAAGTGAAGGATCTGGGAAAGTCCAAAGTTGGAGAGGCCAAAGAACCCGAATTACTCTGTATAGAGTAAATCGGGATTCTCTAAGTGCTTGACTTAAGCTTGGTCCAGCAATGCGAGAATCATGATGCAATGAATAAAAGGCTGCCATGTGACGTAAGCTAGAGCAGAAAGGGCCAATCAATAAAGGACATGTGGCACAAGGATGACCAATAAGCACGGGAGAGTCCAAGTGACTGGTAGCTGGAAATTATGAAGGCTCTCATCTACCATAGTTCACTCTCCGCAATCATCGTTCGACGCTTAAATCTGTCATGCCAAGAAGAAACATTCCAACTGCTCACAACATGACTTTTCAAACGTGCCAAAGAAAGTCTTAAAGACAGGAGGGGATCGAGAGGATTGTCAAGTGATCTTGAGCGATGCATTTAGGGAGAACAAGAAAGTGCAACGTCAAAGTTCCCGCCATCGGCAACTTCTTCTTTCTTCCCCTTCTCTCTTCCCCTTTCTCTTCCCCCTTTTCTATATATATAGAGGCCTTGGAGCCAAGCAAATCATCCCAAGACTGGTGATAGAATCACTTTGCGAAAATCGTTGTGTAACAGACCTTTGAAGCAATAAGGATTATTTTACTTATCTCTTTGTCTAAAAATTGTGTGGAGTTAGCTTGTGCACAATAGCGTTGTGAAGAAGTGTCCTTCCAACTTTATTGTCATTCTTTCTTGCTTATTTTTAGGTGCTTTCTAGTTAGTTGCAGGTCTAAACTTGAGCTTTTCAGATATTAATGGATGCTTAATGTGAATTTAGAAATCCCTCTTTGCTTCACGTATGGTTTAGTGAGCCTAGTTTACAAAATATTTATGCAAGTTAGTTGGTTATGAGGTTGTGTAAGCAAACTTATCTTATGTTGAATTAGTGTCATTCCCTAGACCAAGTGAATCACTTACTTTTGGTGCATCACCTCCCTAAGCTTAGATTTCTTTTCAAGTAATCCCCCCTATACCTTTTCCTTATGCTGACAATAGATTTTAGTGTGAGATCAAGCGCTGAAGTGAAGCACTTGATGAACTAACCTCATTAAAAGGCCTATAGGTTCAACCTCACCATAGGATACCCACATCCTGAGGTTGTCCCCATACTTATAACTGAAAGTGAGGGAGCATGAAGAACTCTCTCACAAGGGTGCAATTCCAAGCTATAACAATAGCTACACCCTGAATACGAGCTTTTCAAAGCTCTTCCACCTAGAGTCGTGTGAGATCTGTATCTACATAGATTTTCTGTAGGAGGGAAAATAATTTCCCTTTTGCTTTAAGAGCTTGTAAACACTCTTCTACAGTTTGGAATTGGATAACAACGTGTTGTCTGACAATGTCCAAGTTTTATTAAGGGTTTCAAGTCCAAAGATTCATGCAAGAATGTGTGACATGTCTGTAAGGGATCAACTGGTTTAGGGATGCCATGAAGATGAAGGTTGATTGCCTTGGTTTGACGTGTATTTTCTTCTTCAAACTTTGCTTGAACAATCATTTCTACAACTATAAGTATTTTCTTCTCTATAACCTACGTTACCGAATACACCCCCCAGGTCCTAGGAGCGTGGGGGATATGCAGGAGGATATGGGAGAGTGGGGGATACCCGGGAGGATACGAGAGTGTGGGGGATACCTGGGAAGATACGAGAGTGCAGGAAGAGCATGGGGAGACGCCTAGGGAGAGTGCCTGGGTTGTGGATACACAAGACTATGTCGCCTAGACGTACCTAGGCGTATTCGTAGCCGAGGAACGCTCCTTGGGCGTCTTCGCGAGCTCTTGGACGCAAAACTTAATTTTGTTAATTATTTTTTCAATTTTGCCTAATAAAAAGTCAAATGTGGACTTCAAAATACAATTAAAAACAAAATAAAGTGGATTCCCAACCCTAAAAGCAACATTCATACTCATTTTATCACAAGATAACACATTTCCCTTTCATTGCAGTTTTCACTCTCATTGCACATTTGTTCACTCTTGTTAATTTTTTCAGTTGCATAAGCTTGAAACTCCTTCCTTGTGCTAAACCTACACCATTACCTCAACCTATTTGGCGCCAAGGAGCTTGAGGAGTTTGCAAGGAAGAGGATTTGTTGATTTAAAGCAAGTTTTTTAGATTTGTGGTTTATTTTGTTTTGTTTGTAACTAGTTTTAATTTATTTTATTTTTTGTTATTCTTTTAAGTTTAACCGTTATTTCCAAAAATACCAAATGCAATGATTATGTTTTAAATTTCAATAACAATTGTTTTATATTTTAATTTTATCATTAATGTTTTTTCCAGGGGCTATAGGGATTTGTCAGAATGTCTCAGGGTGCAAGTGTTAGTTCTGTGGGGCAAGGGATAACTCCCAAATTTGATCTGCGAACGCCCCTTCGGAAGTATGTGACAGTATTAGAATAGATGCTTGGTGGAGGGTGTTTTCATTGGTTTTGCTCAGAGTGTAACTATAAATACAAGAGCTCGTATAGTCGAGTGAAAGCTCATTTGTGTGTGATTTATGACACTGGAATCAGAGTTTGTGGTAGGCTAAGCATAAATGGAAGGCCAAGAAAGGGCTTGCCACAGGCAAAGATCCTTGCATATATCAAAGAGCAAGAAGAGACAGATGCCATTGTTGGGCAAAGATTGAAACATCATTTGAGAAAGAAATGATCACCCCCTATTGATCCATCTTGTGCTAATGTGGTGACCCTATCACACCCCTTTCTTGCTACACCCATTGCGTTCGAAGAGGAAGAGGATTCACCTCTTGGTCGCAAGAGAACAAAATATACAAGCCCATTAGACGAGGCATTCCATAATGAATCCAGGGACATAGCGGAGTAGAACATCGCATGTTGTCCTTACGCATGCGGGCTGCCATTTAATGTTGTTAGATCATCATACTGGCAGGATATGGTGAGATCTATCAATGCTACCCCTAAAGGGTTTGTCGGCTTAGGTTATGAAAAAGTGCGGCCCACCTTATTGACAAAAGAAAGAAAACATGTTGAAGTTGCATTGAAGCCCATCAGGGATTCATGAATCAAAACAGGGGTGTCCATCATTTTTGATGGATGGAAACATACAACAAATAGGCCATTGATTAATATGATCATAGTGAGCCCTAAAGGGGCAATGTTTTTGAAGGCCATTGATTGAGAGGGGCAAGTGAAGGATGCACGATTCATTGCTGACACCTTGATAGAGCTCATTGAGCAGTGTGGCCTCAAAACGTTGTTCAAGTTGTAACAAACAACGTTAAAAATTGCAGAGTTGTGGGCATGTTGGTTGAGGCAAGGTATGGGCATATATTTTGGACACCTTGTGTTATTTATTCCCTCAACCTTATGTCGCAAAAATCAAGGACAAAAATTGACTGGATCAAACAAGTCTATGAGGAGGCGAGCGAAATTCAAATGTTCATAACCAACCATCACATGTCCCAAGGCATCTTCAGGGCCATCTCAAAATTGTAGTTGAAGGTAAATCTTAATTTAATTTAATTTAATTTTATATGTTTGTAACTTGTAGTGTTTTTGTTTTTAAACATTTTTTTAAGTTTATTTGTTTTAATTTTGTATTAGGTTGTTGAGACTCGATTTGCTTCACACACCCTCGTCTTGAAATGACTTTTTAAGGGGCATGAGGCATTGAGTAGCATGGTCATCAACAACCTTTGGGTTGTATAGAGACAGACAAACAGTGAGAGAGCCACAAAGGTGAAAAGGTGGATTCTTGATGATGTGGCAAGAATGTGTGGAGTATTTGTCGAGTTTTACTGAGCCCATCATCAACATGTTGAGATATGTGGACATGGATCATCCATGTTTGGGTGAGCTTTATGTTGAAATCGACTCAATGATTGAAAACATTATATCCATTATAAATGCCAAAGAGCAAGATCCCACGGAGAGGTTCTTCAAGGAAGTGCAGTTGCATCTCATTGTAAGGTGGAACAAAATGACCACCCCATTGCATCTTCTTGTTTTTGCCTTGACACCCAACTACTACAACGTAGTGATTCTTTCTTTGCCCAAGAGGGTCGCACCATATAGGGATGTTAAGGTTTTCGAGGGATATAAGGCAGCGTTTTCTAGAATCTTTCCCAATCTAGAAGTAGAAGACTAAGTCAAAGAAGAGTTTGTGCATTTCATATCCTCGGTGGGTCACTCATTTGGCGCTATCTATGACAAGTACAAGATGGACGCTCACTTTTGGTGGTACCTCCATGAACAAGCATCCACCCACCTTCAACCACTTGCAATAAAAATTCTATCACTATTAAGATTTTAATTTTTAAAATTTTTTACTCTACCCTTCTTTTGACCTTTTCAATGTTTTGTTTTCAGTTTTAAGTTTTAATTTTTTAAAATTATAATTCACTTTGTGGTTTCAATAGGTTGCAAGTTCCTTTTCAGCGGAGCGAAATTGGGGTGCCTGTGGCTTTATCCACTCAGTCAAACACAAGTTGGCTGCAAAAAAGACGGAGGAATTGGTTTATGTGCATTCCAACTTGCATCTTCTCTCACATAAACAACCTCAATACAAGGAAGGGCCAAAAAAGTTGTGGGATGTGAACCAAGAGGTTGCTGATTTAGATGCTTTCGTTGCTTACCTTTCTTTACTTGACACGGAGCTAGACAATGCTTCACACGACTTGCATGATAGAGCCAGTGGGAGTGGCACTGCTGCTGGTTGTGGTTGTAATGAACCACATGATGATGAAGACAATGCAGCGAAAGACGAAAATAAATATAGTGAACAATGAATACGTTGATTTGTATTTATTTTTGTCCATACATTGTAACATTTGCGCCATGTACCTATTATTAAACTAATATAAGTTTGATTATTGAATAGTATGATATTTGGCATTGAATTATGAGTATATATTTTGTAGTTATTAACTTATTTGACGTTGTTTTGTTTCCTCTATGCATATTATGTGGTTAATTTTGCTTATATGACTATATTTTTAATTTTTTATGTGTATTTTTGTACAGCCGCATCCAGCCGTATCCAAATCCCCAAAAAAAATGTTGTATCCCCATATTCAATTCTCGTACCCGTAACCATATTGGTAACATAGTCCGTAACCAATTGTACCCATGAATTTTGTTCCTCACCCTGTTTTTGGATAGATTGTTGTTGGTTTGTAATTTCTTTTTTAAGGTGCTATGCTGAATGATTATATTTGTTGCTTGTTTTGAATTTTTGAAACCACTTCATTAAGTTGTTGAAGACATGGGGAATCAATGAGAATGGCTTGGGAATGTACAAGCTTTTAGTGATTCTTGCTTGCAAATCAGTGATAATACCATTTTTTCTCTAGCAACTGTCTCTGGAACAACGACAAAAAATTTAGAACCCAGAGTCTCAATTTCAGATAAACAGCTACAAATGCTAGCATATTTAAACTTGGGGGGTCAAACCTTGTAAAGGCGACAAGTTTTAAACTCCTCTTTTAGAGGAAGCTCCATTATGTTCGCTGTACAATCCTGCGGGTAATTTAAAAGTACAAATTTGGACTGTATATTCGTGCCCATAAACAAAAACTGGAAAATCGCTTTGAAAATCACAAAATGTTTGCAACATCAACTTAAAACAGTGATTTTGGCCTAGGATGTCACGTTCTAGAGTGTATATCCTGCGCTTCTTCCTTTCATTGTTTGGTCTACTCACGTGATGCAAATTTTTCCCTTCTCACATCTGCAAATCACAATTAAATTCAGCCGTGCCCTAGCACGATTATTTTATTCTTCAAAATGCGACTTTTGTTTGCAAATCGCGTGCCCTAAATACCATGAAAATCACAAAACTCGTGACTGAGAATTGCGACTGGGATAGAAATTGCGATTCGAACTGGTCTGGTCCTCGAATGAACACTGGCGCTTAGCCTGGCAAGGTCGAACAAGGATTTTGTAGCGCTGAGAACGACCTGTGCATAGAAAAAGTCATCGAACAGCAGTTGTTTGCGGCGACCAAATGGCATCGACAGCCAGCAGTGTTTCCTCATTACAACTTAAGTGATCTGCGTATGGAAGGCCTCCAGAGTCCTTCTGAGTTTCTACGACCCTCGACTCTAAAGTGGTAGTTGCAAATCTTGTTACTTTTTCTCGCATTGCTTTGTGCTGTAAATTCAATGGGTTCTGTCCAAGTGCTTCAGGCCTGGACAAATGAGCTCATAACCCACAAAACTATTCAGGCAGTTATCAGCAGAATTTAATTTCCAGAGGTTTTTCTTGTTATGAAAATTTTCTACGGTTGATGATAGGTTTGGATTTTTTTAAGAGCGGCCATGGTTCTGCTACAAATCCATGCAGCCATTGTATCCAGATTTTGACCCTTCAAGCTATGTTCTCATATCTACCGGATTATGGGTCAAGCTCCCCAACCTCCCTCTATATTTCTGAGGACAAATCAAACTGAAGGCAATAAGAAATCTGCTTGGAAGACGTGTATCAACTGCAGAGAGAACCAAACAAGGTTTCCTTTAAACCTGTGCATGGATTTGTATTAAGATGGACTTCACTTCTTTCCTAATAAGATTATCTAAGAATTTACAGGTAAGCAATCACACCAGCAGCTAGATTATCGAATTTGGTATTCTGATGCCCCACCTGCCATCATTATGGACGTACAATAGCAGCTTGTGCTCAATACAAGAGGCTCCTAGAGTTCCCACTCATTCCTTGGGACAAACTCATGTAAAACATATCCCCATTGTCTAATGCTACCTGGTCCATTTCCCTACAAGAATCAACGAAATTTTCTGGGGATGACATATTTCAACACGTTGTAAAGAAAAAGAAAGAGGATTAAACCCTTGGCTTCATCCCTTGTTCTAAAAGGGAACATGAAGCTCAGATCCATCCCCTCCTCCAAAACTGGTATATAAATCTTTGGATGCTTAGTTTCCCAAGACTATGGGACCACCTATCTCTGCAGTTGCTACTAATGGATATGATGGTTTCTTGGAAAATGCTTCAAAAGGTGAGGATACACTCCACTCACTCCAAATTGCAAAATATGTCTTCATATATAATGCCTTGGTTGTGCTAGATTTGGCTTGCATTTGCAACTCTCGAGAGACAGCCAGATTCACAAAGTTGAATATGTTTAAGGTCCTTACATATAGGAAAACTACTAGTTTTCTGTAACTTTTCCTTCTATTTTCTATCCACAAATTGGTTTTATCATCATCGAAGGGTAGATATTGTGCAGCTTTCAGGCTACATTGGAATGTGATTCCCTGCTTTGAAGGGCTTTCCCCTCTGTTTGACTTTGTAACAAGATGGGTTCTTTTGGTGAAAAATATTTCACAATGAAAAAAAAGCCAAATATTACCTCCCCGATCAGTATCAGAAAGACTTGACTATTTAGACAAAATTCGGCTTTGATCATGCAAGCTAAACTTTAGTGATTTTGGGAGGATGTAAATTCTTTGTCCACGCAAAGCCAGGTGCTTTCTTTCCTTGCCGAAGTAGGGAGATATTTTCCTTGTAATACAAAATTCTCAGATGATAATAATTTGTTTATATGAGTAATATAAGATTCATTTTTTTGAGATTTTTTAAAAATAAATATAATATTAGAGTACTTGATTTCAAGCTAACACTTCAGCATCAGAAAACTGAATTACAAATACATTTTCAATTAGAAATGCAACAAGAATGGAAGCCCCATGTTAAATTAAGGGACACTCAAACATACCCATCTTGTATCCTTGTAATTTATCTCTTCAAACACCTTTCCAGAGAAAAATCCACGACCCAATGGACTATAGGGCACTATTCCAATGCCAAGTTCCCTAGCAAGACAAAAGAATAATTGTTGTTGCTTCAAATTGTTAGAATATAACCTACTAAAAAAATAATGTATTCAAAAGGGAAAAATAATCTAAGCTAGTCTATGCCTTCAGAATACAAGTTCAAAGAATTTTAGCTATATCTGTCAAGAACTTAATAACTTCATTACATTATTCAAGCCTACTATGGTATATATCCCTATGCTGAATAACTTATGAGAATGTCAACAGAGAATTGCTATTATAGTATTTCAAGAATCTACAAGAATAACTGTGAAGTAAGAAGTCTGGAAACAAATCATGTAAGCAAACATGACTTAATTTACCATTCCAATAATATGGAAATTAATTAAATCTTAAAGATGAAAACTTTTTGGGAAATTGCGAACACATTTTGGGGATCGACGTTTCAAACAACACTTTGTGGTCCATCATGAGGATGAGTGATAAGATTGTAAACAAAGGCTCCTTATATAGATAACCCGAATTACATCAAGAAGGGACATCAAAGATCATTGTTTCGGACCGCTCCATGTGTTCCATCATCAAGTTGAGCGATAAGATTACAAACAAGGGCTCCTTATATAGATAATTATATTACATCAAGAGCGGAGATCAAATACCATAGTTTCAATCCATTCTTTGTGGTCCATCAACAGGATGAGTGATAAGATTATAAAGAACGGCTCTTTATATAGATAACCTATATTACATTGTAATAGCCCCAAATTGGGATAAACCCTGAAATCTGCTTTTTCACACCAAACCCTAGCTGCAAAGAATATTTTTTTGTTTTCTAACAGCAAATCCTGGATAATAATGATCCCACAAAATAATGGAAATAGATCATTCAAACCCTAGCATTAAATACTAGCAATTTGTGGAATTGATAAGTGTCAAACCCTAACCAAACAAGCATGAATTTATAATTCTTCCACTTGCTTCCCTAGATAAAAATGACAGCATGCTGGAAGTGCAATTTTCCAAGTGCAAAACAATATTTAACCCTCATACATGCATCAATAAATTATGAATATTATAATCACCAAAATTACCTTAATTTCTGAATTTTCCTTAACAATTCATGGTTGGAAATTCTGAAATACTCATAAAATAATCAGTAAATTATACAAAATTCAGATCGTGATTCCCAAGCTTGAGCAACCAGAGAAAGGTACAAATAGACCCCAACAAGTGGGTCACCACATTGCAGAAGTGAATCGTTGCTGGTTTCGGGCTTAAGTGCAGCCTAAGCCCTCTTAATGCTCAAAATCCCTGATGAATGCCCCAAAACCTGCAATTTTCCTCTCAAAACCCTAGGCATTGTCCTAGGTATACTCATTGCCATAGAAATAGTGTTTCTTGCAAATCCAACCACTGAAGTTCAAGCAATCCCCTAAATGAGAATGCCCTAATTGAGTACAAGGGTTTCCATCCTTGCTCCAACTTCTATTGAAGGTTTTCGCCCTCAATGGCCAAGCTACGTTGCAGGGGTACGCCCTCCCCCCCGGCGCCTCCTTTTTGGAGACGCCTCCGGCACAGGGACGTCTCGGGTACTCCCGGAGGCGTCCGTGGAAGTACCAAAAACGTTTGGCACAGCCACGGACGCCTCTGGGAGTACCCGGGATGTCTCCAAGCGTGCCCAAGGGATTCCAACAGAAAAATGGCAAATTTTTTTAAAAAAAAACCTCAAAAAATCCTTTAAAAAGGAACCCTAAAAACTAAGCAACCCTAAATGTAAATCCAGTCCGAACCCAACAGTATATAAATAAAATAAACATTTTTAAGTATAAGTATACTTTAAGTTATATTTTATTTATATACTTCCAGGGTGTTTGAGAGGGGTTTCAGACTTCTAGGAGCTATAATGCAAATTCTAGGTTTTGGAGGATCCTATCATATTTCAGAGTTAGTCAGATTCCAGGGTTTCAGGGTTTCAAACTTAGCTATATTTCAAGGTTTCAATGAGACATCATAGGAGGTATGAAAGCTGCATGAAGTGATGTATGCGTGATAGAATATTATGAGAATATCACTCGCAAAGTGCCACAAGCCGATCCCACCCCATTCCCTGTGCACCCCTTAAGGCATGCACTCGTGAGATTCAATGCACCGATGAGCCCTTGTGAGAGAAAGTGTCAGTAAATGATAAAGTTGAAAAATAATGGGAGTGGCATTCATGATTTTGTGGACAATCGAGATGATTTAATCTAGATTTGAATGTACATCTTGTCTTTGAAGTAATGAATGAATGAATATTATATATTTTTAAGTGTTTTATCATTTATAGACAAATATTTTCACACTATGTAGTTTCAAGTGTTTTACTAAAAAAATGAGTAATATACAATATATATGTGTGTGTGTGTGTGTGTGTACACAGACGTACCCATGACGTATCCAAATCAAGGTTTTTGAAAAATGACGTACTCGCGTACCTGAGACGTCCCCGTATCCATACCCGTACCCAAACAACATAGTGGCCAAGTTAAGCATTTTGGGCTCAAGCTTACAATTTCAATTATCAAAACCAAAAAAACATGCTTTCAATGAATGCTCCATTCCCTTTTTATATCCTTCCCTCCAAGAGGGACATTATACTTTTGGAGGGAAACTCAACTTCTAAAAGAAAAGATTAATTACTTTATAACCCTCATTTAAGGTCTTGGGTGCCCATGACCCTCAAAAGACCACAACTTAATTGAAAGTTAGAAAATAAAGTAACTTTTTTAATTTTACAATTAGGACAACATATTTCCTCTTTCTTTAACTTCCCTTAGCCTTGGAAAACAAAGGACAAATAGGCTTAGGGTCTTCAAAAGCTTCATGTCCAAAAGAGGGACATGACATACATCAAGAGTGGAGATCAAAGACCATAACAATAAATGCTCAATGACAATATTATTTTTTTAAATAATAGTCACAAAGAGCAATAATTAATTCACAACATCTAAAAACATTTTTTATATTTAATTTCTAGCCTTTTTCTTGAGCAAATAAATGATAGGCTTCTATGAATCACTCAAATTCCAACCCATCATCTAGCCTCTTTCTTGAGAATAACAAGCACACAAGGGAACCCGACAAGCGTGCAAGGAGATCTACGTGCAAAAGGAACAGGTCCACCACCGAGTATAGGTGGAGGAGACCCAAATACTTTAGGGGGTTTAGTCTTTGGAGAGAATAACACACAAGAATTATTCGAACCAGCCCCTGGACAATGCATTTTTTTATGAAATGTCAATGAAGTTGTTAGAATATCAAAGGATGGAAGAGACCTAAATACTTCAAGGGGTTTACTCAACATAGGGAAGAGAGGCATCTGAAGGATGACAGTAGTAGCAGCATAGAAGGTATCTTGGACATCATGGACATTATGCATAATTAGTTTGGGAAAGTTGAAATAGCATAACACAAGCATAGAGATATTGCCAAAAAAAAATAGGTATGTGTAATGACATGCAAAAGGTGCATAGATTCAAAGGAAAGTGAACACTCGCTGCAAGGAAACAACCAAATATTAGGATACATGAGAAATGTGGGACAAGGGATTGTGCATAAGTGGGAGGTGTGCATAGCCAGGAATGCAGGAAAAGGGTAAAAGGTGTAAGTCGAGCCAAAATGGAAGCAACATAGAGGAGTGATGTGGACATGACAACACACGTGGTAACGCAAGTGGTAAGGGACAGATGGATGCATTAAATTTACATATTCCTTTATATACAAGGAGATTGCAAATTCATTTTCTCACTTTCCATTTAGAAATATTTGACAACTCAAGTATCCATAGTGAAGGGTGAACTAGGGCATCCATGTTTCAACGATCTAGGTCATCATGATTCAACAAGTTAGGACACCCCATTATCTATTAGGTGTGAGCTAAGATTGCAGGTAGTCAGGGCATGTAAGGATGCAGCCATGGAGGAAAGGAAGTGGCAAATTGTAAGTAAGCAATTTGAGAGTAGAAGGGTTAAAGGGAAATTGAAGAGTGGAACTGAAAACTTAGTCTATGATGACCACAAAACCAATGGCGAAACGAAAGACAATGGGAGAAGCAGTGAGAACCAAGGGAGGGGGAATACAACAAGCAACAAAGAAATAGAAAACAGTCATCCCTTTCAACCCGCCATTAATGAAATAGCATGCTTCAGTTCCAAATGGAGAAGTGTTGGGAACAACCTACAGATAAAGTGTGATCAAGGGCTTTAACAACTGCAAAGATGAGTAAAACAAGATACTCATGGATGAGTGCTACAGGAAGACTGACAAGGTGAATGCAAAGGGAAAAGAGATCATTGATGCCTCTGAAATGGCAAAACTGAGAGATAATGGGGTAATGCAGCTCTATGAGTTGCCCTACTTTAGAAAACCCAATGAATTAGTCAAGTTATTGCTCTCGCACGTGCATGGAGGAAAATTTTGCTTCATAAGAAGAAAAATGCGCATCTTAATTTCCTACATCAGTAGAATCATTGGATTGAAAAACATCAACAATAACTTGCACACTGCAATGCGAAGTAGAGATGTAGACAAGGTCACCAAAGACCTAAGATTGAGAAGAGGTGGATACACTTTCAACTTTACCATCTCAAGGACAATGCTACCCATGTTGTTGTGTCTCTAATCAATGCAAAGTTAACAATGGTTGGCAGTGTGTCCTCGGTGTGAAGAGACATGGTATACAATGTGCACCAAATTGGAATACATAGGGTGCGATATAACTTTGCCAAGTATGTCATGAAGGAAGTAATAAGTGTAGCGGATGAAGCGCACCTAAACAGAGGGATGTTTGGATGGGAGATGATATGTATGCCAATGGTTCTGGAAGATGTTGGAATCCCTGAGACAATGGAATTTTCATGGTTCACAAAGGAGTCTCTCGTAGAGCTATAAAGGGATCCTCTTTGTAAGAAACAGATGACCCCGTCCTACAAAAAGAAGATGAAGACTTGGTTTGACAACTTGAACGCCACCTTTGGGGATGAATGGTGATTTCCCCACCATGTCAAAAGCCTATCACGACTTTATCGATTATGCATAGTGACAAATTGTACCTTGGCAAAAATAAACTAAAGGAGGGGAGCATGTCCAAATGGATCAAATTGCCTTATGGGATTAGCACATGCTACATGGAGCGGGATCTAGATAGAGTAACAACCTCCCATGCACATGAATAGATATAGCTGAAGTCAATGCGATCGAGGAGGATCTCGCTCACTAGATCTTACTATTGTTGCATATCCAAGCTTTGCACAAATGTCAACAGCACCAGCATTAGGTTCAAGATCTATGTACCAATTTGTAAGATCTAACTCCACTTCTACGCTACCACATAGTGCCAGTTGTGTCAATACTGTAGACCACAACTTGTCAGCAATGACAATTAGTTACATCACAAGATTCATCGGTTATGAAGTAGTCATTACCAACTCTTGTAACAGTTTAACCGATGCTTATCTTCCTCCATTGTATATTAATGTACACTTCCATTCTTTGTAGTTAGTTACATAAACAAGAATGAAGTTAGGGAGTACATAAACACCAAACATCTGATCTCTTAGATATTGTACATAACTTAGAATAACAAAACTTTGCTAATTCTACATTGGTTGTCTTCGTCTTCTTTGCTTTCCTTGTTCTTTAAATGCATTGCATTGCACCTTCATATCATCTTTCATTCACAATTCACTTCTATTCATAACCCTTTTAAATCGGTTTAAGTAGGTTGTCCATCAAGTCCCCTATCTAGCCCCAGATCAATGGTATCAAAGCTTTCACACTTCATATCATTTCGGAGTGGTATCGTGGTGTATCTAAACTTCATCCTTGTTTGTATGCCCACTCATACGAGGTTTGATTACAAGAAGTTAGGGTTCGAGACTTGTGACCCTTCATCATACGTTCCTTCACATCCTCAAATGGGAGATAAATCTTCGACAATGCCAACTTTATAAATGTTACAAAAGATTATAGATGATGCATTTCAAAGACAACAGGAAGATTTGGAAGAATGTCATGCACATGGATGAGCAAGTATCATTGATAATTTCTCGCTACTTCTCAAGCAACAAACTCCTTCCAACACCTCCCATTCTCATTGGCCATTTGGTGGTTAAATGCCATACAAGGTACCAATTAATATAGGCATCCCTATGTTTGAAGGCAAAAAAGATGTAGATACAGTCGATAATTGGCTTAACAAAATATGTTCATATTACATAGTTAATCAATTCTCTAACCAAGAAAATATTACATTCACTCTTTTGAAAGTTTCCTTATCGGTAAAATAATGGTGGGAAAACTATTGCACTTCATAAGAAAATTGTGAAGATAAAGTTAACTTAGACACATCTCTAGACATATGGAATGCTTTCATAGAAGCACTCAAAGAAACCTATTACCCTATTGGTGACTATGATAACCAATACATCAAGTCATCTTAATTGAGCCAAGGCAAAGAACAATCTGCATAGCAATACACAAATACTTTTCACACTTTGGTGTTTAAACTTGGGATTCAAGATTTGGAACAAAACCTCGTTTTGAAGGATAGGTCGGGCTTGAGACCATATACCCAATCAGATATAGATTTCTTATAGATCTCTTCAATTGGAGAAGCCTACAGATTTGCTTATAATTTTGAAGCAAAGGCCAAGGCCAAGACTAAGACTAATACAAAGGTTTCAAAGTCTTAGACCAAGCAGCAATCTAAATCTTCTAAGCAAAATTCCAAACTAGGGAATAGCTCCAAGCACCCTCCACAAAAGAAGCAACAATTGCCAAATGACCAAAATAAGCAATTCAAGACTGCCAAATAGTGTTTAGTTCTTAACTCCAATAGTCATTCCAATGAGGAGTGTCAGGCTAGGAAGATTCTATTTGCACAACTTGAAACAATAGGGACAAACACTACATCATTGAAGAAAGGTAAATAGTTCATGGAATTTGAACTTAGCACCATGTGGGTACTGCAAACATCTCTACTACCCTTGTGGAGACAGAGGAAGTAGAAAGATTGTTCCATTCTCATATGTGGATCAATGTTCAACTAGTACACTTCATCGTTGACAGTGGAAGTCAAAAGAACCTGATTTCCCCTGAAGCAGTTGGGAGATTGAACTTGTCACTGACGCCTCACCCACAACCATACTCTATAGGATGGTTTAGTGTGGGATCAGAAAAATGCATCACTTAACAATGTCAATTGGTGTAAAACATCAAGCCTTTTCAAGATATGGTCATTTGTGACGTCACTCCATTAGAGGTATGTGATGTTTTACATGGTCAACCAGATCTTTACCATTGATGTGCATTCTATGAGGCAAATCCTAAAAAAACTGTCATGGATGTCAGTGATAAGAGATACCGCATACCAAAAGTAGTTCCTAAGCTATCACTCATTAGCACCAAGCAGTGTACTAGTCACAACTAGTAAGAAGTTTGTGATTTTGATGGTGAGATTTGAATGTAAGAATATCTTTTTGGCACCAATCCATATGACAATTCCTCCAACAATAGCAATAGAGACCTCAGAGTTGAATCGCAAGTTGGATGAATACAAGGATATCTTTTAGTCACCAAAGGAAGTGCCTACACACGGTGCGGTGAAGCACACTATTGATTTGATTCCTAGACTACATTTACCTAATGCTTCTCTATACCGCAAATCATTTTTGGAGAATAAAGAAATAAAGCGACAAATCCATGAACTCGTGGACAAAGGACATATCAGGTCTAGCTCATCCCCTTGCGACAACCCAATTTTGCTTGCGCCAAAGGATGGCACATGGAGGTTGTGCATTGATTACAAAGATCTCAGTAAGATCATAGTGAAGAACCACTATCCTCTTCCAAGGATTGAGGACTTGCTAGACCAGCTTTGCAGTGCAAAATACTTAAACAAAATCGATCTAAGTCTAGGTATCATCATATTCTTGTTGAACCTATAGATGTATGGAAGATAGCCTTCAAGGTCAAATAAAGTTTGTTGAATGGTTAGTCATGCCCTTTAGTTTGACCAATGCACCAGCCACAATCATGCAGATGATGAATGACATTCTCAAGCCATTCACTACTTCATTTGTTGTAGTCTACCTTGACGACGTCCTAATCTTCAACAAAATACGGGGTGAACATTTGTGTCATATAGAGCAAGTGTTTGACACTTTGCAAAAACACAAGCTATATGCAAACATGGAGAAATCTTCATTTGCTATGCAGGAGATATAGTATTTGGGATACATAATAGACGCATAAGGAGTGCACATAGAACCAGCCAAAATTCAAGTCATCCAAAATGGCCACAACCAAAGAATCTCACAAAGATTCCCAATTTATTGGGATTAGCAGATTTCTACACGAGATTGATACTTGGTTTTTATCATGTGACTTAGCCTTTGAAACAAGTTACCAAAGGTGGCGCTAAAGCAAAGTTCATCTAAGAAGCTGCACAATAGAAAGCATTCGAGGAATTGTAATGTAAACTCTATTCCGCACTAATACTTTCATAACCAAATCTTTAACAACCATTTCAGCTTGAGATAGATGCTTTTGACTTCGCACTTGGTGTAGTCCTCACTCAATATGGTCACTCAATTGCTTACCACAACGAAACATTCACCGCACTGGTAAGAAACTACCCAACCTATGATTGCGAGCTTTATGCTATTGTTCAAGCATGTAAGCATTGGAAACATTATATCTTGAGCAAGGAGACTATGATCCACACATATCACACGTTGCTTCAGTTCTTGTAGACTCAGAATAAGTTACAACAAAAGCGGCATCAAAAAAGGTCTTCTTATCTTCAACAGTTCCATCTAAATATCAAGCATAAGAAGGAAAGCGCCAATCTAGTCATAGATTGTTTGAACTATCTGTCGGTTCAAGCTCTCCTTTTTGTACTTAATGCATGTGGGCATAAATTCAATGCATGGTCAGAATTGTATCCATCTAACATGGAATTTGCAGATATCTATCAAAATTTGCTTTGCAGAAATTAAGTCCCAGACTTCTACTTGCAGGATGGACTCCTATATCACCTTGGGCGCTTGTGCATTCCACATGAGATAGAGAAACATAAACTAATATGGGAGGCTCATTTTAACAAAGTTGAAAATTATTTTGGAGTTGAAAAGACTCTTGCGATGTTGCAAAAGTACTTCTTTTGGCCACATCTCAGGTCTGATGTCTCCAAATATATCACGTCTTGTACCACATGCAATTGCCAAGATAATTAACAAGAAGCAAGGTTTGTACACACCTTTGTCAATTCCAACAAGACCATGGGAATCCATTTCCATGGATTTTCTCTCAGCTACCCTACTACCAAGCATGGTAATGATTGTGTTTATGGAGTAGTTGATAGATTCTCAAAGATGGCAATTCCCATACCTTGTATGAAAGCAATATTAGCTTTAGAAACAACTCAATTGTACTTTCAATATGTTTGGATTCACTTTGGAATCCCATAAACCATCCTATCTAATAGGGATACAACGTTCTTGAGCAATCTATAGAAAGCACTTTAGTTTATGCTAGACACAAAATTGAAGAAATATATTGCCTTTCATCCCCAATCTAATGGATAGATGGAAGTGGTAAATAGGATGAAAGTGTGCCTTTTTAAAATTCAAATAAGCAATACAGTTGGGATGAAAGTGTGCCTTTTATTAAGCACAACTACAACAAAGCTCTACACAACTCTACTACACAGAGCCCTTTTTAGGTATGCTTGGGTTTCCAACCTTTGGCACCCATCAATGTAGCTTATGTTATTCCACCAATAATAGTAGAAACTCCTTCAACTCAAAAGAAAGTTGACAAAGTTGTTCAATTCATTGAGTGCATTCAACAACAAGTGCAAATCATTTTGCAATAGGCTACTGCAAAATACATGCAGCGCCATGACAAGCATCAGACACTGCACAACTTTCAGGTTGGTGATCAATTTTGGTTACACCTGCAAAATGAAAGACTAACAAGACCTTACTGCAAGCTTCACCCACTTTAGTACGAGCCCTATGCCATCAGCAAGCAAGTAGAAGAGAATGCTTTCGAGCTCAATATTCCATCTTACCTTGTGTTGCATCCAGTCTTTGATGCATAACTCTTGCACCATTACTTTCCACCCCTATTGGATACCTCAGATATTGCAAAGACTATTCAGCAAACAGAGATCAATATAGATTATAGCATCCCAGTAGAAATAGATCGTCATTGACACTCGGGTCAAATGGACACGTCAACAAGAGATCCCTCTCTTTTAGGTCATCAAAGCAGGTCAAGTGCCTTCCCAAGGAAAATGGTTTACAGAAGTGCAGGTTGCCAATTTATTTCCACATCTCTTACCACAACTGCAGGTAATGGGGACCGTTTATCTTCAAGGAGAGGAGACTAATCCAAGAGGATATGGGTCACTAGATCTTACCGCAGTTTATCGTTGTTGCATATCCAGCCTTGCAGTAACATCAGAAGCACAGACATTAGATTCCACACCTATGTACCAATTTGTAAGGTCTAACTCCACTTCTACACTACCGCATAGCTCCTATAGTGTTAGTATTGTAGATCACAGCTCGTCAGTAACGGTAGTTAGTGATGTCACAACCTTCATCAGTTATGAAGCAGTTGTTACCAACTCTTGTAATGGTTCAACCGACGCTTCATCTCCCTCCATTGAATATTAATGTACACTTCCATTCTTTGTAGTTAATTACATAGACAACAGACATCTGATCTGTTAGATATTGTACAAAACTTAGCATAATAAAACTTTGATATTATAGTTTTACATTCGTTGTCTTTGTCTTCTTCGCTTTCTTTGTTCTTTAAATGTATTGCACCTTCATATCTTCTGTCATTCACAATTCGCTTCCATTCATAACCCTCTTAAATCTGTTTAAATAGGTTGTCCACCAAGTCACCTGTTGGGTCTCGGATCACAATGCAGACATATTGAGACTGTGCAAGAAATAAAAGCCAATGGGGAAGCTCATTGGATTGATGATGAAGACTCATCAGGAGACAAAGTCAAGATCCAACTTGCACAACAAATTAAGATTGAGGGAAAGAACATTGAATTGACCTATGTCCTCAATCCTTCAATGAGATGAAATCTTGCACAGCCACAAGTTGGGGTGCATATCAATGAGGAAAGAACGCAAAAGGAGGAATAGAGGTAGAAAATGAAGCAAAAGGCCAAGAAGTCAGGATCGGTTAAGGAAAGAAGGTCACTCAAGTGGAAGAAGAAGAAGAGGACCCAGACCTGTATCTAGCCTTGAAAGTAAGAGGCAATGACATCCGAGGCGCCCCCTCCACTTGAGCAAAAATAGATCAATATCATGGAAGGGAAAGGGGGATGTTCCATAGGTGAAGAAAGGGGCCCAACACAGGGGACTGTTGGGGGAGAAACTCAACAAAATCCAAAGCCTAGGGTAGAAACTCAACAAGACTCAAAGCCTCAAGTGGAAATCCAACAAGATTCATGTCCATGCGGAGAAAACCCTTTAGGAAGAAAAGAGGCCAGCATTGCAATAAAAGACCCAAGTACTGAGCTGCAATGCGCAAAAAAAGATCCAAGTACTGAGTCAACACGTGCATATCCTAAGCAATGGGAACAAGAGATTCTAGTTGGAACACAAACCCTATAGGTGTCACGTGCAGAAGAAGCCCTAGGAGGAGATGGTAGTCTAGTAGTAATTGAGGTAGAGGCACCAAAGAAAGAACCCAGTAAAGAGACATCTACACATGAAAACCGGTGGAAGGAAGAATGAGAGAGACATCTGCATATTCTAAGAGGCACAAAGAAGTAAGGCAAGAGACGTCGGTCCATAAGGTGGAGATAGAGGAAAGAACTATAGAGACGCCTACACATGATGAGGCCACTTGGAGTAAAGAGCACTTTAGTCTTCAAGATGAGACAAACATGGAAATCCCATAAGAAGATGATCAGGGAATTCCACAAGAGTCACCCAAACAAGAAGAGGAAACCTACAAATGGGAAATGTGATGGGAAGGCCGTGCCTCTGTAGCATCAAAAAAACAACTATCTTATATTTTTGAGTATCACAATGAGGACCCTAGTTTTGAAGTACCTAGGGATAGCCTTTGGTAGGAAGATGCACATGAAGAAGGAACAAGCTAAGGGGTCAGTTCAAAGTATGATTCATGCAACCCCTAAAATTTTATAGAAGAGCAATTGGGATTGGCACTCATAAGGATTTACACAAAAGTAGTGTGACATAATATATAGAGTTTGTGTATGAGAAGAAGAGCTCAAGAGGGCACATGCCAAGAGAAAACTCACATTTTTGGAAGAGAAGTTAGCTTATGCATAGAAATTGAAAAAGAGAGGTTGAAATGTTTAAAGGGATGGACACGATTTAGATGGAGCCAATTGAGTGTGTAAGCACATCAATTACTCATTTGCTACAAGAAAGGGCGACTAGTCCAATGCCCATGGAAGAAGATACGCATGCAAAAGGCAGCAAAAAAGTAAACAATTTGGTATGTGTGCAATTTTGAGTTTGTTGTATTAATCAACGAGCATCACGAGAATGCAAAGGTTGCTAGCCTAGTTTACAAGTGGTTTGTGGATGCCTCAAAATTCATTTAGGAATGGCTACAAGAGCAAGAGGGGATACACAAAGAGTTAGTGGCTAAAGTATTTAGCACCAAGACTAAGGCGGATGGGCAAAAGTGTGTGAGCATGACCACTGATTTTAAAACAACAATCAATAATAGGCATGCAAGGATGGAGAGGTGTTTTTGAAGAACTCCAAGTAAGGGCCATATATGAGAATGATGCAATCAGGGAGGCTTACAAAATTCATCGCAAGAAGTGTGAGGATAATGACGGCAGCTTGGAGGTGATGGAGGCCTTGGTACAAATAGTGCCCACACAAACCTCTCAATTAAGAACTCCATGGCACAATGGATTTTTTTTGAAAGGGAATTATAGAAGTAGACGCTTGAAGTTTTGAAGGCCCAACTTAGCCACTTTGTGGGAAGTAGTGGTAGCATAAGCTTGTCTAAGAACAGACACGATAGTTAGTAGGGAGAGATGTTGACCCAAAGTTTTGCGCATAGGATCTTGATCTATGACATTTGGCCAAGTATGAGTTAGTCACGTGCATGAAAGTGAAATGAAGACAATGTAGTTGGGAGGCGCGAATGCAAGGAGCAGGGTTTGCACATAAGGGCATAAAGCTTCAGAGAACAAAGGAGGCAGAAACACCCACAAATATGCAAAGGAATGACTAAGGAATAGGAGTTGTGCACAAATGTGCTCGCGATTATAGATACTTTTCCACACAATAGAGTGGTTAGAGATTTGGGATTCACGGGAAAAAGCAAGCGGATGAAGCAGCATGGGAAGCATGACGGACACCTTTTTGGCCGGATGCAATCCACCTATCATGTGGATAAGGATTAGGATTCTTGTAGAGAAAGGCGGTGGGGTATCTATATAAACCCACCCTTGTCATTGTAATAACGACTAGTGAGTGACCAACTAGTGTGTGACCGACTGGAATTATTGTAATTGAGAGGATTGTTGTTCTTGTTTATGAGGACTTAGTTGCAGGCTGTTGCAGGGATAAATTTAAAAATTGCCAGAACTCGGCGGTAAATCGCAAGTCAAGGTTAAAACGATATATCTTCTATTAAATTGCGAGACGAGAAAGGCAGAAAAATCACCTATTTTTTCGATGTAATTACAGCAATTACTTGGCAAAATTTGGGACTTTATCGCTGCAACGCACAGTGTAAAACCACCAGAATGAAAAAAATACGATTTTATGATTATTTCTGTGTTTTTCTCTGCATTTTTTCCTTCTGATTCGCGAATACAGTGCACAGTCAATGGAGCTAGGGTTTTTGCGATTTCTGAATCTATGATCAAAGCATAACTCGTGGCTTTATTCTAGAATTGAACGACGATTGCCTTCATGATATACTTGCAGCCAATGACGTCTCCCTGCACCTTGATATGATTGTTGAATTTCAGCTATAGCTGATTTGTATACAAAATAGTGGTGTTGGATTCAGATATTTGCATTTCTATCCCTGCTCTTGCCCTTCCTACTCTTTGGTTTATACACATTATTATATTCTGATCACTGATGTGCCTTTAAGTTCACCAGATGTCTGAGGATTCAGACTTTCAAAGTGACTGAACAATGATACATAGTCATACAGTCATTGGCACATGGTCATAAATCATACAGCATCAGTATACCTATGGAATTCTCTACATTCATTTCTCATGTCATTTAACAATGTTTTACATGTTATTTAAATTTATTTTATGAATTTATATGTTTTTTAAAATAGTAACAACGTTGCCGAGTAATGCCGATTAATTACCAAGAAACTCCGAAGTCCTAAGTCCCGGTCAAAATTTTTGGCTGCCGAGTACGAGTTTTTGAACTATGGTTGCACCCATTGTTGATCATGGTCATGATGTATTATTGTTCAAACTTTGAATAAGACATGCTAAGGGTAGATCTGAGTAACATGTTTATGGCATGCTAAGGGTAGATCTGAGTGATATGCTTATGGTTTAACAATTCATGATGTTCATCTATAGGATTGTAGATCTTTGCTTGCTTTATGCTATATGCCCATGCTTGATTTTGTAAATGTGTAATGGCTGCCATCGTAGAATAAATCTTCCTTGGCCGAACTGTAACATGGGCTCAATACACTGTCTCCTTCTCTCTCTCTCTCTCTCTCTCTCTCTGCCTCAGGTGACCACTTAAGCATTATGCTTGAGTGATAGGCCGGTATAGGGATAGTGTATTTGTTGGCATGCACAGTAGCATAGAATGACTTAGGTAGCGCAAGAATTAGCCAACACCTACACTTTGGTGACGTGATATATGTCCCTGCACTAGTAATGTACACCCAATAGACTAGTTAATATGATACAACAAGAGCAAGCAAACAATCCCTTGTATTCAATGTTTTCTCTTTGCATATTTACAACTTGAACAAAGACCTGCTATTTATAACAGAAACCAAAGTGTGTAGTCATAGGAAGGGATGACCTTCATATTGTTTTACAAAACCACAAATCTTAAAAAAGGATGAAATAAACAATTGCATTCAGTTCAAAGATAAACCATTGGCTGCTAGCTACAACTTTTGGCAGCATTTAACTAACTTTGATTCTTAGTGGGGTTAGCATGATAAGTGTATGCAGACAATCATTTAAATTCTCCTCTTCAGCCTAATTCAGCTAGGATATTTGTGTAAAACTAGTCCAATTGTTCGACATTATGTGGGGTTTAACAAACACAGTGATTTATATGATGGCTTCCCTTCTCAATCTGCTAACAATGTTGACAGAAATAAATGTGAGTGCATATAGATTAGATAAATGAATGCAGTTTACATTCTCTCGGTAAAAGAGAAATCATTAAACAATTTGTAGTACCTGCATGTAGGAATTATTTCCTCTTCAATCTCCCGAGACCATAAGGACCATTCATACTGTACGGCTGTAATGGGGTGCACTGCATGAGCTCTTCGTATTGTATCTTCACTAGCCTCACAGAGTCCAATATACTTTATTTTTCCTTCCTCGACAAGTTTCTTCAATTCCCCTACCTATAGATCAATGCAATTTGAGAAAAAGTTAGGCACTAATAGGGATGCAATATTACTCGGAAAGAAAAGGAAATGAAAGAATAGCCTATCAAATGAAACAATCTGGCTCTTCATTCCTATTAATTAGTTTTATATTGCATGTGATCACATGAACTCATCCAGATATAAGCATATAAAAAAGAACCTCAAAAAGCTTAGTTACCCAGGTAATTGAGGCCCTAGCTCTTCCGACCTGAAGATACCTATGTTGGGGATATGGATGCATAAATGGTGACATACGTGGAAGTAAAATTACTTCACTAAACTCAAACTAGCAAAACGAAGTTAAAGTAAAACTTGAAAGTAGAGAGACCAGAAAAAAAATATTTTACCGGATAATTCATAGAACATGGAAAACGCAAAAAAAGGATTACCGTTTCCTCAATTGGAACTCTTGTGTCTACACGGTGTGGGTAGTATAAGTCAATGTATTCCATGCCCAGACGCTGGAGGCTAGCTTCGCAAGCTTTTCTAACATACTCTGCATTGCCCTTTATTTCAAGTTTTCCATCACCATTGAGCCAAAGTCCAAACTTCGTTGCAAGCTGAATTCTCTCTCTAGGTAAGCATTTTAGTGCCTGTATCCCAGTAATCATAAAGTGGATTTAAAATATTCCATGAATCATCAGAAGAGATAAAAAGAGGTATAAATAAAAATATGTTCACCTTCCCAACTAATATTTCTTGTGTAAACATGCCATAAATATCTGAAGTGTCAAAAAATGTCACCCCCTTGTTGAAAGCATGTTGGAATAGATAAATATGATCTTCCTCTGAAGCATAGTAACCATATGCCCCTGCAAGTCCTGAACATCCTAGACCTAACGTTGAGACCTTCAGCATCACAAGAAAAAAAGAAATGGTTAGGCATGTAGATGAAAAGACACAACACGGAAGTAGGAAGTCAACAAAAGCTTTGGTTGATATGGCCAGTTAAAATAGTAACAGTATGTGGATGAAATAAACAAACGGTTGACCTGCATAGAAATACAAAAGTCTTCTAATGAATTACATATGGAATGTGACCCTCATCTGACTTAGAAAATCGATGATTTGGTGGTTTATATGGTTGAGGAAAGAAAGGAAAAAAGGAATCGAATCAATGCCTGCTATTGACCAAGGTATTTTGAGGGGACTCAAGTACAGCAAACTACAATAGCAAATCAAGAGTGCTAAAAGGACTCTAGCATCTGAAGTGAATATAAAACTAACACTAATTCTAAAAATCAAGCGGTAAACACTTGACACATCAATAAAAACAGAGTCATGCAATGCAAGACAAACCAATCCTGTGCAAGGAAGGTCACACACCAAACAGAGAGAACTGCCAAAAGAGCTAGAAGAAGAGAAGCGAACCAATTAAGAAAAAGGCTCTAATTTGCAACAGAGTTTGGAGCAGAAGAGAAACCTAAAGTAGGTCAAGGCACTAATGTTTCAATTACAAAAGCATGGCAGGGCTCAATTCAATTACACATGGATGTGACCTACTCTATTGTTCCTTGCTTTCAAATTTTGTAACATATGAAAAATTTCAATGTGGCAATGAACTAATTGATTTTAAGAATCTTATGGTTTCTCTTAACATTGAATAAATAACAAAAACATAGAAGAAATGTATTCCAAATACCAGAAAAGGATCCATCGATAGTTCGAACTTAAAAAGGAAATTAACATTGAATACTTTTAAAACATGGACAACCATTGATTATATCTGGTAGTCAACCACAAATTGAGGATTAATTCAGTGTCCAAAGGTATTTTGTGCCGAGTAGTTATTTGAACTGCTGAAACCAATTTGAATTTTGTAACTGCCTCTGGGCTGCCTATACGTTTTGGGAAAACGAAGAACAAATATTTTTTCCCATTCAAAAAAAGTGGTAGGATTTTTCATTATTTCATTGATCATACCCATATATTCAATTCAAAAAAATCCATGGATTTTTTAATTGTTTTTTTAATTTTACCATAAATTTTTTTATTTGGTTAAATGTAAATTTGTAACAGTCACCAATCATCCATAGTCTTTTATGCATGGGGAACATGGGAACACAAGGATGAGATTTGACAGGAAACCTCACTCGCCAATTGAATATTTGGTGATGGCAAAGCACCCTCAGTGATTGTCACAAAATAGATGTTAAGTCAAAATTTGTTGTCTTCTTATGATAAAATTTACAAAAATAGGTCACAAGTTTACAATAAATTGAAACTAAGTTACCAATCCCGAGCAGTTTTACACATATTCTTAAGAGATTATAGTACAAGGCAGGTTAATAATAGTAATGCTGATGTACTTATATTGAATGAATAACTATAATATACATAGCATTTAATAAAATGGACAGCTTCTGCATATAAGATCCTGTCAATAGGGCGACATCATATTTCATCAACCTCATTTACTATTCTTGTGCAGTTTTACACATTTTCTTAAGAGATTATAGTACAAGGCAGGTTACTATTTGTAATGCTGTGTACTTTTATTGAATGAACAACTATAGTATGCATATCATTTAATTAAATGGACAGCTTCTGCATATAAGATCCCGTCAATGGGTGATTGCTTAGCCGGGCATCAAATTCCATCACTGTGCAGAGTCCAGACCATGCCCGGCAGGACTTGAATCCATTTTTTGCATGGTCAGTTACAACCCTCACCTGTCAGCCGTCATCTTTAATGCATGGGGAACACAGAAATCATGCTTGGCAGGGCTTGAACCCTGGTAATCATTGTGGCAGTAACTTCACCTTGCCACTACAACATGGCTGGCTGTAGTTGTACATTTTACCTTAAGTGTCATTGGGCTAACTACTTTATATGTTCGAGAAACAAATCATGTTTCCCGTTAACAATAAAAAGTAGCATAATTTTCATATTTATTGATTCCACCAGGTTATTCAATTCAGAATTGGATTTTTCATTAGTTCTTCAGTTTATTGCATTCAGAGAAAGTGATCCGAATTTTCATAATTCATTACAAAACCACCGCCTATTATCTTAAATGCATTGAGAGCAGGGGGACCATGCCCAGCAGGGCTTCAACCCAGTTCACCATGGAAACAGATCCACGTTGCCACTAGACCATGGCCATGGCCAGTTGTACATTTTACTCTAATTGCCATTGAGCTGTCTGTAATTTTTTTTTTTTTTTTTTTTTGTTAAAATGGAAAAACGAATCCATTTTTCCATTTATAAAAGTTGTAGCAGGATACTAGTAAATTGAAATCAGGGTAGGATTTTTCATTATTTCATTAGTTGCTCCAGTTTTTGCTTTCAAAGAAAGTTATACAATTTTTGATTATCTATTACAAACCCGTCGCTTGTCATCTTTGATGTATGCAGGCCACGAGGACATGCTCAACAGCCTTGAACTCAGTTCATCATCATCCTTATTGCTCCACCCTGCCACTCGACCATGGCTAGCTGTACATTTTATACTAATTGTGATTGAGCTGGCTAGACCTTTATATTTTTGGGATTGAAAAGAACAAATCCTTTCGCCTTTTTACAAAAACAAGCAGCATGATTTTTTGTATTTTATTTATTCTACCAGTTTTTTTTTGCTAGGTAAATTCCCCTTATGGGGTGCCCCTTATGTTAATTGTGATTGAGCCAGCTAGACCTTTTATATTTGGGATTATAAATAACAATTTCTTTTTCCTTATTTACAAAAACAAGCAGCAGGATTTTTCATATTTTATTGATTCTACCATTTTTTTTTGCTAGGTCAATTCCTTTCAAGGGGTGTCCTCCTCCTTAGATGCCATGATCAAGGGGTATCTCTTTTGTCGACTTGTACCTAGCCTTGTTTGTTGGGGTACACCACACCCAAAATTGAATGTGGTAGTTTACCCGATTCAACATTTGTACATTTTTAACATGTAACATGTCCTTTGGGGATTTGAACATGGATCTCCACTGTGAAAATCTCGATGATTTACCACTTGAGCTCATTCTATTCAATGATTCTTTATTGAATTCAGAGGACTTTTCATCATTTCATTAGTTGCTCAGATTTATTGTATTCAGAGAAAATGATACAAATTTTCACTTGTCACAAACCCATCACCTGTTACCTTTAATGCTTGGGGAATGCCAAGTACCATGCCTTGCCACTTGACTGTGGCCTGCTGTACATTTGACCTTTGGGGTACACCACACCCAGAATTGGATGTGGTAATTTTACCCGATTCAACATTTGTACACTTTTAACATGTAACATGTCTTTTGGGGATTTGAACATGAGTCTCCACAATGGAAGTCCCAATGATTTACCACTTGAGCTCGTCCCATTACATGATTCTTTATTGAATTCAGAAAACTTTTTATCATTTCTTTAGTTGCTCAAATTTATTGCATTCATAGAAAATGATAAAAAATTTCATTTGTTACAAACTAACCACTTGTTACCTGTAATGCATGGGGAACACCATGCCTTGCCCCTTGACCATGGCCTGCTGTACATTTGACCTTTGGGGTACACCACACCCAGTATTGGATGTGGTAGTTTATCCGATTCAACATTTGTAATTTTTTTACATGTAACATGTTTTTTGAGATTTGAATACGGATGTCCATTATGAAAGTCCTGATGATTAATCACTTGAGCTCATCCCATTCAACGATTCTGTACTGAATTCAGAGGACTTTTCATCATTTCATTAGTTACTCAGATTTATTGCATTCAGAGTAAATGATACAAATTTTCATTTGTTACAAACCCATCACCTGTTACCTTTAATGCATGGGGAACACCAGGGACCATGCCTTGCCACTTGACCATGGCCTGCTGTACATTTGACCTTAATTGTCATTTGGGCTGCCTGTACCTTTTTAAAATTTGGGAATATAAAGAGAAATTCCTTTTGCCCCTTTACAAAAGAAGCATCCGGATTTTTCAAAATTTATTGATTCTACCAGTTTATTCAATTCAGAGCAGGATTTTTCATAATTTCATATGTTCCGCAAATTAGTTAGAAAAAGTGTGAGCGCACACATGTATGTCATACATTTTACCCTAACTCTAATTGTCATTAGACACCCTGAAACTTTAAAAATTTTGGTAATATAAACAAGAAATCCTTTTGCCCATTTTAAAAAAGATTGTTTTTCATATATTATTGCTTCTACAGCTTATTGCATTCAGGAAAAGTGAAATTTTCATCATTTCATTGATTTTAGCAACGTATTTGATAATCTGATCTATTGTATGAAATAAAGGTGAAGTGGGGTCAAAGAGTAATTTTGCCAATTACATCTCAATTTGAACTCAGTTGGTTCAAATAGGGAAAATCAGGGTCAATTATTTCCAATTGTGCTAATTTGACTCCATTTAGATATAATTTGTTAACTTACAATTATCATAGATAGGTAAAGTTTTGTCAAATTCCAGCCATTAAAAATATTTGCAATTATTGCAAATATGCACTAATTGCTCAAGTTTTCCCTTATTAAGATAGTATTGCTCAATTGCATGGACACAATGTCATGAGAAACAACAGCGAAAAAAAAGTTCCAATTGTGCCGATTTGACTCCATTTACATGTAATATGTAAGCTTATCATATCATAAATAAGTATACTTTGTCAAATTCCAGCCACTAAAAATATTTGCAATTGTTGCAAATATGCATTAATTACTCAAGGTTTCCCTGATTGAGATGAAATAGCTCAATTTCATGGACACAAGATCATGAGAAACAACTATGAAAAAAAAGGTTTTAATTGCCCTGATTTGACTCCAACTAAATTTAAGTTGTCAGCTTACAAGTATGATAAATAGGTACAGTTTTGTCAAATTCCAACCACTAAAAATATTTGCAATTGTTGCAAATATGCACCAAATGCTCAAGGTTTCTCTGATTGAGATACAATTTCGTGGACACGAAGTTGTGAGAAACAACTATGAAAATAAAGGTTCCAACTGCCCTGATTTGACTCCATTTAGAAGTTATTTGTTAACTTACAATTATGATAAATAGGTACAGTTTTGTCAAATTCTAACCACTATAAATATTTGGAATTGTTGCAAATATGCACCAATTGCTCAAGTTTTCCCTGATTGAGAGTCATGGACACAAGGTCATGAGAAACAACTATCAAAAAATGAGATTGTTGAATGGGATGGGCTCAAGTGGTAAAGCATCGGAGATTTTCAGGTGTAGCCTCAAGTTCAAATCTCCCTAGGACATGATAAAGAGCACAAATTAGGCAAAACTCCAGGATGTAGTGCACCCCAGCGGATGAGGTTGGGAGCAAGTCTCAGGTTACTTTGACAGAAGAGTATCATATGAAGCCAGATGCAAATCGTAAGTTTGAAGGGCGTGATAAGGTCAGGTGCAAGTCTCAAGTGACTCTTACAAAAGAGATACCTAACAAGGTGGGGTGCAAGTCTTGGTTTCCCAGGTGTGGTTTATCCAAACCAACGAGATCAGTTGCAAGTCTTGGGTCTGCTGGATGTAATTTATCTGAATTGACAAGATTTGTTACAAGTCCTATATGACTTTGATGGAAGAGATACTCATTGGATAAAATACATTGGGCACAACTATACCTGTTGGAAGTTGCACCATTGGATAAAATACCGCATCTGGCTCACTGTCTGTGATGTATTCCAACAAACAAGGCCTGGTGCAAGTCCCAATATATGTTATATAGAGAAAGTCTCTAACCAATTTAAGACTAAAAAAGGTTGGCAAAAAAAACTCAAATAATAAAGCTCCTAGGCATCCCAAATAACCTAATATTAGTAAACTTAGATAATTTAAAATCATACATTTAAACTAAAATTATCCAAACCATCTAAATACATTGAGTGCAGGTGGACCATTCATACTCATAAGAGATAGGTTCTTGTGAAACGCTTACTCATAAAATATGAATAGATGTAGATTGGCTTGAAACTAAACAGCTAATCCCAAAAATAATCACATAAAATTATTCAACCTGTAAAACATCTTAAAATAAATAAAAGGAAAAAAAATTGACAGCCAATTCACAGAGACTATATAGTGAAACTGGTAGATAAACCCTCCCAGAAACACTTTTACAACAAAGAATAGAAGAGAACACACAATTTCTTTCTACCATGTCCACCATATAATTGGCACAATTACATATGAACATAACCCATATTTTCAATCATAACCTACTGCATAAAAGTTTACACGAATGCACTTGCAGACTTATTTCTGAAACTAAACTGTCATTATTACAAACACATCTGCCTTTTCATGTACATGAAGAGAAGATTGTTAAGCTTACCTCTAAGCCTTGGGTGCCAAGCTTTCGACGAAAAACCGCAGACAAAGCAGCAGCATCCTCCATCGTCATGAAATGAAGCTTGTGCTGAGCTTTCTTTCTTCTTCTGTTACTTCGTCAACTTCAGCTGGTGAACATTATGAATTATGTATCCTAGTATGAAATGAAATCGGTTCCCATCTCTAATAATGCCAATCATAAGGATCGGAGTATAAGTTGCAGTAGATGCCGTTCATCTCACATTTTGGATACCATGGGCCACCAAACTGAATATTTAGCTAATACAATTAGCAAATTTCAAATCACAAACAGTATGGTTTTATTATTTTGTATGATCAGAACTTAATTTACTCTATGTTCTGTTTTTAATTAATTTATAGTTAAATATGAAGGTTGACTCAGTTTAATTTATTTTATTTTTATTAGTCTCTGTTAATTTTCAATTAGTTAATTTTTAGGAGTTCGGGATTAATTGAATCAGTTTTTAATTAGTTAATTTTTATTAATTAAATTGTTTAGAATGTATATTTTGATCAAAGATTTGATGTTTTCACAATCTATATAATAATATAATAGTTTTTTTGGATTAAATTGTATCAAATTTTATTACTTCTTAATGTTTCAATCTACTTTTATAATCTTTTATCTTTGAAAATCTTGAAGGAGAATCACATAGGTGGATTTGAAACATTAAGAAGCAATAAAATCTGACATAATTTAACTCAAAAAACTATTTTGTTATATATTTTAATGATAATTATAATTTTTTATAAATTTAACTACATAAATAATGGTATATTCCCTAATTATTATTAAAACATATTTTTAATATTTAATACAACATTAAATATACCTAATTTAACAAGGACCTCGGGTTGAAAATTATTTATAATTAAGTATTTATGTATAAGTTTAAGAATTGCAACATGATAAATCTCACTATATAATTGTTTATATTGAACTGTTTATAGTTGAATTATTTAAATCTAGTTTGTGAATATTTTTTTAATAGACAGTGATTAAGTTATCTAGTATTAGTAGTATTTATTTGTAATTGAACATAAAATTAGTGCTATATTAATATTATACGATCATATGAAAATTAATTTATGAATAAATTGATATTTTAAAGAATTTAATTAATTAAATTTATTTTAATACATAATTTAATAATTATTTTCATTAATATATAAGTGTTGAAATTTAAATTTTATATTGATGAATTATTTTTATTATATTATAAAAAATTAAATTATTTATATTGATAATCTTATTTTCAAACGAGAAACACATATGTAATTATTTATATTAAATTTATAAAGATTCAAATTGTTATGATTAATAAAATTATAAAAAAAAAGAAAAGATTTTACAAAATAATTTTTAAAAAATACATATTTTTAAGTAGTAATATCATAATTGACAATTGTAATGTTAATATTAGAAAAAAAATACATCCACAATTTAGAGGTCATGGGAATTAAATTAAATTGATTATTGAAAAGTATTAGAGGAATAAAACATTGAATGATTTACATAATGATGAGTTGTTCAATTTCAATTCAGTTTTTATAGGCATAAAATGTGGAGCATTTAATGTTGAATTATTGTAGGAGACATGCTTTAACATTGCATTTAGTCTAGAAGAATATCTCTCAATAACACTTATAAAATATTCTGAAAATTATATGTTAAACTATAGGCAAAACTTTATAACTGTTAATGTAATATATATTTTATGTATTTAATTTAATTAGATTTTTTTGGTATAAAATGTGAAGCATTTAATGTTGCATTATTATAGGAGACTGATACGTATTTATGTTGTATTTAGTCTAGAAGAATATCCCTCAATAACATCTATGAAATATTTTAAAATTAATACGTTAAATTATAGATAAAACTTTATAATTGTTAATGTAATATATATTCAATGCATTTTCATTGGTTAAAGTAAACAAATTAATTGAAAAGTGAAAGTTATAATACCCATGGCAAGGATTAATAACTACCTAAAAAAATAAACTATTCTTACATCATAAAATATCTATTTAATAAGGAACCATCAATACCCATTTATAATTTCTTGCTCTATGTAAAGTTTGGCTACAAATTTTAATTCATACACATTATTAGAAAGAAAGTCCAAGTCCATTAAATAAATAAGAAAGTGAGATATTAAATTATGACTCTCCACTAATTTAAATTAAATAAGGATACTGGTAAACAATTAAAAATAATTTATGTGTGTATAAAAGACGAGTCCATTCCACAATCCACATTACTTCATTGTATTGAAGTATTTTAATGTGCATGTTATTTTGTTTATAAGTCATCTTCACCCAAACTAATTTATAAATACAAATTTAATGTGAGATTGAGAACAATAGTTGTATGTGGTATACATGTTATTTTGTTATTTTGCTTATAAGCCACCCCCATCAATTTATAAATACAAATCTAATGTGAGATTGGAAGCAAATAATTGTGTGCAAGTGTTGAAGGATAAATAGCTTAGATTAAAATTTGGAGGATGCATAATTTTAAGAATGTCTTTTAGCACTTGGTAGATAGCAGCACAACATATCTATTCATCCATAATGTAATACAAAAATGAATCTCTCTAATAAAAACATGTCAAAAGATCATAGTACATTACTTTCTATTAACATCTTTCATATATCTATACTCTATACACTAGCCATTATTTCTATAATATAGACTATAGAAATACTATATGCATTGCTTGCATAGATGTTTTGGAAAAAAGAAATGTATCAATAAAATCTATCCAAAAAAAAATATCATTGAATTTATTTTAAATTATTATTTTTAAATAATGACGAACTTCAAATTAAAAATGAACACAATCCACTACCAAATATTATTGTAGAATACCTCTCGACATAATAACTAAGATACTAAACCTTTAAATAATTCCATTTCTATTTTTTATCTCTATTTTCAACATTAAAAAATAAAATGAAATAAATCTATTTCTCATTCACTAAATAATTAAATTGTAATTATAAATTAAAATCTCAATCTTTTCTTCACATTTGTTTTTAACATTAAAAAATACTCTTTTTTAAAAACATTCTTTATCTTTATCTTTATATATATATATATATATATATATATATATATATATATATATATATATATATAAATAATTGGATGGAATATGATTTTAATTAAAAATTAAATTATTATATATTTTTATATTTGTTACATTAATTATTTAAAATTTTGATTTTAAATATTAATTGTAAATCAAAATTTTAACATACATATCATTTTCAAAATATTTATGTGTTTTTAATATAATTAAAAAGTATTTATATTATAATTTTTTTTTAAACTAAAAGAGGGGTAAAAATTTATTGAAAAAACGAAACAGGAAACAAAGAAAATTACATAGCTTTGTCCTGGTCCACAAGCTGGGCCAGTTTTTGAGAAAGATCCAGAGGAAGCATCCTCTGATCAAGAATGTTCCAATTCGGGCTGTGTTTCGAGGCCCATTTAGCTAAACTATCTGCAACACCATTCCACTCACGGGGGATATGCCTGAAGGTCACCTCCTCCAGCGAAGTACATAGTTGGAGGATCTGAAGAACAATCGCAGATAACTGCCAATCCGTAGCACCGAAGTTCCTTTTGTTCAATAAGTTGACAATGACCTGGGAGTCTGATTCGCAGATGATTCTGGGCCACCCATGTTGACAGCATTGCTACATCACATCCAAGATCGCCATGGCTTCCATATGGTTATTTGTGTGGACGCCCTTGAAGATAGAAAAACAAAACTGAACATTACCATCACAGTCCTGTCTGACTCCTCTAGTGCCCACCATGCCCGGGTTTCCCTGTAAGGACCCGTTTGTATTAACTTTTAAAACTCCATTCGAGGGGGGCGTCCAGTGCCCCGCACGCTTGATAGGCTGCGTTCACTAGCCGGGTCCATTCGCTGAGGGCGTGGGATGGGCCGCAAAGGCGTTGCCAAGGTTATCCAGAGAGAGGCGCGAGCTAATGGAAGCATCCACCGTGTTCAGGCCTCCACCCCTGTCACATTTAACTTGAATAGTTTCCTGAAGAGAATTGATAACTCGCCCCCACAGAAGCCTGAGCTCAAGGTGCTTATCCAGGAAGATTCTTTTGTTCCTTTCAAGCCAAATATTCCATAGAATAAAGGATGGGCCAATGACCCAAGCCGCCTGGAGGTGTGCAGTCTTAGAGGGAGGTTGGCCTACTCGAGCCCAAAAATTGATTGGAGAAGCCGCGTGCCACCAAGAGCATCCCCACGCCTGCCACCAGAGGTGCCAAATCTATTTGGCAAAAGGGCACTGAAAGAAGAGGTGGGAGGCCGTCTCTTCACTGTTGTAACATAAGCTGCACATGGATGGCCCCTGGAAGCCCTGTTTGCAAATATTGTCCTAGGTAAGACACCTGTTGTGGGATAACACCCAGGGAAAAAAATTGCACTTGGGCCACAGAAACCGGTTCCATACTTTCTTAGGCCAAGAGATCTTTGATACACCAAAAGATTGTTTCGTTAGCGCCAAGTACCCTGAGGAAACATAATACTTCCCTGAAGGAGCGCTTCCCCAGGCCAAAACATTGTGCTCCTGCAGGGAGCTGTATCCTCTAGCATCCAGAATCTGAGCTAACTCCATTCGTTCCTCCATCGTACCTCCCGATGGCCAATCTAAAGAATTCTTCCATCGAAAGCCCACGGCTAGTCCCAGGTCAAAGGCTTCCTTGTAATGAGCCATTGAATCCCACCCAGCCGTTAGGTGAGCATCACTAAGGGACTACAAGTGGGGGTGGGAGGATAAGAGAGGAGGAAATCCATCCCAGGAGTCGCTCCAAAAAAGAGCATCGGTGCCCCTGTTGCAAATCCAGAAGAGACTGCGCTTCACCAACTGAGCTCCATACTTGAGGGTGTACCAAACCATAGAACCTCTCCCCTCCACCGGCATCCTGGGAATAATAGCAGAATCAATGTCCGAGAAGTATTTGTAATGCAAGATAAGGGCCCAAAAGCACAAGGGGCTAGAACACCAGCACCAATAAAGTTTGGCAGCGAGAGCTTGACTGCATAGGATAGCTGAGCGCAGGCCAAGACCTCCTTCCTTCTTTGGCTGGCACATCGTATTCCAGTTAATGAGGCTCCATTTAGTATTTTGCAAGTTACCACTCCATAGGAATTGACGGGAGAGAGCATCAAATTCCTTGAGAAAATACACCTGGGCAGCCTGTACCATACTCTGATATATAGGAAGGGCCTGAATCACGGCTTGCAGGAGTATTACCCTGCCAGCTGTAGAGAGCCACCTATGCATCCAATGGTTAATTTTTTTCTGGAGTTTATCAAGAACATTCTGCCATAACCTTCTAGGCTGTCTTCCCACCACAATAGGCACTCCCAAGTAAGTCAGAGGGAGCGATTGCGTCTGAAATCTGAGGATAGCAACAATCCTCTACTGGATCGGTTCAGGAGTATTGAAGGAATATATAGAAGATTTGTGATCATTAATTCTTTAACCCGAGGCAACGAGATAAGTATCCAGGGTGAGCCAGAATGCCTCCACTTCACGACTTCTAGCTCTCCCTGTAAGGGCTGTATCATCAACAAACTGGAGGTGGGACAAGGTAGGCATTCAGGTCCCCCATTTCCATCCCTGAAGCAAATTTTGAGAAATACGGGACTTGATAAGTTGTCCAAGTCCCTCGGCCAAGATGATAAACAAATATGGAGAAAGCGGATCTCCTTGGCGCAGGCCTCTCATAGCACCAAAGAGCTCTGAGGGTTTGCCATTGATAAGGACCGAGTAAGAGGGGGTAGTAACACAACTCAGAACCCACCTCACCCAAGCTTGACTAAAACCAAAGGCCAAAAGGACCTTGTGCAGGAAACTCCATTTGACTCTGTCATATGCCTTAGCCATGTCAAGCTTAATAACCATGGCCCGTTCCTGGGAAATACTCATAGAGTGGACAGCCTCAGACGCAATGACCACTCCATCCAGAATCTGCTTACCCGACACAAAAGCCCCTTGTTCTTCCGAAATAACCATGGGTAAACAAACTTTGAGCCTCTCCGCAAGGAGCTTAGTGATGATTTTGTAGACCACATTACAAAGGGCAATAGGCCTGAACTGATCCAACTGGTTCACTTGTTCCTTCTTCGAAATAAGGACTAAGAAGGTGGCATTCAATGCCCTGAGCATTTCATTGTTGGCATAGGATTCCTGAATCACCTCCAAAAGGTCATGATTGATAATATTCCAAAAGTCTTGGAAGAATTCAGTAGGGATGCCGTCTGGTCCCGGCACTTTGCCTCTACGCAAGATGAAAACCACTCCCTCTAGTTCTGTCATACCAACTGGCCACATAAGAGACTCATTCTACTCTGGTGTCACAGCCGTGGGGATACAAGATAGGACTATATTCTTAGTTGCCCCATTCGAGTGATGATCTTCTGAAAGTAGAGCGAAAAAAAACCCAGTCGCCTCCCTCGATATAGCTTGAGAGGAATTCAATATTGTGCCATCCAAAGTCACAAGGGAGGAAATGAAGTTCCCATTATGCTGAGCCTGCACAGAATTATGGAAAAAAATAGTGTTCTTATCTCCTTCTTGGAGCCAATCTATTCGGGCCTTCTGTTTCCAGTAGATTTCTTCGCACAGCTCCCACTTGGCAAGATCGACAGAAGCCTTGGATTCCTTTGTGCTTAGAGCCTCTGACAATCCTTGGTCGCGAATCTGCCTGGTAATGTCGTCCAACCTGTCTTGCACCCTCCTCTTCATTGTATGGAGGTTACCAAAGCAATCCCTGTTCCAAAATTTTAGCTGCTTTTTGACATACTGTAATTTTTTAGAGAAAGAGAGCATGGTTGTTCCATAGGCCGGACCCCTTGTCTCCACCAATGCGCCATTAAGTCATGGAGAGAAGACTCATGAAGCCACATCAGCTAAAACTTAAAAGGAGGCTTCTCGGGGACAGCAATATAACTGGTAGACAACTTTATAGGCTAGTGATCGAATCCTCTCCAGTCAAGAATTTCAGAAGAGAGATGGAAGGAACTGGAGAGCCAAAAGCAAGATATAAGGAACCTATCCAGGCGCTCTGAAATGGCAGCTTCCCCAATCCTTCTATTGTTCCATGTAAAGAGCCCATTCAGGGGTTTAACATCGGAGAGATGTAAAAGAGTAATATTTTGTTGAAGAAGCTCAGAAGAAGGGCCCAATCGACCCAACCCTCCCCTCTTTTCCTTCATGCTAAGAACAGCGTTGAAATCTCCAGCCATAATCCAAGGAAGGAAAGGATGGCAGCTCCTAACATACCGAACATGTTCCCAAAGCCTGAGCTGTCTGGATAAGTCGACTGGAGCATAAACATTGGTGACAAGAATCCACTCGCCAGTCTCATGAGATGAGGCTATCATTGATAGGGCCGAGATGCTGGAGATCCAATGCAGAGGAGTAACTTTCCTAGGATCCCACCAAATGGCAAGCCTGTTGGAGCTTCCCATAGCGCCCACGCATTAACACTGGCCACAATGCCAAATGTTAGGGGCACAGGAAAACATGGAGTCCACTGAAAGCTTGGTCTCTTGAATACACAGAATATTAGGAAAATGTTCCAACAGCAAATTACGCATAGCTTTTTGTCTGGGGGTGCTGTTCAGCCCCCTCACATTCCATGATAGAAAAATTATTGAGTGGAGTGGGGGAAGTGTTCATCCAGGGGCTTGACAACCCCCAACTCTACCAGCAGATCACCTGTAAGTTTAATTTTGTCTTGGTCCTTCTTGCGCCCAGCTCTGGAGGGGGTAGTAAAGGATACTTTCTTGAATGGTCTTTGCATTAGGCCCAACGTGGACAAGGGTCCTTTATCTTTGCTAGACTCCCCCGTGACTTTGACCATATCTGCCCAACGGACGTCCTTGTCTTGTGCGACAGGAGGCACCACGAGGATCCCAGCCTCTGGGCCGAGAGAGAACTTTGGGCTCTGCTGGTCATCCATATCTTGTACCCCAATAAGAGCAGAGTTCCTCCCATCTAACTCGGGCAGCGTTCCCTGGACTGCTACAGGAATGCCGTCCTCTATGAGCATACAGTCAAGAGTTTCAAACCGGTTGAAGCCTGGGTCTACCTGTCGGTCTTGAGGAGGCCGCTTTTGTCCATGTCCCCTAGTCTTGCGGCAGACCGAAATGAAGCCATCCCTATCAGGGCCATTTGACCCAGATGGTGTTTGTCCCATGTTGGAAGTGCTCAGGTGCGCCTTTCCTTTTATTGCACCTTCAGATTGCCTATTGCCATTACCCATAGAGTTGGATTGCCCATTGCCTACATCCTCATTGGTAGGCCGAGGTCCAGAAGAGCTACCCGGAGCCTCCCCATCTCTGACAACCAGAGGGCATTGGCGATGCAAGTGCCCATACACATGGCAGATTCGGCATCGAAAGGGAATAGCTTCATAGTCTAGCTGTTGGATCCATGACGAGGCGCCCAGGCAGATTTCCATAGAATCCGGCAAATGGTTATTTAAATCAATATCCACACAGATGCGGGCATAGGAAGTTACCTTTTTATCAAATGATTGATGCGAGATTGCAGCAGGCGTCCCAATCATAGCAGCAATCTGCCGCAGGATGTCTTCGCGCCAGAATTCTAAAGGTAGTCTCGAAAGACGGACCCACACAGGAATGCGGGATGGGAGATCCTCTGCAGAGTTAAACCCCACATGCCATGGTTTGATAAACAATCCAATGTGATCATAAAAATACGAACCCCCCTCAAAGATCCGGTTCCTATTCGCCACAGATGAGAAATTCACCATAAAGTAGCTATTTCCAACCAGCATAATGTCGAAATCGCCCTCCACCTGCCATGTCCGGCGAATCCAGGTTTCCAAGGCCGCCATGGAGATTCGTATGCCGAGAAACTTACAAATCAAAGCATGTGAGGTCAAATATTCCACGTCTTCCTTAACTGCTTCAGGTGAGATGACCAACACCGGTCTCTCCTGGCTGCGCGGCAGGTAGCCATTAACTTTGTTGAACTTGGAGCGTTCACTGACATAGAACGTGTCCTTGCCTGGGGTATTCGGCCCATCCGCAGTTCGGTCACCTCTAGGGGTTCCATTGAGGGATAAACTCCTGGCTCCTCCACCTGCAATCCTCGCTCCATCGCCTGTAGCTCGCCCGTCGTCCATTGCATTCCTCTCCAATTTTTAATATAATTAAAATAAACATTTTGAAAATAATATCTTTCACATAAATTTACCTAACATATATTTTTTTTCAAATTCATTTAAATCTTATATCTAAATTCATTTGTTTAACTATACTACTCCTAAAATTAAATGAAATAATCTATTTGATGATAACAATACTTTTTATCACCCCAATCTCTTAATGGACGGGAATGTGCACTTTTTACTTAAAATCCTTTTCAAAACTAAAATCTATATAGGTATACTCTTTAATTTCATATTTCAATTTCAGTCGTATTTTTAAGAGAATATAAATATTAATGAGATGATTGAAATTTCTTCTCTCCAAAAACACATTTTCCCATTTCCTTCAAATAACTTAAAATATTTGTGGAAAGATTTTTATCTTTCATTTTGATATAATTTAAATATTAATGATGTGATTAAAATTTCTTTTCTAAGAATACATTTTACTATTTCTTTTAAATGCTTGTGCAAAAACTTTTATTTTTCGATATCTTTGTGTACATTTCGAAAATAAACATATAATGGATTTACAATGTTGAGTGAACTCTGATAAGTAAAGGGCATTTATGTCATCAAAAATATTTAGAGCACGACTCAGTCTTAACCGTTTGACTCTTCGTATCAAATATCTAAAAAGATTTGTATCTTAATATATGGATATAAACAACCATCATACTCACCAATTAGACTACAACCCCTTCAATACTTTTATGTCAATTTAATTTTCATTTCAAATATTAAATAATTTTCATAAAAAAATCTTTAACAAAAAATAAATGTCTCTAATAAGTCGATAACTTCAACCCTAATTATAAATAATCTTTATAAAAAAACCTCTAAACTCAAAAAGAAAAATTATTGCAGTCAACTGAGAAATTTGAAAAATCAATACCGTCAATCTAAAAGTAAAATCCTTGAAGAATCAATACCATCAAGCCCTCCGTAATTTTAAGCCATTGATTTTCATTTAACATGTTCATCATTAATTTGTTGTTTGACTTCCTCTATCGTCTTTCTCAGGAATTTCTCACTTAACTCATCTTTACATCGAGAACAATCATGTCCAGGGTTCGATCCACACCGATCTCAGGTGGCTCCGTAGCCTTCACAGGTTGTCTTTCATCAAAAATTTGGCTCATCAGCCTCGTTCCCACGACAGTCCAAGGGCTCTAATATCCGAGCACATTTTATATGGCTCGTTCTTTAATTTAAGATAAACAAATTACAAGCGAACTCCTTATAGATTGCATGAGATCTCTATAAAAATAAATATATATGATTAACAAAGCATTGTTTAAATTTTTCCATTTAAAAATAGAATGGAGAAATGTCATTGGGACTTCCCTTCCTAAAAATAGAATTTAGTGGAATTCATCTTCGTAGAAACAAGTGTTTGACTTCTTGATTTTTCGCTTCCAGAGTGCTACTCCCTAATTTCTGCTAGGAGGTTTCATAAAGTGTCGTCACCCCCTTAAACCCTCTCTGACAATAGTGGGGGTGTTCTCCCACACCCCATGTCGAGGAGTAGGCTACAAACCACGTCATAAAGAGATCCGACATTTAACTTTGTTGTCACATATATGACAATGTGCGCTTAGCCTTATGTGGAATCTCCTAGACATTGAGCATGTAGAAGCTCCCTACTCCACTTACCTCACTCAATCTTTTGCACAACCATTTTATGATGACATTATACATTTTTTCAACAATATGATCAGTTTGAAAGAGGGTTTCAATCTCATGATATTGTAAAAAATAATTGTAATTTTTTGATAAAAATAAATTGTACTTTTTTATTTTAAAAATAAAATAATTAAATAATGTCAACTTAACTTTTTGTTCACGAATATGATATCATATGTTTCTCTTCCATACTATCATTGTAGAATACTTTTCGACATAATTACTTTGTAATTAAGATTATATTTCAAATTTATATAACACTTTTAAAAATTATTTTATTAAATTAAAAAACTAATTAATTAATAATAATAATAATTAAACATTAAAAAAAAATAACTCCTAATAGCTAGATTAAGTGATTATTGAGATTGAATTTTAGTGTCCCCTAGGGTATTAATCCCCCCTTAAGAATGAAAGAGTAGTTGCACAAATTGTTCCAAAAAGACTTGATAGGGAATAAATTTCATAATCAATTTCAATTTCTTTTCACTTAAATATATTTTATAATTACTTTTTAATAATTTAGTAAAAGTTTTAGAACAAAATGAGTATAATGTAGCTTCTATTTTTTTAATTGCTCACTTTTATTTTTAAAGTATTTATGTCATTAATTTATTATTTATATTCATTATAATTTTTTTAATTTATTTTAAATTCAAATTCTATAAAAAATAAGGTATTTATGTTTTATATTTGAAACATAATTATGTATTTCTTATATATTAGGAGTACAAAATGATCTTATATATTATTCGTTACTTTATATACCATAATCAAGACATCTAACATCATGGATTTTAAAAAGATTTCATTTCCAGTTCTATTTCATTATATTTATTTTCACCATTAAAAAAAAAAAAAAAAAACTCTCTCTCATTCATTAAATTTTCTAAAAAATTATAATTATATATTTAAATTTTAATAATTTCTCCACATCTACTTTAAACATTAAAAATGATCTTTTAAAAAATATTTCTTACTAAATTTTATAAATAATTAAGGCATAATTTTAATTACAAATTATTTTTTACTAAATTATATATACACACATACACATACTAAATTAACTATTTTAAAATTAGATTTTAAATATTCTATATAAATCAAAACCTCATATTAACTACTTGTAATTAAGATTATATATGAATTTTGCATAGCATTCTCAAGAGCTATTTTACTAGATTAATTAATTATCTATGTAACAAAAGATTAAATATTAAAAAAAGAAATAACCCCTAGCAGTTAGACTAAGTAGATATTGGGATTGAATATTGATGTATACCCAATTTGGGAGTTTAAGTGGTTCTCACTATTGATTCCCCCTTTCTTAAGAACCAAAGAGCAATCACATCAATTTTTGTAAAGAGATTTGATAGGGAATAAATTTCATCATCAATTTCAATTTCTTTTCACTTAAATATATTTTACTAAAAGTTTTAATATAAAATAAATGTTATGTAGTTTAGGTTTATTTTAATTGTCCAATTTTATTATTAAGTAATTATACCATTAATTTATTATGAAAATATTATTTGATTATAAATTTATATTTTATAAGTTAAAATATGTACATTTCATATTTGAAATAGAATTAGATGCTTCTTACATATTGAGAGTATGAAATAGTCTATGTATTATAATCTATCTTGCATATCATAACCAAAATATCTAACATTGTAAACTTTGTTAAAAATTAATCCTATTTAGGTTCACTTTAGTCCTTTAGACTCTTTAAGATTATCCTAAGTCCCTTGTAAGTGTATATTTTTTATTATTATAAATACATTTTATTGAGATTTATAAGGTGTCTCTCATGTCTTTTGTCTATTTGTAGGATTTAGAAGTTACTTGCACAAGTAATTCTTCCCTCACATGTTACATATTTGGCTTCCTTTTTTTTGGGAATATGATATTTGACATATATTACAGAGGTCTTGTAAAATCATGATGATATTTTTTTAACTCTCTCATCCTTTCTCTTGCTCTATTTAAAGAGTTCTCTCCTCTCTTCTACAACAATTTTGCTCTAGCTAATGTTTTTTTTGACTTAAGACCAACATTCCCTTTTCTTAGCTTATTATTGGTATTGTGCTTGGAGTTCAATTATTTACAGGTCTTCTAATATGTTATGTTTCACAATTTCTTCATTTGTCAATTATCATCATTGTGTTGTGGCTTGTTTCACTTCTTGAAATAACATTACTTCTTTTCATATATTTTTAATGTATTTAATATTTTTTCATCTCAATCTTGACAAATAATCAAATAAACCTCAAAAAAGTTCCATCTCTATTTCCATTTTTTAATCTTTACTTTCAACATTAAAAAAACTCTTTTAAATTTATTTTTCATTCACTAAATTTTATATAAACTTGTAATTAAATTGTAGTTATAAATTTAAATTTCAATATTTTATCCACGTCTACTTTTAACATAAAAAATAATCTATTTTTTAAAGTACTCTTTGCTAAAATTTATAAGTGGTTAATATACTATTTTAATTACAAATTAATTTTTTATTAAATTATTATTATAATAAAATAAAAAATTAATTTACAATTAAAATCAAAATTGTACATTATTATTAATTTAATTTTTTGAAGTTCAATCTTATATACTAATTATAAATCAAAACCTCATATTAATGACCTTGTTGCTAAAATTATATGTAAGTTTGTATAACACTCCTAAGAACCACTCTATTGATTAAATAAATAAATTAACAATATAATAGAAAATTTAACATTAAAAAAATATTGAGATTGAATGTTAGTGTCCCATTATTACAAAGAAACTTGATAGGGAATACATTTCATGATCAATTTCTTTTTCTTTTCACTTAAATATATTTTACAAGTACATTTTTATAATATTAAAAGATTTAGTATAAAATAAATATTATATAGTTTAGGTTTTTTTAATTGTTCAAAGTTATTGTTAAGTTATTATATCATTAATTTATTTATTACTAAAATATTTAGTATTGTGGATCTTAAAAAAATTTTATTTACATTTCTATTTTTTAATCACCTATTTCTTAAGAATCAAAGCACAGTTGCACCAATTATTGGAAAGAAATACATTTCATAATCAATTTCAATTTATTTTCTTATAAATATATTTTAAAATTACGTGTTTATAATTTAGTAAAAAATTTAATATAAAATGAATATCATGTAATGTAAGTTTCTTTTAATTGCTCAATTTTATTTAAGTAGTCATATTATTAATTTATTATTTATATTTTTTATTAATTGATTGAAAAATTCATTTTCATTATTATAACAAGATATAATACATTGTTAATCATACGAAAAAGATGGGTGGAAAAATCACACCCCAAAATAACCACACCAAGTTAAAACAAACTTCAACAAAAATAAATTCCACAAAAAACCACCACACAATTAAATTATAAAAACTTTAATTTATTATAAGTCTAAATTCTACTGAGTAAAGTATGTATACTTCATAATACAATTATATATCTCATATGTTATAAACTACCTTACAAATCATAATTAAAATGATTAATATTGTGAACCTTAAAAATATTTCATTTCCATTTCTATTTTGTTATATTTATTTTTATAATAATAATATAATAAATCTATTTTTCATTCACTAAATTTTATAAAAATTTATAATTAAATTATTATTATATATTAAAATCTCAATTTTTTCTTTATATTTACTTTAAACATTAAAAATATCTTTTTTTTTAAAATATTCTTTATTAAATTTTATAAATAATTGATATACAATTTTAATTATAATTTTTTTTTGACATATATATATATACACATTAAATTAATTACTTTAAAATTTAATTTTAACTATTAATTATAATTCAAAATCTTATACTACCAACCTTATAATTAAGATTATATATTCAATTTACATAACACTCTTAACAACCCTATTATTATATTAATTAATTATCAAGTGGTTATTGAGATTGAATGATAATGTCCCTTTTTCTTAAGCACTTCACCAATTCTTGCAAAGAACTTGCCAGGGAATAAATTTCATGATTAATTTCTATTTTTTTAACTTAAATATATAGTTAAAGTATTTTTCAATAATTTAATAAAAATTTTAATATAAATGTGTATTTTAAGTTTTTTTTAATTGTTAAATTTTATTATTAAATATTTATATTATTAATTTATAATTTATTATAAAAAATATTAATTTATTATCAGTTTAAATTTTGTGGAGTAAAGTATATGTATTTCATATTTAAAATATAATTAATGTCTTTTACATATTAAAAATATGAAGTGGTTTTATATATTATAAACCATTTGTAGATTATAACTAAACTATTTATATTGTGAACTTTAAAAAGATTCTATTTCTATTTTCATTGTTTTATCTTTACTTTCAACATCATTTTATTTTATTTTTAAAAATATTTCTCATTTATTAAATTTTCTAAGAACTTGTAATTAAATAATAATTGTAAATTAAAATTTCAATCTTTTCTCCATATCTACTATAAACATTATAAACAATCTATTTTTAAAAATATTTTTTACTAAAATTTATAAATAAATTATTATAGGATTTTAATTATAAATTATATTTTTACTAAATTATTATTATATATAGAGAGAGACAACTAATTTGAAGTTCAATCTTAAATATTACTTCTAAATCAAAACCCCATATTAACTACCTTTAACTAAAATTATATGTCAAGTTTGCATAACACTCTCAAGAACCATTTTATTAAATCTACTCCCCAATCTTAATTAGTACAAATATCTTAATTATATTTATTTGAAAAATGTTAAGAGATATAAATATTGAGACATCTATCTTAGATTTTTCACATACCATATTGGTTAATGACTTAATTACCTTCTTCACAAATTCGTTATTAGTTGCTAACAAATGGCCTTAATTTAGATACACAATTATGTCACACTCAAAAAATGTTTTAAGAAAAAAATAAGGGTCTCTAAACTCCATTATATGCCCATGATATTGAAGAGAAAAGAAACCAACATACTAATAGAAAGGAAACAATGCTAAGAGAATCTAAAGCTATAACATAAAAGAAAAAATGGACACACACACAATACATAAGATTCTCATATGGAGAAACCAATTTGGAAAAAAAAATCAACACAACGATAATTTTCCATATTGTATTAAATTTATTATTTACAGTACAATAACGAATTTCTAAGTTTATTACTCTAATGCATGTGTGAGTATTTGTAGGCACATCAATAGGAAACCATCTAAGAGATATTATAATGCAATGAGTACTAAATCTATGAGCTAAAACCACCCAAAAAAATCCATATTAACACAAAGTTAATTAGGGTGGTTCCCTTAAACCCCTAAATGAGAGGGCCTCTAACTCAAGGCTATCGCCTCATCCTTACAAAAAGGCGGTCACCCCATTCCGCATGTATAGTCTAGATGAGTATAAATCATGAAAAGTATACACCACATTTCCACCATTCTCCTACTTATTGAATACTTTCTATAAGAGACCATAGGGTCATACTTTCAATAGCCAAGGGTAACCATGTCCATTGATATTATGCACCAATAAAACCTCTTCGTCATAAACTTCATCAATTAATTAGTAGAATTATCCAAAGTATCAACCTTTTCTAAAAACACTTTCTTGTATTCAATATGGCTCTAAAAAAATCATAATGTAAATTAATATACTTTCACTGGGCATGATACATAGTTATTTGATAAACAATTTGCACTTTGACTATTTAATCCATCCTTACTACTTTCTGTACAAAACCAATATATGTGCACAACCTCTATGGCTATAAAAATTCCTTACTTGCATAAATGGTGCCACATCCTCAACTTTTATAGTTGATAGTGAAACTACCGCATGTCTCTTGCTCATCTAGCTACCTTCGTTACTAACCACTTATATATATTCAACAAATTATTTCTCTAGCCCACTTAGAATCAACAAATCCTTGTATATTTATTATGTTGTTCTCCTCGAGTATTCAAGTTTACATATTTCATAGTCTAAAGTGCCACACAAATATTTTAAGATTATTATCACAACTATCTAATGTTTCTTTCCTACATTGGACATATATCTGCTCACAACTCCCATTGCATAGGTTATGTCACATCTAGTACAAACCATATCATGCATAAATATTTATCACATATTTCATGATTCACACACAAGCTAACACATAGGGGAGAACTACATCAAACTGAGGCCCTCGTAGAGTATTAGCTATATAGGGGTATTTGGAGTTAGCTCAACACAGTGTACCCACTAACCCATTTTCACCCAAAGTCATTATGAAGATGAAGAACTAAGGTTTTGTAAATTCAAAAGGAGTGATAGTCCATGACCCAAATCTGAATGAACCAGAACAAAGGTGAAGTCAAACCCAAAAGCATCTATATGGTTACATCCTTTTCCAGTAGGTATTTCATATAGGAAACTCATGTCAAGTTCAGACAGTAGCGTCGACATAGCCATCCCAAGATGACGTTAGTGTCTGCAACTCTAAAAGAATCAAAATTAAAATTTGATGATTATTTTAGAACTATCTTCTAGTCTCCTTCCTACATGCTCTAGATCTAAAATTATATTAGTATCAGAACAAGCTAAGTACATTACTTTTGTATCATTTTTATATCTATCATAGTTGTACTTACTATTTGTATCATAACTCAACTTAATAAATTTAGTGTATATTTATATATGAGCTTAGCACACAATTGGCTTGTCTTGGATCTGATTATCACCCTTGTGCTTATTCATTTATATATACCCCTTAAATAAGTGATCTAGGTAACCTAAACCTAGAAAACAAAATATCTTAGGGTTAAACATTTGGTGAACCTGACCTTTGTATTTTTTCATGCAACTCCTAGAGTATTCTAACGACTTGATGATTTTTCAGATTTATAATTTACTAACATTTGTTTCAAAAATTAGTTTATTTTCAAAATCTAAAGAATACATCAACAAAATGGATTACTCCTTAGAGTTTGTGTGTCTCTCATATCATGTTCTTATTTCAATATTTAGAACATTTCAAATGCACAAAGAGGAACCTCTTGCTTATCTTAACCCTAAGGAGGGTGATAATTATCATCCCTCTAACTAGGATCATACTAACACCTCTTTAAAGGTAAGGTGGCTCATCATAGTATGCAAAAAGAGGGTAACCAAACAACCCTTGCCATATCCCTGGATGGTATATGTATGCATGCTCAATATGATATACTTAGGATTTTTATTTTTGAAACTTTCAATGAACAAATCCATACCATGACCAAGTCAATGCATGAGTTACAAAATAAAAATCAGACTCCAAATTCAAAGATCGCTTTATTGCAAAATTAGATCTCATATACACATAATCAACATTATGATAGTGTGAATCATGTGTTTGCATCCTCATCCATGAATATTGTGCCAAACAAGGTTTCTTATCTAAATTCAAAGCTATAAAAAAACACATCTAAAATAAGTAATCCAAACATTATACCAATGGTTACTAAGAGACCAAGTGAAATCCTAAGGGAAATGATTCGAGACAAAGTGATAAACTTACTTCTTATACATCTTCTACATAGATCCAAATACTATTGTGCATATCATAGAATGCAAGGGCACCACACAAACCATTGCTTGTCTCTAAATAAAAGGATACAATGCATAATAGATCATGTTGATCCTACACTCGATACCTCTCATTAGGAGACATAAAAGGTCTCAAACATTCCAAAAATACCCAAAAAATAAAAAAATACTCAAAAATTCAAAACACTTTCGGTGCCTACATATTATGATGGCTCCTTGGAATTTATGTGTTAGTTCCATTTTGATGGATGTCATATCAGTTACTTCTACATACATGTGTATGTCACACTTCTACTTGAGTGTGATATAGGCATACACAAATACATGATTTATTTATATTTTAGATGTTAGGCCTTCCCTCTACTCATGTAATATGGACAATGGGGACATCCACCCCTATGATCATGATTCTCACAGGTTATATTATTTTATGGTCACTCTACATTATCATGTTTTGAACTCATATATGTACTTACACATGCCTTTATCTATGATTATATCTTTCACAGGGTACTTGATATGCTATAAATTTAACATTTTTTGCTAACACATTTGATCCATGGGCTACTATGACATGTTTATGATAGGTGATTATTATTTCCTTTATGAACTTCCTTGTGTGTCTTGCTTTGTTATTGTCTTTTTTGTTAGAGCATTTGAATATGTTCTTTTTTTGTGGCTCCCGTACCTATTTGTGCTTTATTTGGCATTTGAATATGTCATTGCTTGTTGTATGGACATTTGAATATGTCACACTTACTTCTATGGACATTTGACTAAGTCATGTCCCTTCAATTGTGTGGCATTTAAGCATGCCCTTTGTTGCAGTCTACTAAGACCATTGCCTTTTGACTTAATTTTGATTGATCTTATGTGTGTGTTTGTTTTCTTGTTGAACGGGTACTATTACTATCTAGACATCATCATGATCCTTATCATACATCTTAAGCCTTCATGTGATCACATGATTCTATGCACTTTAATGATACATTTACCTACACATGTTCCTTTTATATACTACATGGTTACATTCAAAAATTATATAGTTGTCTTATCCTTTTGAGGTGATGTAACTACCAATTTTTATTTTTCCCTCACCTCAAAGTGAGCGGATCAATGGGGGCATGTCATAGAGACATGTTCTTCACATTTGGTACAATTTTTAGATTTAATGGGGGCATGCTTTGAAAGCATGTTCTCCACACTTATTTAGTATATGGTACTTATATCAATTTTTAGAGTCAGTGGAGTCATGTCATATGGGCATTGCTTCTACACATTCACAATTTTTAGATTCAATGGGGGAATGTCATATGGGCATGGAATCCACACACTCATAGTTTTTAGATTCAATAGAGGCATGCTTTGGAAGCATGTTCTCCACACTTATCCAATATTCAACATCTTCATATTATAGTGGGGGCATGTTTTTGGAAACATGTTCTCCACATTGGCATTTATTTCAATTTTCATATTTCTACATATATAGTGGGGACACGCTTTGGAAGCATGTTTTCCACACACATAATTTTCAAATTATCCAAAGCACACATTTATATAAATTTAGATTCATAGTTATGGTAGAATTTTATACATTGGTACCATTGTTATACATAGCTTCAACATGTGACACATGTAAGTGCATATGCTATGATATGTGCACCTAATATTGCTACATATAAATCAATTTTAGATTTCAAAACTTTTTTATGGACTATTGCCATATCATGGACTTTGTCGTATTGATACCCAAGGCAAAATTTTATGGACTATATTGAGCTAATCTAATACAATAGTTAGTTCAATTTTGGTATGGTTGAGGTAACTAAATCACTCAATTTTTCCAAGTTTTTAGGTTGGACTTGATATATCATTCAACCTTACCAAGTTATAAATATCATTTAGCTGGACAGTTAAGCTAATCTCAACTATCAAGTGGCAACTCACCTTTTTGTTCAGGTTAGGGGCATGTTCCATCCACTCTCTCTCTATCTCCTTATATATATGCACTTTCTAGATTTTTATATATTTGTCCTAATCTTAGTTTCGGAGATTTACAATGATACATCTTTCAAAACAAACTTGTTATTAGGCAAGGTGGTTACATTGACACACAGGTGTACTCCTAAACCTTGCTCTTTCACTTTTAATATTTTCATTACTTTCAAATATAGATTATATAAACTGATTATATATTATAACATGTTCTTTTTTGCAGGTCAATCACTAGTAAATCACTCAATTTGGGCTCACACAAAGACAAGATGTGTTATACACACCCAGGTATACATTCATTTCCTTTAAACTAGAAATTTCATTACTAGATTAAAGAGGGGAATGTAGACACTATTTCTGAATTATATAACACCTCAGCCTTATACACTTGGAAAACTCATACCTTGGTTTTTTCTCTTTGTTCTAGACCTTTATCATTTTTTAAATTCTCATATATACTCTATCTTTTTCCCTTTGGCCTAATCCTTAGTTTGACCAATATTATGTTGATGACCTAGACCTTCTATCTTGCCTAGAGTGATTAAAACCTACTTATCTTCCACCTCTACAAGTTATGAGTCTGTACCTACTTCCCTGCTCTTTGAACACTAATGTCTAGAATAGACACTAACATCGATGCTAGTGTCCTAACTTGGTGCAAGTGTTTAGTGCCCTAAAGTCATCTAAATTACAAGAAAAGGTATCTTAATGGTTATTCTAAGTGTTATAATTTGAGTTACTTCTTCAAAGGGATTGATATAAATATAAGATTAACCCTCATCCATTCATCACCTGGACAATACCTAACACAGACTAAGGCAACCCATCAAAAGCATTCAATCAAGCACTCAATAAATCAAATCTTTCTTATTTTCCCCTATTTTCATATCATTCATATGAATAGAACATACAAATGTATGGAGTACGAAATGATCAATCCAAGATCTATATTTTCTAAGTTACAAGATAGGTCACTGTTGTACTTACTTATCACATATTGCATGATTCACACACAAGCCAACACGTAAAGGAGAATTACATCATTCTAAGGCCCTATTTAGAGTATTCAATATATAGGTAGCTCTCACTAATAGAGAGGTATTTGGGGTCATCTCTACATCATATATCCACTAACCCATTTTCTCCCAAGGTCACTATGAAGATGAATAACTAGGGTCTTACAAATTCATGAAGAGTGACAGTCCATGACCCAAATCTGAATGCACCAAAGTGAAGGTGAAGTTAAATATAAAATAATCTAGGTGGTATAATCCTTTTATAATAGGTATTTTGTATAGGACACTTATGTTGAGTTTAGATAATATCATTGACATAACCATCCTAGACTGACATTAGTGTTTATGACTCCAAAAGCATCCAAATCAGAATTTGATGACTATTTCAGAACCATCTTCTAGTCTACTTTCTACTTGTTCCAAATCCAGAATTGCATTAACATCAGAACAAACTAAGTACATTAATTTTTTTCATTTATATATCTATCATAGTTTTACTTACAATTTTAGCATAACTCAGCATAAGAAATTCAATGTATATTTATATATGAGTTTAACACCCAATTGGCCTATTGTAGATCTGATTATCACCCTTGTGTTTATTCATTTATATATACCCATTTAGTAAGTTATGTAGGTAACCATAACCTAGAAAATAAAAAAATTTAGGCTTGAACTTATGTGACCTATTATTTTTTAGAGAAAGGATAAACCAATGCATAATGTGAATATGGTAAATGCATAATCCAGAGACCCTGTGTATCTAGAGATTATCACTCAAAACCAATACAAGGAGAAATTATTGTCACCTTTTGACATGTCATAGGAGCCTATAATTAAAAAAATATGGAAAGACAAGTACCTAGACCCTATCAAGTAGAAGATTATGATGTTTGAAGCAATAAAATTACTATAGAATATACAAAACTAGAATACTTCTAAAGGAGATGTTGTAATCATGGACACATAAACGTATAGGCATATTGTGTGCATACTATGATGAGAATATGTGTTACAACTCTAATATATTTTCTTAAATTAGTGAGTAATCTATGCAATGAGGATATATCAAAGAACATTTATAATCTTTTGGACCATAAAAAAAGAGGGCAAAAATGAACCAAAAGTGTAGTATGGTATGTCAAAACCAAGAAGTTATGGGATGTTTATTGTCGAATGGATATTGAACTAGTGGGATATGAATTCCTAAATGTTGTCTTCAAATTTGGGAACACATTTAACATGATTCTTTGGTCTACATGGGAAGCCATTAGATGACCTACTCTTAGTTACAATCTAATTACACTAAGCCTCACATACTATGGAAGGGTAAAACCCATTGAGAGTTTGGAAGATGTAGAAATAAAAGTTGTTTATTTAAGTTTGTGAGGTCATTTTGAATTCATTGATAAGAAGACTAATGAAAGACACTACCTTGAGTTGATCAAGAAAAAGTGGTTTTATGATGATCAAATGACCATCAATATAATAGCTAATCAACTAGAGGCACACCAAGGATATAAGATCATAATTATACCCTTGAACAAAGCTGAGAGCAAACCATACATCATTCATAAGGATCTTGTTTCATTGTATGCCTATGAACATAATAGTTGGTTTAAATTTAGCACAAAACTAAAAATTTAAGCTCTAAAAACTTGAGGGTTTATCAAATTCACATAAAAAACTCAGCTAACTTTATAATTTTAATATACATAGTAGTTTATATATAGAATTGTCAAAACCATGAAACAAGTTTTGTAATTATGAATAGAAGAGTGCAAGTCTACATTAGTGCAATATCCAATAATATCATACCTGGATCTATTATTCCAAGTAACCTTAACATAGATGGACTATATATATCCTACTCATGATTTTACTCTACCATGGGAAGCCTAGTCTTTTGTAAGTGGTGATTTAGATGCACACATGTTGAAATGGGCACAAGGATACCATGAGGTAAGGCCAATGATAATATATTTTTATATAGAATAAAAATTTCCTATTGCTTTAGAAAAAAATATTTAGGACAATTAATTTCCATATTGGAGCACCATGTTCCTAATGTAGGTATCTAAGTCAGTGTGCTGAACTATGTAGTCAAAGTTGTTGCAATGACTTAGTGGGAAATTTAGCATTCCAATAAATTACATGAGGAATAATCATAATAATTATTGTGATCTCAATTATAAGTATTGTCGACAATCTCAGACCAATGTCCATTATTTTAATAAGGTTAGTGCCCCAAACTTCACATCCATAAGTTTGTCAACATATGGTATTTTCAGGGTGTGGAACCAAGATACTGGGTACGTGTGTTTCAACATACTTTAACACATTAACTATGAGCATAATATATGCAACAAGAGTACAGGTGTGAGACTAATAATTTTCCATAAATCCAACATGATTTTATCCAAACTTTTGAATTTGAAGATGATAATCCCATAATGCAGACAACTCTTTGAAATTTGAAGATATTTTTATGTCATGGACAGGATAAAGAAATGATAACTATGTATGATCAATTATTGCAAGATAAAATATTTTAATAGGACTATTGATAATGTAGAGTAGGAATATTCTAGTAATATTGAGGAAGACTTAGACTTAAAATGATTCTTTGCAAAACCTAAATCCAACATTGTAAAGTAACTGGAGGATGTGCAACTACAAAATTTAAATATTTAGGAGTAGGAAGGGGAAATGATGCTACGATACTCTCTTATAGAAGGAACAAATAAGATATATCAAGAAACATTATGAAAAGTCATGGAAAACATTGGTACATAAGCTATACCAAAGTTATCAATCATAGGAGACTACTGAATGCAACAATAAATTTTAGAAGGAATTCAATTGTTTCAAGATTACCAAGATGTATTCCCCACAATTTTTTTATAATTCAAGGATGTTGACACTTAATTAGGGGAAATGCACATAGAACTTAAAGAGTGTGCATGGCCTATCAAGAAACATACATACAAAATAATTCCCAATATGAAGCTCAAATTCAAAGCTAAAATTGACCAAATGTAAGAAGAGGGAATCATCTATATAGTATAAAAATTAGATTAAGTATGTCTGATGGTGGTTCACCCTAATAAGTTAAGAGAGATAATATTATGTGGTGACTATAGGGCATTGAATGATGTATGCTTTAATACTTGTTTCTAATTCCTTTCACAGAAGAAATTATTAAATCAATTTTAGGGAATGAATTACATCTATGAAAAGATGGTTTCAATGGATATCATTATATTTAAATCATAGTAGAATACAAGAGAAATACCACTTTTGAAACTAAGTGGGGTTCATTTGCACATAATGTAATTCCTTTTGGCGTAAAAAATGCCTCTATTGTTTTCTCTAGAGTCGTAATCACTGTGTTCAAGGATTTTATACATAACTTTATAAAATTTTATTTGGATGATTAGGATATGTTTTCACTATTAAAATAACACCTTTTAAATATGAAACTTATGTTATATAGGTGTCAATATTTGTGTATTTCTCTGAATCTAAAGAAGTGTTTGTTATTTACTCCTTTTTGGGTTTTATTGGGACATGTAATATGTGTAAACCATGACTAAAAGAGAGGTTAGTTTAATGGTTAATATCCAAAATAAAATAAAAAATCACAAAACATAACTTCTCAAGTATGATTCCTAAAATTGGGCAAGGTATAGCCAAGTCAAACAAATAGAAAGTAATCAAAATCTATTACATCTTCATGGACATCATTAGCTAGTTGACACACATACATGATTAATCCTAGATGTAGAGCTCAAAGTATTTGTCAATGTCATAGTATGAAATCCATAAACATCTCTCCGAGCACTATCTAAATGATTTTAGGACCAATTAGAATAAAAATGGGTGAAAATTTTAAAGGATTTCTATAGAGTTTCTTTGTACTAAAATCTTGATGATAGGTCTATGGTGACCCTTCCATTTATAAATTTATGAAATTGGTTATGGCCATTGGATTCAATTCCAGATGTGTGGGTACAATCCAATTCAATTTTTGAGGCTTAATGTCATAAATATTTTGGAATGAGATTTCATTTATGAGGCATAGCTTATTAATTTTGTGTTTAATGCCTAGTGCTTACTAACTTTCTAGGTAATGTCATGATTTAAATATTTGTTGAATAATTTAAATATTATATAATTAAATATTATCTAATTTATATGGTTTTTCCATTTAACCATTTGATTTGATTTGTTATGCTAATAAATCTTAATAAGCTTCTGGGTGTTTTATGCAATATCAAAATTCAGATATTTGTTCTAATTAATTACCCCAGAACATTACTTACACATCAATAATTTGACTCATGTTGATTTAGACAAATTTAATAGTTGGTTACAACGTATATTCCTAATCAATAATGTACCAATATGATTCATAAATTGCATGTGAAATGTGAGGATGAGTTAGACTATTTTAACGGTATTTGGCCTAGTTTGTGCATTACTATAGGAAGTCATTTTGACTTGCAATTTTGACTTGATGGTGGTAGAATTTGGATTTCTAAATTTTTCCCCAATTTTGAAAGGGTATGGCGAGACATATAGATGAAGCAATGATTTTTATAAGGATTAAAAAAAGACTGCTTAAAATGATCATAATTAGAAGTGATGCATTCACACTTTAGTTGAATTCACTTGATTTATGGAAAATAATCTCATGATAATTCCCTAAAGGGCATTTGAGAAGCCCATGTTGAAATGTAAACCATGATTCTAAGAGAGGTCAATTTATTTATTAGTATCTAAAATCAAACAAATTCACAAAACATAACTTCTCAAGCATGATTCCTTGAATTGGGCAAGGTCTAGCCAAGACAAATGAATAAAAAGCATTCAAAATTTATTACCTTTCTCATGGATGTCATTAGTTAATCGACACACATACATAATTATGCTTGGATGTATAACTCAAAGTCTTCATCAATGTCACGGTTCAAAATCCATCAACATCTCTCTAATCACTATCTAAATTATTTGTGGACCAATTAGAATAAAAAGGGGCAAAGCTTTCAAAGGATTTATAAAGAGTTTATTTGCACTAAAAGCTTGATGATATGCCTTCCATTTATAAATTTTATAGATTGATTATGACCATTGGATTCAAGTCAAGATGCATGGCTACAATCCAATTCAATTTTGGAGGCTTAATGCCATAAATATTTTGGAATGAGATTTCATTTGTGAGGCATGGCTTGCCTCAATCTTGATATTTGTTTATGTTTAATGCTTGATTCTTAAAAATTTATAAATAATGTCATGGATGATGTCATAATTTAGATATTTTTTGAATACTTTTGATATTACATAATTATATATTAACTCATTTATATGGATTTCTATTTAATCATTTGACTTAATTTATTAGGCTAATTAATCCTAACCAACATTTGGGTGTTTTATTCAATATCAAAATTCAGATATTGTTCCAATTAATTACCCTAAAATGTTACTTGCAAAACAATAATTTAACTCACATTGATTTAGATAAAGTTGATAGTTGGTTACAATGTATTACCCTAATAATGGATGCACCAATATGCTTCATAAGTTTCATGTGATGCGTGTGGATGAATTAGAGCATTGTAATGGTATTTGGCCTAGTTTGTGCATTATTGCAAGAAGTTGTTTTGAATTGCAATTTCAACACAACAATGGTATAAGTTAGATGTATACATTTTTCACTTATTTTAAATGGCATGGTGAGACATTTATATGAAGCAATGGTTTTTCAAAGAATTAAAAAAATCACTTGAAATTATCACAATTAGAGGAAGTGATGTATTCGTGTTTTAGTTGAATTCACTTGATTTGAAGGAAAATGAGCTCACAATAATGCCCCAAAGGGCATTTGGGAAGCCCATGATGCCCCCTTGAGGGTATGGCCAAGAAATTTTTTGATGGTAAAACCCTTGAAAATAAAAAAATAACACATTTCTCAATGGAAGAGACTGAAAAATAGAGTAATTAGAAGAAAACAAGATGTACAATAGACAAAAGAGCCAAAATTAGGCCTATTGGAATGAAAAATGAAGCACCTTAGGAGTAGGGGTATAAAATCAAAATTGTAGCTAAAAACTTACCCCTTATGAGTGAAAAATATTCATTTTCACTCTCCCCTATATTAATTTTGAGCTTTGGATTTTCATGTGAGAGCAGTGAAGAAAATGGCATAGATTATGCACCACAGGCACTTTGGTGAGTGAGTGTGAGAGTACCATTAGCTGATAGGGAGTGGGGAATCAGTAAGTACTTTCCTTGTTGATTTTATCATTAATATCATTTAATTCCCCTTGGAAGTGGGTAAATTTGTGAACTCATCATTCTCATAAAAATGATTCTGATAGGATTGGTCGCACAAATGGTAATATTATCGGGACCGATTAAACCATATCACTAAAATAGTCATAAATCACCAAAGTTTGATGATGAATTTTTTATCACAAATTTATTAAAAAAACAAGAATGCCAATATAAAAAAGAGCTTACCTTTTTGGGTGTAAATCACCCAAAATGATGAACTTGCACTAAAGTCTAAAAGATCAACTAATCAACAAGATCATCCTATCAATCAACAAGAACCACCTACTAAATAATGAACTCAACCAAAAAATGGTGAGAAAGAAAATAAACTAGAGACAATATTAGAACATCCTATAAAAAGGTGTGAATGACCTACAAATCGACGAGATTACCTAGTGAAATGGTGAGATCACCCAAAAGTAAATGGTTACAATTATAAGAAGAGTCTAATTAGGTTATAAGAGTGAATTGTCATGTCCAAAATTTAAAAAATGTGGTGTCTAAGATCAGTTGTAAAAATAGATAGAAATAAATGTAGTGAAATTAACATGTTTTTGATATGTATGAGTGATTTGAGGTCATGATGGCATATGAGCGGTAGTCATGGGTACTATGCCATCCTGGCATTTAGATCAAGGATATGGATGCATTCCTGGAAGTGGTCATGTTGATTCACATGGCACATATGTCAGTGATTTAGGGTGATAGAATTTATTTGTAAACAATAGATAATCATTGACATTCTAAGGCATATACCTTCTAATTTATGATAGGTGAGGTCATAATGACCCTCGAGGATGTGTGGCAGATTTTGTGACTTTTGATTTGGGGACCTATGATCTAGTGGATGCAACATGTCTAGTTAGTGGTGTTGGAGGATTTGATCAATAGTACAAATATTATGATTGAGGGTGGGGACATAAATATTGATACCCTATAGGACCTATCATTCCCACTTAATGCCATCCCAGGAGGGTATGGTGATGGAGCAATGGTAGTGGCAGGAACAACTCTAGGTGGCATTGGAAGAGAAGTACAAGGATAAGTGCTTTTGTATATTTAGGCACCATGGAAGATACATGCATTGGTACCAGTACAGGGCCAGGGATAGGGATAGACTCCTCTTATACCACCACCATAGGTGTTAGTATCAGGAGAGGTGGTGATATTGATGGTGATTGTCAGTGGCCTCTTGCTCCCTAACAAGAGAGGTTAGTTCTTCTAGATTGGCTTGATAGGAGTAGTATAAGACATGCTAGATTTAACCAAATGTTTTTCATGGGGACTTGTAGTATTGGCCTAGTTTTATAGGGATCTTTATATGGTTTCCTATTAGAGTGGCATGAGTATTGGGTCGAGTACATTACCACAAGTCTGGGTCTAGGAGCATAGTACCATTGAACGACTGGTTGGTTAGACATTACAATGAGGCAGTTAGGACCCCTTAGAATTTGGTTGGTGTTAGCAATGAAGTATCCTTGGAGGCCACATAAAGGATTTATATTAATATTGATGAGATATAGACAAGGTGGTAGACATGGATTTTATCTAGCATCTTTATATGGTAGTGCAATTTAGTTGGATAGAGGATGGGTATGTGACCTTCTATATGATTACCCATGTTACATTACAAGACATCGTGATTTTATAGTGGATTGGTATAGGCTTGATCTAGTGTAGTGATAGTTAAAATTCCAGCAAGATGTGCCTAATGGACCACATTATTTCACACATATCACATGAGATACTAGGGAGTGGGGGCCACCCATCTTGAGGGTAAAGGTGATCGAGAGTTATCAAGTCATTCAGCCAATGATATGGACATATGTAGGAAGCATAGTAGATGTTAATGTTATATATGCCTATGCATCATGGTGGGTAGGGTATAGGCCTACATGATTGACACAACCCCAACTTTAGCAGTTAATTAAACACTAGAGGAGCGTTAAACAGAGATAGGCACCAACATAGGATGCCCCATAGGTACATATATAGGTATAAGTCCTAGTGTAACAAGTTATACCATAGGAACCTCTATAGTAGATCTTGCAATTTTGCAGGTCCCTATGCATTAGATGTTAAGCATGAAATATACTGAGAGGGGAGGGATGAATCAGTATATTATATATCTTATAAAACTTTCCCTTTATAAAATTCCACTTAATCAAACATTCAAGATATGCAATAAAACTCAAACAATAAACATCACACAAGACAGAGAGAGACACTAGATATAACGTGGAAACCCAATGTGGGAAAAACCACAGAGAATCAATCTCAAATATATTCATGAGAATAAATCCACAGGAGGACCATACCCCTTTGCCAAGTACAAACCTCAGCTAAAATTCATGAGCACCAACCCATAGGAGCTTCAAACCCCTTTGTCGAGCACCAACCCAGCTACTATTCGTGAGCACCAACCCACAGGAGCACCAACCCCTTTGCCGAGCACCAATCCACAGGAGCACCAACCCCTTTGCCAAGCACCAACTCAATAACAATTCATGAACACCAACCCACAGGAGCACCAACCCCTTTGTGTATACCACACACCTATCCTTAATGTTGCTATCTCAATAAATGATAGATCAATACAACATCTCCTTCCTCTTTCTCACCTTTGCTCTTCTAAGCTAGATATAACAAATATAGATCATATTCATCTCTCACAATTGCTCTTCTAAACTAGATATTACAATATCAAATCAACCTCTCTCTCTCTCTCATATTACAAATGGCTACTCAAGCCTTTATTTATAGCTTTCCAAATGACCTTTGGCCTTCCCCCTTTGTGACCCTTCAATCCTCATGGAAAATGGCGCCAATTTTGGATGACCCTTCATATCCAAGCATTTGAAAAGTCATGTGGTGACCCTTCATGATCAAAAACATCCTTCCCACTTTTGTCCTTATCTTTGGTGACTTTTCGTATTCCTTAAAGTGTCCCTTCATGAGAAATTTGCCCTTACTCTTTTGTCTTCACTTGGTGACTCTTGGTATTCCCCAAAATGACTCTTCATGGGAAAATGCATCCCATCCTTCTTTTGTCTTTACCCCATGGCTTTTCGACTTCTCCATGGGCCTTTCTTTTGTCTCATATGCAACCAAAAATATATTAGTTAATATTAAATAAACATTAACTCATATTAGCCAAGATAAACAACATTAAATGCAATGGGGCCTTTATCACCAATAATACTAAATCTTTGACATCAATGACAATATTTCCAACAATCTCTCCCTTTGTCATTGATGGCAACTTCAATCCTAAAACTGCCACATCCTGTCACCTGCACATACTGTCATCTGAAAACATATAATAACTCCCCCTTACTGTAGCAACTTATACCTGTACCTGTACCTGTACCTATTATTCTCCCCCTTTGAAATCAATGGCAAAGGGCCTACCTGGAGCTAACACTTAGCTCCCCCTCACTTGATGCTAAACATCAATGGCAAGAAGTAATAGAAATTACTCTCAACTCCTCTCGTTAATCTTTGAATGTGTCCTTTGATCGTGCCTTTGAGAAGATATCTGACAATACATACACATTGTTCCCTGTCCTTTGAGCATCTGCAATCAACTCATTTGAATCTTTTCTTCTAATTCACAACCTTTAGCATGAAACCTTAATGTGTATCTTTGATCACAAATTTGACTAACACTCAACAGATTATGCTTAAGACCTTTTACATATAAAACATTCTTAGTCTTAGTTCTACCATAATCCAAACTCAAAGTACCTTTTCCGGCTATCCTAGTAGTGGTTTTATCTCCGAACCTCACTGTACCACCATTGATATTCTTTAGAGCTATGAATTTACTTTAATATCTTGTCATATGCCTCGAACATCCACTATCAATTAACCATGGCTGATCTTTACCTCTTACATGTAGAGCTGTTTGCACCATCATTGAATCTTCAGATTGTTTCTTCTGCCATGAACATGTCTGAACCTTCTTCTTAATGAATGGATCTTTGACACTCTGATTCTTCTTCTTAATGAATGGATCTTTGAAACTTTGATCTTTCTTGACTGACTCGAACACGCTTCTACAATACCGAGCTATGTGTCTGAAGTTGTTGCACTTGTAACATACTATGGTCTCTTCATCAAAGCTTGATAGAGGAGCAAAAGAGTTGTGGCTTCTGCTTGACTCTACTTGACTTTCCTTCTCTTTGTTTCTAAAATTGTTAGCTCTTTTTCTACATTCTAATTTCTTGTGACCATATCCATTACAATAAAAACAATAGCCATAAAAATAAGACCTGTTTGTATATCTCCAACCTGATTACCTTTTGTAGCTTTGTTCCTTCCAGCCTTCTCTAATTGGAATGTCCTCTGTATTCTTCACTTATCCCCTTTTTGTTTCCTCTTGTGTAAGAGCTTCAACATAGCTCTTTTTCTTTTCAAAATTGATCCCTGTCTTATCTGAATATGCTTTTTGACTTTCTAATATCTTATTCAACATGTTAGTGCTGTCTTCAAATTTTGAATCACTGACAACTTTCTTAATATCTTCTTTTAAAGAGGCAATTTCAATAACATACCTTTCACAATCTTTTCTTGCTATTTCCAACTGTGCTTTGAGATTTTCTTCATTCTTCTTGGCTTCTTCAAAGTGTGCTTGTAGATATTCAATCATTTCCTTTGACTCTTGTTCATTTTTCTCGATCTGGAGCTTTAACCTTTGATTCTTCTTCTGAACAGCTTCTAACTCTTCTAGATCACAATTGAGTTCTCCTTCCATATCTACCTCAGCTTCCTCCTCTTCTTCTTCTTGATTATCATGTATGGCCATGAATAGAATCTCTTCTTCTTCTGAATTGCTGACTCCACTATCTTCAACTGAGCTAGGATCCTTAGAATACAGGCTCTTCTTCTCGAATCCCTTCTTGGATTTGACTTTGAAATTATTCTTGTATGTAGGCTTTTCTTCTTCTTCATCATTAACCTTATCTAGGAATCTAGCTGAAAAATGTCCAATATTTCCATAATTAAAACATTTAAAGGGTAATTTCCTTGATATTTACCTGTTCCTCTTTTCGGCCTGTGAATGAAAAGTGCTTCGTTGTCATCTTCATCATCACTAGAATATCACTTGATTCTTGAATCTTAACTTTCTTCTTCTTTGATGTTTTGAAAGCTACTTCTCTCTTTGAGGGTTTATCTTGTTCTGTCCGCATCTCATATGCCGTGAGAATACCATGAAGCTCATCCATCTTTAGCTTGGCTAAATTCTTCATCTCCTCAATTGCTGAAACCTTTGCATCATATCTCATTGGTAGAGATCTCAAAACATTTTGCACCACTGTTGACTCTTCCAATGTTTCTCCAAGATCTTGAATCTGATTTACTATCTGATCCGCAAGAGATAACTTGCTATATCTTCTTCTTCTTCTATCTTCAAACTTTCAAACTGCCTTCTAAAAGTTTGTAGCTTAGCTTGATGAACCTTTCCATCACCTTTGTAAATATTCTCAAGTTTTACCCAAGTTTCATGAGCAAATTTACATTGCATAACTTTAACAAATTCAGATTCACATAAACCACATAAAATAACATTTAAAGCTTTAGCATTACATTCACTTGCCTTCTTTTCTGCTAGAGTAATTGTAGATGTTTGTGGCTCTTCATATTCCTCCACCAATGATTTCCATATGTCGAATCCAAGGCCCATCAAATAAACCTTCATTCTCATGCTCCAAAAAGCATAATTCATCCCATCAAACAAAGGTGCCTTATTTTTAGAAAATACTTCCTATGACCCAGCCATTGTGCTTTCTCGATCTACCTTCAAGCAGTAAAACTTTTCAAAAAAGGAACCTGCTCTGATACCAATTGTTAAGCATGAAATATACTAAGAGGGGGGGTGAATCATTATATTATATATCTTATAAAACTTTCTCTTTATCAATTTCCACTTAATCAAATATTCAAGATATGCAATAAAACTCAAACAATAAACGTCACACAAGATAGAGAGAGACACCATATATAACATGGAAACCCAATGTGCAAAAAACCACAGAGAATCAATCTCAAATATATTCATGAGAATAAACCCACAGGAGTACCATACCCCTTTGCCAAGTACAAATCTCAGCTACAATTTGTGAGCACAAATCCACAGGAGCTTCAAACCCCTTTGTCAAGCACCACCCCAGCTACTATTCATGAGCACCAACCCACAGGAGCACCAACCCCTTTGCCGAGCACCAACCCATAGGAGCACCAACCCCTTTGCCAAGCACCAACTCAGCAACAATTCGTGAGCACCAACCCACATGAGCACCAACCCCTTTGTGTATACCACACACCTATCTCTCAATGTTGTTATCTCAACAAATGATAGATCAATACAACATCTCCTTCCTCTCTCTCACCTTTGCTCTTCTAAGCTAGATATAACAAATACAGATCATATTCATCTCTCACAATTGTTCTTCTAAACTAGATATTACAATATCAAATCAACCTCTCTCTCTCTCTCTCTCATATTACAAATGGCTACTCAAGCCTTTATTTATAGCTTTCCAAATGACCTTTGGCCTTCCCCCTTTGTGACCCTTCAATCCTCTTGGAAAATGGCACCAATCTTGGATGACCCTTCATATCCAAGCATTTGAAAAGTCATGTGGTGACCCTTCATGATCAAAAATGGCCTTCCCACTTTTGTACTTATCTTTGATGACTTTTCGTATTCCTTAAAGTGTCCCTTCTTGAGAAATTCGCCCTTACTCTTTTGTCTTCACTTGGTGACTCTTGGTATTCCCCAAAATGACTCTTCATGGGAAAATGCATCCCATCCTTCTTTTGTCTTTACCTCGTGGCTTTTCGACTTCTCCATGGGCCCTTCTTTTGTCTCATATGCAACCAAAAATATATTCGTTAATATTAAATAAATATTAACTCATATTAGCCAAGATAAACAACATTAAATGCAATGGGGCCTTTATCACCAATAATACTAAACCTTTGACATCAATGATAATATCTCCAACATTAGATTACATAGCAAGGATTACATATTATTATGTAGTGGGTTTCACAATAAACATTACAAATTATGGGCCCAAAATTTTCACCCTTATTACTATATTCTATATTATATACCAAGGATGTATTGGATGGGTCTATGGATGGAGATGGGGATGGAAGACAACGTCACTCTCTAAACATAAATATGATAGATTCCATAGCTAGGAGCTCCAGGTAGGGCACAGATGAGGTAGGTCCTTCAGGGATAACTATATCAATAAAGGATTAGGCCCTTATAGATAGACTACAGAGGGAGATTATTTCTAAATTAATAGATATTTCAAACCTTGAGTAGGATGTAGTTGGGATATGACTTGAGATGGTGATAACCCAGGGGGATACCATGAGGCTACAGGGTATTATTATAGCCTGAGATACAAAGATTATGACAATGAGAGGGTAGGTTTTCCACCCTTCAGGTTTAGTTCATGATGAGATATGCATAGCTTGTGATGGAAATCAATGAGCAAGATAGGGATTGTGTAGAGTGAGACTAGGTCCATGCAGATGTTTAGAGGTTTTGTGGAGAGTGATATGAAGCATGATAGATTGTATTAGATCATGGCTTGGTTAGGTCACTAATTGATGTGGTGAAAACCTAGGATGATGACCTAAATATGAAGGATGATTCCCTATAGGCAAAGGATGAGGAAGCATACTACCATAGTCTATATGAGTCAATAGTACTGGAAGAGGGCATGGTATCTAATTTCCAAGAGTACCCCTTGATTCATAGGTCTAGCTGCACTTAAATATCATGCCATATACTTTAGTCTTCAAGAGAACAGTGACACAACCTATGCCATAATTGAGAGTGATGGGGCCACCACCACAACATCCACCAGCATTAGGTACAGGTCAAAGTTTTGACTAGAATCCTCTGATAGATGAGGATAGTAGGAGCTGATACTATGGTGATAGTTCTACATTCACTTTTTTGGCTTTACGTTGTACATGGATTTTGATATTATTTTGGTATATGTGATGTTTCTTCCATTTTGATTAGTTGGCATTGCACTTTGTGTTTGTTTAGATAGCAAATCTGAATGAATGGAATAACATTATGTCATTTGTTTCAATGATGTGACATGCATTATGACTATTTGATGTATTATTATTCTAGAGATGCAAATCCTAATTAGCATAGAGATAGACATGTTTATTCAATTTTTTGTCATGTGATTGTGATTGTGGAAAATGTAATGATGTCACAATAATGCATGTGATAGATAAATCGTGCCTAGAGCGATGTTCTCGATGTAACATTGTGTATAAGACTTGAGCACTTGGTTTTTTACTTAGCAAAGGATAATGTGAAACATTATTATGAATGAATTATGATAATTTTTTTTCTCAATTATGGAAGGACTAATTTAGGTGAAATATTTAAAACTCAAGATCATGATATAGAACATCAAGCTCTAAGTGTAAAACATAATGCGCTAAAAAAAATGGCAGACCAAAAATAGTTTGAATACAAATGTAAATGACTCAAGATCAAGATATAAAGAATCAAGACTTAAGTGTAAAAAAAATAGTTTATTAAACACAAACAATAAAAAAACATTTAAATAAATAGACAAATAACCCTACAAACTAAACATACGAAAATACAATGTAAAAAGTAATAAGAAATCAAGGAATCAGTTTTTGTGCATGTGTAAGTAGGAAGGCATTACACTCAGATATTTCCCCCATAACTCAAGGGGATAATTAGATAGGATGAAAAAAAATTGGTTGTATAAGGGGGAATAGAAGAGTGAGGAAGGGTTGGCCGAGTTTCTTCCAAATTCTCCATGCAAATGAATGTTGCCTACATAGTTTGCGTGGACCTTAGGCCAAATGTAGTTCTCCTAAGAATTGGTAAAGAATAAAAGTGATGATAAGTTATAGAAATGATTTAAAGATAAAAAATAGGAATGGATCTAAAAAAGGTGAGAGTATAGGACATATCTCACTCAAAAAATGATGAGAGCATAAGACAATGTTTACTCTCAAAATTGTGAGAGTGTAAGATAAATTTTGCTCATAAAACAACAAGAACGTAGGACAAATTTTAAGAAAGGATGATGATGATAAAGAGAATTAAAATATGAGTGTTTAATTGTGTGATACTCATAAATTTATTGGTCTTAATATAATGAAATATGAATGATAAGAATGATGATGGTGGTCGAGCTACCCCATGTATCCAAGTGTTGCCTACATAGTCCTTGCGGACCTCAGGTCGATGTAGTTCTCCCAGGAAATGGGATCAAAAATGAATATGAGACAATGATGAATATAAATAATGGAGAAACCACCCAAGAATGAGACTTAGAAGAAGGCCATTGACAAATAAAATGACGAGTTGAATGAAGATTTTATGGCTTAAGATCTCTTGTGGAGATATGAAACCTTTTTTCAATACATTGATATTTAGGGTTTTGGAATTTTTTCAATGTTTTTATGATTTTTGGAATAAGGGACATAAGGGAATATAAAGAAAGTTACATGAAACTATATAGTAAAGGAAAAAAAAGCTTAGGTAGGGGCTCAAAAAATATCTAAACTAGTTGCAATGGTACCTCTACAAACCAATAACAAATCTAAGGAAAATGAGTTCCACATAACAATACATAGGAATAGGAAGGCACTCAATAGGGGAAATAATGATGAAGAAGTGAAAGGAAGTTGCTTCAAGGAACTACCAAGTAGGAAAACCATATTGAAGTACCCTAATACACTTGTCTAAAAATATGCACTGATGTTGAACAACCATAAATGCCTTTTAACATGCTTTTTGAATTTGTGTATAGTAATTGTTAGTCATAACAAAGATCATGATGGTAATAGTAAATGGGAACAAGGAAAATAAATTACCAGGGTACATAAGATGAAGGAAAGGTAAAATATGATTGAAACTGAAACAGATGCCTCCAAGCAAGGGTTTTCATACACAAAATTCAGCCAAATTAGGCATAGAATCACTTGAGATGCATAATATAAATGGGATCCTCTAACTCTTGCACATATGGTGTAGTCAAATGATATTACCTAAAACCATAGTTTGATGTACTAATATACAAACCAAGCTAATTGACCTCAAACTTGCCCTCCTTTTTACCATTAGTGTTTTTATTAATTTTCCTTTGGCGCTAAATCACCAACTTCAAACTCTCTGGGAATAATACATTGGTTGTAATCACAACATAACCTATTATGATAGGCTTTCAAATGGTTTAATATAGCTAGCCATTTTTCATCTAAGAGTTCTAATTCTTGTAGTTTAACGACTTTGTAGTCTTCCTCATTGATTATAATTTATTGTGAGATTCATAGGGAAGGAAACTCGATCTCTATAGGAATGATAACCTCATAGCCAAAGACTAAGGAATATTATATGACACCTATATTTGTGTGTGTACTAGTATGATAATCCCATAAGGATATGAATAATTACAAGTGCCAATCATGGCCAATGTCATTGACAATCTTCTTAAGAATCTTAATAATGGTTTAATTAGACACCTTGGCTTATATGTTACCTTGATGAAAATAGGGTGTTGAACTTTTGTGCTTAATATGGAAATGGTTATAGATGGATTTTAAATCCATTTTTTTGAATGATCCACCATTATCAAATATAATGGTGGAGTGAACGCCATAATGGTAGATGAGGTGATAAAAGATGAACTTGGAAAAAAAATAGTTATGTAAGTGAGAGGGATCACTTCTACCCACTTAGTAAAATATTCATTAGTAGTTAAGACATGCTTATGGCCATCATAATAAGTTGGGTTTATCTTTCCTATAAGATTGAGTCCCCATGTTGAAAATGGCCAAGGAGTTATGACTGGTTAAAGCACTTGTGAAGGAGTGTGAATCAAATCACCATGTTTTTGACAGGAAAGGCACTTCTTGACATACTTGCAAGCATCTAACTCTATTGTTGGCCAATAGTACCATGTTCAAAGGAGTTTCTTAACAAGGACTACATTATTAGTGTGGGACCCACAATTTTCTTTATATATATATTTAAGCATTGATTCAAATTTTCCTAAAGTGAAACAATAAATCAACGTTCCATCATAGCCTCTATGATAGAGTGTGTTACCAAGTAAGGTGTAATGGGAGACATTAAGAATTAAGGATTTCTGTTGGCTTTGTGATAAGTTAATAGGTAAAATTTAGTCTTGGAGATAGGCATATATGTCTTGGTACCAAGGATAATTGGGACCCACAATATCACATACCATTTTGAAATATGATTGCATGTGAGCCACTTAAATAAGGTTCTTGATAAAAAATCGGTACTCAACATTTTCAGCCACTATTATCATGGAACCAATTGTTTTCATCACATTTAGTGATCTATTATTGACTCTCGATATCTTCTCAAACTTAAGAGAATTAAAATGTTATTTGAGGTTATCCACCATGCCTTTATATGGCACTAGTTTATCATTTCTAGTATGATATTAGTCTAAAACTTGATTAGGTATCAGGTGGTAATCCCCATATACCATCAAGTGTGTAATGTTCCATTGTACAACGAAATAGAATCCTACAATGAGTGATTCATATTCTACCAAATTATTGGTGTAATGAAAACCAATATGAAAGGCCTTTAGATGAGATCTCCTTATGGAGTAATAATAATAACGTTAGCTCCAAATCCATAGGAGGTGAAATAAACATCAAAATAAATCTTCCACCACTTGTAATTAATAGGCACTTCCTATAAATCCAAGATCGATTCATCTAGGAACTCAAAAGTGAGTGGTTTGGTGTCAAATAGATGGGATTCAACAATTTGTTCTATAAAGACCTACCCTTAATAGATTTTTGGTTCTAACACTTAACATCAAACTCACTTAGTAACATTACCCACTTGGCCATGCGACCATTCAAAGTTGCTTTGGATAATATATACTTTAGGGGATCAATCTTGGCTATAACAATGGTTTTATTATTTAACATGTAGTGTCATAGCTTTTGGAAAGTGAACACCATTGCTAAGATTTTTTTTTCAATTGACTAATAGTTATGTTCATAGGCTACAAGTGTCCTACTCAAATAGTAAATCGTGTTTTCCTTGAAATGTTCATGATGTTGAGCCTAAAGTTCCCCCACTGCATGTTCAATTGTTGAGATATAAAGAAGTAATGTCTTCCTTGGCATAGGTAGGGTCAACAACCAAACATCAATACACAAGCATCACAAGACTATTTTAATAACTGACACAGGTTTGAATTATATCTACTGAACCTTCAATATACTCACCTTTCAAAGGATTAAAAGTGTAGGCTTCACTAAATAATTAAATGCAATTATGGTGTTAATTTAATCCCACCCTTATTTCAAATGTCTATATATGTGAGGCAATATTTAGGGGTTGTTACCTTTGTACCCTTACATTAGTGAATCTTTTATGATAAAATAGGTTGTTATAAAGTAATCCAAAATTGAGTTATTCATGAGAGGGTCTATCCCCTTTGTGACCACATCATCTGTTAGATTTTAGTGAAGTGATACCAAATTTTTGGGGTTACTTACAGTTTTACTCAGCTTACTAGATGGTCCCCAAAGGGCTCAAATTCATCGAAGAAGATATTTAGGTGTTGAGTTGTCCACAGGGGGATACATCCCCTATCAAAGAGACCATGGATTCTTCGATGGGGATGTCTAATGGATTAGCATTGGGAGTTAACCCATTGATTTCATTAAACCCTTTATGGGGAATTATGATAAGCCTTAACAACACCTACCAACAATTTATATCCCCCATCGGATGTATAGGACTAGTATGAATGCTAGGATATCAACCCCCAGTCACCACACCCTATAGACTTGCAAGATGGTGATGAAATCCACCCCATACAACTGAAAGTAAAATGAAAATAATAATTTTTTCTAATTCTCAAGACCCCACGAATGGGCAAGATAAGAACATACACAAAACATTCTCTTATATAAACAAGAAATCAAGTAATGTACATGTTTTTCGGTCACCTAGGCTCCTTAAAGGGGACAAGGGGAGAGCATAGATATAATAGTTTACACAAACAAGCAAGAAAGAAAAAATACTTAAGTAAAAAACACAAAAGTGAGTGTTTTAAAACACTAAATGAAGCGCAGGTTCTTTTCTTAAACACCAAATAGAAATATGAGTGAAATTTTGCTTTGTCAATCACATGAAATAACTCCTTAAGATCACAAAGCCTATAATAAATAGGTTATAAGTTTTAAAGGTGATCCTTGGTAAGTAAGGAAGTTGAAAAATTGTAGTTTAAGCTCTGAAAAAATCCCCATAGGGTGATCTCACCATTATTTAGATCAATCTCACCATCCTACAAGCAACTAAAACACAGTCTAGAGACTTCACCAATTAGTAGGATGATCTCATCATTTGATAGGATGATCTTACCATTATACAAAGTAATCTCATCATTATACAGGTAACTAAAACATATTCTTATGACTTTGCTAATTAGTAGGATGATCTCACCATTTCCAATAAAATAATAACATAGAAAACACAATTACCTTTTGTGAACTTGCCAATTAGCAATTCATTCTCACTAATGTAGAGGTCATTCTTGTTAGACCCCAAATTTTAACTAAATATTTTGGCTTTTTGGCATGGAACTGGCACGACGTGAGAGGAACATGGCATAAAAGGATAATGGTGTGGAGCTAACATGGCACAAAAAGAGCATGACATGGAACCAATAAGGCACAAGAGGACAAAGGCATGGAAGATAATAGTGCAAGAAGACCCAATTAAAGATGGAACATAACTACGAAGAACTTGAGAGCATAGGAGTCAATACAACATAAAAAACTTGGTGAGTGAGATAGAAGTGGGAAATAGTTAAGGAATGATTCTCAAGGACAAATAATGCTTTAATCATCATAGGAGTTTCACACCAACCCACACAAATAAGGACACTTGGCAGAAAATATCTAGCATCAAACAAGAATATAGGGACGCAAAGGCCCAGGTCCTTAGGAGGAAATAAATAAATGAGTGTCACAACTCTAAATATACTAGATATCATTGGTTAGTCAACCATTTATCATTAACTTATGTAACTACTTGGTCAAGGAAAAACAAGTGTAAATACCCCTTTGTAGAGATATGTAAGGTGACTAATAATGGATAACATGTAATGACTCTTTATAATATAGAATTACAGAAATTATAATTAGTTTTGGTGTTATGCTATAGATAATTGATAGTAAAACATTAAAAATGGGTTTGCAATGAGTAATATGTGGATTATAATTCACTGTGATATTTATAGAATATGCATTGTATGTTTTTGTGTAAACAATGTGTTGAAATTCATGGCATTTATCTTTGTGTTCTTGATTGTTGTGATTAATGAGACAAGGTCCATAGTTGTATATTTCTTTTTCTATGTAATCTCTAACGAGATATATGAATAAACTCAAGCTTATGAAAATTGATTGCACAACATAAACCATGGGAACCACTTTCATGTTGTGTGCTTCAGGTGAGCATGCAAGAGCTTAGTCTTGCATGAAAATCTAGTGCATAAGCTTATTGGGACTAGACACTTAAACACCTTAAGGAAACGTGGTAGAGAAAATAACCCAACTTTTTGGTTCCATTGTTGAGACCCGTAGCACTTACTACATAGTAATGGAAGATGATTGAATATTTATCCCTTAAAAGTATTTAACAATGAATTACCAAGGTTGAGGATAATTTTGCAATTCCCTATCTTGAACCAAGAATTTTTCCATGTGTATGGGTAGAAAAACATCTCTACAACTCATTATATGAAACATTCTTTGTCAAAGTCCCTGTTAATTTGTATGCTTGGCTCTCTACCTATGATTAAAGTCAATCATGAAATTTTTGGAGGAGACAAGCATGGATGATAGAACATCAAAGGGATTTGGCACGATTGGGAACACCGTGGACATGGATTGTTAATATATAGTGGATAGGACTTTTGAATAGATACATCTTGGAATATGTTATAACCACTTACTCTTGTCCTGAAGAAGCCAAGTTCTAGTTTCTCTTATAACCACATGGTCGGTATATTAAACACTTTCCACTAGAAGTAGAGAAATTATTTATTGATTCTAGACTTGAAAATTTGCCTATGGAAGGCTAAATCAATATTTGCATGAGCCGCATAGTTGGAATGGGAATGTAAAGGTGTTGGTAAAATATTTTTTGGTTCAGAATGGTAGCTAGTCAGCCGGGATTTTGAAAGTGGAAATATGATGAAGCTCGATAGAGGATCATAGGTGAAGGTAGATTAAGAAGGGAAAGAGAGACCCCAGGAAGTGATGTGAAGATCTGCATGGAAGTGGAAATGTACAACGATGACTCAATCACTTTCTAACCATGCCCAATGCTATTTTTATCATATGAATGAGAAACTATCCATACATAAGAGACTGAAGAAACACGTTTGAACCAACCAAGTTCCCCAATAGTAGTGTGTGCTCATGCTTTTAAACTAGATGAATTACTTATACATAATTGGGATACAAATAGTGTAGATTCATAAATTGATCCTATAAGAGAAATTATAGTTGAGCCAATTTTAACTCATAGTGAATTAACACCTACTTTTTCTCTTCAAGGGAATTTCATGGCCCAACTTGGTATGCCTAGTGGACTTGACATTCATAGTGGGTAGAGTATTGGTCCAAGTATTATTAATCAACCTGCTACCATGCCCAATGTCACAGGTGTTGCTACTAGAAGTGATAGAAGTGGATTAGGAGGGAACATGGGAGGAATTGGTGGACTTCCACCTTCAATAACAAGAACTGGGGGTTTTAAATAGCCACCAACACAAGCACCTAAACTACCAATGGTGTATTATGAAATGATGCTTTATTTACTTGAATATCAGGTTGTGGAGAATGATGCAGAGCATATTCATAAATGTGAACTCATTTGGAGGGTGCATGGCATAACTTATCTAAGCTAAAGGCCACACAATTTACAACCACACATCTAGAAAAAGCACATAATTGGTATAAGAAGTTCAAATATCAACAAGTTGTAATTGACTATGATCAAGCTCAAGATGACATTTCTTTAGGAATTTGATATTCTCAAATTTGAGAAACAAAGTATTGTCATGTTGAAAGATATAAAATAAGAGCTCACTAAAGTATGATGCACAGTTCAAAACACTCTTGTCAAAGCTTTCATTCATAATTAATGTTTCTCAACATGTCAAATGGTTTATGGGAGGTCTTTTGCTTTTGTTTAGATGAACGCTATCTCAAAGGACCTTTACTAGCCCATGCAAAGCTTTGAAAGTTGCCCTCCTTGCTGAAGTTGTTGGTGGCATTGACACTAGAATCAACACTTTTATGGAAGCTCAAATAGCTTCAATGGCATCACAATTAGAGAAGTTTACTGAAAACAATGTGTATGACACTCGTAATGGTCTTTGGTGTACTGATTACAAGTTTGAAGGTCATAATAAAATCAAATACCCATGCAAAAACATCCATGTTGTACTAAATCAGTTGTGTGAAATTTGCCATGAAGAGCATGATATATGATCTTGTCCTCTCTTATAGTAGGCTACACATTCTAAAGTGTTTGAATATTTTAATATATGAGATGCCCACACCCATGACACAAATTATTGCCAACTAATTAGTGATATACATGAGGCATGCATGTATGATACATGTCAAACCTCTATCTCCAACAATCAAGATAATGGTGGATATCATGGATGAAGATATGGATGAGGATGAGGAGGTGGCCATTTTACACCAAAAACATGTTATAATTGTGGATCTCCATATCACTATTAGTGAGATTATCCAGTTTATCCAACATGTGATTTTTATAAAAGGGAATATCAATTGGAAGAATGTCCTAACCTATACACAACCATCACCAAGAAAATAAATGAAAAATGTGTTGGTATGATTCATATTGAGAAACCTCATTAGAACCCATGTTCTACCACCCCGACAACCCAATAAGTTAATATCACTACACATAGCGATGAATAGTCTCAATCTACATTGATTCCCCCTATTTAGAAGATACAACATAAAGAGAATCACATAAAAAAGTATCCTGATGCCCAACAACAGAAATATGTGCTTCAAGATACTATGATGTTGGTATGGGAACTACATGGGGAAATTCAATTTCTTAAGGATCAAGAAGTAGCACAACGTGTTGTTCTACAAAAGGCCATAGAACCTCAAAACATGGCACAAGATGATTTTCAAGAGCTTTGTAAGCATATGTTGGATGAATACACTATCCCATAATTAATTAATTAGCTTAAAAATTAGGTACAAACACCAACTAACACTCAACCTTAATTACTTCATCCAACTGAAGATCATCAATTGAATCATGATCGATGACAAGATACTCTTGTTCCCCATAGTCCTCAAGAGGATAAGGAAATATTGTTGAATGCTATCATTGACAGTTAGGTGATTCAAGATATTTTGGTCAATACTGAAACTGAGGTTAACATCCTCACAAAGGATGCATGGCACAAAATGGCTAACCTAGCATTACAACCATCACCTCATGTGTTGTTTAAGGCTAATAAAACCCATGACCTACCAATTGGCATTCTTAAGAATGAAATAGTTAATATCCTTGGGGTACCTTTCAAAGTTAATTTTGAAGTTCTCAATTTGGTTGAAGCTGATGATTTTCCAACTCTATTGGGTTGACCTTAGTGTTATGTAAACAATGCAGACTTAAGTTTCAAAAATCACTACATCAATTTTGAAATTGTTGATCAACGTGTCATTATCCTATTGGATCAATCACATAAGCCCCCATACATAGACCTTATTAGTGTGGAAGATATTAACCACTTCTATAATGTCATTGATAAATATGGGAGCATCATGATCCTAATCCTGATGGCATCCTCTGATGGATGAACACTTGGTCCCTTTTTGATATTACAAGTAATGCTTGTAATTATTGATTCCATGGTGACGATGACCACACTTGAAGAGTGTGTGGTACCATTGGCAGTTGTGAGAACATTCCATGCTAGTACCATAAATGCCATATATTTTTTCACCTTATTACTAGACAAATCATGAGGGGACCATTATGGATGCACCATTTGAAATACTTGATTAAGGTCCTCAATTTCATGGGAAAATGGAAGTCTGTGACTTCATCCAATGACTTGAAGAATTTTATAACTTTGGTAATGATTGTATACATTCATTGATACAACTTTTTGATGACACAACTATGAGGTGGTGGCAAACCCACAATGAGTGATTTATCCATTGGGATCAAGTATGTTCTACTTTATATCATTGATTTCATCATGACAACTGGGTCTGGGATACAATTAACTATAGCAGAGTACGAGCACCAAAACCACACATAAAAGCTTATGAATCCATGTGGACTGAAGAGTATTTCTTTCCAAAGTACCTATGGGTATGTGATTTTTATGATACCTTATGTACTTGGGCTAGAGCATGGTATGTTCATGATAATGACATATGGGTGCCCATTTTTGGCATCTATCGAAAGAGAACATGAACTTGGCATTATCTTACTCATCTTCGAGAATGGATTTGTGCCTCACTCTCCAAGCCATATGCAAAGTAATCATTCATGAACCTAGTCTCATTTAATATCACCTACAACATATACATGATGCCTTAGAAGGTTTGGTTCTCTTCAATGATCTATTTGAGCAACCCACCCCCATACTGGAACCTATCTTTGATTAGGAACATCGTGAAGAAATTCACCCAGGAAAGTAAAAATGAGTTTTTTATGTGAATGAAGGTGAAAGTTCCAACCCACCTAACCCATTGGTAAATCATTTGGATATCCCTACATACTATGGCACCCAAACTATTCATGATAATGGACCTAATGTAGACCACCCATACTTAGAACCTCTTCAAACTATAGAGCATAACATCAACATAGAGGAAGAACCAAAGATAGATACTTTGGGTAACTATTAGACTGATAAGAATGTTTCAAAAATATTTGAGTTGTTAAAAGAGTACCATGATGTCTTTCTAAGAAGTTATAATTAGATGAAAGGTGTTCATCCATCACTAGGCAAAGTGTATATCAAACTAGTTGATAGTGTTTGACCAATCAAGAAATGGCCATATAGGATGAACACAAATTTACGTACATGAGTGAAGGAGGAAATTGATAGTATGCTATGTGCTTGAGTAATAACCCCAATTGACAAGTCTAATTGGGTCATCCCCATGGTCATAAGTCTAAATAAAGATGGGTAGATTATAATTTACATTGACTATCACATATTTAACTCATCTTGTATTATTGATTCCTTGCCAACACCATTCACAAAATAAATCCATGAAGGTGTCATTGGGTATGAAATTTACACTTTCACAAATGGATTCTCCAAGTACCATCAGGTCTAGATCACCAAGGAGGATAAAATTAAGAGTATGTTTACTACCAAATGGGGATCTTTTGCATATACCATCATGTATTTTGGGTTGCAAAATGCACCTACTATATTTTCTTGCATAAATGATGAATCCTTTAAAGACTTCATCCACGAATTTATTCAACTTTAATTATATGACTAGAGCGTTGTTGAGTGCTTCAAATATCACTAAATCTAAAGAAGTGTCTTTTTACTACACCATTGGTATTCTTCTTGGTCATATCATCTGCAAGGATAGAATTTTGGTAGACCTTACTAAGGTAGTTGTCATTCTCTGTCTACCAATGTCATCATTTTAGTGCATAGTTCATGCCTTTCTAAGACATACTAGGTATTATCAAAAATTCATCCAAGGTTATGCAAATATTGTCACACCTTTGGAGGAACTCTTAAAACATAATGAACACTTTATTTGGACTTGGTCTTTCCAAGAAGCCTTTGAGGCCTTAAAGGACAAACTTGTCACTACCTCGATTCTCTAGTTTTTTATTATATAGAACTATTACATGTCCATGTTGATGCTTATGGAATGGTCATTAGCATAGTCCTTGCACAATTGGGTAAAAGGTCACCTTGATCACCCCATCTATTTTACTAGTAGAAAATTTACTCTAGCTGAGAGGAATTACACCACCATAGAGCGTGAAGCACTTTCCATGGTTTATGCTTTATATAAGTTTTGACAATACCTTATGACAACTCCTTTTATATTATATATAGACTAAAAAGCTTTAAAATATTTGGTAAATAAAATTGTGTTGAATGGTCACATATGCCGATGGATTGTATTATTTCAAGAATTTTAATTCTCTGTCATGGTCAAACTAGGAAAAATTAATTGTGGTCCTGACCATCTCTCCTAAATTGATTCTAGTTAACCACTATCACCATTGAAGATGACCTACTTGATGTACAACTATTGCATGTTTCTTGTGTTCTTAAGGATCTAGAATATATCATAGATTTATTAACTATTAGCACAGTACTAGATTGTCTAACTCCATAGGCTAATAAGCAACTCACCATCTATGCCACACCATTTTAGCTCATTGGAGGGGACCTCTACAAGTTTGGATGAGATGAAATTCTTCAATGGTGTGTTATGAAACATGAGCACTCTAAATTAATCCTAGAAGTTCATGAAGGCATTATTGGCAAATACTATGCTAGTGAGGCTACTAAGTGCAAAATACTTCTAGCCAGACTATGGCAGCCTACACTTTTTTAATATGCCAAACTACATGTTAAGCAGTGTGATACTTGACAATGCGTAAGAAAACTAAATCACTAGGATGTCATGGAATTACATCCTATTCTATCTCAAGAACCATTTGAAAAATGGGCCATTGATTTTATCGGCCCCATCAACCCAGTTGGATGGCGTACAAGTTCTCGCTATATCATTACAACAACTAATTATATTATGCATTGGGCTGAGGTCATGCCAAAAAGGGATTATATTGTAGCTACCACTGTGTGTTTCATATGGGAACATATCATAACTTGTTTTGGATTTCCACTAAGTTTTACTAGTGATAATGATATACATTTCCTTATTGAAACCATCCACATCTTACTTGTTGAGTTCATGATTGCCCACCATAAAATAACATGATATTATTCCCACACCAATGGCACTACTGAGGCATTTAATAAAATTTTAGGTACAACACTTACAAAGATTTGAAATATTGGTTACATTGACTAGGATGATTAGGGGTCTACAATACTTTGGGTTTATTGAACAACTTATAAGTGCCTTAACCAGAGTGCACCCTTCAATCTAGTGTTTGGTATAGAAATATTTCTTTCAATTAAATTCTTGGTACCATCTCTTCAAATTGTGTAGGTTGGATAATTAGATGAGGAGTCATCATTGAAAGCAAATTTATATGCTTTATTATAGTTATATGAAGCTCGTTTCCTTGCTCATTGGAGTTAAGACATGGAAAAACATAGACAAAAGGCATGACATGATCGCCACATTAAGCACACAACATTTATCCTTGGAGTGAAAGTCTTGCTATATGAATACAAGTTTGCGCACCATTGAGGAAAACTTCATGTTTATTGATATGGTCTTTGGGTTTTTCATAGCATTCGCCCTACTAGTGCTTATCATTTACAAAGATTGGATGGCCAATTTCTTCCTAGACACTATAATGGTATCTAGCTACGACCATATTTCTCTGCTTATAGTTTAATTTTTTTGTAACAATAAGGCTTATTCCTTTAGTTTTGAATTTCCTATTTTTAATAAAAGTGTTTCCTTAGTTCCATGCAAAATTTCTTTTATTTTACACTCTATTAAATTTTGTACTTGTTATTTTGTAGAGGACCATAATGCATATTTAGTGTTGGCAAGAGGTGTTACATGTATTTGTGGTGAGTACTATAAGGATGCACGTGCAAGTTGAAATATCCTAAGACAAGAGATTCCCACCAAGAATATGAATATTCAAAGATTTCAATAATTGTCTTCCACTCAAAAAAAAAGCGTAGCACAAAATGTGCCATTAATATAAAAGGATAAGTGGTTACGAGAAGTGTGCCAACATCATGTCATAATGATACCGTTAAATACATTTATGATGGGAAGCGATGGTCGAAGAAAGGTTGCCATTACAAATGCATTAATTATGAGAATTAAGGGTCAAAGAACCATAAATGAAAGTTACCCCCTTGATCTTATAAAAAGGAGTTAAGGGCTCATTTTAAACTTTATCTTTGTTTTCATTTGAGTTTAAAGAGCCAAAGAGTGAATTAAGTCTAAGAGATTCCAAAAGGAGTGCAAGTTCATATCATCAAATCCCTATTTGTGTTATTAAGAAGGAACTTGACTAAGTAATCAAACAAACACTAACCTTGAAGCATGACAAATAAAAATGGTAGTTACACATTGTAGAGGTAGGCATCTACCATTAAAGGGCATCAAAGCAGGAAAAGTCGATTCACTTACACCACAAACATCTTTTATTTTGGGAATATTGGATGGTCATGCCTTGACCTTCGGGATCCATAGAGGGTGATGTGGCCTAAGAAGAAGGCCTTAAGAAGTGATCCATTACCAACCATTCCATAAGATAAAGTAGCACATGTTGGGGGGAAGTAATTTTGATCAGAGAAGAAACACTGAAAGAATAAGGGTAGTGCACAGAAGGTACATATTCCAAAATGGCATGCCAAACAAAGAAGGCATATATACCTCTACCCCCACCATTGATGATATAAGAGATGTATTACCCAAAAATGGTACCGCATCCAAAAAATTGGGTGTCAAAATTACCTGCCTGTACCACTTGATTACAACCACCACCAACCAAGAAATGAGGTTGAATCACAAAATGACTACTAGGTTGAGTGCCAAAACACCAAGAATCAATTGGTGTATGACCTAAAAATATTTAATGCTTTGGACTCTGTAGGGCTATACCAATTATTTAACCTTTCATATTTTAGAAAAATGGTGGAAGCAGTAAAAATTTTACTCTCACGCATCCATGAGGACTATATCTATTTTATTGAGTGCCACATGAAGATTACACTTAAAATAATAAGCAAGGTGTTAAGATTACAATGCTCTAGCATGGACATAGAATTTGACTTGGAAGACTCAGAGGAAATAGAGAAAACAACAATGATAGTTGAGGGTCATGCCATGCACATTAAGAACTTATAATACCCTACCCTCCAAGTAGCAATGTGTGTCATCATGACCAATATTGATGGCATGGATCATTGAAAAGAGGTGGACATGGCTCACCTATACATCACCCATCAAGTAACAAAGGGATTAAAATGAAATTGGGCAATGTATTTTTCTAATAAAATGATATTGTATGTCAAGACGACCCATTGGATACCAGGCCATAAGTTTTCAAGAGGTATTTCTATTATTAATGGTGTTTGATGAGATTTATGTACTAGAGTACACCTCTAGTGATTTGAAGTGGGCATACTCACCAGAACATAAGTCCCTTATAGAGTTATATAAGGCATTCATGTGCCCCAGTCATATCACCTCGATGTTCAAAATCAAGATGAAGTCATGGTATGACAACATAAAGGAGGCCTTTGGGAATGAATGGTGTATTCCTAAGGACTTACCCATCTAGGTTGGTGATCAAGCCCAATTTATAGTAAAATAATAATTCTCTTTAGCCCATATCAAAATGGCTTACTCAAGAGAATTTTTACCTTGGTTTAAGCTACCTTATGCCTTCATAGTGCAATACTTCATTGATTTGGTGACCTACATTTTTTATGCATAGTCCTTCACACTAGAAGCAAACCGAATTGACTTGGAGATTCACTCTCTGAAAAATGTATGTTTATCTTAGAAAGAAGGCCTATAGGGAAAATCATGAGACTGATAAAACTAACATCAAGGTTAAGCAGACCATAGAGAAATTATTCATAATTTATTTTATATATTATGACCTAAGAAGAAATCTTCAGGAGGCACGAATCATGCAAGAGAAAATATTCTACCCATACCACCTCTTGATAAGAAGTAGGTTAGGCATGATGCCAACACAAGTTCATGTCCAAAAGCACTAAAATGGTAAAGGATTGTCTAGGCACTGCCACCAAGGGTTTCTCCACCAAGGGATTCTCCACTAAGGGCTTCAACATCAAAGGCATTACCAATAAGGGCTTCTTAATGAAATATATGGGAGAGATAACCTAAGGGTTTAACACCATTACCCCTACCAAAACTATTGGAAGAAGAGCCTATAGTCCATAGGGAAGAAATAAAGGAATTCAACCCCAAAAATATACCCTACCTAGTGTAAGAGGAGGAGACCACCCTTGATGAGGCACATTTGAACATGGAAGATACATTTGGAGAAGAGGAGGATGGTTTTAATACCAAATATATGAGTGACATGGACATTGACAACACTTCTTTGGCCCTAGATGTGGAGGTCAAAATCCTTGAGTGAGATCCCAACAAAGGAAAAGAGCTGACTAACTTTGAAGTTTAACTAGATTTGGTTGATCCATCCACCAACTTGTATGACAAATACCAAATAAGTGTTTTGGATAGGATGTCATATTTATGGTCCCATTTCTTACCTCAAAATGTAACCATCAGTACTAGGCGACAAGTGTCCTTTCTCTTGGACATGTAAAATGAAGAATGTCATTTTGAAATTCCTTCAGATAGTCTAATTTTAGATTATTAAGCATCAACACTGCCTACTTTAGTTTGGGTTGATCCCCAAAAGATCTCTCACCTACAAGCTAGTGTTATATTTTTGAAAATTGCCTTTGAAGTCATGCGACATAATATACTTTTAGATTTTAATGCATGTGATGCGAATAAAAAACATGGCTAGGTAGTAGCAATGTATGAGAAATAAGTTGCCACTCAGAAGGGACTTGAAGAGAAATTGGTCATGCTGAATCAAAAAATAGAAGAAGCCACAGTGGCCAAAATAAAATCTTTAAATTTATGTAAATCTATTTTGGGCCAAGAACTGACATTTGCAGATGGGATACCTTTGGAGTGATAAGTGGTTTATAAGTTGGATACCCTTATAAATATCCTATTAAAATAATGCAAGGAATAGCCTGCACCTAAAAATGAAGTATTATGGATGGCTAAGCAATTTTACAGAAGTAGTAGAAGTCTGTAGACACACCCTCAAAAGAGTTGGGGAAGTGATCCCCATCTTGGATGGGATTTTTGAAAAACTATCATGGCCCAATAAATTTTTTGAGACTTGACTCAATGCAAAGGAATCTCAATAAAAATAATTGGCAGATGTTGCCCTTTTACTAAAAGACTGCATCGAGTGTGCAAAGGAAGTTAAAGATGTCAAGACTATGGAGAAAATAATAAATATGCATCAGTAGCAACTAAAGTCCAATTTTACAGCTTTTTAAGGACGGGTTGTAGTTGAAGTCACTATTGTCACTTGGATTTTCATCCTTTGAGGACATGCCTAAGCTCTCCTCTTCCAAGTGGCATAATTAAAACACCTCTAGGCTTGTGGGTGGCCTAAGGATGAGGTGAATCTCTAGATAGGGCTAGCTCCCTTGATATACCACTTTAGATCATTACTACACCTAAACTTTTAGGGGGGAAATGGAGAGAGAAAACTCAAATAAAACTATCCTAAAGGAAGTGATACACCAAATTCTTTGATGACTTCTAACCAGCTGCATGTTACACATGGGAACAAAGGACTAACCAAACATACACTTCTCCAATCTGCATCTTCTCACATCAATGTTACATTATGAGGTTATGATGAATGTTTAGGCTAGGAGGACTAGACAACAAGCCTAAAATGGCACTATTTGAATAGAATAACTCACTCAACCTTGACACATCATAAAATACTTCACATGCCCTATAATAAGAATCTTTCCAACTACAAATAGGTGAGAGAATGAGACAATCATGCTAAGGAAACAAGAGTCATTACTTATTAAAAATCAAACTTTCCAAATAAACACACTAATAATAGTCATGGAAGAGGTAAAAATAAAGTATTATTGATCAAATGGTATGAAAATGAGCAGGGTTTCACCGTACTTAGGTGGAGCATAAGTTACAAAGGCCAAAATGACCAGTTCTTATAGAACTTGAGAGAGAGAGGAGAAGAGAGAAGTCCAAAGGTCATAAGGACACTTGTCAAGCTGAGAAAAGAAGTTATATATGCATGATAAGAGGATATGGGATGAACCATGCAAGGTTAGAAGAAACAATTGGATTAGCCTTGGGCCATACAAGGCATGAAACTTATGAAAAGTGGCATGAAACTCCTTGTGTTAGCTCAAAAAATTGCCTTCATGATTTGGACCTATTTTAACATCCCAAAACTGATTAGGGATAGGTATGATGATTTTAATTGAGGGGAATGATTTTATACATGCCTCTCCATTCACTAGTTATAGTATTTGTCATCTAGAATCTTCCCAAAATGAGTTATCACCATCTACAGTTTAAATAACTCTTCTTTAATGCACCCTGCACACTTGGCCTAAAAATTGACTTTAGTTTTCTATGAAAATACATGGAATGGATTGGATGACACCTTTCAAGACTCTCCATGGTCATGGACTACTTAGAAACACCTTAAAAGGTCATCCACTTGAAGTTTCCACTTTTCTCACCATCTTGCTCACTATGCCAATTTTGACTAGCTAAGATGAGAGCTATTTTTTAGACACTTAGGAGGTTTTTAAAGGTATAAAACTATAATATTGAGTTATTAAAATTCTATATCTTCCTCTCAAACTTGATTTCATCTTTAGACTCCTTTTAGAACCTATAAAACACACAAAATAGTCAAAAGTACCATATTTTGTAACCTATCCATACAATTCAATACAACTAATAAGGGTGGGGAGGAACCTAAGATAGTTTTATATAATATAAAATATTTTTTAAGGACAAAATATGGTATTTTAGCAGCTTCCCATCCTCATTTCTCTAATTGGGTCCTTATAAGGGTTTAACAAGGGTTTTGAGTGCTTTTTGTTCTTAAGGTTTGTTCATGAAGATCTAATGTTGAAGTTTAAAAAAAAATACACTAATGTGATGTTCAAGGACCATATGAACCTACCTAAACTCCTTTGTCTTCTATGCAAATCCTCTTGAAAGATGTGAGCATTTGAAGTTACCTATTCGAGCCCTTCCTTTGCACAGGCCTAATGTTGATGTTGAGCCAAAAGAAGACTTATTTATGACTTACCTAAATTAAAATAGCTCATAAATATATGTTATTACCCTATATAAATTCTTAAATAGGTTATAATTCCCATCTCATTCTAAAATTGAATTTGACCTTTCATTTGAACTTTAGGCCTAAACCCTACCTAGTGAGTTTGATTAAAACCTTGGTATATTAGACCTCCCTATTTAGTTACCTCCTTATAAATAAAGCTTTTAATTTTTATTTATATGTGTTCCAACTTCAAAACCTTCTTTACATGTCTGACCAACCTCTAATTCACCTGGCCATTGCCATTCCTCAAAGCCTATTAGTTTGTGCACAAGGGGAGTGCCCTCTCTCTAAGACAAAATAGAGGGAACATACCCTATTTACTTAAAAAAAATTAATATTTTATGGTATTATTAAACTTATAAATTTGTTTTTTACTGATTTTAAGCCCTTGAATAGATAAATATACCCCCCAACTTCTATAAAACATAAAACAATCAGTGTAAAAGTAGACTATGCACAGTGTTTTGATATGAACTATGTATGTTGGATTAGAACCCCTCTTATATGGAATATTTATCATGTAAAAATTTTATAAATGTTTTAATTATCATTATGGGGATGTTCCAATCTCCATTCACTACTCTGACCTTTCATGTACCCCTCATACCTTGTACTCTCAAGACTGAGTTCTATTATTTGACTGTGTTTTACTCCAATATACTGCACCTGTAGGTGAAAATGCATGGTTAAGCTTTGAAAATAATATTTTTAACATATCTATAGTCCCTTAGGTTTATTTAATGAATATTTTGATCCATTCTATCCACCTTGTATAGGCTAGGCCTCATCAAACACACTCCCTTTGCTCTCTGCCTCTCACAGTCAACTATAGTTGACTGTGAGAGGTCTTGTAGGTGTTATATATGATATAAGCCTTGTTGAAAAGAATGAAACCCTATTTTAATCTCTCTACATAATAATATATCTATATTTATTCCTTTCATGCTTGGAAATAATTTTTTTATCAAGGCTATCTAGCTTATTCTTCATGGTGACCCTACAACCAGCCTGTAGGTGCATATTTGTGATGTAAAGAGGCCTATAGGTGTGTGTGGGGAACCAAAACACAAAATATCATCCCTTGAAATGACCCTTAGGTCATGAAAATTCTCAATAAACCATGTAATACTTATTCAATCATGAAACAAGGTTTGTAATACAACCTTGAGTTGGAAAGTTTCTTTGGGGACCAAAACTTGTAGATGTGACTGTTGGAATTCAGTGCTTAAAAGTACAATTTTGGACTTCTCAAAAACTGATCTTCATTTCTCATCTACCCTTAAAAATGTGTGGGGTTCACATCCTTGATAGAGGATACAAATCTTATTCAATTATATGCATCAATACTTTGTGACACTTCCTCATATGACATCAACAAAACCATTAGGTGCTTTGTTTTGCATTTTTAGGGAAAATCTCCCTCAATTCAGTCATTGGGTTATTGAATGGTTCTTCACTTATCACCCCCCACTTAACATACCAGTCATATTGATAGGTTATCCTCATCATTCTAGGACTTAAATTAATGTTTCAACATGTTAAAATCCCTCAATACAAGTACCTTCATACTTATGCTAGTGTCACCTATAGGTGCATACCACTGTGCAGGCTATATATGTGGAATGACAAGTAGTGAGCAAGGAATATGAGTTTGTGAATTAATATTTACCTTCATCAAGGTTTTAAAATTTTATTCTATCACTCAAAAGGACTAAAACATCTATCAAAACTCTCCTTTCAACATGACATCCTCCATAAAGCACCTGTAGGTGGGTACTCTGAGTTGCATATGGATGGTAATCATGAAATGGTCCATATGCTATAAGAGTTTACTTGAATGATCAGTATAACTCATATCATGGTATTTATGTGAAACCTTATGATGTTTCATATCCTTAACAATCTCACACACCTCATTTTCAATGTTGAACCCTGTTACATGAACTGTGGGTGCATGCTAATGGCAAGAGCCTGAGTAGAAATATTGTATATAATTGTTGTAGTAATTTCTTAACCATTTGAAGGATCAACTTAATTATCCATGTTATTGAAATATATACCAAGTATATTTAACTTTCATCACACTTTTGTGAACATGTTATGCAAGCCCCATACACGTACTTCACCATGACTGCAAGTGGAAGTGGGTAAAGAGTTGAATGAGTATGACAATGGATTGAAACTTTGATCCAAACATGGAATTATGAGGTAAAAAATGAAAATGACATAGTCCCTATGGTATTTAAACATGGAAAATTCCATATTCCTTACACATGAATCTCTTTCAGAGAACACAACCTTCTATAAGTAGTGAAAATAACTGCCATTTCACCTAGGATATCAACCTACAAACTGAACTTAAAAGCCCATGAGATATTTGACAAACATTAAAATAAGCATGAAAATCATATTATAAGAGATCCAACATCCTCTAGAGCCAACATCACCAACTAGTTTGTATAGACTTGTCCAAAATGGAGCAAAACTTATAGGGTGCAGGAAATAGTGAGCAAAAAAGCATAGTCAGCTTGTAAAGGATGGTTCATAAAGCATGGTTGACCAATATTTAAAATATTTATATTAAAATGAATCCATTTTATTGAAATACCACCTCCCAATGGCATTTGACCTGAAACCTCTTCTATTGACCTTACCAAACATGAACCTATTGATCACTTTTACATGTCTAAAAGGGAAAGAAAGGAGCAGAATGGTTTTGGACCTTTTTTAGCACTTCCAAAGCATGTCAGGAACTTAAATTAGTGTTATGAAGATTAAGAGTCATATTAAAACCTTCTCCCATGTGTAAAACTCTCTCATAGGCCATACAAGTGCCAAATACTTCTCTTTTCTCAAGAAAACTACTCTTTCTTCTGAATAACCTATCAATTTTAGTTATGAACAGTTGATCAAGGAATAATAAGACATGTGTCATGTGACATCACCCTTATTACACCTTCGAACTTCCCTAAGAGGCTGTACAACTCATTAAATTCCCTATTTTGACCCCAAAATGACTCAAAATGATAGAAGCATTAAAATGACTAATGACCAAGGCTAAAATAACATGAAATTACACTAAATTACCTATAAAACACCTTTATACATATATATTAGACCCTTAAAACACATAAAAATCAATTTTTTACCTATAAGGGTCCCAATTTGACCTGTAGGGTCAAATTTTGTCAACAAATTAGTGACTTCTAGGGGTAGTATTCCTGCTATATTAAAGATCAATAGCCTTATCAATTCATTAGTCTTAGGGAGTCATATAAAGTCTAAGATAAATAAAATACCTTGAAAATAATCTTTGATCAAGACAAAACCAATGACTACCTCAACCACACAAAACAAAAGACACACATAAAGCAAAAGCAAACACACGTGTTTCATGAGCACTTATGGAACACACACACCAAACTAAAAAAATTGAAACCAAACACTAACTAACCTAAGATGAAAAATCCATCCTAAATCAAAGGGGAAGTTTGAAACCCTTCTTGCTTCATGACATGAAGGAATGAATGAGACATATAGTCTTTTGATCCTTGACATTGATGCCTCCAACTTTTTCATGATGTTTGCCAACTTCATTGGCATGATGTTCCATGAGAACCAAGCAGTTTCAAATAGGTTGGGTATTGAATTTAACTCTTCTTGCATCCAAATAGCCTTATCTTTCTCATATGGTTCCTCAATTAAAACCTCTAATGGTGGTTCAATAAGGCATACATTTTTTATTTCCATAGTGCTCTTAATAAGATTGGGTTTCTTTTCAACTGCAAGTTCTTATAGCTCATCAAGGAGCTTTGCATATTCTACCCAATATTTTTCATTGTCCTCCATGGAAGACTCTTTCTTTACCTTGTCATGTAGTTGACCCTCAACTTGGCAAAGCTCTTCAAGTTCTTGAAAGAACTTCATTTGTAGCTGCCAATCATCTTTATCCTTTTCATCATCTAGAACCACTACCTCTTCAATATTCTATTCTTGAGGTATGAGGTCATCAAGATGGTTCTCTTCAATCTCCAATGCATCTGAGGGTGTTTCAAAATTAGGCCAAGGTATTGGGTCATCTTCAAGAATAACAACTTCCACCTTGGTCTTAAGAGACTTTTCTAAGACTGCAACTTATTTGGGAATGACTTGAAATTATTCTCCATCCTTAATAACACATTCATCTTCATGCTTGAGATGATTATCCATAATTTTTTGATCAGATGTAGAGTCTTCATCAAGGGTTGTAAGATCTTCTATCTCCTTCTCATTCTTGGTGATGCCAAGACTAGGCATCTTGAAATCATGTAACCTAACCCAATGAGGCTACCAAGGAGGTATGTTTTCTTCAAGCAAGAGTTATAAATTATTATTAACCAACTATTCCTCTTTAGGTTCCCATACCATAGGTATATAAAGGTAAAGGGTGATGGGGTGAGGAAAAGATGGACTAGTTGGTGGAAGTGGAACATATAACTCAAAATTAGATTGAGAATGAATTGTAGGGGATTATTTTGGGAGCTTTTGAGGAAAGGGAGGTAGACCTTGGGATAAAATATCTTGGTTTTCTTCCTTCCATTTGAAAATCAATTCATTGAAATCTGATTGGACTTGAGTATTCTCTTCAGTAAGGTTAGATGGGTTGTGTTTAGGTATATGATCTTCTTTTATGTCTAAACCTTTCATCACACCTTGACTTAAAATTTTCATAATTGATTCTCACTCTTAAATTTGCTTGGCTAGGCTCTCTTGAAAAATTATTTCTTGAAGTTTATAGGCATCTTTATGAGGATGAGGAGTGTAATAGGGCTGACATGGAACACTAGAAGCTTTTCGAGGAAGGTTTTGGAGGGACTTGCATAGGATCAAGCTCTTTTTCAACTTCACACTCCTTATCAAGGCTTTTATCCTCTTTATTTCCCCATGACTCCACTATCTTATTCCATCTTAGGATGGTAGGATTTTGAATCTCTTCTTGAGGTATTGATGTACTTTGAGGAGTGGATGAAGTGTTCAAGAAACTTGGGATATCCTTAGGCTTGGATTCTCCACCTTGTCTCCAACTTGGAATCTCATATATAGAGGTCACTTCTTGAGGTGGGGTTGTAATTAAAGAGGAAAATTATGCCTTAGATTCCACTTATTTTGATAATTACATGGACTGATGCATATGTATATTAGCCAACTCAATCTGCTTATAAAGACTTGCTTCAAAAACAAGGTTTCTTTTTTCAATTCTCTTTTCTAACTGATTGGGAAAAGGATGACTTTGATAAGCTTGATTGGGTTCATGAGTGGGAATAATTTAGGACTGATAGCAATCTTGGAGAAGTGGATATGAAGGCTGATAGGTTTGGTGAGGCTAATTCTCATGAATTTTTAGCGTATCTTCCAAGGATGAAACTAGGCCACTCACATCTAACATCTCACTTGTGAGCCTTAGCGAATTAGCTCTCTCAATAGGTGCCCATTGTATTTTAACCATCTATAATGCATCTCTCACCTTATGAATAAAATGACTAAGAACATCTAGACCATATCCCATTTGTGTGTCAATATCCAACATGTACTTCTCATAGCCCAAAAGTGTTTGCTTGAATGCAGAAATAGATTGACTTGAGAAGTGACTAGGTTGACTAGGAGGAGCAAGATATTGAGAAGGTTAGTTATAGGGCTGATACAACTCGATAAATTTGACAATGGTCATATTGGATTTGGTGAGAGTCATATTGGAATTGGGAGGGGTCATAATAAGGCAAATAGGGAATGTCAGAAGCTTGAAATGTCTCACCAACTTGTGTAAAATAGTACTCAACACTAACATTAGCCATAGAACCTCATTGAAAGCAAGAACACAAATAAATATATTACCAAAAATCTTCAAAATGAAACCTAGGCTACTTGACAAGTTGATGTAACTTCAGAGTTGCCATTGATGCTTGGATAGATGCCTCTAAAGGCTGATTATTGAAAGACAACACCAAAAACCTTTCAACCTCTTGGACTAAGAGTCTCACCAGGCTACTAAAAAATGTTGTCATTTGGATTTTCACCCTTTTGGGAGATGTCTAATATCTCATCATCCAAGTGGCACAATTGAAACACCTTTAGGCTTGTGGGTGGCCTAAAGATGAGGTGAATCTCTAGATAGGGCTAACTCCCTTGATGTTCCACTTTAGATCACTACTACACCTAAAATTTTTGGGGGGAAGGGAAAGAAAAAACTGAAATCAAACTATCCTAAAGGAGGTGATACACCAATTTTTTTTAATGAATTCCAACCATCTGCATGTTACACATGGAAATAAAGGACTAACCAAACATACACTTCTCCAATCTGCATCTTCTCACATCCATGTTACATTATGAGGTTGTGATGAATTTTTAAGCTAGGAGGACTAGACAAGAGGCATATAATGGCACTATTTGAATAGACTAACTCACTCAACCTTAACACATCATAAAACACTTTACATGCCCTACAAGAAGAAGCTTTCCAACTGCAACTAGGTGCGAGAATGAGATAATCATGCTAAGGAAACAAGAGTCATCACTTATGAAAAATCAAACATTCCAAATGACCACACTAATAATAGTCATGGAAGAGGTAAAAATCAATAGTATTATTGATCAAATGGTATGTAAATGAGTAGGGATTCACCATACTTAGGTGGAACATAAGTTATAAAGGCCAAAATCATTAGTTCTTATAAAACTTGAGAGAGAGAGGAGAAGAGAGAAGTATAAAGGTCACAGGAACACTTGTCAATATGATAAAAGGATTTAAATATGCATGAGAAGAGGATATGGGATGAACCATGCAAGGTTATAAGAGACAAGTGGCCATACAAGTTATTAAACTTATGAAAAGTGGCATGAAACTCCTTGTGTTGGCTCAAAAAATTGCCTTGATGATTTAGACCTACTTGAACATCCCAAAAACAATTAGGGATATATCTGATGATTATAATTAATTTTAAGGCTTCCATACATGCCTCTCCATGTATTAGTTGCAGTCCTGGTCATCTAAAATCTTTCCAAAATGAGCTATCACCATCTACAGTCCAAATAAATCATCTTTCATGCATCTTGCACACTTGGCCTCAAAATTGACTTTAGTTTTTTATGAAAATAAATGGGAGGGAGTGGATGAAACCTGTAAAGACCCTCCATGGCCTTAGACTGATTAGGCACACCTTAAAAGGTCATCCACTTGAAGTTTCCACAATTCTCACCATCTTGCTCACTATGCAAGTTTTGACTGGTTGATATGAGAGCTATGGTTTTGAAAATTAGGAGTTTTTTCAAGGAATTAAATGAATATAGTGATTTATTAAAATTCCATATCTTCCTCCCAAACTTGATTTCATCTTTAGACTCCTTATTGAACCTAAAAAACACATAGAATAGTCAAAAGTGCCATGTTTTGTACCTTATCCATATAATTTTGTACCACTAAAAAGGGTGGGGAGAATCCTGATAAAGTCTTCTACAATATCCAATCTTTTTTTTTATACAAACTATTCCATTTGAGTGGCTTCCCATCCTCATTTCTCCAAACAAGTCCTTGTAAGGGTTTAACAAGGCTTTTGAGTGTTTTCTATTCTTAAGGTTTGTTCATGAAGCTCTGACATTGAAGTTGAAAAAAAATTCCAATAATGTGATGTTAAAGGACCTTATTAACCTCCATAAACTCCTTTTTCTTCCATGTAAATCCTCCTTAAAGATGTGACCATTTGCAGTCACCTATTTGAACCCTTCATTTCCTTTGCACAAGCCTTATGTTGACTTTGAGCCAAAAGATGACTTATTTGTGACTTACCTACATTAAAATATCTCTTAAATATATTGTATGACCCTATATACATGATTCAATAGGTTGAAATTCCCATCTCATGCTAAAATTAAATTTGACCTTTCATTTGAACTTTAGGCCTAAACCCTGCCTAGTGAGTCTAATCGCAACCTTGGTGTTTTAGACCTCCCTATTTAGTTACCTCCTTATAAATAAATATTTTAATGCTTTTCTATATTTTTTATAACTTTACAAACCTTATTTCCATGTCTTACCAACCTTTAACTCACCTGGCCATTGCCACTCCTCAAAGCCTGTCAGTTTGTGCATAAGGGGAGTGCCCTCTATTTGAGATAAAATAGAGGGAACTTGCCCTATCTCATCATACCAAATTAATTTTTTAGGGGATTATTAAACTTATAAATGTGATCTATACTAATTTTGAACCCTTGACTAGGTCAATAGACCCCCTAACTTCTACAAAACCCAAAACAGTCAGTGCAAAAGGGGACTATACACAGTGTTTTGATATGAACTGTGTATGTTGGATTAGAGTTCCTCATCTATGAAATATTTCTCATGTAAAAAATTAATAAATTTTTTCATGATCATTATTGGTATGTTATAATCTCCATTCACTAATTTGACATTTCATGTACCCCTCATACCTTGAACTCTCAAGATTGAGTTCTATTATTTGATTGTGTTTTACTCTAATATACTACACCTATAAGTGAAAATGCATGGTTAAACTTTGAAAAAAATGTTTTCAACATATATATAGTCCTTAGGTTTATTTCACACGTATTTTTAACCATTCTATCTACCTTGTATAGGCTATGCCTCATCAAACACACTCCCTTTGCTCTCTACATCTCACAGTCAACGACAGTTGACTGTGAGAGGTCTTGTAGGTGTTATATATGATCTAAGATTTGTTCAAAATAATTAAACCCTCATTTAATCTCTATATAAAATAATCTATCTACATTTTTTTTCTTTCATGCTTGGAAATAAGTCTGTTATCAAGGCTATCTAGCCTATTCTTCATGGTGACCCTACAGCTAGCCTATAGGTGCATATTTGTGATGTAAAGAGCCCTATAGGTGTGTTTGGGGAACCAAAACAAAAAAATTAATCCTTTTAAATGACCCTTAGGTCATGAAAATTATTAATAAACCATGTAATACTTATTCAATCATGACACAAGGTTTGTATTACAACCTTGAGTTGGAAATTTTCTTTGGGTACTAAAACCTGTAGAAGGCACTGTTGGAACTCAGTACATAAAAGTGCAATTTTGGACTTCTCAAAAACTGATCTTCATTTCTCCTTTGCCCTTAAAAATTTTTGGGGTTCATGTCCTTGATAGAGGCTACAAATATTAGTCAATTATATGTCTCAAGATTTTGTGACACTTCCTCATATGACATCAACAAAACCATCAAGTGCTTTATTTTATATTTTTGGGGAAAATCTACCTAAATTCAGTCATTGGGTTATTGAATGGTTCTTCACTTATCACCTACCAATTAACATACCAATAATATATGTGAGGGCCTCTCATCATTCTAGACTTAAATTAAGGTTTCAACATGTTCATATCCCTCAGTACAAGTACCTTCATACTTATGCTAGTGTCACCTATAGGTGCATACCACTATGCAGGCAGTATATGTGAAATGATAGGCAGTGAGCAAGGCATATTAGTTTTAAAATTACTCTATACCTTCACCAAGGTTTTAAAATTTTATTCTATCACTCAAAAGGACTAAAACATCTATCAAAACTCCCCTATCAACATGACATCCTCCATAAAGCACCTGTAGGTGGGTACTCTGAGTTGCATATGGATGGTAATCATGGAATGGTCCATATGATCCAAAAGTTTGCTTAAATGATTTGTATACCTAATATCATGGTATTTACATGAAACATTATGATTTTTTATATCCTCAACAAACTCACACATCTCATTTTCTTCATTGAACCCTGTCACATGACATGTGGGCGCATGTTAATGGCAAGAGCCTGAGTAGAAATATTGTATATGACTACTACAGTACTTTCTTAACCATTTTAAGGCTCAAATTACTTATCCATGTTTTTGGAATAAATACCAAGTATTTTTAACTTTCATCACACTTCTATGAACATGTTATGTAGGCCCCATGTTAGGATTTTTAACTTTCACCATGACTGCAAGTGGAAGTGCATAAAGAGCTAAGTATGATAATGGACTGAAAATTTGATCCAAACATTTAATTATGAGGTAAAAATGGAAATTAGGTAGTCCATATAGTATTTAAACATGTAAAACACCAAATTATATTCACATGAATCTCTTTCAGAGAACATAACCTTCTGCAAGTAGTGAAAATGACTACCATTTCACCTAGGACATCAACCTACAAACTGAACTAAATAGCCCATGAGATATTTTCCAAACATTAAACTAATAATGGAAATAATATAATAAGAGATAAAAAATTATATGGAGCCAACATCACCGATTTGTTTGTATGGACTTGTCCTAAATGGAGTAAAACCTATAGGGTGTAGGAAACAAAAAGCAGAAAAACACGGGCAGCTTGTAAAGTATGGTTCATAAAGCATGGTTGATTAATATTCAAAATATTTATATGTAAATGAATATATCTAATTTCACTAACACCTCCCAAATTATTTTGACCTAAAACCTCTTCTACTGACCGTACCAAGCATGAACCTATTGATCAGTTCTGCATGTCTAGAAGGGCAAGAAAGGAGCATAACGGTTTTGGGACTTTTTTAGCACTTCCAAAGCATGTAAATCACTAATATTAGTTTTAGTAATATTAAGATTCATATTACAACCTTATCCCACATGTAAAACTCTCTCATTTGATGTACAAGTGCCAAACTCTTCTCTTTTCCCAAGAAAACTACTCTTTCTTCTTAAGAAGCTATCATTTTTAGTTATGAACAGTTAATTAAGGCATAATAGGACACATTTCACATTAAATAACCATTATTACACCTTCACACTTCCCTAGGAGGTTGTACAACTGATTAAATGCCCTATTTTGACCTTAAAATGACTCAAAATGATATAAGGACTAAAATGACTAATGAAAAAGGCTAATATGATATGAAATCACACTAAATGACCTATAATATGCCTTAATACATATATATTAGACACCTAAAACACCTAAAAATCAATTTTTTACCTATAGGGGTCCCAATTTGACCTATAGGGTCAAATTTGGTCAATAATCACTACACTTTAAGGGTTTCATAAGGATGTTAATATAGCCCTCAATTAATTGGTCAATAAGGCAAATAAATGTCTCAATTAACCTGAGAAGATGAAAAAGTTAAAGGTGGAAATTAAGGAAATAACATCCAAGCTACTTGACACCTTGTCACATTGGAATGGTGTTAGAAAGTAGATTGAACAAATTGGGCCTAAATTTTTGGATGAGGCTGAGATCAAAACTTAGTTCAAGTTGGACTAAGAGTGCAGTGTGGGTGATGTTGGACCCAAAATTTTGACCAAGTGTTTTGTATTTTTAACATGAAACTGGCATGACATAAGAGGAGCATGGTGTAAAAGGACCCTGACGCAGAACTAGCATCGTGTAGAAAGATCGTGGTGCAGAACTGGTAAGGCACAAGAGGACCAAGGCATGGAAGATAACAACGTGAGAAGATCTAGTCGAATATGGAACATAACTATGAATAAATTGAGAGCATGGGACTTGGTACAATAGTGAAAGAATTGGGGAATGAGAGGGAAGAGGGAAATGATTTAGTAGTGATTCTCAAGGATAAATAAGAATATAGGGGGTGCAAAGACTCAGGTCCTCAAGAGAAAACAAGTAAATGAGTGCAATGACTCTTAGTCTACTAGATATCATTGGCCAGTTACCCAATTTTCATTTACTTATGTAAGTACTTATTTAGGAGAAAAAAGTATGAATACCCCTTTGTAGATATATGTAAGGTGATTGATAATGGATAACATGTAATGATTCTTTATAATACAAAATTATGGAAATTACAATGAGTTTTGGTGTTATGTTGCAGATAATTGATAGTAATACATTAACAATGGATTTGCAATGACTAATATGTGGATTATAATTCACTATGATATTTATATAATATGCATTGTATATTTTTGTGAAAATAACACATTAAAATTCATGGCATTTATCTTTGTGTTCTTGCTTGTTGTGATTAATAAGACAAGGTCCATAGTCATATATTTCCTTTTTTGTATAATCTCTGACTAGATATATGAATAAACTCAAGCTTATGAAAAGTGACTATGCAACATAACCCATGGGAACCAATTTCATGCTACATGATTTAAGAGAGTGCACAAGAGCTTAGTATTGCATGAAAATCCATTATGTAAGCTTGTTGGGACTAGACACTTTACCACCTTAAGGAAACATGATAGAGAAAATAACCCAATAGTTCTCACTACTGCTAAGGTCATTTTCTATGATTTCTAAACATAGAGCAAGAAGCCAAGAACCAAGGGCATGAAATCACTGATGTGTAGGCTGATCTTGCCATTTATATAAACAAACCTTGAGACATAGTTCAATCATGCCATTTAAAAAAAACACAAGGAGATGGTAATGTGAAACCACTATTCAGTGGGTCAATTTCACTAATGTGCAAGTCTTTCTCATTGATTTCCTATAATACATAGAGAGAACACAACAAAAAGAGAAGGTAAAACCATTGATCGGTAAGTCAACCTCACTATTCATGAGAGTAACCTCACCAATACACAGTTCAATCTCATTGATGTGTTGAGGATGGAAAACAAAAATAGTATAGGAAAAAATAAATCAAGGTCAAAGAGCAATATGATTCCATAATTAGAATATTAAGAAGGTCTTGAAGAAGTTTGGGAGGTGCGAGGTCCCACCGAGCGTATCAAATGTAAACCATAATTTAAAAGAGAGGTTATTTTCCTTGTCAGTATCCAAAATCAAATAAATTCATAAAACATAACTTCTCAAGCATGATTTCTCAAATTGGGCAAAGTCTAGCCAAGATAAACAAATAGAAAGCAATCAAAATCTATTGCCTTCCTCATAGATGTCATTAGCTATCCGACAAACATATGATTATGCCAAGATGTAAAGCTAAAAGTCTTTATTAATGTGGTAGTATGAAAGCCATACAAATCTCTCCAAGAACTATATAAATGATTTTTAGACCAGTTAGGATAAAAAGGGGTGAAGCTTTCAAAGGATTTCTACATATTTTCTTTACACTATAAGCTTGATGATAGGTTTATGGTGACCCTTCCATTTATAGATTTTTCGGATTGATTGTGGCCATTAGATTCATGTCAAAATGTGTGGCTATAGTTAAATTAAATTTTTGAGGCTTAATTCCATAAATATTTTAGAATGAGGTTTCATTTTTGAGGCACAACTTGCCTTAACCCTGATATTTGTTTGTGCTTAAAGCCTAGTGTTTGCCAACTTTCTAGATGATGTCATGATTTAGGTATTTGCTGAATACTTTGGATATTACATAATTAGAAATTATCTCATTTCTATGGATTTTCCATTTATCCATTTGGTTTGATTTGTTAGGCTAATTAATCTTAATTAGCTTCTATTTGTTTTATGTAATATCAAAATTTGGATATTTGTTCTAATTAATTGCCCCATAACATTGCTTTCAAAATAACAATTTAACTCGCGTTGATTTATACAAAGTTGAAAATTTGTTACGGTGTATTTCCCCAATTAGGGATGCACCAATATGCTTCAAAAATTACATGTGATGTGTGTGAACAAATTAGATAATTTTAATGGTATTTGGAATAATTTGTGCATTATTTTAGGAAATCATTATGACCTATAATTTCTACATAGCAGTGGTATAAATTAGATCTCTACAGTATGTAGTGATGGTATTCTGGTTGACCAAGTAAAAATTTTAGTCATTGTGGGATTTCCACCTCTTGTAAGTTCTTTTGATGTGTGATCATTCATAGGGCATACCAGATATTACCAAAATTTCATTAGAGGGTATGCAACTATATTTGCTCCATTATAAATACTACTGGCAAGGATACAAAGTTTGAATGGACTCCTAAATGTCAAGCAAATATCATTAATTTAAATTAGAGATTGGTACCAACTTTAATATTAATGTTTCTAGAATAGAATAATCTATTTCATTTTCATATAGATGTTTTTGTAATTAGAGTAGGAGTTATGTTGGCTCAACCTGAAATCACCCCATTCATTTCACAAGCATAAAATTTTCAGCAACTAAGAAGAGATAAAATACTACAAATGAGAAATTATGGCTATGGGGTTTGTGTTATATAAATTCAATCACTATATTTTGGCTACACCATTTGAATTCCTTACATACCATCAAGATTTATCATATTTAATGAATAATTCCATGCTAGGACATATATCTAGATGGTAAATGTTATTTTAATAATTCTACTTAAAAATCAATGTCAAACTAGGAATAAAAACATTAAACCAGATCATGTCCATCGTATAATGAATGGTGAAAAACTAAAATAATTATAGGATGAATCACTAGATGCTTGCTTGTTTAGAGTCTATGTAATTCCATAAAACATGGAAGATAACTACTTTTCTAGAACAAGGATTTTTTCTTGTGTACTATGTTGAAAAGGATAAAAAGTATTTGCTCACACAAGCTATGTCATTTAGTATCATCAAAGGGATTATTTATAAGATGGGTAAGTATGATGTGTTTTTGAAAGTAGCCTTAGATTATGAGAGACCACGTTTTCTTGAATAAACACATTAGGGAGTCACATGAGGACACTTCAAAGGAGAATCTATTATGAGGAATATATTACACTTTGGTATGTGGTGGCCTAATATGTTCTAGGATGTGCATAGAGTCGAAAATAACATTTTTCAATGAGTAGGAAATCCAAAATAAATGGGTGAAATGACTCTAAACCCAATGTTAGAATTGCAACCATTTGAATAATGGGTAATTTATTTTGTAGGTAATATCAATCCACCTAGTAAATGTAGTCATGCTAGGTATATAATTACTCTGATAAACTAATTCATAAAATGGGTAGAAGCTGCTACAACACCAAGTTGTAGTGCCAAAGACATAGTGACCTTTAATATGAAAACATCATAACAAGGTTCTAATGTCCTATGAAAATAATCAATGATAAAGGAATGCACTTCTTGAATAGTTTCATCAAGACTTTGAATGAGGAATTCATAATATCTCACCATAAAATCATGAATTATCACCCTCAAGCCAATGGGTAAGTAAAAGTGTCAAACAAAATTATTGAGAATATGCTTACAAAAATATGTAATGTGCAGAGAGATGACTGGGAGGATATAATTCATGTGATCTTATGGGCATATAGAACCAACTATAACATTCAACATGATTCACTCTTTTTCAATTAGTCTATGGAATGGAAGTACTGGTGCCAATGGAATACATAGTTCTTAGTCTACTAATTGCATTGATGATGCAAATAAGAAATTAGGACTCACTTTGGGTAAGATTGTTAGATTTTACTTGCATGGAAGAAACTAGACATAGATCAAGTTGGACGTAAGAAATAAACAACAATAACCACAAGGCATGGCATGATTGCAACCTAAAATCTAAGGAATTTCACCTAGAATAGATAATATTATTATATGACAGTATATTTATATCATATCTAGATAAGTCACACATTTGGTGTAAAGGACCATATGTCATCCATGAAGTATCACAATAAGAAAATTAGTGCTCAGGGACCTTCAAAGAACCATCCTTGTAGGGCGAGTAAATGGATACATGGTTAAGCCTTGCCACTAATGATTTCTATAATTCCCATGCTAAAAAATAGAGTGGGTGTTAAGTAGCACCATGTTTTTAGGATTTTTGTTTACTTTACAAATTTTTTTAATCTATTTTAGGGTTTTAGTATTGTTGTATATAATGTGATCTCTATATCGCACACAATTTGAACATTGTTAAAAATTCAAGTCATGGAACATGAAAAGGAAGCAATCAAAAAATGATAAGGCATAAGTCGATCAAAGTATAAGTAAATTAATTGAGTTTGGGAATGAGGCTTTGAAAAAAAGTTACAACATAAAGGTACCTAAAGGTAACTAGCAAGATATTAAATGATAAGGCACTCCAAAGATTGTGTCATTACCAAAACAAATAGATAGATCAGATTCAGGTTATGCACAATAAAATAAAGTCATTAGAGATGAAAAAAATGGAATGTCACATAAATAAATTCCATTAAACAAAATAATAAACCTATCCATTAAAATTTTAGTGTCATATCACAGTAATCGATGGCATTCAAAATGGAAATCATAACGCTTAGGAAAAAAGTTTAGTAATTTTAATCCAAAGTTTTAAATGCATGGAACAAATAAAACCTATATAAGGGAGGGCATACAAAGTGAAACTCCATTAAAATCCATAGAGAAAAACATCCATCTGTGAACTGAGCCTTAATCATCTACCTAAGCGTAGAACTATCAACATCGCCACTATCACTACTTTAATACCGTTGGAATTGGGCTCATAGTATGATAGAACATATACCATGACCATATTCAATTGATTATATTGATGTGATGGAATCTAGCTTAATTTCCACATATCAACCCGTAGGCATGAATCTAGGAGCCCCAGTTATTCAACATCAGTTGTGAGGATCTAGTGCAAAGTGACTCATCAAGTTCCCTAATTTTTGGCAATTAGATGAAGTAATGATGACACTTCTAAGCTAGTACAATGAAGAGGCAATAAAATTGTCTAAATATGCCACCATTTTCATCAATGAAAAAACCATGGCACAAGTAATAGGCCTTACAACAAGGGGAAAATCCCTTGCATAGTACAAGAAAAAGAGTCATTTGAGCTATTCAAACACTAGATAAAAATATTTTATGGCATCTATAAGGATCCCCATTGACTTAATATATGATGCCACAATGCTAATACTCTATGAATACATCACCAAATGCTTCTAGAAAATGACCATAAGTGCAAGATGGGAAATAAAAGGGGTCATCAGTATTGTATATCAAATGATCTAACTATATGATTTCAACTAGCCTAATTTCCTAGTGATCAAGCTAATAACAAACATTCATGAGGTCATCACTAGTACTTCACAAATATTCCAATACTAGTTTCTTATATTTTTGTTGTGGTTCACCCAATGGAAGTCTCCTAATGTCCCCATCATACTTGCCCTAGATTTTTGGCCTGGGATCAAATTTATAAATCTTTCATGGACTAGAATAGGTGAATATTATGAGTATATAAGCTGCTTAAATACATAGTGGGTGGAGATCTAGGGCCTCATCAATTCACACCCTCTGGTGCCTACATATGTCATGCAATACTTAGGACTATATGTAATAGTTAACAAATTCCACAATGGGATTAAAATCAAATCCATGAGCTTTCCAAGGCACCCATCACATCATTGTCATTTTTTATCTCCATGCTTGATGCTTAATCAAAATTTCTTTGACAAAATTACCTGGTTGTAAAGATGGTGAAACCATTATGATCTATGCATCCTATCACATAACAACCATTACCATAACAACAAGGAGAATTTCAAGTAAAGCCACAAACATCCAAACCATTTATCCATAATAAAGAGAAAATTTCTAGCTCATAGAGCATCACCACCAAAGAAGTAGACTCACAACATAAATATGTGGTTGAGTGATAATCTTCCTAGATCATGTCAAATATCACTAAAGAGTAATATTTATCATAATTGGGGTCAATGTATAGGAGTCATATAACTCCATGTTAAAGGATATTGGAAAGGACACTTATGCTGAAGAGGAGGAGAAAGAATTTTTATTCTAGAAATTAATGCACACTTTCCAGTGATGTAATAATGTGCCAATTATGTGTGTAATTAAAATACCCAAACCTCCACAATCCATCATTATGGACATAATTACATAGGAGAAATAAATTAAACATATAATGCCATAATTTTTCCAAGGTGCACCAGGCATAGGCTTATCTTTTAGGATGTGAAGTCACTATTCATGAATCACTATTCACATGCACTATTCATAGACACTATTATGATGATGTTGCATGTTGGTGATGTGGATGGTTAGTGATATGGCTGGTTGGAGATGTGGCATGACCCATGGTGGGTGGTATGTCACACAGAGCATCTTTCATGTTGAAAAGATGAGGAGATAAAAATGGGGCACATTTCTCCACTTAGTCACATGGGTTAGAAGTTGTGGATGCATGTGATGACATGATGATAGTGGATCTCATGATTCTATTTAGACATGTGATGTGGGGCACATTTCATCTATGGTATCCTATTGGATGAGGTCAAAAGTTAGGAATATTTTGACTCATGTGAAATCACATGAGATATTAGGGGACAAGGATCATTATGCTAGATTAAGGTCACATGTGAAGTGGGGCATAACACTTTGTAGTGAACATGGAGTGGTCAAGGGGGCATTATGAGATGATATTCAAAGATTGAATTAGCACATAGGGAGACATGATTCCCTATTGATGAATAGTGCACTCATTTCAAGGATGATGCATTTCTCCTCTCTTATTTATTCTCTCTATATTGTAAATGTTATTAATATATATTAACTTCATTATAATTCATCATGTTAGAGGATCCATGCAAGCTTATGCTTGCATGCTTAGAGGTTGGATTCTAGAGGCATTATTATGCTTGGTTCACAACCTGAATGCTTCAAGAGTAAGCATTGAGTGCTTATTTGTTAGTACTGAAAGGAGTTGCTCGAGGAACTATTGTAAGAGAGGAATTGTTGAAGTAATGAAGTCTAGAAGCTGCCATTTTGCCCATGGTTTTTTGCCTTGCTATTTTTTAAAGGGTTTTCCATGTAATCTCTTGTGTAATGTATTCCCTCTTGTGTCTCATATTTTATAGCTTATTTTACTCAAATTTTAATTACTTTCACTTTAGGATATAGCTCATTGATCTAACATGCAGTATTAGAGCTTTTATTCCTAACATCTATGGCATCAGAGCTTTGATTCCTAATAATTGGTATCAGAGCCATAGTAAAAAACTCCATGTGTGAGTGTTTTATATTATTGGCTAGTTTGTGCAAGTTGAATCTACTATGACAGGAAGAGAGACTAAGTTGGAGATTAAATAAGAAAAAAAGTTTATTTTGGTAGGTATCTCTCTATGGAGAAAGGTGGAGTATATCTTGGTGAAATTCATGTTCTCTTCATCTTGCTGAGGAGAAACCTACAAGAGAATTTTAAAGAAGATTAAAAAGCTTTACCAGACAAGTCAACAACATACACAACATTCCTATTAAATAAGAAGAATTTTTTTAGCTTGAGGAGCAAGTTGGTCTTCTTTTAGAGGAGGTTGAGGATAAGGCATGACCTTGTTGTGGTTTGTGACAACCAAAAAAAGAGGTGTATGATGTGGTATCCTATTGACCACATGTTGTTAGTAGAGATGCTAAAGATAAATAAAAATCCATTCAAAAGAAAGAGGTATATAGAAACCTGAAGTTGTACCTATTTTGAAGTAATTGAGGATGAGGAAGATGAAGATGCATATGAACAAGTGAGACCTAGTGTTTTTAGAAGGAGAAGGCTATGTGTTTGGACATACAACAGAGAAGTGATGCATTTTGGATGTATTTTTTAGGCTCAAAAACTCAGTAGGTGAATTGGTGCACTGACTAGCATGATAACTTACTTAGAGTTATGATTGGTCCACTTGTGTCATATTTGGCATGATTGGTAGCTGAAGTCTACATGTAGAAGATCAAATGAGACATGGTGTTCCCAGAATGAGAAGGCTGATGTTGACCCTATAATTAGGGTGACAGAATGTTTTGCATACAATTGTGGTGTTAGTTAGGTAGACTGATACATGGAGTAATATGAGTTGGTGTTTTGGAAACATTCACTAGAGCAAGATGCATTTTAGATGTGGGCTCAAAAACTTGGTAGGTGAAGTGATGCACTAAGTAGCATGATGACATTGTAAGATCTATGATTGGTATAGTGAATTTGTACCATGTTGATAGCTTTGAAGGTTATGTGGAGAAATCTAGTTGTGAATTATGTGATATCTTCTCTCCTCACCACTATCAAGATTTCTAAGTGCACTTTTTGTTATTCAATAAGTTGGAGTAGTGTGATTCCTACATAGCGATCTCTCTCTTAGAGAGAGAAAGATAAAGGATGAGTCAAAATAGTTATTGGTTTGCATGCTGAATAAGTAACTATATGAATTTCCAACATACGTGTCAAGGAAATATAAGATATTTAATACCTTTACGGAGAGCCAAAGTGTTTACCAGAGGTTGTTGCTATGTGTTGTTGACATGTTGGATGCATGTCCCAACATGATCATTGTTTTGACAGCTTAGGGGGAAAAGATGTGATGAAGGTGTTATGAGGAGCAAACCAAAGATGGAGATGCATAAGGATGGGAGAGTAAGGAAGTACCCCACTTCTTTCATTGTTGATTTATCTTCCCAAGGGTATCCTATAATTAACAAGAAGACATGTTGTTATCTTGTGTATTGGATTCATAAGGAGTAGGAATCCTCATGACTGCTATGGTGATCACTAGACCAGATACTTCTAAGAAGTGGGAGTTGTGATTAGTTCATGGTAGAATCTTGATTGGAATATTAGTTTGTGGAGAAGTGATTTATCACTTGAGTGCCACAATCTGCTATGGAGGAGTAGATGTTGATAAAGTCGATCAAGGTAGAGAAGTTTTAGTAATGCAAGAAAAATTCTACTAGGTTTGTGTCAGGGAAATAATGGGAATAGATGGATAGTTGGTTATATAATACTTAGGTGTGGTAAAATCCTATATATTGACTTCAAGTGGGAGTGTGTTAGGATGTGAAGTCACTATTTAGGAATCACTTTTCATATCCACTATTTATGATGATGTGGCATATTGGTGATGTGGATGGTTAGTGATGTGGTTAGCTGGTGATGTGGCATGACCCATAGTGGGTGGTATGTCCCATGGAGCATCTTTCATGTTGAAAAGATGAGGAGAGATAAATGGGGTGCATTTATCCACCTAGTCACATGGGTTGGCTTTTGTGGATGCATGTGAGGACATGATGATAATGTATCTCATGATTCTATTAAGGCATGTGTTATGGGGTACAATTTGTCTATGGGATCCTATTAGATGAGGTCAAAAGGTGGGAATATTTTGACTCACATGAAAGTGCAAAGGAAAGTGGGGAACAAGGATCATGATGAAAGTGTCTTTGACTATTCTGATACAAAAAAATGATGCGCTATCACCTCAGCTTTGTTCTGCATTCAGCTTATATGGGTTTATCTCAGTCAGCATCTCACTTATAGCAGAAATATAACTGGGTTCCCTACACTATTCTCTTAACAAGAGAATTGGATTCAAATTGAACAAGCAAAACCTTATATGAAGGATTTGTAGCTCTAGAAGCTGTCTAATAATTCAAAATTAGCAGAAAGATTTTGTAGCTCCATAACACCTTTACAACACTTCTCAATATGTTTTCAGGATGAGCAGGTACACACTCCATCTTTGCAGTCATTGGTGAGATCGCCAAATGTTTTGATCTGCTTCTTGTTTTTGTAAAATATTTTGGCATCAACCCCAATTCTCATATACCCATCGAATTCCACAGGCTTTCCCTAGCTGGCAGCCATGGTCTCATTGTACCACTCACTGTTCTCGACCCACAGATTACTAAAATCATCTAGAAAATGAAGCTTGTAACTATTTCAAAGTGGCTCAAAGAAATTAGAATCTAGCTCATTGATGGCAATATACAAATCTCTTCCAAACTCGGCTTAATAGAAGAAACATATATTACAGGGGACTATGCATCAAATATACCATAGACTGTCTGCCATTCAAAACTCGAAGACCTTAAATCTTGTTCTTTGCCCTACTCATTTCTGCTTCTGCATGGGCGTGATCTTCATCACCTCATCCTTCAGCTGGGGGCCCAGAATGGATTCTGCAATTTGATGCTTCTTAACAGGCAAGGAAAACAAATAGATTTGTTCAAGAGAATGGATTTTACCTTCTTTGACCAGATGGTTGAGCTTTGGGACAGGCACCCATTTTTCTTCTTCTCTGTGACCTCTACATCCACTGCGACAGTCACTACAGCCTCAACCTCTATCCTTCTTCACAGCAAGATCTACTTTGCTTCTAAATGGCTTTGCTTACCATTACACCATACGCCTCTTGTACTCTTGGATGCAGGCCCTTAAATGCTGCTAACCATTTCCTTGATGATTTTTTTTTCCACGCTAGCTTCTACCTAGTTGCATGGCATAAACAGCAAACTGACATTCTAATGGATCTAGCCTCCTTCCTCAGATCTCCTCAGATAGTTGGTTGGGTGCTGGCTGTAGAGACTCTTTCTTTGATAGTCTTGATCTCCTCTGATCTCTTCTGCCAACGTCTATGCTGTAGTGCCTATCTTCTTACTATTGATTGCACTTATTCTTTTGACAGCGCTGAGATCTCCTTCAAATTTCTCACGCCTCCACTTGGGCACGCCTTTCTCCTCTATCTGGTCTATAGGATCTCACCACACCTTCATTCTGTAGAATGGTCTACACACGGACTGTATATAAATTTGAATGAAAACTTGCATAATGGCTTACCTCCTATCCTTCTACGTACTCCTCTCTTCTTTCGATAACAAACGCTTCAATGCTGACATGGGCTTCAATTCTGTCACCATGGTCAAGCCAAAATAATATAGGCCGAATGGCCTTCTTGACTCTTCCTCTCCCTAAGGAGATCCTCCCTCTCTTTTCTCCAGCTAATCAAAGACCTTCGTTACATATAAAACCCTTTTCTTTCTAACTCCTATGTCCAACTTTGGACTCTAAACAAAACATACATGATTTCCTCAAACAACCTACTAATTGCGAAAGATTATCTAACCTATACTTGGGGGATTTCAACTATTTCCTTAATCCTCTCAAGCCAAGATTGTCTTCCAACGTAGGAGATTCAAACTAACTTCCATTTTTCACTTTTTCACCTTTTACATTTACATTTACAATTACTCCTCCTCTAAGACAACATTTTGGAGGGAATCACAGTTTGTATTTGAATTCAATCTTAACTAGAACCTATAGAAGGATAATTGACTTTGTCTAACATGAAGCTATTGTAGATGCTTCTGCATCATTCTCTCCCTGTAGAAAAGATTTGAACCTTAGTTCAAATGTCATGCTTCCTCCTCACTTTAGTCTTCACTTGTATACCTGGATCCCAAGGTCTTGTTGCCAATACCAATGCTTGTCTTTGATAGTCTTTGTCTTTCATTTTGCTTTTCTTCCTTTTCTGGTATGTTCTTCTCCTCATCTCCTTCTCAGCTGCCATCTCTCGCTTCCATGCTTCTTTATCTCCATATATGTCTTCTAGATCTTCTTGATCTTCTTGATTCAAAATTTTGTCCATTGAACTATGGACTTCATTCATCTCTACAACTTTAATACCTGCATTCAAAACATCAAAAGCAACCTTAGTAAAAAAACATTGAGGCCATGAAGCCCCTTGATTATCTTCATGCTGTTCTTCTTTGTCCAAATCTGCCCTCACCATCTTTCTTTGTTCTTGCCTCAATTCATTTTCCATCTTATCAATGGTGCCACCGTGTTGATATGTGTCTCTACACAACTCTCTTGGAAGATTCAACAAGTCTTCTATCCTCTTCAACTCTTCACTCAACACAAGCTCATCCAAATCTTCATGTCCTATATCAAACTTAGGACCAAATTGTCTTTCATCCTCTACAAATACATTCATCCACTTTATGGTTTCTTCATACAAATCAGCTTCATCATCATCATCAATATACTTATCAAAAACAATAGGAACACTATTACCTTGTGTCTCCTTACTCTTTTCAATCATGTGCACTGATTTCACATCTCCACTTTCACCATCCATCCTCTTGGAACTCTCTCCTTGCTGTACATTAGTTTTCATACACAATTTCCATACCTCATTTTTCATAAAAATATCATTAAATGATTCAAAAACATCATCATAAACCATTTGTTTACTTTTTACCTCTTTGGTATACCTCTCAAGCGTCCTGTCTTCATGGAATGCTTCTTCCATACTCACCATCTCTCCTTCATTCTCTTGGCTATTGGAATCACCTTCAATCCTCTTCCATTGACTTCTTGATGTTGTTGTCTCAACACTCACATCTTCACTCTTTGCCTTCTTAGGCACCCACATTTGATTCTTTCTCTTATCAATTGACTTCACAAGCCATGTAAGCATCTTGCATCCATGCTTTTGTACCAACAGTTCCTCTTGCTTGGGAGTTTTCTTCTTCCACCATTTAGGCATCACATATCCATGGTTAATTGGAAACTTCACCTTTCTCTTTACTTCTCTAACATGCATATCAACAATTTCATGTTTATAAGAACAATCAATTTTTGAACTCACCTTTACCTCCTTAATGGGCTGCTCCATTAGTTCTTTGACTTGCATAGCTTCTTGATTATCTATCCTTTCTTCTTCCTTTATACTTGGCTGTTCTCTTTCCTCTTCTAGGCATTCAATGGCATCATGGAAGTCATCTTCATCTTCTATCTCTCCTTTTGCTTGTAGGGGTTCCTCAACACCTTCCTCATGCATTAACCAATGCATCTCTTCTTCCTTATCAACAACAGCAAACTTTTTCTTTTCCCTTACACATTCACTTCTGTACTTGGTGTCTTCTCTTGCACCAATCCCTTCATTCTTCAAGGCCTTTCTCTTGACCTTCACAAAGCTGCTCATACCTACAATTACCCACTCAAAGACAATATTAGAAATAAAAACAAGAGACCACAAGGTCCCTATGAGTGTTCTCTTCACCAACACTCTTATCTTCTCAAATGCTCTTCCTGGCACTTCATCTTTTCTTTCTTCTCTTCTCTTGTTCTCCACAATGAGAACCTTCTTCACAACTTATTCTTCCTCTTTTTGTTGCTCTCTTGGCAACCTTTTTATCTTCTTCAAGCCTCTATGGGCTTCTCTCTTCTTGGCAATCTCATTTTGCCTTCTTCTCCTCTTTTAGGAGATCTATTGGCCACTTCAACTTCTTCCTCATTGGCCATACCCATGCTTGCCTATTCAGCTGCATCCAAGACCCATATTCATCTTTAATCTTAGCTAAATCTCTCTTCAAATTAGCAATCTCTTTATCAATTACAAAACTTTTCATACCTTTGATGCTTGCTTTCTTCTTGGTGCCCTCATGTACCTTGCTGCTCTGTAGTGTCTTCAACAATACTTCCATCTCTGAGATCTTCACCCAAGTCTTTTCCACCTTGGTCTCTTGATCCCTTGTCTCACCCAAGCCTTTTCTCCTTGACTCATCTTTTGAAAATCTCCTTGATCTCACCTAGGCCTTTTACATCCTAGTCTTTTGATCCCCTTCTCAATCCTGCAGCAACTCTTTATACAACACTTCAACAAACACAAATCACAAATCCAAGCTTACCTTGCTTTGGATCTTCCTCTTGAGCATTCATTTGTTCCCTTACTTTTGAGCTTTCCAAGCTTCTCTTCTCAATTCTTCAAACTCCATCCTTTACCTCACCTAGGTCTATTTCACCTTAGTCTTTTGGAAAACTATCCAAGCTTCTTCTTGGATCTTCACTAAGCCTTCCTTGGCTTCTTCTCTTCTTAAGCCTTAATGGCTTTAAACCTTCCTTTTTCACCTATTTGCTTCTTAACAAAATAAACTCAAATCAAATATCATAGATTACTCATACCTTTTCTTCAGCAGATCCCAAGAGCTTCAAGCTCTGATACCAAATGATGAAAGTGTCTTTGACTGCTCAGATACAAAAAAATGATGCGTTGTCACCTCAGCTTTGTTCTGCATTCAGCTTGTATGGGTCTATCTCAGTCAACATCTCACTTATAACAGAAATATAACTGTGTTCCTAACAATATTCTCTTAACAAGAGAATTGGATTCAAATTGAACAAGCAAAACTTTATATGAAGGATTTGTAGCTCCAGAAGCTGTCTTATAATTCAAAATTAGCAAAAAGATTTCGTAGCTCCAGAACACCTTTACAACACTTCTTAGTATGTTTTCAAGATGAGCAGGTACCCACTCCATCTTTGCAGTCATTGGTGAGATCGCCAAATGTTTCGATCTGCTTCTTGTTTTTGTAAAATACTTCAATGTCAACCCTAATTCTCATATACCCATCGAATTCCATAAGCTTTCCCCAGCTGGCAGCCATGGTCTCATTGTACCACTCATTATTCTCGGCCCACAAATTACTAAAATCATTTAGAAAATGAAGCTTGTAACTATTTCAAAGCAGCTTGAAGAAATTAGAATCTAGCTCGTTGGTGGCAATATACAAATCTCTTCTAGACTCGGTTGAATAGAAGAAACATATATTACAGGGGACTATGCATCAAATATACCATAGACTGTCTGCCATTCAAAACTAGAAGACCTTAAATCTTGTTCTTTGCCCTGCTCGCGTCTGCTTCTGCATGGGAATGATCTTCATCACCTCATCCTTTAGCTGGGGGCCCAGAATGGATTCCGCAATTTGATGTTTCTTAACAGGCAAGGAAAACAAATAGATTTGTTCAAGGGAATGGATTTTACCTTCTTTGACCAGACGACCAAGCTTTGCGATAGGCACCCATTTTTCTTCTTCTTCTCTACGACCTCTACGTCTGTCGTGATAGTCACTACAGCCTCGACCTCTATCCTTCTTCACAGCAAGATCTACTTTGCTTCTAAATGGATTTGCTTACCATTGCACCATACGCCTCTTGTACTCTTGGACGCAGGCCCTTAAACACTGCTAACCATTTCCTTGATGATTTTTTTTCCACGCTAGCTTCTACCTAGTTGCATGGCATAAACGGCAAAATGAAAATCTAATGGATCTGGCCTCCTTCCTCAGATTCTCCTCAGATAGTTGGTTGGGTGCTGGCTGCAGTGACTCTTTCTTTGACAGTCTCGATCTCCTCCGATCTCTTCTGCCAACGACTATGCTGTAGTGCCTAGCTTTTTACTATTGATTGCGCTTATTCTTTTGACAGCGCTGAGATCTCATTCAAAGTTCTCATGCCTCCACTTGGGTGTGCCTTTCTCCTCTATCTGGTCTGTAGGCTCTCACCACACCTTCATTCTGTAGAATGGTCTACACACGGACTGTATATAAATTTGAATGAAAACTTGCATAATGGCTTACCTCCTATCCTTATATGTACTCCTCTCTTCTTTTAATAACAAACGCTTCAATGCTGACATGGGCTACAATTATGTCACCATGGTCAAGCCAAAATAATACAGGCCAAATGGCCTTCTTGACTCTTCCTCTCCCTAAGGAGATCCTCCCTCTCTTTTCTCCAGCTAATCAGAGACCTTCGTTACATATAAAACTCTTTTCTTTCTAACTCCTATGTCCAACTTTGGACTCTAAACAAAACATACATGATTTCCTCAAACAACCTACTAATTGTGAAAGATTATCTAACCTATACTTGGGGGATTTCAACTATTTCCTTAATCCTCTCAAGCCAAGATTGTCTTCCAACGTAGGAGATTCAAACTAACTTCCATTTTTGACTTTTTCACCTTTTACATTTACATTTACAATTACTCCTCCTCTAAGACAACATTTTGGAGGGAATCACAGTTTGTATTTGAATTCAATCTTGACTAGAACCTATAGAAGGATAATTGACCTTGTCTAACATGAAGCTATTGTAGATGCTCCTGCATCAGATCACTATGCTAGATTGAGGTCATATGTGAAGTGGGGCATAAAAATTTAGAGTGCACATGGAGTGGTCAAAGGGGCATTATGAGATGTCATTCAAAGCTTGACTTGGCACATGGAGATACATGATTGCCTATTAATGAATAGTGCACCCACTTAAAGGATGGTTCATTTTCTCCTCTCCCTTATTATTTTTATGTTGTAAATGCTATTAATATGCATTAGCTTCCTCATTGTAATTCATCCTATTAGAGGATCCATGTAAGCTTGTGATTTCATGCTTGGAGGTTGGATCCTAGAGGCATTTTTATGCTTGGTTCACAATCTGAATGCTTTAGGAGTAAGCATTGAGTGCTTGTTTGTTATCACTAAAAGGAATTGTTAAAGGAGCTATTGTAAGAGAGGAATTGTTGAAGTAATGAAGTCTAAAAGCTGGAATTTTGCCTATGGTCTTTCCCTTGTTAGTTTTGCAAGGGTTTTCCACATAATATCTTGCATAATGTGTTCCCTCTTATCTCTCATATTTGTAGCTTGTTTTATGCCACCTTTAATTACTTGCATTATAGGATTTAGCTCATTGATCTAACATGTAGTATCAGAGATTTTATTCCTAACATATGTCATATCAGAGCTTTGATTCCTAAATTCATCATTACTAGTGATGACAAAACCATAGGTAAAAGAACAAAAAATGGGGATGGAGCAGCTAAAAGTGCATCAAGGAATTCCCCAATAACCACTAACACATAGACCATGCACTCATTGAGATTATATGACATATCTTTAAGTCAAATAATGCATGAGCACTTTTTCCATGTGTATGATATGTAGGAGAAGTATTCTAAAGAAGAACAAGGATCTAAATAAAATACTAGAGTGTAGACATGCACAACAAAGTTCCAAAAGAAAACTCTAGTCCCACATACTTGTAGAAAAATGTCAGTAAGTAAGCTTTGAGTGGTTATCTCCTTAGTTTCACTTCCCCACAACAATCATTAATTCATTCTCCACCACTTTACCCCTTTCTCCTTCATGTCCCCTATATCCCCACTCATGTAACTCAGCCTAAGGTAGATACTTTGTAAAAATAAACCACCCCACAACAACATGCAATGTAATAATAAATCCAATAACAACAAACCAAGGGAGACATCACAAAGTAGAAAGTGTATAAAACTATGAAGGCAAAGGAAGAAGTTGTTAGGGAAAAATAAGAAGAGGAAAAGGCCAAACTAGATACATATATACAAGAAGAAGAGAATAATAAGAAATAAAAATATGAATTGAAGAAGAAAGAAGTAAAAAATAAGAAGATAAAAGAAGAAGAGTTTGTGCATAAAAAGGAGAAACTAGATAAGGAAGCACAAGATACATAAAGAAAGAAGGCAGAGGTTGATGTAGTGATCAAGGAAGTCAAGGAGAATAAGAAAGAAACCTTGTGCAATCAAGAAGTGTTAAATAAGAAATTGCCTAAAGAGTAAGTTGCCACGCATAAATCATAACAAGCAATAAAAGAGGCAAAGATGTAAGTAGATGTAGTTTTCAAGGAAAATAAGGAGCTGGAACTAAATAGTATAAAGTCAAAGTTGACGCTTATAAGGCCAAGTAATTTGAGCAAACTATGAATCTAATAGAGGATATAAAGGAGACAATGATTCCTAAAGTCCCACATCCTTCTATCACATCTCAAGGCTTTGTATTAGCACAAGGAGGTGCACAATATGAGGCATCATAGGACAAACCATAAATAACCAATCAATGGTTATGGGACATCCAATCCCCACCATTACAATAAACAACTTTTACACTTTTAGTCACACAAATATAACACTCGATAGCTCTAGACCCAACCTCTGTGACATCACTTGCTTTGGCCATGAAAAGTTAGGAGGCATTACTTTATATGAATCAAATCACATTATCCAAGTAAATTGAGGTAGTTGTTGTGTTACAAGATTTCATAGCATAGAAGGTAACCAAGATTGAGCAATAAAACCTCAAACTAAGGGAGGAAAAATATATTTACATGCTCTATATCCAAGGCACACAACATCATATATATAACCTTTAAACTCATTAAATAATATGAGCAAGTCCTTGACATTGCTATGTTACAAGACAAAAATTTCTTACAAATAGATTGACTAGAAGCAACAGCTACTAGATACTTAGAATGAAGAGAAACCAGATTTCTCTAAGGTAAACGAAGCCAATGTATCCATGGAAGATCATAATTCCATGCCAGATCAAATGGAGGTTACATTGAAGGAGTCTCTTTCATCACAAGACAATGTCATGGACAAGATGAATACATGGTAGAATGAGATGCTTTAGAACACATTCACTAGCATGTGGACTCAGCATTACGTAGATAGGCTATAGGAAATGTCATAGGACATTCAATATAGGATATCACATAATAGTGCCATGCTTATTATCACAGAGGATGAAGACATCTAGAACATTATGTAATATCAAAATCCTCTACACAAAATAACTAGTATGGTGTGGGATGCTTTATTATATTGGAATCAATTCAAAAAATATCTATCACATCTTGACAACTCCCTTGTTGAAATCATTAATGAACACTAATTCATTCCATCAACCCAGTTAATATAATAACTTCAAACCAAGAAAGTGAAAAAAACAACACAACAAGAAATTCAACCATGATAAATATCTCTAACACCTAACTCTACAAATGCATCATCTTTAACCATAGTCTCCATATCACCGTCATTTTGTAGAGTCAAGATCTTTTACATGCATAAACTAGTATGGTGTGGGATGCCTTCATATATTGGAATTAATTCAAGAAATATCTATTGCATCTCGACAACTCCCTTGATGAAATCATTAATGAGCACCAATTTATTCCCTGACCTAGTTGATACAAGAAATTCAAACCAGGAAAGTGAAAAAACAACACAACAATAAATTCAACAACAACAAATGCCTCCAACACCTGACTCTATAATTGCATCATCTTCATCCACAGTTTCTATATCACCATCTTCTTCCATGGTAGAAGCATCTTCTAACATAGTCCCAATCATACTATCATCTTCATAGTCTCCTTCAACTCAATTTTTTCACTTTATGCCTCCACCTTATTTCTAAGTAATGTGAGGTTTAGTTTTATAATTTTTGAATTTTTTTTAAGTAGGGAAGGCCACAAGCATTAGGAACATGGCCAGGATGATTGAAAGCCCATAATGGGTGTCCTCCTAGTAATGTCACTCTATTGAAAACTTGCAAGGGTGGTATATTGGTACATTACTTAATTGAAAACCCAAAAAGGCATCTAAGTAGTACACAAGAGGTTGAAAATGGTAAACGATACCTTGATCGATTACCACAAGTAGTATTTTTGGACCAACCCTTTAGTGTAGGCAACTCCACCAACTCCTACCTTCAACACACTTCCTATGACTTTGTCTCAGGATGAGACAACTATTTAAGTCTAAGAAAGTATTGGTAGTAGATATAGGAGTGAAAAATGTCAAAATATGTATAAATAACAAGTGTGTGATACGTAATATTTTATATATTGTATATCATTTTTTATGTATTCAACACATCATTGTATATCAAAAGTCCATAGAACATGTAAAGACTCCTTTGAAAAAGAAATGAAAGGACTATAATATGAAGCGATAGAGCCTTTGACATCTCTTTAAATAGTGTTCAAGTATAAAGGAAAAGAGTTCTAAATATGAGAGGTTAATATAAAGATATGATGATGGTTATTCTGAATGTCTTTCTGTATTTGTTCCTAGTGAATGTATACTTTGTTTCATTTAAATTTGCTTCATAATATAATAATAATGAATGTTATATGCATTCTAGTTTGTGTTTCTATAAATACTCATTAAGTATGATCATAAGGAATAGTATAACTTGTTATATTCCCATCTACATTATGATTTTATAATTCACTTCGCACACATACACTCCTTAGCATGTTCTGATGGAAATTTCCAAGAACTTCTGCTAACAATGATCTTCTAATTTTTGGCACTCATATAATTTTCACCACCTATGCACAATAAAATATTTTCATATTTAAAAACCCTCACCTTGATTTTAGCAATGTTGAGGATGATTTCATTAATTTTCACCCTTCCATTACTCCACCCCTGGAAGATCCTAGGTGGAAAAGTCATGAAATTCTAAATTGTATCAAAACCCACCCTCGACAACCAATTTTTTTCCAATTCTTCAACTCATGAAGATTGTTTATTTCACATAAATGGCATGAAGTGTATTATATCTCATATCGATTCTCCTCCTAATACTAAAATACAACCAAAACCACTCTTAGAATTTACAAAAATACTTATCATACCCTAAATGTCACATTATAGTCTTTATCTCCTTTGAAATATTAAAATATAAAAAATCAAATAATTTTGATAAACTCAGGTAAACTGATTTAGGTCTAAAAACTTATTGTGTTTCCAATTGTATTGGACAAGTTGAAACAATTGAAAATTTCTCTTGTGCTTCAACTAAATTGACCATGTTGATATAATTATATGTTTTAATTATACAATAATCTAATGTTTTCTCTCAATCCAATTGTATTAGCCAAGATATAGACACTTATAATTATATCTTCCATGACATCGCTCAGACTAGTTACAACTGTATCAACCCAAATATAGTTTAGATCCACCCAGACCCATAAAATTATATCATTGATCATGTATACAATTATAATTATATCATCCATCTTTACTCAAATAATTATGTAGGCCATAATATCCCATTTAAATGCACCTACATCAATAACAATATTGCTCAAAAAAATACAAAAAATATAATTATATTGATTTGGTCAATATAGTCAAAGTCAATATAATAAAACCATAACTACATCAACATGGCTAGTAATATAAATTAAAATTTAAAAACATCTCCCAAAGATCCAAGAATAACCTTGGATGATAAAATACTTACAATGAGACGAATTTACATAGAATATGATAGCAAAGTTAATCACAATGTCTATCTTAAGGTTCATATAAAGTATACCATTATATCTGATCTTAATATACATCACATTTGGGGCATAATATGATGCCCAACCCTTTATAAATTCACATGTTTGGGCATATTACAATGCCCACCTTCACCCTTCCTCGATCTCAATGACATTTCATGATGCTTTCCCATTCTCTACATCTCACATTCATAATGAGCTAATTATTAGAAGCCTTGAACACATTAAAGACAAACAAATTAAACTTAAAGAGATATTTTGAGACAATTAATATATTTAAAAAAATATATCTTATTAAAGGTCTATTCCTTTTTCTTAAAATTCATTAAACATTTAATTCATATTTTATGTTAGCACTATTTACAGGTTTCTCCTAACTGTATTGTGTTGCAACTTAGCTTCATTAATATATAGCTTCGAGTTTATTATTATGTAATTTATCATTTTTATTTGGGATTCATTATCCTTATCCTATACCCTTAGTTTTGATGTCCCATTAGCTCTTTATTTGTGCTATTGATTTTTCTTCTATTTGTGACTCTTATATTTTAGTTTATGATTTGCATGGTAAGAACTTAGGGAACACAACTAGACCCTCCTCATGAAAACCCATCCTATTATTATTACCTATATTTGTATCTTACTCTAAACCATATCCAAGTGATTTATTATAAAGAAAATAAATAGGCAAGAGTGGTCTTTTATCATTTAGAGTTAAATGTATTTTTTTGTTCCAAAACTGTTGTAGTCTATATACATTTTTTCATCCATAATTTTACCTCTCTTATGATGGAAGTCTCAAAAATTTATGGCATTATATCAACTCCTTTTATAAATTTTTTTAATGGGAAAACCCAAACATTCTCATGTGTATCTCTATCTTCCCTAATTTAAACCTCCTTTTGGGCACACCAATGTTGGTTTCAAGCTTTCACTCTTTTCTAAGGCACAAGTCTAGGAGTATCTAATATTCTTGGTCTCTAAGTTTTATTTTTTAGTGGCTAGGTGTAAAATCTTGTCTTAGTCATCTTAAGCACCCATTTTCATTATTTTTAATCTATATGGAGGAGGGAAATAGAAAAATCCATACAAGTTAGAAGCTAATATATCAAAATAAGAATAAAAGGGTCATTTCAAAAGGCAAAATATCTTTCAAAATTCAAATCGCACCAAAAGACATGATCCTATCATTGAAATGATTCATATCTGAGTTGATGCTCCAACTCCATATTTGGCCTCATGATAGATCCAAGTTCCATTAAATTATGATAGGCTAATGGACTAGTGTAGGAGGATTCAATTTTTACCCACCGTATGCTCTCACCTTGCCATAACATGACCCTGGTGATTAGAAAGTGGTCACATATCCTTTTCTAACCCTACTATGCCATAGTCCAAATCTATACTTTTATTTTGGCAATAGGTCATCATCACTACAACTATTAATAGTTTTTCTACTCAATTGCATTGTGCTTTTTTCTACTCTATCATCTATTTTAGATCAAGGTAAAGTCATGTCCACATAACAATGGGAAGTGTTTGGGAATAAGTCCTAAAACTCATTATGAGTACCACAGGAACCTCAAAGTAGCTAGCCCACTAAGAGGACCTTCCAGTGAAAAGGGTAATGAACCCATCTTAATTGACTAGTTTTCACCCATGAGAAAAACCAAGAGCTATCATTTATGGGTAAATCCGTGGCCAAAATATTTTTGGAGAGTGATACTCATTAAAATAGCATTGGTCGTTAGATAGATTTGTAAAATCCTTCAGGAAACCATTCAAAATTGGGGCCCATATCCATCCTCTCAGTTTCAAAAGACTATCAACAAAGTATCAGAAGACTATTAAGGACTTCTACTAGACATTTGATAGAAACTAGTAAAAAAATTCACATTAAAAAATTTTATTAATTTTTCTCATTTTCTTGCCATATCTCTCCATTTATATACTCGTTTCTTCTCAAAATTTATTGAGACACCTGAAATTACATTCTACATGTTTTCTTCTTTGAGGTCCCATATCTTGATTCTACTTCTAATTCCTGTAAATCTCAATTTTCACTTTTTTGGGGGTTTGCCATAACTTCTTCAGTTTTTGTCCATTTGCCTCAAAAAAATTCCATAGTGTTCATCTCAATTTTCTTCTCCTTTGTCCCTCTTTGATAAATTTTCAATTTTTTCCATTCCACTTCCAAATTTTCCCTCACCTTCGTCAATCATACTCAGACTATACAAAAAAAACTAGTAAAAGTACATTTACCCCTTCCAATTTCATCATAATCAAAAAATTCCCTTACTATTCATGTCTTAACTTTAGTTTTCCTATCAATTACAAATATATATATATATATATATATATATATATATATATAATTAATTAACAGGTTATGGTAGCCACCCATGCAAGCAACAAGATCATGGAGGAAGAAATCATAGCCTTGAAAGCCTAGGTCACTGACTTAACCAATATGATGTGTGGACTGTGTTGGGTGAATATTTTGTCAATCAATGTACTAATAAAAAAAATAGGTCTGATCAACCACAGCAGGAAGATTGGTCGACCAGGTGTGCAACTTTACTACATCAACCAAAGACAAATCTCTCCTCTCATCAAGGGGAGGTTCCCTATTAAATATACAGAGGCTATATACTATATATATAAGCAAAAAATAACACATGGGGGAAGAATAAACCATCCATCTCTCTTCTTTCAGAGATGATGCTCACAGACAAAGGAGAAAATCCTGGTGGAAACACTGAAGGCACTTCTCTTCTTTCAGAAGTGTTCTTGCAAGAAACAACAGGAGTTTCTTTTAGGTAGTGAAAGTAATTAGTAACCAAAGGGCGTAGTAATAGCAGGATGAAACAGAATGCAAAGTTTCCACCTCAACTTCCCAAAGAGTATATCACAAAGGATAATGGGGGCACAAAATCATCCCAGAATCTTCAACACAAAAAGAAAAGAAAAGAAAAACACAAACTAAAAACAATTGTGAAAGCACAAAGTCTTCCCACAGTTGGTTTCAAGACACTTCCCTATTACTTTTACTAATTCTGCTTACCAAATTAAATGAATAAGAACACCTTTAGAAGACAGACGTAAGAATGATCTTCTAAAATGATACAAGCCAAAATAGCACAAAGTCTATAAACAACATGTTTTCTCATTCAGATAAAAATGAAATGAAATTACAATCTGAGCTCAAAGTCTCAGTCTTCTTTTTTCAAAATGGGCAGAGTTTCGCTCTTGTAAAAATGAAAAGTCCCCCTTACAAATGAGAGAAAATACAAAATTATAGCAACTATGCAAGGATTGGCACCTTTTTCTATGGGACGACCCATGCTGCAGTCAACGCCTTTAATGTGTCTTCAGTACTGCCTGGAAAGACCATGTTGAGAACAGTACACTACCATAACTATGGTGTGTCCCTTCATCAATATGTTTCTTCCTTGGTATGGACCGTCTGGTCCTTTTCCAATTTGTCTTTACTTCATGGAAGAAAAATAGGTCACATCCTTGTTTTTGTGTGCTCAGAAGTCTACTGGATCCACTATTCCAGCTACTGGAAATAACTCTTTTGAAGACATTTCTGGTCCTTTGCATCGATATTCTCTCTTTGAGTCTTTGGGCTCTCTTTTCAATCGATCACTTGATTCATGTTGAACCTTGAACCCGTTGAACCACTGAAAGTTCATCAGTTCTTTGGTTCATTCTGTCTCTTTTATTCTATCACTTCTTGGTTCAATCACTTCTTCGCTCCTTGGTTGAACCATCCATTGAACCACTTGTTTGCTACTTCTCTCTTGACTGAGGCTGGCTTTGAACTTTTGAACCTATGAACCATTAAACTTTGAACTCTTTCAGTTTAAAGTTCAATCAGTTCATTGGTTTATTCTACGTCTTGCTCAAACACTACTTCCTTTATCTTTCTAAGCTCTGGTTGAACCTTTGAACCTTAAACCCATTGAACCTTTTGGTTCAACAGTTCAATGGTTCAATCGGTTCATTCGGTTCATCCTTTGAAGCCCCTTTTTGTCTAAGTCTGTGAAAGTTCCTTTCTTCATCTTTGTTCAAACTTTGGAACATCCTAAAGGGAAGGTGTCCCTTCAGGCTTTTAAAATCGTCCTTTCTCTGACATCAGGTGTCCCCCACAAGGGTATCTACCCTTCAAGATTTTTCATGTGACCTTCGGGCTTCAACTTCCCTGGCGGGTTCTTGCATCTTCGGTGGGATTTTGGCTTTTGGGCTTTTCCTTCAAGGGACAAAAAGCCTGAAATAATTCCTTCGGACAAAAAGTCTGAAGGAATTTTACCTTAACATTTTTCTGTGAAAAGTCTTCCCGAAAGAATTCTTTCAGCTTCTTTTACTTTACCATTTCCATCAGACAAAAAGTCTGAAAAAATTGTTCCTTTTGGGCCTTTGAACAAATCTGAATGAATTCTATCTTTTCTTTGACCTTCGAACCAATGTTGCTTGCCCTCCGCAAGGGCACTTGCCTTTTTCACTTTGGGGCAGCCCCTTGAACCTACCGATTGAACCAACTTTGGTTTAACGGTTCAATGGTTCAATCAGCTCATTCTTCATTATTTGGCTAAGTCTTTTTGATCTTTTGCACCAAGCATGTTGAACCAACTTGGTCATTGAATCCGTTGAACCTTTGAACCAAAGTGGTTCAAAGTTCAATGGTTCAAGCCTTTGTTCTTTATCATTTGCTAATTGAACTCTTTTGATTAAATCGAGGCGTTGAACCAATCTTAGAAATGACTAAGTGTTAAAAACTTGTTCTTTTGATTGAACTCACCTGCAGAAGCTTTTTAACCTGTTGAACCTATGAATCCCTTTATGAAAAAAGCTTAAAAATGAGGAATTTGAAAGCTCAGAACAAATTTTGAGAAGGGAAGAGAGAAATTTTGATTTGTGCAAGGCCAAAATAGTCCATAGGTTGTCCCAAAAATGAGTGACATTTTTTGGAGACAACAGCTGGCTCCAGTTGGGGAACTTCCTTCAGTTGAAAACTTGAAACACAATTGAGGGGAGTAGAAACCAGAATCTCCAGTGCCTTGAAATGTGCCATTGGGCTATGGAGTCGTGCTACCCAAAAAGAAAGGTGCCAAAAATGAAAACAAAAATCACAAAATATAACTAAAGACTATATAGATATACATATGTACAGGTGAACTTATCTGATACTTCAAAAATTGAATTACTTTAGACATTGCTCCTTGTGAGGTGAAGAAAAGGGGATGCCATCCTGATAAACTAGCAGGAAACCATTCTGTCCCCAGAAATGGTGATGGGTGAATGGACCTCTCCACCAGGAAACCAATTTTCTACGTCTTCCTCTTTGGTTTTGCTTCTTCTTTCCCCATGGCAGGACGTGGTCTTCAAACTAAAAACCATAACTCCTTGCTCTCTTGGCGAAGGGCTCCTTTTGCTGATTTGGGAGTACAACAATATGGTCCACCACCATAGCTTGATGTTTTGTTGGTTCAGTCTAGCACATATTTTGATTATAAGCATTAGACCCCTGACAAACCATTAGCTCAGCATCCCCTTTGGTGTGAAGGAGTTCGATCTCTTCATCTTAAGCAGTCTTCAATCCAAGCAATAGAGATCTGCATCCAGCATGAGTGGAAGAATTGCTGCCATTGGATTCTAGGATCCAAGCATCATCAGAAGCTGATCTTCTATTAGATTTCTCTTCATCAGAGATGGAATATCCTTCTTGATTTATACTATGCCCTACCAATTCTTTTGATGCCTGATTTGGATCAAATCCTGGATTGCCAGCCACGGGACTTTGATCAGCTGAGACATGAGCATCCTCTGTGGTTAAGGAGTAATTACCCCTATTTGAAGGCTCAAATAGAATTTGAGCAACAAGGGTTGACATTTGGGTGACCACAATCTTTGCCTCAGACAGGTCCACACCTAGCTCTTCACCAATGTTTAATTGCTCAGAATTGGCTTGCAGGGATTCAAACTCAGTCATTTGAATTTCAAATTTCTTGACATGATCAATCATGTCAAAGACTGAGATGGACTTGGAAGAGAGGATGGGAGTTCATCCTTTTGTTTTTTGGGAGGGGGAGGACTAATCTGTGAAGTTGAAGTAGAAGGTGTAGAGATGTTTGATGTACTAACCTTCTTGGCAATCACTGGGTTCTTTGACTGGAAAGGCAGAGTGGTTCCCCGCTTAGCAATTGGAATTGGAGGCTGAGTTCATTTCTCTATTCTTTCTTTATCAACTTGTTGGGCTAACTAATTCTCGAACTACGTGAAGACTACTTATGATTCCTCATCTGCTTCACCTTCACTTCTGGGTTCATCCTGATAATTTAGGAAACCAATGTGGGAGTCACCAACTGATTCTTCTTGATCCTCCATGAAGAGACCAGCATCATTTTCTTGCTTGAACTCAGGTTGGAAATAGGAAACATGTTCTGTTTCTAGATATCCCACTACTGAGTTGGTTGGAGGTGCTTCAAGGGCAAGGTTCCTCTGTGGGGGAGGAAGACGATTTGGTTGCCCTTGACTTCTGGTAGTGTTGCCTTGATATGGCTAATTTGGGAATGTCCTTCTTGGTACATCTCTGTATAAAAGAGCAAAAGACATACCTTGTGCCACTTGTCTTTTCAAGGCTAGCAGTTCATTTGCCAACTTTTATACCATTGGGTCAATGGTGGTTGTGGGTGAGTATTCAAAAGATGAAGAGGGTTTACCTCTATTAGGATCTCTCCTTATCTTTTCTACCAAGATAAGGTCATCTTCTAGCTCAGTAACCAAGTCTTGAGCAGCCTCAAGGTTTATGTGTCTAGCCCGTCTCAATAGAAATCTCACTTCAGGTAGCTATGAGTTGATGAAGAAACACATGAGATTCTGAGGTGTCAGTTGGGCGATCATGGGAATCCTATGCCTCACCTTGTTGAACCTAGAAATAAAATCCCTCATAGGCTCATGAGGTCCCTTCTTCATCTAAGTGAGCTAGGCTAGCAAAGCATGTGCATCCTCTGCAGGCTTGAACCTGGCTTCAAACTTGACTTTGAGTGTATCCCAGTCAGTCACTGATCCAGCTTGCAGATGGTAGAACCAGTCTATAGTAGTGCCTTGTAGTGTCTCCATGAATACCCTGACCGCTATGTCTTCAAATTCCACCCTTATTACACCACAGGCTATGTTGAAAGTTGCAATGTGTTCATCAGGATGAACCTTCCCATCACCAAAGAATTTGGAGAAATTATTTCTTGAACTGCATGGAAGTTCATGTAGAGGTGGAGTCAAGTTGAGTGGGCCAAAAGAGTTACCCTAGGGGCCTCAAATTGCCATGATTTAATTATGACAAATAGGGATAACAAATCTGGGTGGAGTGGCCAGATTGCAGAACAAAAAATGGAAAAGAACTGGCCCTGCTTCAGCTTGAGGCTTCAAACTGCGCACTCTTTTCCAGCAGCTCTGGTTTTACAGACCAGATAAAATAATGGAGGTGGAGGAAAATGGTAAGGCTATAAATGGATAATGGGTAAGACACATAATAGAGTCACCAAAGTATGTAATATAATGGATAAGGGAAGGAACTGCTTTAATCTAAAACTTGAGGCTTCAGACTGCACGTTCATCCCTAGCGGAGTTGCCAAAAACTATTGCGTGAGGCTGGGGAGGAAAAATTAACAATGGGAAAGCACTGGAGCAATTCATTCTTCCATAGTGGAATGCATGGATAAGGTTATAATGATAATGGGTAAGACACATGTGATGTTTCAATCTAAAACTTGAGGTTCCAAATTACACAAAATTACTGTGTCCCCAACAGAGTCACCAAAAACTATTATGCAAGGCTGGGGAGGAAAAATTAACAATTGGAAAGCACTGGAGTAGTTCATTCTTCTACAGCGGAATGCATGGATAAGGTTATAATGATAATGGGTAAGACACAGGTGATGTTTCAATCTAAAACTTGAGGTTCCAAATTGCACAAAATTATTGTGTCCCCAGTGGAGTCACCAAAAACTGTTGGGTGAATATTTTGTCAATTAGCGTACTGATCAACAAAATAGGTCTAATCAACCACAGTAGGAAGATTGGTCGGCCAGGTGTGTAGCTTTACTACATCAACCAGAGACAAATTTCTCCTCTCATCAAGGGGAGGTTCCCTATTAAATATATGGAGGCTATATACTATATATATAAGTATAAAATAACACATTGGGGTAGAATAAACCATCCATCTCTCTTCTTTCAGAGATGATGCTCACAGACAAAGGAAAAAATCTTGGTGGAAACACTGAAGGCACTTCTCTTCTTTCAGAAGTGTTCTTGTAGGAAACAGTAGGAGTTTCTTTCAAGTAGTGAAAGTAACCAATAACCAAAGGGTGTAGTAACAGTAGGATGAAATAGAATGCAAAGTTTCCACCTTAACTACCCAAAGAGTATATCACAAAGAATAATTGGGGCACAAAGTCATCCCAAAATCCTCAACACAAAAAGAAAATAAAAACATAGACTGAAAACAATTGTGAAAGCACAAAGTCTTCCCACAGTTGGTTTCAGGACACTTCCCTATTACTTTCACTAATTCTGCTTACCAAATATAATGAATAAAAACACCTTTAGAAGACAGACATAAGAATGATCTTCTAAAATGATACGAGCCAAAATAACACAAAGTTTGTAAACAACCTACTTTCTCATTCAGATAAAAAATGAAATAAAATTACAATCTAAGCTCAAAGTCTCAGTCTTCTTCTTTCAAAATGGGTAGAGTTTCACTCTTGTAAAAATGAAAAGTCCCCCTTACAAATGAGAGAAAATACAAACTTATAGCAACTACGCAAGGATTGGCACCTTTTTCCATGGGACGGCTCATGCTGTAGTCAACAACTTCAATGCGTCCTTAGTCCTGCCTGGAGAGACCATGTTGAGAACAGTACGCTGCCATAACTATGGCGTGTCCCTTCATCTAATATATTCCTTCCTTGGTATGGACCATCTGGTCCTTTTCCAATTTGTCTTTACTTCATGGAATAAAAATAGGCTGCATCCTTGGTTTGGTGCATTCATAAGTCTACTGGATCCACTGTTCCAGCTACTAGAAATAACTCTTTTGAAGACATTTTTGGTCCTTGGCATCGATCTTCTCTCTTTGAGTCTTCGGGCTCTCTTTTTAGTCGATCGCTTGATTCATGTTGAACCTTGAACCTGTTGAACCACTTAAAGTTCATCGATTCATTGGTTCATTCTGTCTCTTTTGTTCTTTCACTTCTTGGTTCAATCGCTTCTTCGCTCCTTGGTTGAACCATTCGTTGAACCACTTGTTTGCTGCTTCTCTCTTGACTAAGGGTACCTTTGAACTTTTGAACCTATGAACCATTGAACTCTTTCAATTCAAAGTTCAATCGGTTCATTGGTTTATTCTGTGTCTCACTCAAACACTGCTTCCTTTATCTTTCTAAGCTCTGGTTGAACCTTTCAACCTTGAACCCGTTGAACCTTTTGGTTCAACGGTTCAATGGTTCAATCGGTTCATTCGGTTCATCTTCTGAAGCCCCTTTTTGTCAAAGTCTATGAAAGTTCCTTTTTGTGTATTTGTTCAGCCTTTGGAACATCTCGAAGGGAAGGTGTCCCTTCAGGCTTTTAAAACGGTCCTTTCTCTAACCTCAGGTGTCCCCCACAAGGGTATCTACCTTTCGAGATTTTTCATGCAACCTTCGGGCTTCAACTTCCCTGGTGGGTTCTTGCATCTTCGGCTGGCTTTTGGCTTTCGAACTTTTCCTTCAAGGGATAAAAAGCTCGAAAGAATTCCTTCGGACAAAAAGTCTGAAGGAAATTTTCCTTAACATTTTTTTGAGAAAAGTCTTCTCGAAAGAATTCTTTCGGCTTCTTTTACTTTACCATTTCCATCGAACAAAAAGTCTGAAAGAATTGTTCCTTTTGGGCCTTTGAACAAATTCGTAGGAATTCTATCTTTTCTTTAACCTTCGAACCAATGTTGCTTGCCCTTCGCAAGGGCACTTGCCTTTTTTGCTTTGGGGCAGCCCCTTGAACCTGCCGATTGAACCAACTTTGGTTCAATGGTTCAATCGGCTCATTCTTCATTATTTGGCTAAGTCTTTTTGATCTTTAGCACCAAGCGTGTTGAACCAACTTGGTCATTGAACCTGTTGAACCTTTGAACCAAATTGGTTCAAAGTTCAATGGTTTAAGCCTTTGTTCTTTATCATTTGCCGATTGAACTCTTTTGATTGAACCGAGGTGCTGAACTAATCTTAGAAATGACTAAGTGTTAGAAACTTGTTCTTTTCACTGAACTAACATGTAGAAGATTTTTAACATGTTGAACCCGTGAATCCCTTTACGAAAAAAGCTTTAAAATGAGGAATTTGAAAGCTCCGAACAAATTTTGAGAAGGGAAGAGAGAAATTTTGGTTTGTGCAAGGCGAAAATAGTCCGTAGGTTGTCCCAAAAATGAGTGACATTTTTTGGGGACAACAGACTGAATCAATAGAATGGCCTTTTTCATAGAAAATTGTAGGAGTATTCTTTTGAGATTACTTTCTCTTCCACCCACACACCACGTAGGTCCAAATTGAAATTTTTGAGGTTCAATGCTACAGATCCTATAGGTTGGATTTATAATGTCAAGCAATACTTTAACCTTCACAGTACTTATCTCATCAATAAAATCCCAATTACTTCCTTCCACTTGAAATAAGAGGCACTCTAATGGTATCATTGGTATATCAAATCAAATGACAAACCTAATTAGACAACTTTTGCATCCCTACTTTTTGAAAGGTTTGGTCCCTCAACATTCGAGGATTTTATGAGAGCCCTCACCAAACTCTATTAAATAGGCACCATTCATGATTATCAAATTGAATTTGAGAAATTGGCTAATCACACTGAAGCATTATATGATGACTTATTTCAAGAGTTGTTTTATTAGTGGCATCAAAGAGCCCATCTACTCCAAGGTCAAAATGTTCCAACCTCACACCACGATGGCACCCTTGGGTATTACAAAGCTTGCTGAAGATAAAATCACCTCCTAGCATCACACTTCTAATTAGGCACCATCCAATCCCTCTTTCTAGCAGCCCAACACCAAGACATCCCCCATAAAATGGCTCATAGGAGTTGAAATTCATGTATGATGTGAAAAAGGGCCTTGTTAGAATTGTTATGATAAATTGGTTCTAGGGCATAAATGCATAAAGCAAAAATTGTACCTGCTAGATGTTGATTCTCCACCAAATATCAAAGATTATGAGGATACCATTGAGGAAATTGCATGGGAAGCTAATGATTCTATGCACTCATATTTACTTTCTAAAATATCCATACATGCTTTGGTGGGAGTCACTACCCCCAAATAATGTGTATCTAAGGTTATTTTAATAAGAAACTCCTCATCATCCTTATTGACTCTAGCAACACTCATAACTTCATCGACCCTCAAGTATCTAAGCAAGCATATTGTTTTATCCACCCATGCTCTAGTTTTGAGGTCATGATTGCCAATGGAGGCACATTACCCTATAAAGGCAAGTGTCATAATGTTCATATTTTAGTGGGTGACTATAATCTTTGGGTTGACATGTTTGTTTTATCTTTAGGTGGATGTGATGTTATTCTCGGTGTCCAATGGTTATGAACCCTTGGACCCATCTTTTGGGATTTTTTTAGAGATATGGATGCAATTCTCAAAGAAGGGACATAAATACACCCTACAAAGCCTTCTTCTTGGCTTCACCAGCGTTGTCAACTCTCATCACATGGAGAAACTTCTCAAACAAAGATCCCATGGCATAATCACCTAACTCTTTTATCTTCATATTACTTCACCACTGGAATCTCACCCACCTTTTGAATTGAACAACATTTTGATCAAACACGCCATAATTTTTCAGGAACCTAGAGGATTATCATCCTCATTAGCCTCAGAACCATTGTACCCCACTACTTCCTACTACTGCACCTCCTAACATTTAACCCTATAAGTACCCATTTCATCAAAATATTCAGATTGAAAACATTATCCATGATCTCCTGCAGGCTAGGTCATTCGGCCCAACACTAGTCCACATTCCTCACTAGTCTTGCTTGTTCATAAGAAAGATGGCTCCTAGTGCCTTTGCATTGATTATCAAGATTTGAACAAACTAACCATCAAAGATAAGTTTCTCATTCATGTCATAGATGAGCTCCTTGATGAACTCCATGGTGCATAATTTTTCTCCAAATTAGACCTGCACTTTGGGTATCACCAAATTCATCTTCATGATGCAGACATTCCCAAGATAGCCTTATACACACATGATAGCCACCATGAGTTCCTTGTCATACCATTTGGGATTACTAATTCCCCCTCCACCTACCAAAGTTTGATGAACCAAGTATTCCACCCCTTCTTGTGGAAGTTTATCTTAGTCTTCTTTGATGACATTCTCATCTATAGTCCTACATGGTAATATCACCTCCACCACCTCGACACCATCTTGGGAGTTCTTGTTTCCAACCACCTATGTGAAAGACATTTAAAGTGTTCTTTTGGGAAAATAGAGGTTGAGTATCTAAGACATATTGTTACATCTAATGGTGTTCATGTTGACCCCATCAAAATTGTAGCTATGACAAATTAGCCACAACCAAAAACCCTCAAAAGCTTACATGAATTTCTCAGTCTGACAGGGTACTACTAAAATTTTGTCAAGTATTATGGTACAATTGCAGCTCCATTGAAAATTATGCTCAATAAAGATGTATTTATATGGATGCTCACATATACCAAATTAGTTACCAACCTTAAACATGCCATGTGCACCATGTCAGTCTTGGCCATGCCTGAATTCTCCAAGCCATTTATGCTTGAGTGTGATGTGTGTAAAATGGGTCTTGGTGTTGTCCTTATGAAGGAAGGCCACCCCATTACCTTCACTAGCAAGGCTCTCACTGGATGTAATTTGGTATGCTTCACATATGAAAAAGAGATGATGGCTATCCTCCATGCAATTCATAAATGGCATCCATATTTGATTGGCTGACACTTCTACATCAAAATTGACCATCAAATCCTCAAATATTTTTTAGAACAGTGGGTATCTTCCTCATCAATAAAAATGGGTTCTAAACTTATGGGATATGATTATGAAATTACCTACAAAAAAGGTAAGGAAAATTTGGTGGTTAATGCTTTCTCTCACCAGTTTGAAGACCCAATATATCTCTGTGCAGTCTCTCTTCCCATTTCTACTTGGATTTATGATCTTCAAAACAAGTGGCATAATGACAACCCAACAAAATAACTCATTCTTCAACTATCTATTTATCCATCTGCTAAACCTCATTATACTTGGGATGGCCATACATTACAATATAAAGGTTGTATTTTCTTACCGATAGGCTCCAAGTTCAAACACTCAATTTTATAGGAGATGCATGCCTCCTCCTCCACTGGTCAATCAGGGTTTATAAAAACATATGAGTAGGTTCATCATAATTTCTTTTGGCCAGGCCTCAATCAAGATATTAAAACATTTGTTACTAAATGTGATACTGGCCAATGCACTAAAGGCAAAATAGTTACCCCATCTAGGCTACTCCAACCACTTCTAATTCCCACACATATTTAGATCGACATTTTCATGGATTTTATTGAAGGCCTCCATAAATTTGGAAGCAAATCAGTGATTCTCATCATAGTGGATCACCTTTCTAAATATTCTCATTTTTATACTTTGACCCATCCCTACACTACTTCCACCGTTGCTTAGACATTTCTTAATCACATATTTAAACTCCATGGTATTCTTACCTCTATTGTCACATATTATGATTCTACGTTCACAAGCCATTTTTGGGAAGAACTCTTCAAGCATCTTGGTACACAATTGAAAATGAGTTCAGGTTATCATCCATAGACCGATGGCCACACTGAAATAATCAATAAATGTATGTAAACCTATCTTTATTATTTTGTCATAGAGCAACAACATTAGTGGGTCAAATGTTTACCTCTTGTAAAATGGTGATACAATACCTTGTACCACACCTCTATTAAAATGACTCCATATGAAGTGGTTTATGGTTAATCACCCCCACCACTCCTCCCATATACACCTAATAGTTCACTAATTCAAGCAATCAACACTACTCTCTGCTATCAAGATCAAATTATCTGTACCATGTAAGATAATCTCTATTTGATATAAAATCACATGAAGCAACAGGCTGATCAACACCACTCTGAGCAGACCTTTCAACCTGATAATATGGTTTTTATTCATATGAAGACATACAAACACTCATCTCTGAAACAAAAGAGGGTGTCACAAACTTTCACCATATAAGGTTCTCTAGTAGATTAGGTCTGTTACTTACAAGTTGGAACTTCCACCTTCCTCTCGTATTCACCTAGTATTTCATGTCTCATGTTTGAAGAAGGCTCTTGGAACTAACGTTAGAGTGCAAACAATTTTACCAGAACTTGATATTGAAGGCTCCTTCCTTCTCAAACCAGAAGTAGTCTTGGTCTAGTGCACTAGCCAACTTTGCTTCCACTTTATCATAGAAATCTTAATCTAATGGCATCGCATGCAACCCAAAGATGCCACATGGGTGTTAAGGCCCAATGAAGGCATACACAAGTTGTATTGAATCGAGCTTGCTCAAAGGAGGTTGTCCCCTCGAAGATGCAAGTGATTTTGTAATTCAGCCATTATAATTCAGTTATGCTTATTTGAGTTAATATATTACTGATTTTTATAGTTTATTTCTTATATTTGTAATTATCTACTAACTTGTTTAGGGAAGATCCTCTCACTTACCTTCTCACACAAGTACCCAATCCTCATAGTTGATTGATGGATTTATTAGGGTCTTGGATGAAAGTTGCATCTTTTTTTGCAAGATGATATCTTGGTAATTGCCTTATTTCTTGGACTTTTGTTACTTAGGTTTGGGACCTCAAGCTTTTATTCTCCTTTTTGTGAGTTGTCTAGACCTAATCTAGCCCTTCCTTTATGGCTATCTAGTATCATTTCTACGCTTCATGATTTATTTAATGATATTTATTCTCTTCTCATCAAGTCATATGGATAAAATTTGACCATTTATTTATGGATATCCATCCTCCCTTTATCCATTTATCTTCCCTTAGGTCTTCCAAACCTAATTTAGCGTTTACTTTGTGTTTATTTGAATTTCTTTCCTTTTTTTTACCATCCTTTTTTAGAATTCTGCAAATTTTTATTTTTACACTCCCCTATGTATGCAAACATTGCGTTTATCCATTTTCAGCCTTGTATCATTAGGGTTTCCAAATGCATATTATGTACCTCCCATGGTCAAGTTTAAGGTATTTGCATGTAATCTATTTCAACAAAAAGGTAAGTAGTGGTATGTATATGTTAATATTAGTTATTTCATTTATCATAATTTATTTATTTCAGTTGTTTTTATCACTTGTGTTTATATGCTCTTTCCCAAGTTACACTACCATGACACATGATGAGATTTAGATGGGGCATACATATACACTTATATTTCTCATTTATTAATATTTCTATTGTAGTACTTGTCAACACATTTATCTCTGAGTGAATGTCCTAAGGAGTACATTGATATAGAGGTTGGGCCATATCATGATATTTTATAATATATTTTCATATGATCATCTATTATACATGTTTACACTCATCTTCCTATCTAGTCATTCTAGCTTCCTTTGGTGTTTTTTTCTTTGTTTTTAACTTCTTATAGCTAGTTTCATCTCTTTCCTAATTAACTCTCCCATGATAATATAGTTATATTTTTATACCTATGTTTTATATTATATTATCCATGTCCAAAACAATCCCATTTTTGTACGTGGTCCCTTTTTAACTACATTATCCCTATTTGATATAGTTGCACATCATCTATGCTAACTCAAACTTGTCCGATGTATTACTTTTTTTATTTAAATATGTTTTACCTTGTTTTTTATAAACACATTAAATGTATTGTAATTATATAGATGTAAAACTATATAATATTATAATTTTATGGATGCGAAATAATCAAAATTTATTTTGACAAATTTCTAAATTTGGAAAACTGTTAATTTAGGAAAACTCTAGTACCATCCCTCAAGAAAACATCACTTAAAACTTCAAAAAATATTTCTTCTTCATAACGACATGAAATTCCTCAAAAAAAAACCACATCACCTAAGATAAATCAAACTATTTGTGACCAACCTAAACCAATCATCCCTTATCAACATAAGTTTCATTGCACATCCAATCCCCCTTCAAAGCATCTATTACAACACTACGCACTTCTATCTAACAATCCTCTCATTGGTTATGATGAATGGGATCCCATTATGGAGATTTTCCATAACTCATATAAAATTACCTTCTTAGAGGTTATGATAACTTTCCCCACCATTGTAATTTCCTAATTCAATTATTGTTCAAAATGAACATCCCCCATCCTATTCCTTTAGGGAAAGAAGTTATCTTATCCAAATAAGAAGATAGCATACTTCAACAATGTGAAGAGATGTCCATCCATGTTGACGAAATAGTGGACACTTCCCTCTTACTTTAGTTTCCTTTTTCTTCTATGATTCCTGATGAGATATTACTTCATACAAATGATCCTCCTTTATTTATTAGTGTTCAAATAGGTGATATCAAAGTTAAGCATGCTCTAATTGATGAAGGCTCGTGCACTTGTGTTATCTCCCTTAACTTTATTAAATCACTTGGATACTTTGAATGTAACCTTAAATCCACACGTAAAACATGCCAAGGCTATGACAGAAGATAAATGCCTCTTCTAGGCTATATTTGGCTTCCCATTATCATTCCTCACATTATCATCTATATGAAGGTCATGCTATTTAACTTTCCACTTTTTTACAATATCTTAATCAATCAATCTTTGACTCATTGTATGAGAGAAAATGCTCCATCTATATGCCAATGTGTCTAATTCCCTTACAATGGTGTTGTTACCCTTGTTTTGAAATTTCCTTTGGCTAAGTTCAATATCTCTTATCTGTTTTCAATTCAATTATGAAGGACTCATGAAAGAAACCAGTTGTTTTCTCTTCTTCAGAAGCTTTGTTTTAGCCTTGGTCAAGTGTTTTCCCCCCCTTTTCCCTAAGTGTTATCTCTTTTGGAAAGGTTCCTTTATTTCAGGTTTTTTGTCCAAGCCTAGGAATTCTTTTAGACTTTTTGTCTCGGACAAAAAGTTTGAAAGAATTCTCTCTTTACCTTTTCTCGAAGGAATCCTTTGTTTTAGGTTTTTTGTCTCAGACATTTGTCCAGGACAAAAAGTTCAAAAGAATTCGACCTATCTTTTTATAAAAGATTGCCCTTCAGAACTTTTCCAAAGGGTCTCTCTCTCTATAGATTTCCCTTCGGGACTTTTTCGAAGGGCCAATTTCCTCCAAAGTGCCCTTTGGAACTTTTTCAAAGGGCCACTTTCCTCCAAAGTTCCCTTTGGAAATTTTTTTAAGGGACACTTTCCCTTCCAAGTACCCTTAAAAAAGTTTTGAAGGGTCAGTTTCCCTCAAATTACCCTTCAGAAAGTTTCGAAGGGTCACTTTTACTCCAAAGTGCCCTTCAAAAAGTTTCAAAGGGTAACTTTCCCTCCAAAGTGCCCTTTAAAAAGTTTCAAAGGGTCATTTTCCCTCCAAAGTGCCCTTCAAAAAGTTTTGAAGGGACACTTTCCAAGCTCGAAGGGATCATTCCAAAAGGAAGTGACCTTTGCAAGAAGTTTGAAGGAATTGTTGTAGACCTTTTGTCCACAATAATCCTTCCAACAAGCCATACTCCAAAGGCCCGAAAAGACATAGACCATTCAAAGGGGAGAGCACGCCCATAGAAAATCCTTCAGGGAAAATGTCTAATGAAAATGCCCACAATAATTCTTTCAGGGAAAGTACCTATGTGAATTATTCAACGAAGGGTGCCCGAAGGAAATGTCCAAGTGAAATGATGGTTTCACAAATTTTAACTTAAAGATAGTGAGCTAACCACTGGTTTTCAACATAAGAGGATTCAAGTAGATCCAAGGGCCCATGTCCTTCATTTTTTGAGATAAAGAGAGACCCCATATCACCATTGATCAACGAAAATTTGAGTCATTCCTTTAGGACCAATCAAAAAAGGACAAAGCCAAACATAATGGAAGAGACAAATCTACAACAGGTGGACTCCCTTGTAATAACCATTTTGATTCCATGACTCACTCAAGAATATCCTTATTATGTTGATGCAAAAACTAGAAAAGCATCTTTCAGAGAGTAGGATGAAATGTGTAACAACTTGTGATGACATGGATCAACCAAATGGCTTGAGCAAAAATCCTTTATAAAGATGGTTACAACTGAAGATGGTGACTTCAAACAAATTGATTCCTCTCCTTGGCATCAAAGGATTTCCTCTCTCTCTTCCTTCTTGATATATATACAGCTCCTTGGATAGTAAAAAAGGTTACACACAGAGTACAGTGAAGCCCTTACTAGAATGATATCTTACCTTTTAGCATTAGTATAGTCTTTTTCCCTTTCAGGTTCTGAACATTGTCTGAGTGTGCAAGTGACATATATTGACAACAAGTGATGGTTTCATGATTCTATCTTTTTTCCTTCATGTCTAATATAAGTTATTGATCTAACAGGTCATCTAGAGTGTGTTTAAGTGTATGGAACTACTGTAAGAATTGTAATTATTTTTGAATGTGTAACATACTTTTAGTTCATTCTCCATCTATTATTTCATGCATCTCACCTCTTTACTAAAATATTCATGTTATAATCTCTAGAACTTGGAAAAAGGTCTTTACATTTTTTTGTATTGTGCACTAAGATATGACATTCATGTGGAAGAAAAACCTTGGTGTATCACCATTCTTAAAATAGGTTTCCCTCATGCAATTTCGAACCCTTTTCTTTTCAATCAAGTTGGTGTAGACATATATTATTTTGCAGAGACAAATTCATGGAGCTATCCCTTTAAATATAGAGGTTAATTTCCCCTATAAGCACACCCACATGCCTGAAAATGTCCCAATGTTGCCCAAATTTGGAAGAGGCATAAACATCCTCTTCTAGGGTGCAATATTTGGAGACAATAGTTTTGGCATGCCTGGTGGGACCCCAGTTCTTGGTTATTTACATGTCAAGGTGAATGTTGGTCTTGACAAACCTAAGTTTGTAATCTTAATATAGAATTTTATGACTCCAAAAGGTGAGAATCTCTGGTTGTAGATCAAGTTTCCCACATTATACTTCATGGTCCTAATTAGGTCATCTAGGACTTCTGATCAAGCCCCTCTAGCTGAAGCTCTTATTGAAGAACACCACCCTAAACCATTCCCAATGATTAGAGACCCTTGGCAAGGAGGTTTTGGAGAAGAAGAATACATAGTTGAAGAGGTTGGAGAAATAGGATATCAAGAGGAAAGAAGAGAAATGGATAGACAACAACCTTTAACATGCAAAATCCAATTAACCTTCTTGCATATGACCCTATTCCTCCCAATGCTACAAAGAGTCTTCTTAGTTTCAATGGAGATGGTCATATTACCCCATTTGAGCATATTAGGGACATTTTGATTTTTTTTAACTTCCATAATGTCACCTGAGCCAACATAGCCATTAGATTGCTTGTTATGTCTCTAAAAGGCAAAACACTTGAATGGTATAGAAGTTTGGAAGGTGGTTGCATTAAAAGCTAGGATAGCTTTGGGGAATTGTTGATGACTAAATTTGAGAATAAGAGTGACCACACTTCATTGATCCATTAGCTGAATGTGATAAAGAGAGGTCCTAACAAATCTATGGGGGATTCTCATCAAATATTTCAAAGGACATGGCATAGTTTTCCACCTATCATGAGACCTCCTCCAAGCTTTGTGTTCCTGACCTATCTCAAAGGTATTGGTAATGATGTAGCAGTGATGTTACACTATATGGGAGGATTCACTCTACCTGATGCATATGAAATAGATATTGAAGCTAAAAATAGCTTGATACAACTTGCAAGACTCCCTCCAAGAGTTTCCATGCCATTATTATCTCATGGTTTAGTTGAAGCTCCAAGCATAGCTCAAATTCCTAACGCCAATGTCAAGCCAAGGGCCTTCCCTAAGAAAGTGGATAGTGCTATGGACAAAGATAAATAAACCTAGTCATTATGAGCTCAGTTTAAGCAAGCTCAGTTCTAGAAAAGTGCTCCACCTAACCATCAATATTATCCTCAACAAGGCTATAGAGCTCTAACCCAAGACAACTACCAAGGAAGAGGATAGGGTAAACAAGGTTTCAATAGGCAAACTAATGCCTATAATCCTAATCCCACTCCTTTCATGAAGGTTATTGTTCTAGTACATGCTAATTTGGGCCAAGAAGAGAATCATTTGGACCAATGGGGATAACCTCAAGGTCAGTTTGTGCATCATGTTGGAGAAGATAGCCAAGATTTGGTGGCATAAGAAGAAGTTTCTCTTTATGTAACTTCAAAATAAGTAGACCTTATGCAAAGGAATAATGTGGAGAAGGTAGCAACCAAAGTGTAGGTATGATGAACTTCCAAGCAAGAGATGATTATGTGTTACATTAATGCACGTCAATTACAGCCAACACAAGAGCCAAGAAGAGAGCATTGGGAGAAGATAAAGGAGTGAATTTAACTCCAAGTGATGCCTCTCTAAGGCCACAAAGTGTGAATCCTAATGTTGTACTTTTTGCAAGTTATGCTCCTCAGCAAAATCAAAATGCAAGTAGGATTGTCAAACCTACAACATAGTAGGTTCAGACTCCTCTACTTTCAAGGGAACAAGAAAATGTGAATGCTCCCTCTCTAAAAATTATTTATTCTTTGAATAATGCCAAGATAAGCATATCTATTTGGGAGGTCTTGCATATGCCTAGTTAGAAGGATCTATTGCTAGAACAAATTACAAACATTCATGTAGCCCCTTAAACTTCAAATCAAAATGGTGTAGCCCTTACCAATGATCCAAGCCATGTATTAGATCCCTCCATGAAGTCTGAAAATCCTCCACCCTTCTATCTCACCCTCATTATGGGAGACAAGCTAGTCCATAATATCATTGTGGATAGTGGAACTAGTAGCATTGTTATGCCTAAAGTGGTGGCTGATAAGCTAGGTTTAAAATATGAGCCACATAGGAAGGGTGTATTACAGTTTTATGGGACTCCAACTAAGATATTGGGATTTTTCAAAGGTCTAAAGTTATTTCTATGTGATTTCCCAAGTTTTCCAATTTTTCAAGACGTTGTGGTGGTAGACCTTCCAGTGCATTTTTCTATCTGCTTGTCAAGGGACTTCACGGATAAGATAGGAGGGTAGCTTTCTACTGATTGGTCTTTTCTAGATTCTAAAACAAAATATGGAGCCAAGGTGACTATAAGGACTCATCCCTTATCAAGGTTTCACATTGAGCCATACATGGAGACAAACTCAAATCAAAATTGTCTAATTAGCAAAGAATCTAAAAATGTTATGGACAGTGAAGCATCCTCCCCCTTGAAGGTATTTATGATCTCTTCCTCGATAAATATATCACTGAAACACATGGACTTGATCTATATGCTTTCATTGAAGAGACTGATTTGGGAGTTTGTTAAATGCGTGAAAGGGATGTTCCAATCCCTTCACTCACTAATGAAGACCATGAACTTGATGGGATATGAGAAATGTTCTTTGATGGCTCAAGAAGCAATGTAGGTGTAGGAGCTAGTGTTATGTTATTTTCTTCATCAAATAATCAATACTAATCCTCATACAGATTCCACATTAGCTACACTTGTAATGTGGTAGAATATGAAGGCCTAGTCCATGGTCTCCAATGGGCAAAGAAGAGAGGGATCAAGAATTTAAAGGTTTATAGAGATAGTGAGTTGGTCATCCACCAAGTAATAAATTAGTCTACAACAAATAATCCCTTGATTAAATCCTACAATCATAGGGTATGGGACTTACTTGAATACTTTGATGCCTTCAACATACAACTCATACCAAGGGATTCTAATAAACATGCTGACAGATTGGCTGTTGTAGGGGCATGGTTTGATATAGTTGTTGATGTGGGACAAGAGAAAGATCAATATCATATCAAGATCATTATGAGACCCTCTATTCTAGGTAATGAAATGTCATGGCAGGTGTTTGAAAGTGTTGAACACATTGCATACTTCTTGAAAAATGAGGTAGGTTTCTCCTCAAGAAACCAAAAGACTACATGATCAATATGAAGAGCAAATCATTCTGCTGAAGACAAACAAGATACCTAAGGGGTTTATTACCTTAGAGAGTGTTTTCAATGAGGATGATTAGAATAATAAAGAAAGAGTGAGCATGTCAATAAAGGAAGAGAACTATGAAAGAGTCCTAATTTTTAAGGACAAACTTTTGAAAATTGGCAAGGTATGTTCTTAGCTTGAGAGGCAAGCTTTTACTATATTGTGCAAAGAGTTTCATGAAATATTTGCTTGGGAGTATAAATACATGAAAGGGTTTGATCCAAGTATAGCTCATCATACCATTGAGTTAGAACCCAAAGCTAAACTAGTCAAACAAAAGCAAATACCTATCAAGCCCAAGATAGAAGAACTCATGACGAAGGAACTGACCAAGTTGATTGAGTCTAGGATTATCTTTCCTATTAAACATGCAACTTGGGTGGCCAATATTATGCCTGTCTAAAATAAGAATGGAGAAATCAGGATGTGTGTGGATTTTTGAGATCCTAATAGAGTGTCTTTCAAGGATCATTATCCACTACCTTCCATGGAACAAATTCTTTAAGTTGTTTCAGGTTCTCAACGCTTCTCTCTTCTTGACAGTTATTCAGGTTACACCAAAATATTGGTAAATGAAGAGGATTAGCTCAAGCCAACATTCACTAGAAAGTGGGGAACCTTTGCCTATAATAAGATGCCTTTTGGTTTGTCTAATGCTAGAGCCACTTTTCAAAGAGCAATGGACATGGATTTTAAAGGTTTGATCAATAAGTTTCTCCTTGTGTAACTAGATGAAGTAATTATTTTTTCAAAATATGCTACTGATTATATGAAACATCTAAGGTAGGTGTTTGAGAAAGGCAGGTGTTAGGGCACATTATTTTAGAAGGAGGCTTGTTTATTGATCTTGAAAGGATTGAGACTATCCTAGGCTTGTCCTTGCTTCAACACAAGAAGGGACTGCAAAGCTTCTTGGGTGAAATAAAATTTGTCAAAAGGTTTATTCTAGACTTTATAAATATGGTAAAGCCTATCATAGCCATGTTAAAAAAGAACCAAGTTTTTACTTAGACAAAGGAGGGAAAGAGCAGTTTTTAGACAATCAAGTAAGCAATTATAAAATCTCCTACTCTCTTAAACCCAAATTTTTCCAAGGATTTCATACTCTATACCTTTCCCAACCTTGATCCAATCTCAGCCATGTTGATTCAAAATAATGATGAAGAGATTGAGCAACCAATTGCATTCTTCGGCCAAGGATTGGAAGACTATGAGCTCAGATATACATTTGTTGAGAAGTAGGCTTTGACAATGATAAGGGGATTGAAGAAATTCAATCACATGGTCTCAAATAATAAGATACATGTCATGGTTTCTCATCCCAACACCAAAGAGTTTCTCCTGAGTAAAGACCTCAATGAAAAAAGAGCTAGTTGGATCACAAAGGTGATGGAGTATGACATGGACATCAAGGTGAAAAACTTGGTGAGAGGACTAGGATTATGTAGGGATTTATATTTAGATCTATAGGATCCAAAATAAAAGGTCTTAATCAACCAAGTTCAACCCCAACCAGCTGATCGCATTCCAGTTTGGATCTAGACATATGACATCATCAATTTTCTTCAAAATGGTGAGTGTCCCAATGGTTTGAACAAGTCTCAAAGGAGATACTTTAGATTGTATACCATTCCCTATTACCTTGCTGATAATGTTCTCTTTATAAAGGACGTAAATTGTGTGTTGTTAAGATGTGTTGACAATGATCAGTTTGATATGCTGCTGGAAGGTTTTCACAATGGTGCAGATGGAGGTCATTCTTCTCCTAGAACTACAGCTGTAAAAATAATGAGGGCTAGTTACTATTGGTCTAGTCTTTTTAAGGACTATTATCATTGGGCTAACGTGTGTCCTCAATATGCCTACTTTGTAGGCAAACAAAAAATTGCATCCCTTCCATTTAATCCTATCCAAGTGGACTAGCCTTTCATGTAATGGGGCCTTGATTTTATTGGTATGATCAACCCTCCATCAAGTGTTGGACACAAATGGATATTAACCGATACTGACTACTTCACAAGGTGGGTAAAAGCTATTACATTGAAAGAGGCAAATGAAAATGTTATCTTGGAGATCTATGATAGCATTATAACAAGGTTTGGAGTTCTTCACGTCATCATTTTTAATAATGCACTTGCTTTCATAAGTGCCAAAACTTTTGATTGGGTAGGTAGTAATGGGGTTCATTTGAGTACCTCATCCAATTATTACCCTCAAGGTAATGGATTGGTTGAGTCTACCAACAAGAACCTCATCAAGATCATCAAGATAGCCTTAGACAAAAATCAAAGAACCTAGCATAAAAAGTTGAAGATAGCTTTATGGGAAGACATAATTACTCCTAAGAAATCAATTGCTAACTATCCTTTATACTTGTTTATGGAAGAGAAGCCAGGTTGTCCATATCCTAAGAACTCCCTGCCCTAGAACTTGTATAATAGCTAAAATTGGAAAAAAAAAAACCAATATAAGTCAGGTTGATAGGGACTAATGTAGCTACAAGAGGCAAGGGATGATTCCCACAAGGCCATGGCACATAATCAAGTGCTCATGAAGAGATCCTTTGACAAAATGACAATTTCAAGAGTGTTCAAAGAGGGTGACTTGGTTTTGAAGTGGAATGAAGACAGAACAAAACTAGGCAAGCATACAAAGTTTAACACTTTGTGGAGTGGTCCTTACATCATCATAAAGTGCAAGAAAAATAACTCCTTTCAGCTATCCAAAATGAATGGAGAAGAGTTTCTTATCCCTATGAATGGGATACACTTAAAATCATGCTATTAGCCCTTGTTCATCCTTTTATAAATACTAGTTAGATGTGTGTGTTTCTTTTTGTTTGCTATTGTGTTCCCTAAGTGCTTTTTAGCATAGGTTTGTTTTCCTTCCTTTTGTTTGGTGTGCGTCTCTACCTAGTGTGTGTGAATTAATCTAGATAGTGTGTTTTTGAGCCAAAACTTGTTCATTTATCTTTGAAGTGACTATATGCATGACTTCATTCCCAATGGAAGGATTTAGGCAACTGGTCTTTGGCATAGCAGGCATGCCTCCCCTAGGAATAACCAAGAATGTTAGCCATATGTGTTACCCTTTTTTTGAAATTTACTTTGGCTAAGTTTAGAATCTCTTATCTATTTTCAATTCAATTTTGAATGAATCATAAAAGAAACCAATTATTTTCTCTTCTTTAGAAGCTTTGTTTCAACCTTGTTTAAGTGTTTTTACCCCCTTTTGCCTAAGTGTTATCTCTTTTGGAAAGGTTACTTTGTTTCAGGTTTTTTGTTCAAGCCTAAGAATTATTTCAAACTTTTTGTCTCAAAAAAAAAAGTCTGAAAGAATTATCTCTTTGCCTTTTCCCAAAGGAATCCTTTGTTTCGGGTTTTCTATCTTAGACTATTTGTCTCAGACAAAAAGTTCAAAAGAATTTAGCCTGTCTTTTCCCAAAAGATTATAGTTCAGAACTTTTTCGAAGGGTCTCTCTCTCTTCAAATTTCCCTTAAAAACTTTTTTAAAGCATCCTTTCTCTCTCCAAAGTGCCTTTTGAAACTTTTTTGAAGAGCCACTTTCCTCCAAAGTGCCCTTTAGAACTTTTTCGAAGGGCCACTTTCCTCCAAAGTACCCTTTGGAACTTATTCGAAGGGACACTTTCCCTTCCAAGTGCCCTTCTAAAAGTTTTGAAGGGTCTTTCTCCCTTCAAAGTGCCCTTAAAAACTTTTTTAAAGGGTCACTTTCCCTCCAAAGTGCCCTTCAGAAAGTTTTGAAGGGTCACTTTCCAAACCTGAAGGGAACATTATAAAAGGAAATAACCTTTGCAATAAGTCTAAAGGAATTATTTCAAACTTTTTATCTGCAACAATCCTTTCAAAAAGACATACTCCAAAGGCCTAAAAAGACATGGACCACTCAAAGGGGAGAGCATGCTCGTGGAAAATCCTTCAGGGAAAATGTCTGATGAAAATGCCTGTGGGAATTCTTTTGAGGAAAGTACCTACGTGAATTGTTTAAGGATGCTTGAAAGAAATGTCCAAGTGAAATGATGGTTCCACAAACATCAAATTAAAGATAGTGAGTTAATTGTTGGTGTTCAACATAAGAGGATTCAAGCGGATCTAAGGGCCCATGCCCTTCATCCATCGAGCCAAAGAGAGAGCCTATATCACCATTGATCAACTAGGATCTGAGTCATTCCTTAAAGACCAATCAAATCAGAATGACAAAGCTAAATAAAATTGAAGAGATAAATTTGCAACAAGTAGACTCCCTTGTAATAACCATTTTGATGCCATGATTCAGCCATGAATATCCTTATTTTATTGATGCAAACATTGAAAAAGCATCTTTGAGAGAACAAGATTAAATGTGTAACAACTTGTAATGACATGGATCAACCAAATGGCCTGAGTAAGCATCCTTTGTAAATATGGTTATAGCTAAAGATGGTGACTTCAAACAAATAGATTCCTCTCCTTAGCATCAAAGGCTTTCCTTTCTCTCTTCCTTCTTGCTATATATACAACCCCTTGGCTAGTAAATAAGGATCTACACAAAGTATGACAAAGCCCTGCTAGAATGATATCCTACCTTTTAACATTAGTACAGTCTTTTTCCCTTTCAAGTATTGAACATTGTCTGAGTGTGCAAGTGACATATATTGACAAGTGATGGTTTCATGCTTTTGTCCTTTGTCCTTCATGTCTGAGAAAAGTTCTTGATCTAATAGGTCATCAAGAGTGTGTTTATATGTATGAAACTAATATAAGAATTTTAATTGTTCTTGAATGTGCAACATGCCTTTCAGTTCATTCTCATTCTGTTGTTTCATGCATCTCACCTCTTTACTAAAATATTCATGTTAGAATATATAGAACTAGGAAAAAAGTCTTTACATTTTTTTGCATTATGCACTAAGATATGACATTCATGTGGAAGAAAAACCTTGGTGCAACACCGTTCTTAAAATAGGTTTCCCTCATGCAATTTCTAACCCTTTTATTTTCAATCAAGCTAGTGTAGATAGAGATTATTTTGCAGAGACAAATTTAGGGAGCTAGACCTTTAAATCTAGAGGTTCATTTCCCCTATAGGTCCACCCACATGCCTAGAAATGTCCCAACATTGCCCAAATCTGGAAGAGGCCTCAACATCCTCTTCTAGGGTATAAGATTTGGGGACAATAGGTGCTATATACAAGATTCAAGGGGACAGAGATCCAAAAAAAATTGAACAATTCTAAGTACGAGGTGTCTTTAAAATACCCACCCTTGAACCCTTACCTAGTATTCCATTTCATGAATCTCAATACTTTAACTATTCTGTAAACTCCACTAGAGGTTATAACGGTCATCCAAAATTAATTGGAAATATTCCACCTAACCTCTTAGACTCTGATGATGATAAAATGGATGAAATAAGCCTCAAGATTGAATATTTCAATCTCTACATGAACATCATTGCTCAACTTGCTCCTTCTCTTCAACCTCGATCCTATCAATAATATTTTGATGAAATACTAGTTATTTTAGCCAAAACTAGACATTTCATTCACCATGATTCATCAACCAAAAAAATAGTTCACACATGTATTATCGACTTACATACACTCAATTATGATTATGGTTATTCTTTAGATGACCCATATTTAGTTAGACTCATCCAAGCTAAAAATGTTGAGGTTCTTAGATATCATTCTTCTTTATTTCAGTCTTTTAGTTCTATTTATATTATTCCTTCTCTTATAGTACCTAATATTAGTTTTTCTACTATTGTTCATAGGCTAGAGATGGAGCACTCACATATTATGACTTCAATCATAGTAGAGCCTCTATGAAGTATGCTTATGGATCATGTCATGATAGGACCCTACCATTTTGATAGATACCATGATCTTTCTAGTATGATTCATCTCCAGATGTTAGCCAGTCTACTTAGATGCATTACACAACCAACATTACCTATAGATGAGTCTAGTCTAGTTTATGCTCTAACTTCTCCCTTCCTTGGTGATGGTCTTCGACCATTACCTTAGCTTGATCCCTTACTTTCACAATGGGAAAATGAGCCTTATTGTGATATTCATAGAGTTGTTGGTCGTTAGACCAAGGATTATCATTTACATCAACAACATCATGGTTCTTCTTCTACCACTTCAGCTAGTAGACCTCCATAATCTACTAATATGCATATTTGTTGCTTCCATAAAACAAATAACCATTCCTCAACTCACTGTTGAAAGATTAGATAGTACATTGACACATTTATACCAATCGCTGCACAACCCAAAGACAAGACTATCCCACCTCCCAATCTACTTCTAGAGTACATCCCTAAATATGGGTAAGTCTATTATCTTTGGCATCAGTGTTTTACCCATCATAATGATAGATGTTTATTGATTCAATAACATCTTCAAGATTTACCAGAGTCCATACTGGCACTAGTTATTCCTCCTACTATAGGTAACCCATGAATGAAGGATCCTCCTTATCTTTCGATTGCACTTCCTCATAGATCTACATATACCATTCATATTGAGATACATATTCCTCACATCAAGTATCCCACACAAGAGGTACCACATGAGCATCACTCTTCTTCTACTACACCTACATTTTTATTAGAGATAATATAAAAGGAAGTATTTTCACATATTTCCATGAATATTGATGATCTTTGAGAAACATCAGACTTCAATTACATAAGGATGTGTAGAATGTTATGGATGAGATTTGTGGTCAGATATATCAATATTTATGAACACAACATGGTGTTATCTCCAATTATTTATCATTCTATTATATGATTTGGATCAGATTTGTGATTCATTTGTATTTATTATATTTTTTACTATTTTCCAAAAATGATTTCACTTATCTATTTTGCATGAACCATTTTATTATGCTTTATATGTTTTACATGGTTTCATTCTCTTTAGCTTTCTCTCATGGATTATTGTCATTCCTTTCATGGATTCAAACTTATGCTTATGGTTTTAATTTTTTCACATGAATTCCTTTATTTTCTCTTTGATGATTGTTTGTTATCCTTCAAACTCAAATAAAGATAATTATTAATGTGAATTGGTCATATAACCCTCATTCCCTTAGTATTTTATCTTTACCATATGATCATTTAGTAAACATGAATTCTCATTTTACTACCTATGTACATCGATCTATTTGATCTCCCTTTTTCCCTTATCTCTTTTTCACATACTAAACATACATATGGTTGAAACTTGAGATTACATATTGGTTCATAGATAAGCCTAGGTTGTTTAGTTAGTCATATATTTGGTTACTTAGTCTCTTATAACCAAAGTCAAATTCTCATACGTATGTATCAATTCATCATCATGTTGGTTTTTATAAATCTATATGGAGTAAGAATCACAAAATCCATAAAATAGTTAAAATCTAAATCATTTAAACAAAAGATAATGATCTAAAAGGGAAAAATACAAAATTCTAATCATACCAAAAGACATGATTTCCTATTCTTATCACATGTCCTATTCCTAATCAAAACTCAAACTCCATAGTTGGCCTCATGATAGAGCCAAGGTCCTTTGGGGTGCAGTAGGCCAGTAGATTGGGATGGGAGAACAAAAAAATTTATGGTGTTACCTACTTTCTCACACAAGTACCCAATCTTCACAGTAGATCAATGGCTTTGTAAGAGGTCCTAAAGATAAAGGAACATGTTGTATAAAGGTAGGTATATTTTACTTTCTTTGTTTATATAATCTTCATGAATTGATCTTAGAATTCCACCTATTTTCCTATACAATTATGAGCAGGTATCCTTTGTATTTTGATGGTCACTAGCCTCTTAGTGTTTTTCCTTCTTACCTAGTTTGCCTCATGTTTACTAAGGTTTTATCATAAAACACCCATGTCATGATTTTTAAACTCCCTATTTCATTATAACAATCCTAATATTTTTCCTTGATGAAGATTTTTTTGTTAACTAATCATACCCCTAGAGTTTCCCTTTATGATTTCAATGTAAGACCTTGGATAGAACCAAACATTCCTCATAAAACATTTCCTAATTTTTCCTCTTATTACCTTTCACCTCATTAGTGTTCACCTTGTGAGTTATAGTTTAAGACCTTGGATAGGACCAAACATTCCTCATAAATTACCACATTAAATCCAATTAATCTATTATAACTATTGACGCTGGAGATTGCACCCAGTGGCAGGAAAACAGGTTCCTGCCCTCTCCTCGCAACATGGAAACTCCTCTCTCACCTGTGGGACGACAAAGCAGGAGAGGAGAGTCTCTAGGTATGGGCTAGTTCCCTCTGATGTATCTTGTTTGTTTTAGACAGTGCAAAAAATACATACATGCATATATATATATATATATATATATATATATATAGCTATATAAACTGGGGGGGATGAAAAGGGAAGAAAGTGCATGAAAACAAACTACTCTAAGGAGGTGATACACCAAAATAAAGGTGATCTTCTCACACCTACTCTCAGAATTGAACAAAGACCACAAACATACACTCAGACTTGGCAGGGAAATCAGGCTACAAGAAAATGGCAGGGAGGTTCTTATGAAAACACAGGAACAGAGACTCACCAAGATGCTGTAGAATACATAATGTAAATGACTTCCTCTGCTCTGTATCTCCAAAATGGAACTCTCCTCCTGTCACCTGCAGACAATGGCGCCTTGTGGAAAACTAGTGTGTTGGTGTTGGAACTGTGAGAGCATTAAAGACAATGACTGGACACAACTCAAACACTCAGACATACATAGAAAATCTGACCAAGAATAGGTAAAAATAGTCTTTATAGATTCAGGTAGAAATTTCAGTAGGGCTGCACCTTATAGAAGTTGCAAAAATATGCTTACAAAATGACAAGTATCAAATATATAAGGAAAGTCCAAGAGGCTCATTTGGCGCTCTTTTTACAAATGGTTGTTCATGAAAAGAAACAAGCCGCTCAAAATATTAATGAACCATCTGCCCTGCCTGCTTCGAAGTTCACATTTTTAAATGGCAAAATGCAGTTTGTCCACTCATTAAATGAAAAATGAAGAAACCAGTTACATCTCTTCACTGCTGCATCTTCTCGATGGTCAATTCACAGGCACTGTATCATCTGCCAAAATAACTTCTGAATCGACACCTTCTTACGTCACTTGGACTGCTTCATCTGCTTCTGTGTCATGACCATTCTATTGTCAGGATTGAATTTATGAGCCACACCATCTGCCTACTCTTTGTTCTCTGGGCTCTTTGTCCTTTTCTGATCCTTCAGCCCCCAGGGGCGATCTTCTGGCAGGTCGCTGGATACTTGGGCTAATTCCATGGTTGGCGCTCGGGCATTTAAAAACCAACAACTTTTTTACTGGCTAAAATTTGACGTTTGTGCACCCGTCATCCTCCTTGGCAAAGTTCATCAAGTCCTTTTTGCAGCTTTTCTACTTTGGTTACTTTTGTTGAATCGTCCATTGAACCAAAGCCGAAGAACTTGAAGATTGAACTAAGCACCTGCAGAGTCCGTAGAAACTCATGGACTTGTGCAAAATCAAAAATGAATTGTCCTTAAACAGCAGGGGAAGAAGGTGACCGATATTTTTCCCTGTTGGGCAAAATGGTCAACAATAACATTTGTATCCACCTCATTGGTGTTCTCTTTGTGAGTTGCAGTGTATAACCTTAGATAGGACTAGGCATTCCTCACAAAATATTCCAATAAAATTTCATATTATGACCAAGTCACAATAATATTACATGCTTAAAATTTGATATAATTTGTGTTACACTATGATTTACATGCCATTGACATACTTTCAATCTTAATTTAGTATGTTTTATGCTTACTTCATAAACACTTCACTTTATCTTCTTATTTTCTGATTGTGTGTATGTTTACAATAATTTTATTAAATTTGTCACACTTCTCACCTTGATTTAGTATGATTAATTTGATTTATACTTCTTTTTTTTTCTTTTCAAACTTCCCATCTTGATTTAGTATAATTGATTAACTCTATTGTTTGTTTATTTTTATACCATTTGTTATAACATGATTTCCACTTTATTACAAATTTTCATACTTCCCAACTTGATATAGTATGACTTATAGTTGATTTAATTTGGTGTAATTTTTAATCATACATGGTTTAAAACACATTTTACTTTTTACTTTACCATTTTGGTTTACTATATTTATTCATCCTTTGTTTTACACATCTCCCATTTTGATATAGTGTGTATTACATTTTATGATTATTTATATACTTTTCCAAATCATATGCTTTTCTTTTTAACCATGCATGTGTGTCACATAATGCTAGGAAAGAAAACATACATAACATATTTCCCATAACATATGCAACACAAATAAAATACATGTGCTAGAAAGGAAATACATCCATACATCCATCAATAACATTAGTACAACTCATAGATTAATAAATGTTCATATCAGTACATATAACATAAGTCTAATACAACATAATACAAATAAAATAGCTATAACTCTAAGGTTGTGTTCCATCATGTCTATCTTGTGGCTGAGCCAAACTACCCATAGATACCTACGATTGACCCATATGAATAGTACATTATAATGAGGTAGTTTAGGATCTCAAACCATCAATCCATGTAGTTTGGCCACCTGGGCCTCAACACGTCTAAGATTTATAGTCGTCACCATATAGGCAACTCAATCCTATGCCAATGTCTACCAGGTTTGAGCCTCTCCCTCACCAACTAATATAGGTAACTATAGGCTACCTCTTTGTGCTTGTAACTATAGAGTTATCTCACCAACCAATCAAAACTAGCTAGCATAAGCTGGGGCAGATGGTACTACAAGATCTACCAAGGTAGATGGCTCATAATGATAAAACACCCCATACAAATTATCATGATGTGCAGTCACAATCATGGCACCCCATATAATATCCTTCATAGCAGCACTTGCAAAACATAAAAACTGAATATACATCAGATCTCATATATATATATATATATATCCAAACCATCTATCTATACTAAGTACATAAACCAGCTCGGTGTTACTAACCACAATATCCTTGTCATCTTGACTACTGATCACCTCCTCTATAGGCTACCTCCATGTAAATACAAAGCATGGAATCACCACTCGTGCACATCATGATCCTCTTATCAACTACCTTTTTATGGACCAACTATGTCTAGTCTCTACCATAGGATCTCCATATGTGGTAGCTCTTTCTTGTGTCCTCTCCCTCTGATTGAGCCTCTATATCTTATGTGCTCATGGTTGCTCATGATAGCCTCACCTACATCCTCACCCTCTAAATCTAAAACTATAACATCTTCTATCTCGATTCTAGCTACCCCCTACTATTACACCTGACCTGACCATAGTATCACTCATCAAGGCCTAATGATTGTTATCTCTATAGGCACTCCTTCACCTCATCTACCTCTAGGCTCTATAGCATGCATGCCCAATAAGAAATCACTACTAGGGGAGCCACTAGATGTGTTAAGTTGAGATATCTAGGTACATGAGTTATAGAATGTGGCTTCACCTATGAGTAATAATATTTAGTAATGTGAATGTATGATAACCTGGTAGTAATAATAGCCTAAATTGGCCAATCAGTCATAATATCAATATAGGGATGTTAAACTATCTACCCATGATTAATAACCTGCAAAGTTAGTGCATGGGGTATGACACGCACTACATGATCCTACCACCATCTCACCACCTGAGGTAGCCTATCATCCACATCATGGGGCAACCTAGTCAGCCGATGCATAATAAACCTCTCATATATCCAATAACTCAACAAAATCATATTGCTCATAGTCTTATGCCCTTAATTCAACATACCATACATGTCATGCATGAGTTACACCCAAATGACATAAACCAAATCATATAAAGTACCCTACTCTAGGATCAACTGACATAAGGATGCCACATATAATGGTACCTTCCCATCCAAATTGTCACATAGTACATGCATTATCACAAGTCCTATCATAGCCTTTTGGATATCCAGAATGGCTAAGATATATATCTCAAACAAGCTAACCCATAATCCATGGTAAATCCTATTTGAGTTAGTCACCCAAAGGGCTAGGGATCACCTCTCAGCTTTTACTTCTGATGCAAAACCAATTATAGGAGTCTAATAATGGGCAGCCCAAACAAGGCATGGATATCCTCCAAGGTGGTGCCCACCTCTAAGGTATCCCCCTCCACCTCCTATTGGAAAGTATTGGTCAGTCACTCCCATACTCCTAGGAACATGATGACTAGATCAACACTAAGAGGGATCCTCCTTATCTCCATGTTGCCTCCAAATCCCAAATAAATTAGCCATGCTTAGTCAACATCTGATAGTTAATCTAGTAAATATGGTAGCCATGCTGCATCAACCAGACACCAAAATATCTATCATCTCTATAAAATTTCAAACAACATAGAATGTATTAGATCTTGGTATAATAATGATAAAAATAAATTCTTAAAATTCTAAAATTATATAAAAATTAACTATTTCATCAGCTTATTCTTCTTATTCTTCCATTTTCTACCCTTTTCCTACACAGTCAACCCTTTTGATAACAAATTAGCCCTATCACCCCTTTTTTCTAACTATATCAGCCCTCTACCACATAGTCAAACCCCTCTCCTATAAATGCAAACAAATTTTTAATAATAAATCAGCCCTTCACCATCTTCTGCATACTATATTGGCCCCCTACCTCATATTGCATCAACCAAAATGCACTAAGTTGCCCCTATCCATTTTTCTAATTGAGTCAGCCCTATGCTATATAGTTGGCCATCCCCAATGCTATAAAGTTGACCCTCAGCTATGCAGTCAACCACCTTGTTTCTTCTCACCATTTCTAACTGAGTTGGTAGGACCATCTCTATTCAAAATCTACAGTGACTTTTTAACTATTTACCATAAATGCCTTAGGCATTTATTGGTCTAAGTCTTTCCTACCCAATATTCCTTTTTGTTAGGGCATTTTTTAGTACCTAAATTTCCTCTAATACATGTTTTTATGTATCTAGCTTAATTTTAATAAAAATTACCAAAAAAATTAAATTAATGCACCACCTACCTGAGTTACACTAGTTGCGGCCTCTAGGCATCCTCTGCATCCTATTTGTCACCTCCTCACCACGGTTGCTCTCGAGGCTCAACTAGGTTTCTCATAGTAGTATTTTATTAAAATAGTAAAAATTAAAAATGAATTAACTTTCACCCTATTTATATTTAATATTCAAAATTATTTACCTATCAATTATTTACCAAAAGATTCCATTTTTCACCCATAACTTTGTTTCTACTAGCTCTTTTTTGAATCAAAATATGTTCTAGAATCCTAAAGTCATAGAGAAATTTTCCATGTATTATATGTATGTTTTGTAAAAAAATGAATTTTCACTTATTTTATAGGTTTGCCTAATGTTCCCTACATTGGATACCTTTGCATTTCTCTCACTTCATTTATACTCTACAATAATAAGGTAAGTAAAGGTATGTATTTTTCAATTATGTCCTTTCATTTATCTTATTCACTTCTTACTAAAATTTACTTAGCTTAGTGTTATGTGTTACTATGTTCTTGTCCTAAAGCACCAACCCATGTTGCAACTATGTGACATGTGATAAGATTCGAGTGGGGCATATGTATACAAAAAAATTTTAAACTTTATCAATTATTGATATTTTTCTCTTGCAAGAACCCATCGAGCCTTAATCTCTCTAAGTGCATGCCTTTAAGGGTACACCAAGAAAGGGGTGGGTAGACCATTGGTGCTTCACAAGATTGTTATTCCCTATGCCACCATTTAAAACCAACACAAGTCCCTCCTATATGTTTCTCTAAGCTTTGGCACCTCCCTTACATGCTCCTCTAAGCAATTCACCACCTCAAATAACCCCTACCTATTCCAAAACCTATTTTTTCCATCCTCTAAACACAATCAAATGGGTCAACCCTATTCTAGGAAATGAGCACATTATAAGACTAAGTTGACCCAACCAACTTAGTTTGGGACCCAACTACACTATTTCATAAACAACTGGGTTGACTGGGTCGACTATGCAAGTTAAAGCTTTGGAAGTGTTTAGGTTTAGATACAGATATATCAACACATCCTTCACCCCATTTTAAGAGATATATAAATATAATCATTAATTTACACATCTTTTTATCCACCATTGTAATTGAAGAGTCATTGCTTAGGGTTTCATAATTCCTTTGGAGAGAAGAACAATGTCTTATGGGAAAAGTATTTTGGATGCATATGAGAAGTATTTTAGCCTAGAGTTGACCTATCTTTATTATCCTTACAAACCATAACAACCTCTTTCAAAGAAACAATGGCTAAGGGAGAGATTGAAGCTCAGTGGATTCATCTTTAAGCTAATTATTCCTAACTCTTGATCCTCTTTTATTAGTAGATACATTTCAATATGTTGGTTTATGAATATATTTCCCTCTCTATACATTAGGATTGCCTCTACATTAACTTTAGTAGAGTTATTATTTTCATGTTTACTTTTATGTTCATTATCCTCCATTTGTGCCACAAGCTCTGTTGAACACTAGACTAGTTTTACTTTACTTTATTACTACTTTGTTAGAAACCATAGGATCTAGTTACAGTTATTATGTGGTATTGCTTGACTAAAGGTTTTGGAACCTTCTCTAGTGATATTATGTGGTAAGAGACCCCTTATTTAGGTCTACTAGATATATATTAGTCATGACCTCGATTGTCTAAATATACCAACAAGTGGAAGGGCTAATTTTATTTATCTTTTTCAAGCTAGGATTGATTTGTAGATCATCTTCACTTTCCCTTGTATACATGATCTTCTTCTTTTTTATCACTGAAGTGAAAATATTGAATTGAGTGTAACTTTTTTTATACCAAGTTAATTTTTGAAGACTTGAACCAATATCTTATTTTGTGGCTTCTATCCAATTCAAACCAGGTTGATGATTAAGGTATTATATAATCAAAAAGGTCATTGGTAAAATTTATTGATTATAAATTGTTGGAAGAGATTTATGGGATTCTCTACGTGCAAGAATTATTTTTACTCTTTCTACATGATTTAATTCTTGATTCAAAATTACCAGAATAATTTTAAACTAAGATATATAAACTTCATCAAAATTAAATGTAAGTTGTATGATATGTGAACTGATATCCAACTATGAAGACTGCTCCAAATCTAATTCAGGTTGATAAAGTGGTCCTTGAGTTGATGGCAAATTTATATGGACCAAAATCTCAAAATGTGGGTTGCACGAGTATTTAGAAATGTGCGCCATGGTGGGTGCCAAAAAACTATTAGCATGAAAAAAATTGAAAATAAAAATGGATGTTTTCCATCAATATTCATGGGACAAATTCCCTATCCTATTAGCAGGCAAAACTACCTTAATTGAAAACCAAAAAAGAGGTGGCAAAGGAAACTATTCACAATAAAAATTCATTTTTAGCAGGGTAGTACTTTAAACAATAAATTACATAAAGGTGACAAAGAATATATGTGAGGAAAGTAATAAAGGAAAGGAATATGCGTAGAAAATTAGGAGAATAACAAGTCTATTGGGCCAAAATTTAGAGACATATTGGAAATGTCAAAATGGAGTGGGATTTCACTGAAAGGGAACCTTTCTCATTCAATGGGTAGGAAATAAATCATATGTCCATAAGAACATAAAACATACACCAAAATAACTACCTATTAGTGATCAGAAAATCTAACAACTATCTTGTATTTCCTTGTAAAAAGTGTAAAATTACTATTTTCACCCCACCAAGGTTTCACTATTTTTAGAAATTAAGAATGTAGATTCAAAAAATAAATTCTACAACAAAGTCTCTATGTTTTTGAATAATTAACTATAATCTTTATAATATTTTGAAAGAAATAAATCATATATATATATATGGATATACACGTACATTTTTCATGAAGAGATTTCGAACATAAAGTTTGCAAAATTTCTCCTTATATTGATTCTCTTTGAGTTGCAGATACAATCTCTCCATTATTTTTTTGCTATAAAATTCTAACTATTAAGAACCCTTACAAATGAACCTCTAACTTGCATTTATAGGTTAAAATGGGTGGTTACAACATGTAACCACCTTTTTTGACTTTTCATAAGCTTATAAAATCACATTGACTAATTTGCACAAATTTCAAAAATGCATTGGTGGTTTTGCATGATTTTCAAAAGTATAATGACAAATTTTCACAACTTTCAAAAATGCATTGGTAAATTTTCATGTCTCAAAATTAAAAAAAAGGACTTAGTACATTTTCATGACATACAATGTGCAAATTAACTATTACAAGAAGGTATAATGTAAAATCGTAGGAATGATTCAAGAGATACAAGCCTTTAAGAAAGACCGAAATCTGATGTAAAATTATTCTTTATCATCTTTGCTAAAGATGATCTAGATCTTCTCTTTCTCAAGTTATGGCTTTTTCTATTGGTATTCATTGAACTTTTATAGCATTTATAGCACTTTGTCTTCATTTGGGCCATCTGAATATGTATACCTATCTTTACATCACAATATAAGGCCATCATCTTTTGTGTTGTTTCTTATAGTTTCTTAATCATTACACTGAGTTTGTCTAAATTATTTTGATATTTGATCAACATTTAAATTGAATTGTAATTGAATGCAGACTTAGGAGTTAGGATCTCCTCGATATTCTTTTTGAATTGATCGATGATAGTCTCCTTAGAAACCAGTTTCCCATTATCATAAGTGAGTGTGTATCTCAATTTTATTACTCTTCTTAATATTTTAAGGAGAGATTCCCTCCTATTGATTTAGAGTTATTTAATTTTTAATACTTTGTCTAATACAGACCTTTAATTTATCAGCTCCTACAAACTCAGTGAGGTACACAACTTCTTTTTAGAGAACCTTTTTTGAATAAGGTCATCTGGACAAGTATAGGAGAAATATTTTAACTTGAGAATCAATCCATTTCAATTCCATACATCTCCATCATATTTGTTTTCAGCTTCAATTGCTTGATCATATTCTGACAAAATCTCAAAATACATGTTCATCATTGTGTGAATGTAGTGATACCTTACTACACAAATTTTTCATGCTACCTTTCCCACATAACCAATTTATTCCACAACATTTAGTGTTTTTGTGTCATAAATTTAATGAACAAGAAAATGGAAGGATTGAATTGGCCTTACCATTTTTTGAACCACTGATGCCAATTACTCAACATTTTCTTTATGCTATTCTTTGGTCACTTTATCTTGGTCCATTTTCTCAATTAACATGCCAATTGAAGATTGAATATTTTCCTTCACCCATTACCTTGTAGCTTTTCCCAAGTGTACCTTTATGATTTGATAATATGAAGCTTCAACATTATCTTAATCTTTATCAACAGGAGGAATTGATACCTATGCATATCTATCTCCTTTTTTATCTATGATTATTCTAGAAATTATTTTGAGCTTCTTGGCTATATGAGGAGGAATAGTTGTCAAAATATTAAAATCAATCTCTTGTGGTTTCAAAACTTTATTTATTTTCTTTACTATCTCATTCAACCAAACAAGGACTTCTACATTGGGATATTGTTACACGAGAGCAATGTTTCATTCCTTTTGAGTCTCAAGAAGAGGAAGAGGAGTCTTCAAGACATGAGGCTTTTTTAATACAATTTCACCATCCTCTTTTCTTAATGTAGAATATGGAAATAATAAGGATGTATTTGAATCCAAAAATTGTTATGTAGTATTAGTCAGCAAGGTTTGAAGGTGAACGAGATTATCATGATGAATTTCTTCTAAAATAGAATGTTAGGAGTATTGGAAAACTTTTCACCTAGTCTTCTTATTTTCAACTTGAGTGTCTTTTGCATTGGAACAATTTTTGTGAGGCTTCAATTTATGTTTCTACTTCAATTTCTTCTGAATATTTACTAGTTTATGATGCTGAAGATGTTCCTATTTATGATTGATGTTGCTGATGAGCACTTCCAAATTCAATCTCCTTTATGGGAGAAAAAAATCATGTTTTATCAACATTAATACCTATGCTTTTCAGCCATCTGAGAGTCCTATTCAGCACATCATAAGTCTTGTCAATGAGTGAAGTAGATTATTTTTTGTGCCAATCTACTTTCGTAAGAAATTTTGATTCAATTCCTTCTTCTTCATAGATGGGATCCAATACATCTTCATCATCTACTATATTATATTGATTTCTATTATGTCAAATACAATGATCTATTCCAAAAAGTGAATCATTGGTAATCACAGATACTCACGTCTTTATCATCATCACAATCTATCCAATAGTCTTCAAAGTGGTGCACATGTTGATATGAAAACCAATAATATTTTGAATTAGGCCTTTAACATCAAATTAAAGTTTTCTTTCAAAATACCAAATAGTGCCTCAAGTCATTTCTTTATCAATTGATTTGGACTTAGCCAAAGTGGAATAAGTGTACCAACCAATAGAAATGGGAAACTTTATTCTAAACTTGTGCTTACTAGACAAGAGCTTGTGACTCTCAATCAAATACCTTATTAATTACATTAAGACACATTTCTCATCTACATATCTTGGGAGCATGTATGGAACAATTTCACACCTACAGATTCTCATATAAGTGAAAGTTGAGAACTTTAAGAACAAGGATCCCCGTCTAGAAATTTTTGTAGAAGATTGAATTGATATCCTCAAGTTGTATGGTTTTAGTTCAAACATTTTAATCACATATTCTAAAAATGCATCATTGACTCTATGGAAATGATGTGAACTTTCCTTCAATGAGATTTTATGATAAAAATCATATATTTTTGTAGTTTGCAAATCACCTACTATATTCAAACCATTGTAGAATCTTTTCTTGGTAACAACATAGACAAGATAAGAGGTCATATAGAATTTAAAAGTGGTATTGAAATTTATTAGTTGCTTGTAAATAGAATCATTGATCAATTATACTTAATTAATGTATTTTTTATTCTAATGAATGATCCATATGTATCTATACATCCATGTTTGAAAATTTATTACAACTGGGCTCCCCACTAATCTATGCAAGAGTGTGATCATATCATCAACTTCATTCATGAATTAAAATCTTAGCATATTATTAGGAATCCTTGTTTATGTATGCCTTAGTTTTGTCAACCATCACTTGTTGACCCTCTTAAAACATGAACTAGTATTGGAATCTTAAAGTTGTTGAGTAGATGTAGGAGTCATTTACAAGTGTTTATCTGTCAGGTAACTGAAATAAGTGATCAATATGCTCTAGACCTAAGCATAAGATATATTCATATTTTGGATTCTTGACTTCTCTCTTCTTTACATCATAGTACTTATCCATTGTTAGTACTAATTCTAGGCACTGTACTGAAATAGGAAAGGTAGTTGCTTGAATTAATCTGCTATCATGGATGCTTTGTCCATAATATGTCTTATGGACCCACCAATTTTATTCCATAATTATTCCATGTTGATGTGACCTAGATCAATATCTATTATTTATTCAACATGAGCATCTAGTTGTGATGGTGGAATAACCCCTTGAAACTAATACTTCATGTTTGTGTCTTCTTTTGATTAAAGACCCTTTTTTGGGAAGGGTCTTTTTTGGAGTGATTTTTTAGGAGTCTCTTTGATTGGGTCTAGAGGATATATATTATTCATGACCATAATTACCTAAATATACCAAAAAATAGAAAGGCTAGTTTGATTTACTTTCTTCGAGCTAGGATTGATTTGTAGATCAGCTTCACTTTCTCTTATATACATGATCTTCTTCTTTTTAATCATTGTGGTGATAATATTGAATTGAGTGTAACTTGTTTTTTATCCCAAGTAAATTATCAAAGACTTGAATCAATATCTTATTTTTCAGTTTCTATCCAATTCGAACCAAGTTAAAAATTAAGGTATTATATAATTGAAATGGTCATAAGTGAAATTTTTTGATTGTGAACTGTTGGAAGAGTTCTACAGGCTTCTCTACATGCAAGAATTCTTTCTAGTCTTTCTGTAGGATATGATTCTTGATTCAAAATTACTAGAATAATTTTAAATTAAGATATATAAATTTCATCATAATTACATGCAAGTTGTATGATATATGAATTGATATCCAACTATGAAGACTGCTTTAAATCTAGTTCATGTTGATAAAGTCGTCATTGAATTGATGGCAAATTCATATGGCTCAAAATGTGGGTTGTACAAGTATTTAGAAACATGCCCCATGGTGGGTGACAAAAACTATTAGTGTGAAAAAATATTGAAATAAAAAATGGATGTTTTTCATTAATAGTCATAGGACAAATTTCCTCTCCTATTAGCAGACAGAACTACCTTTATTGAAAACCAAAAAGGATGTGGCAAAGGAAACTATTCACAACAAAAAATGGTTTTTAGCAGGGTAGTACTTTAAATAATAAATTAGGAAAAGGTGATAGAAATAAAATATGTGGGGAAAGTAACAAAGGAAAGGAATATGCATAGAAAATGAGGATAATAACAAGTCTAGTGTGCCAAACTTAGAGACATACTAGAAATGTCAAAAAGGAATGGATTTCGCTGAAAGGAAGCCTTTCTCATTCAATGGGTAGGAAAACCATCATATGTCCATAATAACATAAAACATACACCATAATAACTGCCTATTATTGATCACAAAATCTAATAAATATCTTGTACTTCCTTGTAAAATGTGTAAAATTACTATTTTCACCCCACCAAGGTTTCACTATTTTTAGAAATTAAGAATGTAGATTCAAAAAATAAATTCTACAACAAAGTCTCTATGTTTTTGAATAATTAAATACAATCTCAACAATATTTTGAAAGAAAAAAATCAAATATATATATATATATATATATATATATATATATATATATATATATATATATATATATATATATTAAAAATCAAAGAAAAAAATCAAGAACCCTTTCTTATTAGCTAATTTTCACAACTTGCAAAAATGAATTGGTGTTTTTGCATGATTTGTAAAAGTACAATGACAATTTTTCACAACTTCCAAAAATGCATTGGCAAATTTTCACATCTCAAAATTACAAAAAGAACTTAGTATATTTGCATAACATATAATGTGCAAATTAAATATTATAAGAAGGTGTAATGTGAAATTACAAGAATGATTCAAGAGATACATACATTCAAGAAAGACCAAAATCTGATGTAGAATTAGTATTTATCTTCTTTTCTAAGGATGATGTATATCTTCTCTTTCTCAGGTTGTAGCTTCTTCTCTCAGTATTCATTAAACTTTTTAAGGATTTCTAGCACTTTGTCTTCTTTTGGGCCATCCAAATATGTATAACCTATCACTGCAATAGAATATAGGTCCATCATCTTTTGTGTTGTTCCTTTTAGTCTCTTAATCATTACATTGAGGTTATCCAAATTATTTTGATATTTTATCAACATTTAAATTGACTCATAACTGAATGCAGACTTGGGAGTTAGGATATCCTTGATATTCTTTTTGAATCGATTGATGATAGTCTCCTTAGAAACTAGTTTCCCATTATCATTAGTGAGTGTGTATTTAAATTTTCATACTCATACTAATATTTGAAGGAGAGCTTCACCTCCTATTGATTTATATTTATTTAATTCTTAATACTTTCTTCAATATGTACATTGATTTTATCAGCTCCTAGAAACTCAGTGAGGTACACAACTTCTTATTTTCAAATAACCTTTTTATGAATAAGGTCACCTAGATAAGTATAGGAGAAATATTCCAACTTGGGAAATAATCAATTCCATTTTCATACCTCTTCATCATATTTGTTTTCAGATTTGATTGCTTGATCATATTCTGACTAGATCTGAAGAAAATGTTCATTGTTGTGTGAATGGTAGTGATACCTTACTGCATAAATTTATTAGATACTTATTTTGTTGCCTTGCCTATATGACCAATTTATTCTACAACAATTAGTGTTTCTATGTCATAAATTTTATTAACTAAATGGGATGATTTAACTGGCCTTACCAATTTTTGAACCACTAATGCCAATTACTCAACTTTTCTCTAAGTTATTCTTTGGTCATTTTATCTTGGTCTATTTACTTAAATAACATGCCAATTACAGATTGAACATTTTATTTTACCCCTTACCTTGTAGATTTTACCAAGTGTACCTTTATGATTTGATAATCAAAAGCTTCAACATTGTCTTTATCTTTATCAATAAGAGGAACTGCTATGTATGCATATCTATCTCCTTTTTTATCTATGATTATTCTGGAAATTGTTTTGGGCTTCTTAGCCACATGAGGATGAATAGTTGTCAAAATGTTAAAATCAATCTCATGTGGTTTCACAACTTTATTTCTTTTATTTATTGTCTCATTCAACCAGACATGGACTTCTACACTGGGATATTATTGCATAAGAGCAATGTTTGATTCCTTTTGAGTCTCATGAAGAGGAAGAGGAGTTTGAAACAATTGAGATTTTTCTAATATAATTTTATCATCCTCTTTTTCTAATGTATCAATTGGAGTTTTAGGAGAAGATTCAAGAGGCAATTCAACATTTTGGGAAAGAGGCAAAGGTATTGAAGTGTTGGCCTGAGAGGGAGCAGAAGATGGAAATAACAAGGATGAATTTGAAGCCAAAAATTATTATGTAGTATTAGTTAGCAAGGTTTGAGTGTGAACAAGATTATCAGGAGGAATTTTTTCTAAAATAGAAATTTTAGGACTACTAGAGAACTTTTTACCCAGTCTTATTATTTTCAACTTGGTGTCTTTTGCATTGGAACAGTTTCTATGAGGCTTCAACTTATGTTTCTACTTCAATTTCTTCTGAATCTTTACTAGTTTATGATGTTGAATATGTTCTTATTTATGCTTAATGTTGTCGATGAGCACTTCCCAATTCAATCTCCTTCATGGGAGGAGGAAATCTTTATTTATCAACATTAATACCTATGCTTTTTAACATTCCTATTCACACATCCTAAGTCTTGTCAATGAGTGATGTAGATTATTTTTTGTGCCAATCTACTTTCATAAGACATTTTGATTCAATTCCTTATTCTTCATAGATGGGGTCCAATGCATCTTCATCATCTACTATATTATTCTTGATTTTTACTATGTCAAATACAATGACCATTTTCAAAGTGAGTCATGATTAATCACAGATTCTCACGTTTTTATTATCATCACAATCCATCTAATAGTCTTTAAAGTGGTACACATGTTAGTATGAATAACTAAGAATATTTTGAATTAGGCCTATAACATCAAATGAAAGTTTGATTTCAAAATACCAAATAGTGACTCAATTTATTTCTTTATCAATTGATTTTTCTTTAGCCAAATTGGCATAAGTGTATTGACCAATAGAAATGGGAAACACTTTCCTAGAATTGTGCTTACTAGACAAGAGCTTGTGTCTCTTAGTCAACTACCTTAATCGATCCATTAAGACCCATTTGTCATCTACATATCTTAGGAGCATGTATGGAATAATTTCAAACCTATAGATTCTTAGATAAGTCAAATTTGGGAAATGTAAAAACCAGGCTCCCCATTTGAAAACTTTTATAGAAAGTTGAGTTGATATCCTCAAGTTGTACTGTTTTGATTCAAACATTTGAATCACATATTCTAAAAATGCATCATTTACTCTATGGAAATGACATGCACTTTCCTTCAATGAGAGTTGACGATATAAATCTTATATTTTTTTAGTTTGTATATCACCTACTATTTTCAAGTCATTGTAGAATCTTCTCCTGGCTACAACATAGATAAGATAAGAGGTCATATAGAATTTGGAAGTGGTATTGGCCTCTATTAGGTTCTTGTGAATATAATCACTGATCAATTATCCCTAATTGATATATTATTTATTATGATGAATGATCCATATGTATCTATACATCTGTGTTTGAAAATTTCTTGCAACCAAGCTCCCCACTACTCTATGCAAGAGTGTCATCATATCATTGACTTAATTCATGAATTCAAATCTTGAAATATTCTTAGGAGGTCTTATTGATGTATGTCTTTGTTTTTTCAACCATCACTTATTAACCCACTTAGAACATGAACTACTATTGGAATACAAAAATTGATGAGTAGATGTAGGAGTCATTTACAAGCACTTGCCTATCAGGTAACTAAAATAAGTGATCAATATGTTATGGACCTAAGCACAAGATATATTCATCTTTTGGATTCTTGACTTCCCTCTTCTCTGTATCATAGTACTTAACAATTGTTAGTACTCATTCTGGGTACTATACTGAAATAGGAAAGGTAGTTGCTTGAATTAATCCACTATCATGGATGTTTTGTCCATAATATGTCGTATGGACCCCACCAATCTTATTCCATAATTATTCCATGTTGATGTGACCTAGATCAATATCTATTATTTCTTCAACATGAGAATCTAGGTGTGATGGTGGAATAACCCCTTAAAACTAATACTTCATGTTTGCGTCTTCTTTTGATTAAAGACTTTTTTTGGGAGGGCTCTTCTTTGGAATGATTTTTTTAGGAGTCTCTTTGATTCAAGGGTTTTTGAATGCTAACATCTGATGAAATAAACAAGAACTTGAGTTCAAGAAAAAAGTGGATTTTAGGGTATATTTAAATAAGATGTAGAATCTGAAGAGTTTTTGATTAAACTACGGGTTCTGATGTGTGTTTACATAGATCATAGAGTTTGTTTATGTTTCAAGTAGTGTCAGAGTTTTCAATGTTGTTAATTAGTGTATTAGAGTTTGATGAATGCATAAACATTTATCATAGTTCAATGATTGGTCGAGAAACTTATAGAGTATGAGGAATGTTTAGATGGAAGAAGGAGTCTAAAGATAATCCCAATAGAAGATTAAGATATGAGGACGTTTCAAATAAGACCCCAAATTTGATGAATGTGTACATCAAACTCATAATTCAATGACGAGATAAATATCCATTTCAATGCTGAATTTTGTTCAAGTCTAGATTAAATTTCACAATGACACCCTCAAAAAAGCTTATTATCAAAGAATTAGTCCAAAAATTTGTTATATCACTATTGGATAGAGAATAAAAAAGCCCTTACCTTTCAACCAACTAAATAAACTCAAAATGAATAGACCTACAATGTAAATGTTCATAAGAAGGCAAGGTTGCAAGTAGGAGTAGATCAGAATGGATTAGAAATGGATAAAATAAAGATATTTAAAACCAATCTAGAAACTCTTGTGCATGTAGACAAAGTTTGTGGATTAATGGTAGAGTTTTTAGATTGTATGAAATTATGTTAGAATCTGATAGGTGTGTTGGCAAGGGCACCAGAGTCTAAGAGGGTTTCAAACAAACTTGATATTTGAGATGTATGTTTTCAAGGGGTCAAAATCTGATGAGTGCATAGACACATGTCAGATTTTGATGTGTGCTTGGACACAAGTCAGGGTTTGAGGGGTTGAATAATAAGAGGGTTCCATCATGTGCTTGAGCATATGTCAAGGTCTAACATGTTTGGACACATGTTATATTTTGATGACTTGTTAAGCAATAATCAAAAATTTAGGCTTTATTTGGCAGGTGTATTATTTCTAACAAGGCTAAAGACTTAGCCATTTTTTACATTTCTCCATTGACCTTCTTGACTTGGACAAATAAAAAAATTGACCAATTTTGACTCATTTTGACTTTATTTTGAACATTTGTGGTCAAAATACCTATGATTTTAGCTTTTTTGACCTTTATTCAAAAATTGGTATAACAAATTGTTATGGTCTAACAACTGCATTATAACCATCGAGTTCTAATGATTGCATTGTAGTCTCAAAATTACAACTCTAATGAAGCAAAAAATGGCTAAGTCTTTGATAACATTCTTCTTCCAACTTTTTCCTCTATCAACTTGATTTTTAAATTAATTTGAATGGGGTACCACAAATTTCACATGCTGATCAAATTTGGGGGACAACACAAAATTGAGCTATATGACATAAAGTGCACACCCAGATTATGCATGCAATGTCAAACTCTAGATCTAGAAAAATTGGAGTTGTGTGAAGGAAAATCCTATGGTTGTGATCCAAAAACCAAAACTCTTTGATTATTTTCTTCTTCTTCTATTGTATGAATGGATTTATATTTGAAAACTTAAAATAGGACAAAAATGACCAAAAAAGAAACATGCCTTGTTTGTAGTCAATCCAAATGGTTTTGGATATTATAAATTTAAATATGAGGTATGTTTTGTTCAAAAATGCTTTAGTAAAAAATTCACCATCATAAGTGCTTATTCAAACACACCTAAACTAGGCTAAACACACCTAAAATTAAGCATGAATACAATGGACAAAAAAGGAGTGAGTTACTGTGGAAAGAGTGAGAGAATAGATGTGAAGGAGATGTAGATGAATGATGCATGACAAGTGGTTTCACATGTGGTCTACATTGTTTAACCCTTGATAAAGTGTAAGAAGGGTACATGCCTTGTTTATAGTTGATCCAAATGGTTTTGGATATTCTAAATTTAAATATGAGGTCTATTTTGTTCGAAAATGCTTTAGTAAAAAATTAACCCTCGCAAGTGCTTATTTAAACACACCTAAACTAGGCTAAACACCCGTAAATATAAGCATCAACACAATGGATAAAAATGGAATGAGTTACTATGGAAAGAGTGAGAGAATGGATGTGAAGGAGATGTAGATGAATGGTGCATGCCAAGTGGATTCACATGTGGTTTGCATTTTTTGACCATTGATAAAGTGGAAAAAGGGTTTGAACGAACAAGCAATGGATCTACACGTGGTCTGCACTGCATAGCCATTGTGACGATTTGAAAACAAAATGAGCAAAAAACAAACAAAGAGAACAAAGGCCTCTATTGAAACCTAATTTGATACCATATGTAGGTTTTATCCCATATCTGGGTAAAGTCAAAGCTCAGGTGTGAAAATGCATCACCACAACTTTTCTAGTTAATCATCCAACTTATTATTCATTAACACAAGAGTCAAATTTATAGTGAAAATATCTCTTATAAATAGGGAGATTATTCTTATCTCAAATATCTAAAATATCTCCCTAACCTACTCCCTAAATATCTCACACACTTATTCCTATGATTTCTCTCCTAATATCTCTCCACAGACCTATTCTCATGTAAATATTACTCACGTAATATCACTTACATTATTCAATAAACCTCTCCACATATTAAATACATACACATTAATTAATATTTAATAATATGGAGTACTAACCTAAACTTAGTAATGCACCCATGTGAGGACTAATTCCTAAACATGTAAATGTTAATATTCATTATGCATGCTTTTGTTATGTTTCCATGATCCTTATCATGTAAATGCTAGTATCCATTATTCTTATGTTTAAATTATGTTATATAATCCTTATCATTTACATTTATTTGGGATAAAAATCTTTGTTATGTGTATACTTCAAGTCATTGTTAAATCTTTATGCAATAGTATGGTTTGTTATGACAAATTCAATGATTTAATTGATATGATTTATATATTCCATGTTATAATGATTATACTTTGCTTATTTTTGGAGTTAACATGGGGTAAAATATAATTTTTTTTATATTATTAAAATGATATATCTTTTCACACTATACTATTTGATAATATGATGTCTATATTTCAATGATACACCTAGTTTCTTATTTGAGATGTGAGCATCACAAGTTCACCCCATACCTCAAAAGGGGGATATATACTACTCATTATATTCTTATGGACATAATTTATTTCATGATATGATAAACTCACATGAGACTTTCGATCTATATTATAGATAAAGGGACATGTGACCAATTGAGTTTAATGATGTGGAATTAAGGGTTAGTCATTTGGTGACTACAAAGTTTCAACTTGTGTTCCCAAAACTCAATGGCTTAGATTAATATTTGGATGTGATTTGGTAACCTCATGACACATAGGGTTTCAACTAATCCATATTTTTACTCATTTGATAGTATGATGGACCCATGGGACTTCCATTGCATATTAGGGGGAAATGAGGTATCTCACTAACAACTAGCCTTGCATTTAACAATTACTCTTATTTTCCACTCACCCATGTTTATGAAGGAAAGATAAGTATGTTTTTGTAGGTTTTCATACTTAGTGACCCAATATTCAAAGAATTATATTTACATCGTATACGTGTCTTTTTTATATGTTGTACATTGAAGTGCATGCACATGACACCTAATTTGAGGCCAAACATACACTTCAAAGTCAAGGCAAATGTAGATACCTAAAAATGGCCCCTAGCCATTTATTTGTAATTACTTTATATGTTTTATGTGCATTTGTTGTATGGGTGATTTTTTTAAATTTGACATTATTGAACTATTATGGCAATTTGGAAAGCTTAAAACCCCTTTCACATGTGCTTGGGCAACCTCCACATTAACCTCGCACTATCATGACACATTTTATTATGTCACCCTTATCTTTGAATCAACTCATCAACTTTTTTCCTTTCCATTTCGAGCAGTTGGAAGTTGGTCATGTGTGTCATTTTTTTCTAAATTTTGGGTTTATTCATCTATAAATAGATGAGTGATATAGTTCATTTGATCATCTATGTACATCTAACACATATTGGATATATGTGGGGCTTATTCTATTATTATATTTTGCTTAGTGATTATTTATTTGATTTTAGGTGTCTGTCAAATCAGGGGGGCTAATGTAGATCTCCAAAACCAATCCTTCTCCATTTTAAAATTACAAGATTGATTCATTCTAGAAAATCAGAAGTAAAAAATCCTTGCTCAATAAATTGATAACATTTTAAAAAGCTAAAAATTAGATAATTGTGTAACTAATTAGGCACTATCTATGGGGGTGATTTTTGGGTCACACCTCATGATCTATCATGAGGATAATAATAGAGTTTGGATCATAGAGTGTGATCTAAAATGTTGATCCAAAAATTACCCACACTTTTATTTAGGAACATTCTATCCAATTTATATGAAATGTGAAAATACTATCTTTCTTATAATTAAATATTTTATACTATAATTTTATATATTTTAAAATGTTTATTACAAAATAAGCATATTTTATAATGTTTATTATGGAGTACACATATTTTATATACTATTTGTTCACCCAACTATATGGAGGTAGACCTCATGAAAGGCTTTCCTTATGATATGCTATTGAAAGGATAAGGCACCCATTTATGGTTATTTAAAGGGTATAGGAAATACCAAGTAATCTAATGACAAATGATAGAGGGTATAGGAGATGCCAAGTAATCCAATGTGAAGCGACCAAGTGGGTGAGTGGGATAAAAATATATACTAGTTATTGGAGAAAGTTGGATTTATCACCGTATCTAGTATAAAAATTGCAATCCCAAAAAAGGATGTATTGCCAATAAGAATAGAAATAAAAATAATTATAAAGAAAAAGGTGGGATCTTAGTTCATTTCTTCATTTTGATCCATTATGCAAGAAAATATATTTCTCCAATTATCTTCATAGATGCAAACAATAAGATAAAAAGATTTTAATCATTTATTTATGTATCCTTTATGGCCCTTTGAAAACTATATTATTACTACTTTTGGCTTAATGCAATAAAATACCATGATGCTTTTGGATATATTACCAAGTAAAAAACCAATTTTTAATAAAATTTAATGATCCCAACTTTAAACAAGTGTCGTAATGCAGTTTTAGTACCTACTGCTAAGAGGAATATTTAGAGTTTATCACTTATTAACACTTTGATTATAGTCACAAAGATTAATAGATCCCATGTTCTCACAAGGACATTTAAAGTGATTATGTGAACTACTATCATTTATTTAAAAGTGATTAAATATGAAAATAGTTATTTAGGCATAGGTCATGGGGGACACGTAAAAGTGTGAATTCCTTATATGATGTAATGTGGCATGTGGAGATCTACTTGTGTGGTCAATTGTATTGAATCTATAAAATGGTTGGAGGTCGAGTGACTGTGTAGTATAAATTAGGTGATGAGGAGCCATGCCAAGTGATAGTTGGTGGCAACATAGGTAATAAACTCCTAAAACTTTTCCTTAGACATGGTATTAAATTTTGGGGTGAATTATGTGAACACAAGAACATGTAAATATGACACATGGATGGAGTGGATTACTTTGTTTTTTGACTTAACAAGTGTTTTTTCCATAAAATGTAACTCTTTTCCACTCTTGAGTTTGTACACACTAAATATATATTTTATAACACCTCAATATTTTTTACTTAGCAAATACATACCTTCGTTGTTTCTCTTCATTTTAGACCTTTCCTACTGTCGAGAGGCTCGCATTTGCTATCTCTTTGTGATTATTTATTATCTCTTAGTCTGACCAATGTTATTCTGATGACCCAAGCCTTCTATCATGCTCATAATGTTGTAAATTTACTTATCATCCATCCCTGTGAGTTTTGGACATATCCTTATTTTCTAGCTTCCTAGACACTTGCATCCTAGTTAGATGCCTATGTCAATGCAAGTGTTTTATGCCAACGCAAGTGTCTAGTGTCTTAAGTTTATCAAATTTGAAATTTTCATGTGTCCCTATGGTTGGCCTATGTGATTTAATGCAACATATTTCCTAATATGATTGGTCTATATGTATGATGGATCCTCATTCATAAATCATGTAGCAAATTCATACCTCTCATAAGAAAACTTACCAAAAGCATTCAATTAAGCATTCAAGTGAGAAAATTTTCCCTATTTTCTATTATTTCTATATCAATCATAGGGACAACACATCTAAAAGATTGAAGTATTGTATGAGTATCCCATGAGTCCTCTTTTCCAAGTTACAAGCTAAGTCATTATTGTACTTGCTCTCCACATATTGCACCTTTGTGCACACGTAAACCACCACATTAGGGGAGATTTATATAAATTTGAATCCCTCTTCAGAGTAGTGTTTATGTAGGTAACACCCACTGACAGAGGGGTCTTTGGGGTTAGATCGATACTATGATCCCACTAACCCATTTTCCCAAGGTCACTATAAAGATGAAGAGCTAGGGTTTTGATGATTTGACAAGAGTGATAATCTATGAACCAAATATGAGTACACTAGAGTGAAGGCCCAAAAAACATATAAGGTATCCATTTGGTTGAATCCAAATCCAGTAGGTATTTCATACTGGACACCTATATCCAAGTTAGATAGAGTGCAATTTTACAAAATCTGACGATTGATCTAGAATCCATATCCATTCTATATCTAGCCTATTTTATATCAGCTTTGCATGTACACAATAATCCAACTAAGTACTCTTTTTTTCCATTTATTTCAATATCAATCATTAGTTGTACTTATTATTTTAAACATATCTCAACATTTAGATTCAAAGTATTATTTTTTTGTGTTTACAATTTTATATATATATATATCATCCTTGTGTTTATTCATTTCTATATTCTTAACCTTATACCCATTGATCCATATCAACCTAGGGTTAAACATTTTGGGAATAAGGTATAACCCATCCTATCTCTCTTAAACTTATTACAAATTGGCAAGGCTTGGGGGTTTTATAAAAATTTGAGGGTCACCAACAAGCTACTAAGGGAATAACCATTGAGGAGTACATGAATTCACATAAAAATCAATAACCCTTACCAATGGAACCAATGATACCAAAACTACAAGAGAAGAAAACAATTGAGCTTCCTTTCTCAGTCAATATGATAGATATGGATATAAAACCAAATCAAGGTAAGGGTAAAACAAAGGATATATGATAGTTAATTATCAAACCTACTAAGGTTAATCCTATGTAAAAGGGTAAGCAACGTGAAATCCCCTTTACTAGGCAACTAGTTCTTGAGATACCACTACATCAAAGATACATAGTGGGTTCCATAGAATCCTCATCTACTACACACCATATTCAGATATCCAGAGAACCTAAACATTATTATTATTATTATTATTATTATTATTATTACTTTTATTATAAATAAGCAATAGATCACACAACAATGGGTTATATAAACCCCTACTACTTTTACTATTTATTAACGACCATAGAGTCTTGTTATACATATGTAGAGCATTACAAAGACTACAATGCTAGATATTATACCTATACATGCTCCTTGGAAGTACCACCAGTTTATTGCACTAGGTCTCTAGTGGGGATATACCTATGAACATCCCTTGGATGAGATCATAGGATAGTTCTTTCTTTTCAAATATTCCAAAATACCAAAAAATTAAAAAAATTAAAAAATGCAAAAAAGTTCAACATTTACATTTTATATTGGCTCCTTGGCATCTATGTTGTTGGTTTCATGTTGGTAGATGGCATATTAGTAATTTATATATACATGTGTTTCACACATTTTTTGAGTGTGATACAGGCATACATAAGCACATGATATATGAAATTTTGGATGTTGGGCCTTTCCTCTACTCAGATCATTAGTGCATTGAAGGTATCCACTTCTTTGATCTTGATATACACATGTTATATTAGTATATTATCACTTTCCATTATCATGTTTGAGCTTATGTACTTACACATGCCTTTATCCATGCTTATATCTTTCATAATGTAATTGATATGCTATGTACTTAACATTTTTTGCTAACACATATTATCTATGTGCTAGTATGCTAAGTTTATGTAGGTTGTTTATGCTTTCATTTATGCACTTCCTTAACTATCTTGTCTTGATTATTTAAGCATTTTAATATGCTCCATTGCTTGTGGGCCCAGTGCCTATATTTGCCTATTTTGACATTTGATTATGTCATTCTTGCTTTGTGAAAATTTGGCCAAGTCGTGTCCCCTCGATTGTGCGACATTTGAACATGCCCCTTGTTTGAGGTCTCTTTGGATAATTGCCTTTTGATTTTATTTTGAGTTCTCTTATGTGTGTGTTTGATTTCTTGTTGAACTGGTATTGTTATTCTCTAGACATTGTCATGATCTATATCATTCATTTTAGGCCTCGATGTGATCACATTTTGTGTGCTTCAATGGTATATCTACCTAGACATGTTCCTTATATATGTTACATGCTTGATACATAGATTATACAGTTATCTTATCCTCTTGAGGTAATATAACTACCAATTTATACTTCCCCTCACCTCAAAATGGGGGGCATATTAGTAGGGGCATGCCATAGAGGCATGGCTTTCACATTCTTCATAGATTCAGATTGTAATGGGGGCATGTTTTGGAAGCATGTTCTCCACATTTGTCATATTTTTCAGATATACAAGGGGGCATATTATGGAAACATGTTATTCACACTTATTTTGGTTCTTAGTTTTAGATTTTAGTGGGGGCATGTTATGGAAATATGTTCTCCGTACTTACATAGTTTTCAAATTGGCCATTTTCATTTGTGAAATGATTCAGATACACATTTTTGGCATAATTTTATAAATTGGTACCATTTTTATATCTAAGTTTTAGCATGAGACACATATAAGGTGAAAATTCTATGCAAATGACACCTAAATTGCAAAATCAAAATGGGTAAGTGCACACATTTAGGGGACAAAAATGGGCCTACCCATGGACATGATTTTTTTGAAATTTCAAAAATGTGAACTTCTGTAAATAATTTGAGATGGCTACACTCAAAATTTGAAGATGGTATGAAAACATGAATTGTAGCATTTCGAGTATAATTTCCAAAAAACTATTTTTTGCAAAATGGTTAAGTATAAATCGGTCAAAAATAAAAAATTTGAAGAGGACCTCTTATTTTTTTCAAGAAAACATAGTAGATAGACAGTCGTGCAGTCGACCATTTTTTTAGCATCGTTACATATTTTTTGAAACCCTTTTGTTACGATTGTTTTTTATATTTTTCAATGAATATTTTTTTATTAATTTTTTAATTAATTAGATCTTAAAAACTAATTAAAAAATGAATACCCAACCGTGTGGCCCCCGCTAACTACCTCAAAAAATAAAAAATTTAATTTATTTTGAATGTGTGTAGAATTAGGCCTAGTTTGTTACCATTTAATTTGTTTTGCATTTGGATCAACAAAAATAAAATTACATAAACATGAATATGCATGTATATGTGCGGCATGTAGTGGCCTAAAAAATGTGAAGTTAGAAATAAATATAGTTTAAACCCTTAAAATAGCTTAAAATTTATAAAAATCATATACTTGAAAAGAAGACAACATGTTTGTCGTGATGATAATAAATTTTTAAATTTTGATGTTGAAATCCATAGTGTATTTGGTGATTGAAGTTGAAGTTTGTTGGTTTTTATCAAAACTCTCGGTCTTGGCTGTAGATGCACAACCACAAGCCTCTGGCTTGGAAATCTAAGCCATTTATGAGCCTAGAGGCTCAGTTTTTAATTAAAATTCAAGTAATGTGTACATGTTATATAATGCATTATACAATGCATACGTATTGTATAACACATTCACATTATTTTGAAATAACACAAAACAAATAAATTTTTTGTTTCTTATAGGGGAAAGGTCCCATTAGCCAGGAATCCTAGCTTTTGATAGTAAATTAAGGTGCCATAACATCACATTAGACTTCAAAAAATTTACTCATTTCAATATGTCATCTTAACTACTTAGAAATAAGGTTTCAAGGTCTAACACATTATTCATTTTTCAATATAATTGATTTTATCATGAGAGGTCATAAAATGCATTTTTTTAAACCTATGATCAAAACTTAACCTTTAGAGTACTAATCGTTGTGCATTAGAGTATCAATACTTGACTCTTACTTATCAAGATGTGATTGGTTACTTTTAATTTTATATAATAAATGTTGAACAAGTATTAGATATTACATATTAAGCTTCTGGTGCACTTTAATATTTATATACACCAATATGTTTCATCAATATAACACATGTTAACAAAAGCCTTGTTCAAAAATTGGAACATGCATAACTATTGGTACCTTTCCCCTAGTAGGGCAAGGATATACCTTAATACCTTCCTTGCCTAAAATCCTACTTGCCTTTCTTATTGATATTATCCTACTTGCTTAAAATCCTATCTTAACCTTTTGTTGTTTCTTTGATATCTTTGACTAAACCCCTTTATTTATAATTTTTTAACTAATTTGTTTAAGTGGCAAACCCGTTGAATTGGACTATGTGGTATAGATAATCTTGTGTAATTAGAAATAAGAATTGAGCCCTTGGTGTAACAGTGCATCTCTTGTATATCTATTTCAATAATGTTATCTAATGGAGCCCAATACCTATGAATCATCATTTGGATTGTCCCAAAAACATTCTTAAAATGTGTTGAATAAAGTCCCTTAAGTTCTCTCCAAGGTCACTTAGTGCAACTAATTCAATAGGTGCATTTTGAGGTCCCAATTGAAAGTCTAAAAAGATTTTATATTGTTACAATTATTCAATATTTACCTAATGTATTCAAATACATTATTCAAATTTTGCCTAAAATTAAGATCTCTTGTGAAAATATGGTTAATCCTCCATTCCATACAACTCTTTCATCTACCCTTCTATCACACATGGGACAACCAACAACCACTCCATCTATTCCCACCTTATCTCAAGAGTGTGTCTTTGACATGGGACTAGTCCTAACCACATCATGAATGCAACTATTGCAAGCTCAAAAATAATCTAGACAACACTTGGTGCTTATTAATACTATAGAGTTCTATACCTTACTATGTCATTGGAATCGTAATATAAGAAAGTAGGATGATGGGTGCAAGGTATGTACATGTTTTTCTTAAATATTTTAGTCAAGTTAGGTACGCATTTTGTTTTGTATAAGATGTGGTTTTGAGCTCAATAAACTTGAAATGGTCACATATATCCATTAGTGATGATGTGGTGTTAAGATGTGGTTCATGTAGTGATGAATGTATAGATTAGAGAATATATAAATACACTAGGGACTTTGTTCGAAACCATTAAGGTATGGCTATGCTTTAGAAATATAGGGTGGCATAGACTTGACATTGACAAAGTATGACATGTGTATAAGTTACCCCAACTCAAACTCTATTGAGCTTATTCAAGATACATTAAAGGTGACAATGTCCCATAAATTTGAGCGATGTGTTTCTATGTTATTTTCGCTTTCTACATTCAAAGAGAGAATTAAGAAACTAAGAGGAAATGGTCTAAGGCTAGATGTACCTAGATGAAGTCGTGTGCACCGTTATCCAGACGACGTGAGAACTCCTCTTTGGTTGTGGAGGATGACACCTGAAAAAGAAAGAGACTAAGACAAAGAAGGCGTTAGATGAGGATAGGGTGGGTTGCCAAGTGAAAGCTTGATCCCAGAAGCAAAATCTTGAGGGATGTCAACCCATTGATTGATAAAGATAATGTCTGATAAAAGGCAGAATGTCAAAATACTAAAATAATAAAAGATTGAAAAGGAAAATGGAAGCAAAAGCTTACTTGAAAGATGATGTTGGCCTGGTCACAGTCACCGACGTCGGTGGTCCTATCGGCATCGGTTGTCAAGGTCTGCCGACATCGGTTGGGGCAGTGGTCTCTACGACCGGCATCGATCGGGGCAGTAGTCTGTGGATGAGATCTAGACAAGTTTTTGGTCTGTGGACGGGTCTGAGACGGAGTTTGGCCCTGGTTGAATGGTCTAGGGGTCTGGGTCTGAGAGTCTGGTTTTGGTTAATGGTCTGTGCAGAGGTTTGGGTAGAGTTGCAGGGACAATGGATAGAGTGTATGGTCAGACAGAAGACAGAGGCAATAGGGAGACAGAGAAATAAGGATTCGAATTTAGGTTTGGTCTGGCTAACAGTCTGGTGATAGGAAGTGCTGAATCTAGTTCATAATACTTAGAAGCAAATAACTAGAAAACACAATGAAAGTACAAACAAAATACTTACTTGTGGCTGGCTGAAGGAGTGTTGCAGACTGGTGTACCTGTTGTTGGTGCTACTGGTGTGAAGGACCTGTTGCTGGTGTAGAAGCTTGATGTTGTTGCTGGTGTAGAAGCCCTGTGAGAGGGAGAGTGAGAGGTCTGGTTTGAAGATTAGTAGATTGATGGAGTGAAGGAATGGATTGCTGAAGATTGTAAGATTCCAGAGTCGGATGAAGAGCTGAGGCCAAGGAAAAATGGGATGAAGGGGAGATAACAGATGTAGAAAACCATTATGAAGGCCGTCGACGCTAGCAATATCGCCAACGTCGATCGACGGTTGACCGACGTCGGCAGATGGAAGGCAGGAAAAAGGCTAAAAATAGCCTTTCATCCATTTTCCCAACTGTCGGCTCAGCGGGTCCGAGGAAGAAATGGTTGAAGGTGGCTAAAATGGACGAGAGGTTAAAGGGGAGAAGTTGGAATGTGGGTCTAGGCATTAATATTGGCCATGTGGGGAATGAAGGGAATCCAAAAAAGGGTATCCAAGGGTGGTGAGGTGGCAAGGAGAGGAAATTATTAATTTGAAATAAGATAATTATTTCAACTTAATAAGACATGGGTTAGGAGTGGTGAAGTGGACCAAAGGAGACTAGGGGGGAGAAAGGACCAAGGGGTAGACACGATTTCGGTGTCTACACCCTGCTTCCCCTCAAGAATGATGATGAACAGAGGGACCTAATAGTTGTTCATGTGAATGATGAACTGCTCACCTCATAGAGATGGTTGATAATAATTGAATACCAGTGTACACCCCTTCACTGAAGGTTTCAATATTATATATTTTATACATATATATTTAATCATCCTGTTCCTATTTCATTTTAATGAGCTTAAACCTTATGATGTAGACTGCAAGAAAGTAGTACATTTTAGAATTCTTGCTCTAACTTAGGATTTGAGGTTGAGGAGTCCATTGTGGATTTGTGTTCTCTCCTACACGTAGGACTTAATATGAATGTACTTTGGGATCTAGAGGTAATTCAAGGTAGAGGGATCTAAATAATTTAAACACATACATAGAAAACTGATAATGTTCAATGCTTGCTCAATTGAGATGGGACCTTAAAGGGCTCTACATGATAATTTTGATATAGTAATGGTAAGTCAGAGGCTTACATCAAGTGAATTATTTAATAGACATGAGTTGATTGGATCGATGTCAATCTTTAAACATTATTGGCTTATATATATGTATGATAAATTTGTGAATAGGCCTTAGTTGGATTGGTTGGAGGTGATAAGACATGTCTAGGTATCAAAGATGTGCATATCTAACAACTCTAACACTTCTCCAGGTGTACTCGATGTACACATGTGGAAATATTTTATTAGATTGGGCATCTTAAGGCTCTAACAAATTTGATGCTTCTAGGACAAGTAACAATTAAATCTTTAACACAAGTATATGTGTGTGTAATACACACACGTGATGATGTATCTAATTGGATCAGGCCTCACAGGGATTTGATAGCTCTTTAATGCTTCTAGGACTTGACACCTATAATAGTGCTGACACTTCTGAGCATGTATGAGGTACATGTGGTGATATGTAATTAGATTTGGCCTCTTGGGGAATTATCAACTTTAAAACTTCTAGGATTTGATGCAGCTTTGATAACTTTAACACTTTTAGGTGTACGAGGTACACATATGGCACAAAAAGGTTCAATTATAGGGTAAATTCAATCAAGGAGGCATGGGAGACCAATTTGAACCCCTTCTTGATGTAACTATAAGAGCATGATATATGATTTGGGATAAAATAAAGTACGATTCTATCTATCATGAATTGAACCAATTAGTCGATTAGTTCAATTAAGGATGTGATTTGGCAAAATTAAGCCCCTAAACCAAATTTATGGCCCAATCAATTGTATAATCTAGATGCAACATGTATGGCTTAACTGACCCTAATTGAATCAAAATTGTAAATATAAACACAAATGTGGCCAATTTCAACCCATTAAACCTACATTGGAGTCTATGATATGAATAAAGGAGCTAAATTAGGTCACATTTTGTGACATGTTGATTGTAAATCCTAATTTTATCACTTGAACATCTACAGTTCCCCTAATCCCTAATTTCATGACATATACACATGTACAAACTCATTACACCAAACCCCTAACCCTAAATCCTAATTTTATAACAAACATAACCCCTAAGTTCCCTGATTTGATCACAAATGCATAAATTCATGAATTTCATCAGTGCCAATTTGTGAACCTATTATTCACCTAGTTTTGTAAGGACCTATGATGGGATTTTGGGCAAAATTAGCTCATTTCATCTTACATATTGAGCCTTATTGCATCATATGATTGTCATATTGCTTCATAATCATATTAAGAGTCTTATTTCATCATGTATTGGAGATTTATGCATCATATTAGGTATTTATGCATCATATTGATCCTTATTGCATCATATGATAGCCTTATTGCATCATATTGGAGATTTATTGCATCGTATGATAGTCTTATTAATCATATGATGGTATTATTGCATCATATTGAGCCTTAATGCATCATATGATAGTCATATTGCAATATCTCATAGTCTTATTACATCATATTATGGATTTATGCATCATATTATAGTTTTATTGAGTCTTATTACATCATATTATAGTACTATAGGGGATTTTATGCATTGAATATGAGTCTTTGTGCTTGTTTTTTATAGTATATGCCTCTACTTAAAAAAATGTGTATGTGTTTCTATGTGTATGTGTTCCTTGAATTAAAAATAAAAACTTACTTTTCAATGTCTATTTTTATCTCATATCAAGACTGTTATCCCTATAGACAATTCCTGCGTACTCTGTGTATTCTCTACGTACTTTTTTTGTAGTTTTTTTTTAACCCCACATTTTGAAGTACATTCTTGGTTTCTTTTGTCAAAATGGGCTCCAATTCGCATTTAGGGAAGAGGAAGAAGTTGAAGAACAAAACACTAGAGCAATTAGAAGAGTTGAGAGAAAAAAACAAGGTATGAATGCAAGCATTTCATTTTAGACAAGGTATAAACACTAACCCTGATAAGCCAACTGCCTTAGATAATGAGGCAATTAACAATAATGAATTGAATAATGATGAAACTTATAATATTGAATTGAATAATGATGAAATTCATAATATTGAATCGAATTATGATGAAATTGACAATAAAAAATTAGATGATGTTGGATATTCACATTCAAAGTTTAAAGTTTTTGATTTTATTGATGAAGAGCTTGTGCATGATTCTTTACCCACCAACAATGAAGAAAATTTAATGGACTCAAATAATGATGAAATTAACAATGAAGAAAATTTCATGGAAACATATAATGAAGAAACAAACAATGAAAAAAATTTCATGGAAACATATAATGATTTTGAAACACCCTCTGAATGGATTCCACCAACAACAACACCTCCAAGAATTGTGCGTAGAAAATGTAAGTACTTAATTGAAGTTGATGAAAATATTTTGAAACTAATGCATAACAAAATGTCTGACCACCATTCAAGAAGACTGGCTCAATAAATTTGGGATGGTTTCTTTCATAGATTGTAGTATGATAGTCAAAGATGTCAATTATTTGTTTTGTTGATGAAATTGGCTTAGATGAGACTTATAATATACACATTAGGACTAATAACATCAAACATGGATGATGAAAATGATGAAAATATTGAAAATCTACATGATGCACAAAAAATGGGCCTACAAGGCAAAATATGTCCCAAAATTACACAAAAAAATTTGTAATGTTGTCAAATGTATAATGACAACTTATGCAGTAAGTGCCGAAATAGGGAAAAAATGATTGATTTCAAAAACAAGTTGAACACTTGATATAAATAGAAAAACATTAATGAAAGCAATTGCAAGATGTGAAAGACTTAATGAACCCAATACAAAATAACTCTAGGCATTCTCTAATAGACTTACATGAAAGGACAAGGCTATCGTTGATGTTTTGAAAGACTTACTTGTATAATTTTAGAAAGATAATACAAGAGTTTCACCCTATGCTCTTAAGATATGTAGTGAAAAGAAGAGTTGGTTCTCATAATCATGAACTACATCTGAAACATTTATTGGATATGACTCAAACACAATTTCTCTAAGTTTTTAGAAAAACATTCATAAATTGCTATTAGTGAAAGATTTTTTGAGATGAACAAACTTTTCTATGTAAAAATAAATCACACACGCACCACTTGTTGTTGTAGGCAACATGTTGACTTTTCAATGCACTATAATGTTTTTCATCATATTAATTGTACTTTGTATACTAACAATATTTTGCGAGAGCGTGGCATAGAATTTTCACCTAAATCAGCTAGGGAATTTATTCCAAATATGTTTTGTGAAGGACTAGATGGACAATTCTTTTATAAGAAAGCATGTTTAGATGGAAATCGTAACATTTGCGATCGATTGCCAAAATTAAAAAATTATATCAATGAGGAGTGTACAAGTGCAGTTGGACAGGAATTAGTTAGTTTGAGAAAATAAAAATCTATGACTTATCAAGTAAAAGATGCCAAAGAACCTAAAAGGTGTGAACTTGTTATGAAAGAGATATCTGTTTCAAAATTTATGGTTGAATCCATGAGGAAAATTATTTATGAGTATGCAAGCACACACATAGGGCTAAATGTTTGGATGAACATTTCAAGCTAATTAAGGACACATTCCCACTTGATTTTATTGTTTTAATAATTGACTTTGTTAAAAATTACACATTCGAACCACAAATGGAAGTTCAATCACAGTATTACAATTCAGCACAAGTTACCATATTCATGCATATAGCATTCATACATGCACCTGATAGTATAGAGAAAAATTAAAAAACATTAAAGGATAACCATTTCTATATCAGTGATGACCAATCACATTTGGTCAGACAATTGCACATCACAATTCAAGAATGCATAGATGTTTTATTGGTTAAGCAAGATGCATGTTACCAATGGTGTAGAACATATTTGGAGTTTCACTGAGGCTGGCCATGGAAAATGGGAACATGATGGTGTTAGAGCATGTGTAAAAAGCATCATTGCAAGGGAGAAGTTAAAATTTGACGATATTGCTAATTTTATCGATGCAAAAATTGTGGTTGAATGGTGTAATGAAAACATATGTCGTGGTGCTCAAGAAAATTCTACTATTCAAAGAAATTTTTGGTTAATGGAGGAAAAAGACTTGACAAACTATGAGGATTGTATGACTCTAACAGGTTTAAATGAGCTCCACTCATTTCATAGCTTAAATATAGGTTCTTAGACTATTCATACGTGACACTTGTCATGATTTTGTTCTTCATGCTTGAACTCTATTTGAAATGCGTGTGAGTCATAAGAGTAGGCAGATGACAAGAGTTCCAAACCTTTAATTCCATTCAACATATATCAAGTTCCACTAGCATTGCAACTTACAAACATGACAGTGTCACATGACTTTGACCATATATCTGATCTAGTATATCAAGGTAGAATATTAATCTTTATGTATTATTTATTCTCATAATCTATCTTTATAATATCATTAAAAAATGTTTTTTATGATGTAGGCCATGTTTCTGTAGTTATTGCATATGAGAATAATGAAGAGGGAACATATTACTACTTACATCAGTGTGTAGATGGAAAGCAAAAAAAAACTTCCCTGATCGTAAATGGAGAAAACATTGATTATCCCAATATGTCTTTGGTAATCACTAAAATTTGGCTTTGATGATATACTATAAAAATTTTAAATGTATGGTTGTTTGAAGACTTTGAAATGCACAAGAAGATACTACATTATTCAAAATTTGGTTCTTGCAACAAATATTCAATTGAAAAAATATCATCGAAGGCCAAGAAACAAGAATCTATGAAAATTTTGTGAGTCAAACCATGAATCTATTCTTGACATTATCAAGATTAGAGCAGATCCAAGTGATTCATTGGATTGAAATGCGAAGGTATGTTGACTTGTAACATGTAGGAATTAATTTTACCAAATGTTTTTGATTTTGTAAGTAGTACGTGCATAAATTTCATCTTTAATTACTTACTAACATTTTTTTGTATTCTAGTGGTGAGAAATATATTTTTGAAGCTAAGAGAAGCTTACTAAAAGTACTTGGCATTTCTACACTCTTGAATAATTGGTCATGACAAGTTTATTTCTCCTTGTAGCCTTTCAAACACATTTATTGTTAGTGTTTTCATGCTCTGGAACAGTAGTGAAAATGCACTTGTGGGTAAAATTGGATATCACGATCATTGGAGCATGTGTAATTTTCCCATATAGACATGATCAAAGTGGTGGATTTGCACTTGCTATTCTCAAAGGCAAAATTGCTAGTTGAAAGTCAATAAGATGTTTCTTCACTACCAAAAAGTTGCATTTTAGGACCCATTACTACGACTTATACCATGGATTGCTCTTAAAGGTGATTCAAACTAGATTCGAGATGTAATTATAAGGATTTCCCATGCACACAAAATATCTTATGATTCCTCCATATGACTTACAGTTTTGGTTTTATGGATGCCTGAAGTTAGGCTAAAAATCAACATCTTTCTTGTATTGGGAAGGGCATTCTTGAGCCCAAAATGGGTGGTAGGTTTGTCGATTGGGCCAAATGGGAAGTTAATAACCTAGTCCTAGATGTTATCTACCCCTCCAAACATGTTGGCAGTGCCAAGTTTTAGCCAACAAACACAAAAAATTGAGTTCTTAGATCATAACTTTAACTTTGACAATATTTGTTGTCAGTGTTTTCATGCTCCAAAACAATAGTGAAAATGCATTTTTGGGTGGAATTGGATGTCACAATCATTGGAGCAAATGTAATTTTCCTATATATATTTCCTCAAAGTGGTGTATTTGCACCTGCCAGTCTCGAAGGTAAAATTACTAGTTGGAGGTCAACAAGTTGTCTTTTTACTGCCAAAAAGTTGCATTTTAGGACCCGTTACTGCAACTTCTATCATGGATTTATATTAGAGTTTGTTTAGAATAGATTTAGGGTGTAATTAGAGGGATTTCACATGCACATGAAGGATCTCATGGTTCCTCCATATGACTTATAGTTTTGGTTTTATGCATGCCTGAAGTTAGGCTAAAAATTAACATCTTTCTTGTATTAGGAAGGGCATTCTTGAGCCTGGAATGGGTGGTGGGTTTATCAATCGGGTCAGATGGGAGGGCAAAAACCTGGTCTTGGATGTTATCTATCCCTCTAGATGTGTTGGTAGTTCCAGGTTTTATCCAACAAGCATTAGAAATTGATTTCTCAAACCATAACTTTAACTTTGACAACATTTATTGTTAGTGTTTCCATACTTTGAAACAGTAGTGAAAAGGCACTTGAGGGTGGAATTGGATGTCATTGTCATTGGAACACATGTAATTTTCCTATATAGAAGTGACTAAAGTGGTTTATTTACACCTGCTAGTCTCTGAGGCAAAATTTCTAGTTGGAGGTCAACAAGTTATCTCTTCACTACCACAAAGTTGCATTTTAGGACCTGTTACTGCAACTTCTGCCATAGATTGCTCTTAGAGGTTCTTCAAACTAGATTCAAGATGAAATTATAGGGAATTATCATTCACACAATGGATCTTATGGTTCCTCCACATGACTTACATTTTTGGTTTTATGCATGTCTAAAATTAGGCCAAAAATCAACATCTTTCTTGTATTGGGAAGGGCGTTCTTGAGCCCAAAATAGGTGGTGGGTTTGTCGACTAAGCCAGATGGGGGGCCAAGACTTGGTCCTAGATGTTATCCACCCCTATGAACATGTTAGCAATGCCAATTTACTATTTGGAGGCCATTAAGAAGCCAAAAAGGTCTAAGAGGCCTAATAGTCCAAGTGAACCATATACACATGGCCAGAAGTAAGTGCCATTGGAATTGGGTTTTAAGACCTTTGAAAGGTTTGTTTGAATATTTTCAAAGTGTTCCAAGGGTCAAAAATATATAAATGGTCTCATATTTTCAAGAGATTTCATAGGCTGGTCAAACCAAGGAGAAATGTCCAAAAAAAGGGGCTACAAGCCTTAGAAACCCAAGATGAGCCTTGTATGTGAAGTGGGATGCTAGAGTGAGTTGGATAACTTGAAAGGGGTCAAGGCAAGTGTAATGAGGTCATTTAAGTGAATTTCATAGTGGGAAACAAGTGAAAGGGTTGTATGGTAAATAGAGTGAGACAAATGCTTCTTGGAGTTCAATGACTGGGATATTCATGGAAAACCAATAAGAGGATTGGTTTTCCACCTAATGGAAACGTATAGCAAGCTTCAAAAAAGACCTATAGTCAAGAAGGCATAGCTTGGCTTTGAGGTATTTTCAAAGGGTGTGAACTATTTTAGGAGCTTATTGAATTTATCAAAGAGACCATCATGTTATAGAAGAATCAAAGACACCTCGTAGGTTTCCATTGGTTTCCATACCAAGGAGAAAGATTAAATAAAGGTTTCCTTGCCAAAGAGGGTGTTTCATTGAGGATACATGAGCATTAAGGATCAGTGGGGTCTTGAATCATTTGAGAAATGTCCCTGAAAACCTAATGCTTCAATCACGGTCAAAACCTTCCACCTACAGTCCATCCTTAAGGTTAGTGTGCGTAGATAAGACAGTGGGTCATCTTGACTAATTCCATGCTGGGATGGTGGTGTCCAAAGTGAGAGGTGGGATTATAAAAAGTTAATCATACTAGGAGAGGTTTCTAAAGAACACCTTCAGTCATACCCTTAAAGCATGCGCCTACGACATCCTATAAAAAAGTAGCAGATAAAAATGTAGCGATATATAACGTAGTGGTAAAAACGTAATATGACAAAAATGTAGTATGATAAAACATTGTGAGGATAAAACATAGCAAGGAAAAAATGTAGTGATATTGGTAATGTCTTGAATATGACACAACTTTCAACTAAAGGTCAAAACTCATGGAATCACATTTTTCTCTTTTATTTTACTTGTAAATTTGGTGCATTACTTTTCCACTCATGAAATGTTAACTACTATCACCAAAATAAACTAGATAAAAAATACACAATGTGATAATCACTCAAATGTCCTTATTATGATCTTCATGACATTTGTGAAACATTACCAATACCGCTACAGTTCTCCTCATTATGTTTTATCCTCGTGACATTTTTGTCATACTACATTTTTACCGCTACGTTTTTTACCGCTATGTTATCACATAGAGCTACGCATACAGCTAGGGAAACACAATCATGAAGTAAATATTATAAATGGTGAAGTTTCTTGGCCAAATCAATATTTTGAAAACATGTACCTACAACCATCATATGGATTGAACATGAAGATGGAGTACAGGCCTTTGTATGGAAGTTGATTGTGTGAGGCCCAAATGCCTTGTTAAGTGGTCAAAACATGTTAGAGCCAGGTTGAAGGGTGGTTTTTAGTGAATTATTAGTCCTAATGGGGATAAATTGGTGTGAATTATACCAAACACTCCCTTTTCTCATAGCATAAAGCTCCAGGTTTTATTGACATGCAATCATATGAGCTTTGTTGAGAAGGTACCAGGTGACATGGAAGATTGTGAGATAGCAAATGAAGGGTGGAATCATGAAATGAAAGGTTAAATGAGATTTTAGAGTAAAAATAATCATGCTAACATACAAAACAAGGCAAAAAAGGATGATGACTCATTTGTGAAATTTGACCAAGTAGACATGTGTCACTAGCTTTTACCAAAATGGGCCTACAAGGCAAAATATGTCGGATCTGATCATTAAATATGGTGGAGATTCTCATTATGACCTAATATATCCATTAAATATATTCTTTAGGATTTTTGACAATGGTAACTATTCACTATTTTAGTACAGTCAACCCTATGTCAAATCACGGTAAACATTAGAGCTTGCCTTAGATAAATTGGTCAGTTTGAGGAATCTACAGGATGAGTCAAAGAAAAAAAATTGGTATGAATGGTATACATGATGTAAAAAAATATAGCATGCAATCCTAAAGTTTATATAAATATTTAAAGTGGACACTTTTTTGACATAGTCCTTTTACAGTCAAGAAGGCAACAATTAGAGATTTTCATAAATTTTGTCAGTTCTGGATGCCAATAAGTAGTTTAGGAATTGGAGAGGTCTTAAAACCATATAATATGATTTTTTAAACCTATATTTTCCTATATCAGTGATAATATTCAGGGGTTTCGTGCAAATTTTTTAAGAAAGACAAGTTTTGGCATAAAGGAAGCATGCAAACAGCTCAAGGTAAATTATGGTAAAAAGGGTCTATAGGACAAAGTACATATCAAAATAACTTGAAAATTGGTAATATTGGCATTAATGACATAATATACCCATAAATATATTGGGAAGGTTATATGACAAGTGAAAGTGCTCTTTGTTTTATCACATTCCTCTCCATGTCTCACAATGGTCACTATTCATGAATGCATACTTTTTCAAGTTTTAAGGTGTGTTTGAGGGTTCCAAGCTTAGGGGAGTATTTTAGAAGTATTTTAATATGTTTCAAAACCTATTAAACACATTTAAATGGTTTTCACACTCCAAAAATCATGCAATCCCCACATGTAAGCTCAAATCCCCACAAGCAGTCTCAAAGGCATAAAGGCAAAGTTGCTTTTTTGATCATTAGAAAGGTGTTATGAGATGTTTTATATGTAATGAGGATGTTTAAAATAAAATAATATCAGTGGGAAGGTCAAATTTCTCCTTTGGAGAGTATTTACAGGGCATGGGAAACCTTAAATTAGGGTTTGGGCATTTCTGAGAGATTTAACCATGGGAATTTAATGAAACTTTGTAATCTTGCTCCTATATACATGTAAAAGGTGAATCAAAAGGTTTTAACCTGATAATGTATGAATGTGTATGGATTCTAGGACTGAGGGTTTGGAAAAGGGGTAATTAGGCCTAAATGAGGGTAGGATAAAGAAGGAAGTGATAGTTAGAGGTGGAGTTGGGCTATGAAATTTGACATAGACATGGAAAAGGATAGAGTGATATAAATTCCCTTATAATATCTTGATAAATAATAACTTTTTCATACAAGGAAAAATACAGGAAAAAAGGCTATAAGTCTTGAGAGAGCATTGTGTCCATAAGTGTGGAATGAGAGTCAAAGGTTATTTGATTACTTGAAAGGGGTTATAACAGGTATGTTATGATCATCTAAGACCATATATGACAACAAATTGAAATATTGAAACATATAACAAGATTTGTTCTTTGAAACCCAAAGAAGGTGCCTAGTAAGAAACTAGAAAGAGATTGAGAGGAAGTTTTTGAATCAGATGAATATAATGAGATAAAGGATGTGTTGTGAATGTATAGCAAGAGGTCAATGACATCAAGGAGGTGATAATAAGAGTACAAGGAATAAGTACTAAATGTAAAAATCTAAATTAATCCCAAAGAGTCAAAAGAGGAGCTAGCTTGTGAAAGAAGATTCAAATCAAACCATAGAAAGTGAATGTGATCAGTTGGGTTTGGAACCCACTAATAATGTTTTTGTATAATTATCCTCCATACCTATGCATCATCATAAAAACATAATTCAAATGCAATCGCTAATATTCTTTAGTTCTTATAAGGGTATGATTTGCAACATTATCCTAATAAGTTATTCTCAATCTCATAACATTTGTAATCCTTAAGAATACTTCAAAACCAATCATTCATAATAATCTGAACACAAGTGATTCAAACAAGATTTACTTCATTGGTTTTCTTAAATATTCATATACAAAATAAAAATGCCATGTATGAATACCATATATAGGCTTATAATGTCAATAATACATGCATTGCCATATAGGCATACAAAAAATTACATCATGTGTAACAACATAATATCTAATGTCAGGTGAATACATCATATATGCATGCACAATGCCAAAAAAAATGTACAATGCCATATAGACATACAAAATAGTACATCATTTACAACATCCTAATAATCAAATAGTCTCCCTCTCTTTGTCTTCTTTCAAGAAGACTCTCCCTGGGATGCCCTGCTTATAGATGGAGATATCACGAATGCCTTGAATTACTCCAAGGTTTGATTGTGAGTCCTACACTCATACCTCTCTTACAACTGAACCTATTCAAATACAAAAATTATTATAAAATTAAAAAGTATACATGAAACCAAGTTAAAAAACTCATGTTTTAAATTATAATAAAAAATCATTTAAACATGCACTTACCGTAATCTCATGGTCCTTCTCAATTTGCCATTGACGCTCAAATGGGTCAGTGCCAAGATTAGCTATATGAAAAAGCATGTTAAATGATTAAGAACCATGAGGAACTGTCATAGTAGTCATCTAAATCAAATTATCAAATGTCATATGACAGCCTTACATACACAATACATTCGTGCATATAAATTATATTTGCCAAATATATAGTAAAATTATTAAAATAAAAGTACTAAACTACAATTGAATATACATACCTTAGTGAGTGCCTATGCAGATGATATTTTAATAGTACTGCCTGAGTCTATCTCAACTCGCAATGATGGAAGAGTGTCCATCCTAGTCATCAACTGAACAAACAACCTAATAATTAATAACTTGGACAATTCATTGTTTAAATAAGTCACTAACAAACTTCATCTTGCGTATGAAAAAATATAATGAGGTCATGGGAATCATGAATGTGACAAGTGGATATGTGCAATATGTGACTTGTAACACCACACTCAAGGCAAGAAATGTCAGTTTCATGAGGGAGAATGATAATACAATGAGGAAGTATTTTTGCGTGAATTTTATGAAATTGAGTCATTGAATGCAAGTTCAGTGTTGAAGCATCTTTGATACACATATATACAATGGTTTGGATACTTGTATAGCTTTTTTCAGGTGTATTTTGGATTTTGACTTGATTACTTGGTCATTAGGCCTAATTGTTCTAAGGCAGTGACTTGGTATAGTTGAAGATAGTCTATGAGCTATGGTGTCTAAATTGATTTGTTTTGAAATTTTGATCATGTTAACACCTTGAATAATTTGCTTATAGAAATTCATTACTTATTAGTCCAAGTATTGGTGTGATAAAAAAGCCTTTAGAAATAGTCATGATAAGTAACTTGTATAGGTGTTTGTTGAGAAGTTTGTAAACTAAGTTTTATTCAAGTTAAGACACCTAGAGTGATAGGTTGATTTTATGGGGGACATCTATACTTGAGCCTTTTAAGAGTGTCTAGAACCTTATAAAATAGGTCTCATCAAAATCTAAAGAAACATATAGAAAATAGAATTGAATGTTGTAGAGATAAGAGTGAGTGGACAATCTTCTTTACAAGCGCATGATTTTGGTTGCCCTATAGGTGACATTAGGTTGACTGTCTATCCTTAGATTTCCATCAATTTTTACAAGGGAAGGTCTATATGTATATGTGCAAGTAGGTTGAGGTCAACAAAGGGTGTTATAGTTTTGTCGACACTCAATATTCATTTTAGGGGGACTTTCTTGATGAAAGGTGTTATAGTCTTATAGAGTCAGCATGTCACTCAAGTGATGAAAGTGCATGGATATAGATAGGCCCTCTCCCCCAACTAGATATGATAGGTCTTTGGGCCCCCTAAGTAGGTAGTGGTAACAAACTACTCAACCCAATTTACCTATATGAGGTTTAGGTCCCCTATTTGTATATGGTCGTAAGGCCTATGCCATATACATATAGGCTATAGTTTATAGTCGATGCTCTCCCAAAAAACCAATGGGATCTAATGGCCTACTCTATATAGCTCTACTAATAGAGTCTTGTTGGAAATCGGAATTGAATAGGTACAATGGGATCAAGAGGCTATGCCATCTAAATTTATAACTCCATAAATAGAGGTGAAATTGTTACGCTCAATTGGAATTGATGGGAATTGAATTGCTAGCTATGATCATTTTGGATATCAATCATAAAGATTGAATTGTTATATGTGATTAGGATAACAAAGAATCAAGTGTCTGAATATGAGGCTAATATTTGAAAAATGAGGGGTGTGCATATTGATGAAGACATGCCATGCTCGATTGGGAAATTGATAGAAATATATTATACCAAATAACTTTTATCAAATGAATTCTCTCTCTATATATATATATACATCCAATCTTATTGATTGGGATTGACCTGCTATGGGAACTACATATAATGGCTTATCAATCAAATGTCCAACTTGTTATTTTGGTTATTAAAAACATAGTTTGAAAGTTAAAATAAAAGAAAAAAAATTGAGATGGAGGATGAGTTTCTAACACTATGCCAATCCAAGTTAATACATCAAACAATAAAAATTCCAACAAAATTATATTAGGTGTTTTATATTTTCTTACACAAAATCTACCAATGATGTAATTAAGGTATATGAATGTACATATAGAGTATACAGGGTTCACTTGAAATTTTACCTTTGTAAATGTATATGGTATCATACTGACATGGATAGATGTAGTAGTGGTTGTCCCACTACCTAGTTGTGATGTCGAAGGTAACCTCTCCTCGTACAACACAAAAAAAATACATATATATTATTTAATTTAAACATGCAAATTAATTTTTAACTTTTTAATTTGAAAATGTAACTTAAAAATTTAACATGAAATTTATATAAAATATACTCGTATGTGTGTCGAGACTCCCAACGTATCCAAACCAAATGTGTGTACCAATAACTCATCAGTCAAGACCATATCCTCCAAGCCCCCTAAAGCACCACCATCATCATCTGAAGGTCCAGTGCATATAAAACCACAAAATTTACATGGGTGGGGTCGGGTAAGGCCACTAGCTAAAGAATCTTGAGCATCTATCTCTAAAAGTATACTCATATGACAAATGATTGTATCAGTAAGCGCACTAAGTACATGAAAAGTGTCTATCTCCATAACCTCCTTTACCATAGAGGGAATCTTTGGATGAAGTGGCTTTTGGGTAGGGATCCTTGTAGGGCGATTAGGTGCATGACATGTACCTGGTTGATCTTACGTGGAGCCTTTCCCTCAGCCTTAAAACTCACCATAGTCAATGTAGTTTGTAATTTCATTGAGGACAATATTGCAATAGAGTTTCCTTAAAAATTATAAAGGTACCTCTTGGTTATTACAAGTAGATAGTCAAACACCATCCACCATCGCTTCCAAAAATTGGCTTTAATAAAATTGTGTTGGTGTCAATGGATTGGGAAATATTTGGTCATTAAGGGAAATGGGACATTGGTGGTTGGGTCAATAAATAAGGCATAAATTTGATCTTTTGTTATTTCTTTCTTCTTCACCTCATATGCTGAGAAATTGTCAGCATAGTAAGCCCTACAACTATCCCTATATGACCTCCATCTATTAATTAGACTCATTATCGAGTCAACTTGACCTAATACTAACTCTAGGGTATTGGCCAAATAGGTGCGATGGGTGTTCATGGAATTGGGCTCCCTCATTGTCCTAATTATCTGCTCAATTTCAATTTTGTTCTCTACTATGTGTTAGGTTGTGGAGCTAAAAGCTTCATTAATGCAGACATTGGAGAAGGTTGCTGAGTGTCACAGTCACCGGCATCGATCAGGCAAATTGATGTCAGTAAGGTACAGACAAGAAGCTGTCGACATCAGTCAGGGATCGGTCAACGTCGATCATCTCCAGGGAGACAGGGACCGACGTCGATCGCCTGTACGGTTCCGAACTGTGAGTTTCACGAACATTTAGTTTGAACCGATTGTTGGCATGTTGAAAGGCTAATTTTAGTCTTGAGCTACGGATCTAATTATTGTAATTGAATGTCTAATTATTGTTTGCATGAGATATATATAATAGACTCATGGGCTGTATTGTAATTTGTGTTAGTTGAGTAAGAGCTTGGTTAGCTCCTTCTGAGAGTGAAGAGAGCAAGGGTAGCTCCTCCTAGTTCCACAAGGGTGCCAAGTGTGTGTGATCAGGTAGAGCTGCAGGTTGTGCAAGTTCTGGTAGAGATCCACAGGGGTGCTAGTTTGGAGAATCAGAAGGGTTCTTCATGTGTGTAGGATCTTGGTCGACAGGTGTGCAAGGCCACATTTGGAGATCTACATGGTAAGTAAGATCATTGATTTGCAAGTGTGTGTGTGCGAGGTCAAAGGAGGTCTGCAGAGTAGCAAGATCAAAGGTGACAACAACATATCAAGGAGCAAGATCAAGTGAGATCTACTTGGAGTATGATGTGTACTTGAAGTATAGTGTGTACTCGATCGTGGAGTACATGGAGTACTTGGTGGACTGGCAGTATTGTTACTGACTAGTGGACTGGCAGTATTGTTACTAGCTAGTGGAGGTGAACACCAACTCTGTGTTTGAGTTGTGTGTTGGGACCGTAAGAGAGAGAGTGAGCTCTTGAAGAGATTTAATGTTTATGCCCTAGAGGTGTGGGAGCCCTAGAGGTGTGTAAGGAAGAAGACTGTGGCATCTTCTTTGTTGTATTTCCTTCTAGAAGAGTATTAATACAATTGGGTATTGTCTCTCATATTTTGTGTTGTTTCTGAATTCTAGTTACTTGTACATTCTGGTTAATTCCACATATTTAAGTTGCTTGTACATGGTAATCAATTGTGCTTCCTAGATCCTAACAGTGGAATCAGAGCATATTTGTTTTTCTAGATTCCTGACAACTGGTATCAGAGCTAAGGTTGCAGGGAGCAGGTTTGTGTTTGATTACAGGTCACTCTCAGAGTTTTCTGATTGAGTGGGAGTATAGCAATATCAAAAGAAAGTACACTAAGAATGGAGGAATTCAAAAGCAAGAATGGTCAATTACGGTGTTATGGAAAGAAAGAACAGGTAAAGAAATATTGTTGGTTGGTAGAAGATCAACATGAAGGAATTGAAGAAGCAGATGTTGTAGGTGTTGTTGCACAGGATGCTCTAGGATGTTCCTTGGATAAAGTAGAATCTTGTTTTATAGATTCTATTGCCTCTTTCCATGCAGCCCGAAATAAAGTATTTTTCCATGTTAAGGTCTTTGGAGACTTTGGAAAGATTTATTTAGGGGCTAGTGAGCCTTGTCAAAGTATTGGCAAAGGGGAAGTGTTTCTGAAATTGCAGGCGGCCAACACATGGGTGTTGAAGGATGTCATGCAGGTCCCAGTTCTGAAGATGTGGCTAATTGCTTCAGAGAAGTTGGGTGATGAGAGATGCACAGGAACTCTCACAGTGGATGCACTTGAATTAGCATGTGGTAAGAAAGTAGGTACTCTTTATCTACCTACTTGTATTAATGATTCTTCTTCTATTACAAGGACATGGCTTTGTAGGCTTGGTCACAAGAGCAAGAAGGAGATGCATGTTCTTAAGCAGAAGACAAATGTGTTTGACAGACTTAAGAACTGGAAAGCCTTGGTGTTTATGGAGGAGATGATGGACAGAGATCAGTGGATGGGACTGGATATCTCTGAGCAGGGCAGTTTGGATAGGGTTTTGATCCAAAGAGAGCTCGTAGGTAAAAAGCCATCACTCACAGGCGAACACAGGTACCGGCATCGGTCAAGAGAAACCGGCATCGAACAGACAGGTACCGACGTTGGTCATGTGTAGACCAGAGGAGTCGGTGGTGTCGGGAAGGTGGAGACTGACGTCGGTAGGATAATCGGCGTCGGTGACCTGGACAGTCGCATGAAATCGACATCGATCGGATGCAGATTGTGTGGTGATCAAGGTCGGTCACTAAAATGGATTTTGGGTGGACAACAAGCTGTCAAGGAGTCTCAAACACCCATATGGAGGATTGAAAGGGTAAGTAAGCCTCAAATTCATTGTTCCTCTTCTTTATACTCATTTCTCACTACAGAGCAGGAAGGATCCAGGAAACAGTGGGAGCATGACATGAATGATGAAGTTGATTCCTAGGATGAAGAACCAAACGGTAGATTTGATACGGTTGCCAGCCGGTATGAAAGCACTGAAAGATGAATGGATACCTTAGTTAAAGAATAGAGAGAATGGATACGTGAGACGAAAGGCTAGGTTATATGGTCTTGAGGAAGCTCTAGGACAGTGGTACAGGTTTGACAGGTGGATGACAAAGCATGGCTTTAGTTAATGTCATTGTAATCATTGTGGTTTCTTTACCAGGTGGGTGATGATTGCAACATCATCTTGTTACTGTATGTTGTGTGTTTGCTTGATGCAGGGTTACACATATAGGGTTTTTTCTGAGCTAAAGGTAAAGTTAGTTCAGAGGTGTGTCATGAAAAATTTGGAGGAGCAAAATTCTTTGGCATGAGTAATCCTAGAGACAGGGAAGATCACAAGTTGATGTTGTCACAAGATGATTATGTGAAGGTAGTGTGGGATGCAGAACGGCAAGCACACCTATGGATGGACAGTTCACAGAATAGGGTCCCCAATCACATGATGAGGTTGAGTACATGTGTACTCCTTGAGTTTGCCCAAGTAGTGGGTGTTGTCAGAAAGTTTGTAGTCAATCCGGGAAGGAAGCATTGGAAAGCAGTTCAATGGGTTCTCAAGTATTTGAGAGGGACCAGCAGCAGGGATTCATGCTATGCAGGGTCAAGTACTTTAGATTTGGCAGGTTACTTGGATGACAGGTGTTGAACCATAGGATGTGTGGTGGTTGGTCTTCAGGATTGAGCTTAAAGAGGGATACAAGCCAGAAAACAAATTAGATGGTGTACAGGTACAGGTACAATGCAACTATTTATCTCCAAGTGAGAGATTGTTAGGTTGTGGAGCTAAAAGCTTCACTGATGCAAACATTGGAGGAGGTTGCTGAGTGTCACAGTCACTGGCATCGATCAGGCAAATTGACGTTGGTAAGGTGCAGATAAGAAGCTGCTGACATTGGTCAGGGATCGGCCGACGTCGGTCATCTCTAGGCAGACAGGGACCGATGTCAGTCGCCTGTGCAATTCTAAATTGTGAGTTTCATGAACAGTTAGTTAATGAACCTGTTGTTTGCATGTTGAAAGGCTAATTTTAGTCTTGAGCTGTAGATTTAATTATTGTAATTGGATGTCTAATTATTGTTTGCATGAGATCTATATAATAGACTGATGGGCTATATTGTAATTTGTGCTAGTTGAGTAAGAGCTTGGTTAGCTCCTTCTGAGAGTGAAGAGAGCAAGGGTAGCTCCTCCTAGTTCCATAGGGGTGCCAAGTGTGTATGATCAGGTAGAGCTATAGGTTGTGCAAGTTATGGTAGAGATCCATAGGGGTGCTAGTTTGGAGAATCAGAAGGGTTCTTCATGTGTGTAGGATCTTGGTCGGCAGGTGTGCAAGGCCACGTTTAGAGATCTACATGGTAAGTAAGATCATTGATTTGCAGGTGTGTGTGTGCAAGTTCAAAGGAGGTCTGTGGGGTAGTAAGATCAAAGGTGACAACAACATATCAAGGAGCAAGATCAGGTGAAATCTACTTGGAGTACGTTGTGTACTTGGAGTACGTTGTGTACTCGATCGTGGAGTACGTGGAGTACTTGGTGGACTAGTAGTATTGTTACTGATTGGTGGACTGGTAGTATTGTTACTAGCTGGTGGAGGTGAACACCAACTCTGTGTTTGAGTTGTGTGTTGGGACCGTAAGAGAGAGAGTGAGCTCTTGAAGAGATTTACTGTTTATGCCCTAGAGGTGTGGGAGCCCTAGAGGTGTGTAAGGAAGAAGATTGTGGCATCTTCTTTGTTGTATTTCCTTCTGGAAGAGTATTAATACAATTGGGTATTGTCTCTCATATTCTGTGTTGTTTTTGAATTCTAGTTACTTGTGCATTCTGGTTAATTCCGCATATTTAAGTTGCTTGTACATGGTAATCAATTGTGCTTCCTAGATCCTAACAGTGAAATCAGAGCATGTTTGTTGTTCTAGATTCCTGACACTATGTGCACAACTATATCCTCCTAACTACCTGGGGGATCTAGTGGAACTATAGGAGGGTTAGGAGGATTATGTGGATGGTTAGGAGGCTTAGGCAGAACATGCCAACCTGTTGGAGGAAAATTACAAATCAAACTATGTAAAACATTCACAAAAAATTTAAAAAAAAGATTTAATCTATAAAACTTACCTTTTTTTGATGGCAGCATCATCAATCTTGAAAACGCGGGAGCAAAAACAATGATTTTCACGTGAGTTAGAGGGGAAAATGTGAGTTATAGGGAAAAAGGAAGAGTTAGAGGGCAAAACGTGAATGCCAAGAAGATAAAATGTGAATGCCAAGCAAAGAGTAGAAATGATAATTTGAGGTTTTTTTTGTTTTATAGTTTACATAATGTGTATACATTACCTTTATTTATAATAACATGTACACATTCCTATAAATAAAGGTAATGTGTATGTGTTACTGTTATAATGTGTATGCATTATAATAATAATGCATATGCGTTATGTTATAATGCGTATGCATTGTTAGGTATGTCCATAGAATTTTCTCCCAACTCTGTGCACATACCCAAATCATTTTTTATATTTCAAATACTTCAATGGAATTAGCACACCAAGTTGGACTTTTACTGACTATTATTGAGCCAATCTAATATAGTAGTTGATTCACTTGTTTGAAAGGTTTAAGTGATAAAATCACTCAATCTTACCAAGTTTATAAGTTAAACTTGATTAAATCATCCAACTTCACCATATTTATAGTGTGAGTTGACTTAGATCACTCACACTCACCAAGTTATAAGGATAATTTAGTTGCACATTTGAGCTAATCTCAACTATTGGGGCAAGTCACATTTTCTCCAAGCTTGGGGGAAAGTTTGTCCTTTAATATCTATATATATATGCACTTGTAGGTTTTAAATTTTTCCTAATCTCAGTTCTAATGGTTCATAATGATACATATTTTCAAATCGAGTTACCAAAAGACAAGATGGTTGCATCGATACACATGTGTACTCCTAAACCTTACTCTTTCTATTTCAATCTTTTCAATGCTTTTGATTTTAGATTATATACACTAATTATATACTATAACATGCTCTTGGTTGTAGGTTAGTCACCAAAAAAACACTCAAGTTAGGTTCACACAAACGCAAGATGTGTTATACACACCCATGTACACATTTATTTTTCTTTAAACTAGGAATTTCATTACTAGATTTAAAGTGAGGGAGGGGGGTAAATATAGGCACTACATTTGAATTATATAGCACCTCAATATTGTATACTCAACAAATACAAATGTTGGTTATTCCTCTCAGTTCTAGACCTTTTCTAATTTTGAAAGGCTCGCATCTAATATCTCTTTGTGATTATTGCTTACCTCTTAGTCTAACCAATGTTATTCTAATGACCCAAGCCTTTTATCATGCTCAGGATGATGTAAAACTACTTATCACCTGTCCCTATAAGTTTTGGACCTGTACCTATTTTCCAACTTCTCAGATACTTTCATCCCTATCATATGCCTACATAGATGCAAGTTTCTTATGCCAACACAAGTGTCCAGTGCCCTAAGGTCATCACATTTGTAATTTTAATGTGTCCCTATGGTTGGCTTAAGTACTTTAATGTGAGATATTAACTAATAGGATTAGTATATATGCATGATAAATCTTTATTCATAACTCACCTAAAAAATTAATACCTCTCACAAGGAAACTTACCAAAATCATTCAATCAGGCATTCAAATGAGAAAAGCTTCTCTATTTTCTCCTATTTTTATATCAGCCATAGGGATAACACATCTATAGGCCTGAAATATTGAAGGAGTAGCCCATGAGTCCTTTTTGCCAAGTTACAAGTTAGGTCATATTGTACTTGATTTTTAGATATTGTACCCTTGTGCACACATAAACCAACACATTAGGGGAGAACTGTATCAGTTTGGGGCCCTCTTTAGAGTAGTGACTATGTAGGCAACACCCACTAATAGAGGGGTCTTTGGGTCATCTTGATACTATGAGCCCATTAACTAATTTTTTCCAAAGTCACTATGAAGATGAAGAGCTAGGGTTTTGATGATTTGACAAGAGTGATAGTCTATGAGTCAGATCTAAGTACACTAGAGTGAAGATGACATAAAACCCAAAAGATTCTTGGTATTTGCATCTAGATCCAATAAGTATTCCATACTATACACCTACATCCAGGTTAGATAGGTGTGTCGATGCAAGCGTCTAAGGTCAACACAAGTGTCTGAGGTTACAAAGTGCAAATTTATATAATCTAAGGACTGATCTAGAATCCAAATCTAGTATATTTCCAACATGTTCCATACAAGATCTACATGTCCATAGTAAACCAGCTAAGTAATCTAATTTTCTAATTATTACAATATCAATCAATAATTATTATTACCATTTTTAACATATCTCAGCGTTTAAAGTTAGAATATTGTTTATTTGGGTTTGTAATTAATTAGCTCGCTATAAATATGTTTATTACCCTTGTGTTTATTCATTTTTACAATCCTATACCCTTTGATCCATATCAACCTAGGGTTAAACATAGTCACTTGTCATATTTTAGATCCATGGTATTAATATTAACTATGAGAAATCATAGTGATAGGCAAAACACTATAGGATATCTATCACACATTGGCTACAATTATGTTTAAGCCTTTGTTAAGGCTACATTGACCCAAATTGTTCTAGAAAAATGATATTTGTTATCCTAATTTTTTGTTTTGGACCTTTTTTCATTATTCTCATGATTACAGTTTGCATAACAAAGGGGCCAGTATAAAAAATGGTGAAAATACAATAGATTCAAGGTTCGAAACCCACTAGAATTGCTTGTGTAGAAATCATTTTATTTTTTATTTTAATCTTGAGTAATGGCAGGTGGTAGGAAATGGGCAAGCGATCATCAATAATTGAGCTCCTCCAACAAGTGGTCATATGAGCAAGCGATAGATTATGTGCTTGTTGGATCTCTCTCAACATATGATAAATGATTTCTTGCATTGCTTAGTTCAATTTGTTTTTTAATTTTATACAGGAGTGGTTTAGTGTATCTATTATGTATAACATTGTTCCCAGGCCTGAAAGAGATTATTTGTTTTATTAATTTAAGATATGAAGTACTTATTTATTTTAGGTTGAAGGATCTTATTAAAACTATTAATTTATTTCCAATTTTGAGCTAATACATATAATCAACTTTGGTAATATGGGAATCAAGTGGTTTCCTCTTTTACTTATTGAACACCAACTACAATAGCATTGGAGTTTCACAAATTGGGAAAGAACCACCCAAAATAAATAAATAATAATAATCACCTTAGTGGAAGAGAATTATGGGTATTGAGAAAAACTAAAATAACTCACCATTAGGAAACTACATCCTAGCTTTTGTCTAGAACACATATATGAACATTCTGGAAACTTGTGTATAAAGTATGCCTAACAAAACACATTTTGGGCATGTTCTTAGTCGATAGAAACTTGTCAAATGCCTTTAAACACATCAATTTATAGGCAATGATTCATAATTTAGTTGATGAGAATGAGAAAGAAAGGTTGAAGACCCATCTAGACAGAAACAATATAATAAAATAGGAAAAAAACCAATGATCAGAAGATTTTGAGACATTTCATAATTTACAATAGAAGACAAGGAAAGGGAAAAACTTAAATTCTAACAGTGCCAGTAGAGAAGTGTAAACAAGATCCTCATGTCTCTTTGCTTATGTAAAGATGGTGAATGTTGTGGTTTTGAGTTTGATGTTATTATCTCTAGTTATAGTGTGAGTATGGTCACCCAAACCTGTTCAAGAAGTTATTGTTAAGTTAAAAGAACCCAAGGTCCTATAGAGATAAGGGCACAAGGTTATTATGGTGGAATATGAAAGAGAGGATGTTGTGGATCCTACCAAAAAGGCTACTCATTAGGCCATTCACATTGCTGATGATTCTACCAAGATAAGGCATTCATTATATATGTTTACCTAAAATTGTATATGAGTGTAGAATTCATAAGAGATTAGACCCTAGTAGAATAGCATATGGAATAGTTTAGCATTAGACATAAGGTCGTTGCTTCCATTTTTGATCTGTAAACTCTACATTGATTTAGTGTGCAAAAGTGTTTACCTTGGATCCTTTCGTCAAATCACACAATTTCCTAAAAACACTCAAGGAAATGAAACTGAATATGACCTTTTATCATTTTTTATCTAATTATGCATTCAATAGTGATTAATAAACATGATTAATCAAAATTATGGAAAAAGAATGCACAAATAGAATCAACTCACGACATGCACATGATAACGTAGTTCGATAAAGCCTACATCTTTAGGTTCATTTAAAGTATGAACTGATCCATTTCCCTAAAAAGTGAGTACATGGCCAACCCTCATAATTATCAAATGGATACTCTAAGACTACATATAATTTGGCAACAAACCTTCATCAAGCCCTGGCATACACGGACGGACCTTCCACCTTCCTATCGTCAATGCAATCTTACAATCCTATGGATTATAGCCTAAAGTCTCAAAAATGGACTTACAAAATGGATTTAATAAAATCATCACAAGTCTTTCAATATATCATTGAAATTTTCTTAGAGTCTAGGATAATTCTCTAGTTTACATCGAGATCTAAAAATGCCTCTAAGGCCTTCAAATCTTGAGATTTTGGCAAACTAGTCTATATAATGGCCAATACACAGTCTGCCCAAACTCGTAGTTAAATACAATTTTGTGCACTTTATATAGTGTTTGTATGAGCATCCCAATCATTTGGATGCTTATCCTTTTACCACAATGAGCATGGTTCAAATACTATGGGTCTCATTTTAGGGCCTATCTATTATCCCACATGGACAGGATTTGACATAGTTTTGCTTTTATTATCTCGAGCCTGTGGTTTATTCATCACCAAGTGCCTTTTGTTAGGCAAGGCACATACAAAATACATGGAGGTTCATGATAAATGGAACTTGTGGGGACTTTGTCGTGTGGTGTGACATGGTTTGCTCATGCTCAAGCTTTGAATTGATCTATTGGCTTTGAATCATGGCTTATATCTTTGAGCTTGGGATGTGGAAACATACTTCATGGCATATGCCACATCTCCACCACTTACCTTGGAACATTAACTTAGAATGTTCTCAAACTTGTCGTGTTGAATCTTGGGATGTTTATCCCAGTTGTGCTAAACTTGGCATTTATGGTGAATAGACACCCATTCTGTGTTGGTTGGCTCGATCTCATTTTGACCCATCTGGGTTAAACTGGGTCATCCCAACTTGGGCTCTCCACCCCAACTCAGGCTCGACACTCCAACTCAAGTCTCAACACTCCAACTCGGGGTCGAGTTGACATTGAGCATGATAAATAAAATCTGACTATGGAGAAATAAAGTGGTGTCAAGTCATGTGGTGGCTTGAGGACCTACCATATGGACCATTTGTAATTCGACACTTATTGACATCCAATTGGATAGATGCTCCATAACTCTATCGGTGGTATCATCCCCTTTTGAGACAAAAGTGGACTCTATTGGCTACAGTCCTTGTAGCCGACCTATTTTTTATGCCATCTACATATGCCTATCAAAGACCAGTATTTTTCTTGCATAAACTTCTTGCCACATGTCACCACATGATTAGCCCATTTGGTGAGCTAATATTAAGACACATCACCATGTGTCACCTTTTTGCCTTGATCTAGAAACTTCAATGTGTGATATCTTGCACATATGGGCTCAAAATTGACCCATTCAAATTGCGTTGAAAATCTCTCAACGAGATCTATGTTAGGCCATCGATCAATCTACAATTTGATGACTTCTATTTTAGAGTGAATGTGGATCTTCCTAGATCAATCCTCTCTACTAAGAGGGTTTTTGGTTCACCAAAATCTGGTACCTAACATGATCCTCTAAAATTCTAGTCAGTTCTAATGAATTTTGATAGGTCTTTATCAGTCTACTCAAGTTACACAATTACAACTACAATGCCTAGAACAACCGACTGATTACATCTTCTTCAAACCCTCTGCTATTACACGGCCATCAATAACTTCTACAGAATTAGGATGTGATGACTTCCTCTATTACATGGCTTTACAAGAGCCCTTACATAGATAAGCTTAGTGAGCTCCTATATTGCATAACTGTAATGAGCTTGTACATATATCTACGATTTTATATATACATCCACATCTTCTTCTACTGTATAGCCTTTGGTGGATAATAGCGCTTCTTGGGTTTGCTAAGACTATTTTCTATATACTAACATTTGATAGAAACAAGCATACCCTAATTTGCATATACTATTGTTAATATAAAATGTCTACCAAAATGTGAGAAGACAACTTGAGTATGATAAACCTATCACTTAATACTTATCTACATGTGACTCCATAACAAAACAAACTACAGTTTTTATAATGTATATATATATATATATATATATATATATATATATATATATATATATACACAAATAGTGCCCCTTCGGTGTTTAACAACTGTGCATGATGTATGTCACAATATTTCCCATATGGGTCTTATTCATACATCCTAACTAGCACATTATTTATGTTGGTTTTATGAGTATATACAAATGAATAAACCAAAATAGTCAAAAGTATTTAACTACCACCTAAGATTTCTTACCAGCTAGAGAATCTGGGTGTGGACCTGACTCCTTCAATAGTCACCCTATGGATCATCATGTGGCTTACCTTCAGGTTCCTAATGGTCACCTGGTACATACGTGTCTGATGTCTGACTGGAATTGTCGTGACTGAGTCTAGAGACCTGCCCCATCTAGAACTACATGATCTAAGTGTGATCCAATCAAATCTCTATGCCATCATCTCTTAAATATGTTTGCCAAGTGAAGAGATATAAATTTCTCAGAACCATCTCATCCATCTCCAATGGGATAATATCGAGAGTCAACATGTCTAAGAACTATCTCCCAACTGCAAATCACAAGGTGCAGAAACATGTTTCCATACCTCAGATAATGCCATTCCACGTGCCAATTATTTTAACATGTGATAGTGGCAATGTTGGAAAGCTTAATCAATGTACTATATTATCGGTCACATAACCTATTTCGATATCTCCATCAAAAACAAGTCTAATGACACATCCCTCTGAAATAACTAGAATACTCTATTTGGAGGCTCTCATGGATCATAAGATAATATTTGGAGGTCTAAATGGTGTCCTCTATTGAATTGAGGATTCTGAATGCTGACTGGTACTTGGAATAGTAGGATATTTTCCTTTGCCTGCATTCCTCTATGGAACCACTATAATGCATATCAGGATGTCACAACCAACAATGTTCTACCACATGTCCACATCTTGATCAATGGCTACAAATTGGACTAGCTAAAGTACTGGGATCATCTCAATGATGTTTCCTCCATCCTAACTCTTCTGTTAACTGATCAAAAATAAAATTGACTTTTTGTTGGAGTTCGATGATCCACTGATCCTATCTACACTGATGTCCATTAACGTTCACCACCATCTATTTAGTTTTGCCATCAGTTATGTTTGATGTCTTTGACATGACACAATCATTTGTATCATTGTGCCCAATATCAAAAACATCATGGGCAACTACATCCATAAGTACAAATCCATGGCTTTAAACAGGTCCAAATAGTCACACACACTACAAAAAAGTTGTTAGTGACTAGCAAGAACCGCTCTGATACCAAACCTAATCCGTAAACTCTACATTGATTTAGTGAGCAAAAGTGTTTACCATCCTTTCGTCAAATCACTCAATTTCCTGAAAACACTTAAGGAAATGAAATTAAATTTGACCTTTTATCATTTTTTAACTAATTATGAATTCAATGGCGAATAATAAACACGATTAATCAAAATTGCAAAAAAATAATGCACAAATAGAATCAACTCATGACAAACACATGATAACATAGTTTGGTAATGCCTACATCTTTGAGTTTGCTTAAAGTATGAACTAATTTATTTCCCTAAAAAGTGAGCATTGTCTCCAAATCTTAGACCCTAGAAGAGGGTTGTTCATGCCTCCTCTAGATTTGGGCAACATTGGGACATTTCTAGGCCTATGGGTGTGCCTATAAGTAGAAATGAACCTCTGGGTTGAAAGGGCTAGCTCCCTGTATTAGGCTTTTATGCAATAAATTGTTGACCCAGTTTATATGAGCGAAAAGAGTCAAAAGTTTGCATAAATTAAAAGCCTAGTCTAAAATGGTGATACACCAAGAATTGGTATCCACATGCATGCCCTATACTTATACACAATACAACAAAATATAATCTATAATTCAAGCTCTAAAATATTCCAACATAAGTATTTCAATGTAGAGACAAAATGAATGAGATCACACAAGGTAAATAACTGGAAAAGACAACTTGTATAGTCCAAGAAAGGGTTACACATGTGCAAAATCTCATACAACTAGAATGCACTCTACATGACCTATTGGATCAAATATTTGCTCAAAAGCATCAAGGACATAATATAAAAGGATAAACATCACTTGTTGTCACTCTGTGTCTCTTGCATGCCCAGGCAAATGTCTAAAACTCAGAAAGAAAACAGACTTGTGCTTCTTTACTCAAAGGCAAGAAAATGGCAAAACATTTTAGCAAGGCTTCGCCATACTATTTGTGGATGATAAAATAAGAGCCTAAGGGTCTTATTTATAGAAAAAAAAGGGAGAGAAGAGAGAGCTCTTGGGTGCTAAAAATAGAAGCCTCCCAAAAAGGTTTGCAGTCGCCATCCTAGTGAAACTGATTCCAACTATTCTCTCATTCAGTTGGAGTTTGTCCTTCTATTTGATTTACCCTCTTGAAATGACCAGGATTGTTTCAAAATCAATGGTGAGATGACCCTACATAAGAAATGGCTCGAATCACTGCTATGAACCTTAGATTCTTCTTGAAAGCTCCCACATTTTGCACTGTAGACCCATTCATGTTTTTCAAGTGATTTTACTTCTTACTTGCTCTTTTGGGTTCTTTGATTGCTTCTACATATAAAAGTCATAATAAAAGCTTGTTTGGAAACCCAATTTGCATTATCTTTACCCTTTCAATTTTTTTGATTGCTTCTACTTATAAAAGTCATAAGCAAAGCTCTTTTGAAAACCTGATTTTGCTTTGTTTAAGACCTTGTTGGGTTCTCTAAATGGCTTTATTCCTTGCTTGCTACTTTGGGTTCTTTAATTTCTTCTACTTATAAAAGTCATAAGTCAAGCATGTTGGGAAACCTGATTTGCACTATAGAATTGTTTGGGTTTTCCCAGTGACTTTACTTCCTACTTTAAGACTTTAAACATGAATTCGACGTCCTGTGGCATGTCATCTTTGATCCCAATAGCTAGTTGGCCACCCTAAATTTGACATCATGTGACACTTCATGGGGATCCATTTAGGTTGTGCTTATTATTTTGAGAAATTTTCTCAAAGTAATTACTTCAGACAATTTGTTCAAAGGAATTCTTTAAAAAAATTTGCCCAAAAGGCAATGACTAGTTCCTTCAAAAACTTTTCCTAAAGGAGACTTGGGAAAATGTCCTTCAAAAAAGTTTCGAAGGACACTTGGGGAAGGCCAAAGGTCCCTTCAAAAAATTATGAAGTGCATTTTGAAATGCCCCTTCAAAACTTTTCTGAAGGGCATTTTGAAAGACAAAGTGCCCTTCAAAATTTTTTGAAGGGATAATTGGACTGAAAAGTGCCCTTCGAAACTTTTTTGAAGGGTCACTTAGACAACAAAGTGCCCTTCAAAAAATTCTGAAGGGACACTTGGGCTAAAAAATGCCCTTTGAAATTTTTTGAAGGGTCACTTGGAAAACAAAGTGCCCTTCAGAAAAGTTTGAAGGGACACTTGGGCTAAAAAGTGCCCTTCAGACTTTTTTGAAGGGTTACTTGGACAAGAAAGTGCCCTTCAAAAAAATTTGAAGGGACACTTGGGAAGAAAAGTACCCTTCAAATTTTTTTGAAGGGTCACTTGGACAACAAAGTTCCCTTTGGAAAAATCTAAAGGGACACTTGGGAAGAAAAGTGCCCTACGGACTTTTCTGAAGGGATGCTTGGGAAGAAGGCAAGGCAAGAAAGGCCCTTTAAAACCTTTTTGAAGGGAACTTCAAGGCAAAATAAAGCCTGACAGGCTAAGGCAAACAAGGCAAAGGGAAAGAAAAAAACAAGGGAGAAGAACCCGACCTAGAAGAGGCCTAAGGGAAAAGACAAACAACAAAGCAAGAGACCAAACACAGAAAACAAGCAAGGAAGAAATGAAAATAACCAAAGGGAAAACACAAACTGGTCATGCAAAAAATGGTCAACATTTTAGCGATTTCCAAGGAAGACATGCCTGTGATATCATAAGACTAGTCGCCTAAATCCTTTTATTGGGCATGGAGTCACGCAAGGCAAATAAGAGTTGAAATAACAAGCCATGGCCAAACACACAAGCTGGAGAGACACACACATAACCAACAAAAGGAAAAAAAACACTAGAAAAAGAAACACTATGCTCCAAAGCACTTAGGGAAAACAAATACAACAAAGGCAGCACACCAAAATAAGGTATATATAAGACATGGCCAATAAGGCTTCAAATGGATTCCATTCACCAGAATAGGCAGCTCTTCTCCATCTATTTTGGATAGATGAAAGGAGTTTCTTTGTTTGCACTTGATGATGTAAGGACCACTCCACAAAGAATCAAACTTTGTATGTTTGTCTGGTTTTGCTCTATCTTCATCCCATTTTAAGACCAAGTCACCTTATTTGAACACTCTTGCCCTTACCCTTTTGTCAAAGGATCTCTTCATGAGAACTTGATGGTGTTCCCAAGCTTTGTGTGCATCATATCTTGCCCCTTGCAGCTACATTAATTCTATCAGTCTGACCTCCATAGGAGTATTTTCAAGTAATTCCAGCTATTGCACAAGTTCCAATTCAAGGAGATCTTGTGATATGGACAACCTAGCTTCTTTCCCATAAACAAGTACAAAGGGAGCATTATCGATTGACTTCTTGGGAGTGATTTTGTCTACCCATAAGGTTGTCTTCAGCTTGATATGCCATGCTCTTTAATTGGTTTCCAACATCCTTTTGATGATCTTGATGAGGTTCTTATTGGTAGACTCAACCAATCCATTACCTTGAGGGTGTTAGTTGGATGAGGTACTCAAATGAACTCCACTCTTTGTTGTCCAATTAAAAGTTTTAGCACTTATGAAAGCAAGTACATTATCTAAGATGATGACATGAGGATCTCCAAACCTTGTTATAATGTTATCATAGAACTCCAAGATGGAATTTTCATTTGCTTCCTTCAAAGCAACAATCTCTACCCATCTTGTGAAGTAGTCTGTAGCAGTCAATACCCATTTGTGTCCAATACTTGATGGAGGGTTGATCATGCCAATGAAGTCAAGGCCCCATTGCATAAAATTTTGGTCCACTTGGATAGGATTCAATGGAATGGCAATAAGCTTTTGTTTGCCAACAAAGAAATCACATTGAGGACAAACCTTAGCCCAATGATAATAGTCCTTAAAAGGACTAGGCCAATAGTAAATGGCTCTCATTATTTTTGCAGTTGTTGTTTTAGGAGAGAAACCATCTATACCATTATGGAACTTTTCTAACAGCATATCAAATTGGTCATTGTTGATACATCTTAGCAACACATTGCTCACATCCTTCTTAAAGACAATGCCATCCACAAGACAATAAGGAATAGCTTGTAGCCTAAAATACCTTCTTTGAGATTTGTTCAAGCCATTGGGACACTCGCCATTTTGAAGAAAACTAATGATGTCTTGTGTCCAATTTTGATTTTGTATTTGATCAACTGGTTGGTCTTGAACTTGATTTACCAAAGCTTGCTCCTTTGGCTCTTAAAAGTCAGATGCTAAGTGCTCACATAAACCTCTTCCTCTTACTAGGTTGGTTACCTTGATGTCAATGTCATGTTACATCACCTTCGTGATCCATCCAGTTCTCTTCTCATTGAGATCCCTGCTTAGGAGATACTCTTTGGTGCCAGGATGGGAGACCATGACATGGATCCTATTCTTGGAAACCATATGCCTGAACTTTTTCAAATCTCTAATGATGGTTAAAGCTTGCTTCTCAACAAAAGAATATCTCACTTTGTAGTCTTCTAAGCCTTGACTAAAGAAAGCAATTAGCTGCTCAACATCTTCATCATTCTTTTGCATAAGCATAGCTGAGATTGTGTCAAGGTTAGAAAAAGTATATGGAATTAAATCCTTATCAAATTTTGGATTTAAGAGAGTGGGAGATGCTACAATTGCTTGCTTGATTGCTTCAAAGATGCCTTTACCTTTCTTTGTCCAAGTAAAAACTTGGTTCTTTTTTAGCATGGTTGTGATAGGCTTTACAACAGTTACAAAGTTTGGGATAAAACTCCTTACACAGTTTATTTTTCCCAAGAAACTTTGTATGCCTTTCTTGTGTTGAGGCAAAGACAAGCTTGGAATAGCTTCAATCACTCTGGGGTTAATAGATAAGCCTTCTTTTGAAACAACATGACCCAAAAGCTTACCTTCATGGATAGAGAATATGCACTTCTATGGATTGAGGGATATGTTGTACTCTCTACACTTATCAAACAATTGTCTTAGATGTCCCATATGATCAACAACATCCTTTGAAAAAATGGTTATATTATCAAGGTAAATAGGCAAAAACTTATTGATCAAACCTTTGAAAGCCATGTCCATTACCCTTTGAAATGTAGCTCCAACATTGGATAAACCAAATGGCATCTTCTTGTAGGCAAAGGTCTCCCACTTGGTGGTGAAGGTTGTCTTGAATCAATCCCCTTCATTTATCATTATTTGATTATAACCTGAATAACCATCAAGAAGTGAGAAATGTTGAGAACCTGAAATAATTTGCAGAATTTGTTCCATGGAAGGTAGTGGGTAATGATCCTTAAGAGACACTTTGTTTAGATCATGAAAATCCACACAAAGTCTGATATCTCCATTCTTCTTTCAAACCAGTACAAGGTTGGCTACCCAAGTTGAGTGCTTGATAGGAAAGATAATCCTAGACTCAATCAATTTGATCAGCTCTTTCTTCACGAGTTCTTCTACCTTGGGGTTGATAGACCTTTGCTTTTGTCTTACCGGTTTAGCTCCATGCTCCAACTCAATGGTGTGATGAGCAAGACTTGGGTCAAATCCTTTCAATTCCTTGTATTCCTAGGAAAATATGTCATTAAACTCTTTGCATAATGCAATAAAAGCTTGCCTTTCTAGCTGAGAACAAGCCTTGCCAATCTTCAAAAGTTTGTCCTTGAAAATCAGAATTCTCTCATAGTTATCTTCTTTTGTTGACATGCTCATTATTTGGTTTTTCTTTTGATCGTCCTCATTAAAGACACTCTCCAAGGTAATCAACCCCTTGGGTATTTTATTTATCTTTAGCTGTATAATTTGCTCTTCATAATGATCATGCAACTTCTTTTGATTTCTTGAAGAGAAGCTTGCCTCATTTTGCAAGAAGTGTGCAATGTGTTCATCACTTTCAAACACTTGCCATGACACTTCATTATCCAAAAAGGGAGGTATCACAATGATCTTGATATAGGATTGATACTTCTCTTGTTCAACATCAACAACTGAGTCAAAATGTGCTCTTATTGCAGTCAATATATCAGCGTGCTTGTTTAAGTCTCTTGGTATGGGCTAGATGTTGAAGGCATCAAAATCCTCAAGTAGATGTCGTACCCTATGATTGTAGGACTTGAGCAAGGGGTTCTTGGTTGTAGCTTGACTTATCACGTGATTAATGACTAACTCAAACTTTTAAAGCTTGATTCCTCTCTTCTTTGCCCATTGGAGACCATGAACTAAGACTTCATATTCTGCCACGTTGCAAGTGTAGCTGAAGTGAAACCTATAAGAAGAGTAGTAATGATTCTTTGATGAGAAAACCAACATGACACCAGCTCCTACACCTACTTTTCTCCTTGAACCATCAAAGAACATTTCCCACATGCCACCAAGCTCATGATCTTCATTGGTGAGTGAAGTAATTGGGATGTTCTCCTGATGCATGTAGTAAACTCCCAAATCAATTTACTCAATGAAAGTTTAAGGATCAAGGACATGTATTTTAGTGCTATAATTTTCAAGATAGAGGTCATAAATACCTTCAAGAGGAGAGGATGTTTCACTATTCAGGACTATTTCTTCTTCTTTGCTGATTAGACAATTTTGATTCATCATTGTCTCCAAGTATGGCTTAATGTGGAACCTTGCTAAGGGTTTAGTCCTTATGGTTACCTTGGTTCCATACCTTATCTTGAAAGCTAGAAAGGACCAATCATCAAAAAGGTATCCTCCTATCTTGGCCATAAAGTCCCTAGACAAACATATAACAAAGTGTGCTGGAAGGTCCACCACCACAATCTCTTGTATGATAGGGAAGCTTGGGCAGCCACGTAAAAACACTTTCAGACCTTTGACCAATCCTATCATATCGCTTGGATTTCCATCTTGTTACAAAATGCCTTTACTATGTGGCTCATAGTTTAAACCCAACTTATCAACTACTACTTTAGGCATAATAGTAGTGCTTGCTCTACCATCCACAATACGATTGTGGACCAACTTATCTCCCACAATGAGTGTGAGGTAGAAGGGTGGAGGCTTTTAAATTCAGTGAAAGGATCCAAAAGATGATTTGGAGAATTTGTGAGAGTCACACTATGATGCCTTGAAGATTGAGGAGCCTCCTGCATGCTTGCTAACTGCTCTTGCAAAAGCTCTTTCTGACTAGGTATATGTAGAACCTCCCAAAGGGATATGCTTGTCTTAGTGATCTTTAATGAGTCCACAATATTTGGAGATGGAGTATTCACTTTCTCATGAATTTTTGATGGTAATAAAGGAGTTGCAGCCTGCTATGTTGAAATCTTGGTAGCTGCATTTACATTCTGATTTTGTTGAGGAACATGGCTTGTAGAAGGTGCAACACTTTGATTGGCATTTTGTGGCCTTGGAGAGGCATCACTTGGAACTATTCATGGATCCTAGCCTTATCCCAAGCCTCTCTTCTTGGACCTTGTATTCGTTATAATTGACATGCCTTGAGTCAACACAAAATCATCTTTTCTTGAAAATTCATCATCCCCACACTTGGGTTGTTGCCTTCTCTATGACTATCCCTTTGGCTGGGACATGCTTCTTCTGTTGTCATTTAAGAAGTAGCTTTTTATTGTGGAGTCAAAGCGTAGCTGGTTCTTACATCATCATGTGCAAACTAACCTTGAGGATGCCCCCATTGGTCCACATGATCTTCTCCTTTCACTAGATTTGCATGAACTGAAACAACAACCTTTACGGGAGGAGTAGAATTTGGATTATATGCATTGGGCTATCTACTGTAACCTTGTTAATTTTGTTCTCTCCCTTGATAATTATATTGGGATGGAGCTCTATATCCTTGTTGAGGATAGTATTATGCATTAGGAGGAGCACTTGCCTGATATTGAGTTTGCTTGAGCTGAGCTCTCAATGATTTGATTTCTTCATACTTGTCTACAATGTTATCCACCTTATTGGGAAAGGCTCTTGGATTCACATTGGCATTGGGAACTTGTGACATGCTTCGAGCTTCAACCAAATTGTGGGACAATAAAGGCATGGAAACTCTTGGAGGGAGTCTTCCAGCCTGAATCATGCACTTAGAAGAGTGAATCCTCCCATTGATTGCAACATGAAAACAACATCAGTACCAATTCCTTTGATTTATGTTGGGAACACAAATCTAGGAGGAGGTATCATGAATGGTGGTAGCCTATACCATGTTCTTTGAAATCTCTTAAGGATTCATTTGGACCCCTTCTTATTACATTCAATTGATGTATCAGGGAAGCATGATCACTCTTATTTTTGAATCTTGTCACCAATAGGTCTCCAAAGCCATCCCAACTTATAATGCAACCCCCTTTCAACGTTCTATACTAGTCAAGTGCTTTGCCTTTTAAAGATATAACAAGCAACCTAATGGTTATGTTGGCCCTAGTAACATTATGGAAATTGTAGAAATTAGAGATGTCTCTAATATGTTCAGATGGGGTAATAGGATCCTTTCCATTGAAATTAGGAAGATTTTTGGTAGTATTTGGAGAGATGGGGTCATATGTAGGAAGCTCTATTGGGTTTTGGGTATTAAAAATAGGGAAGGGTTGACGTCTATCTATCTTTCCCCTTTCTCCCCTTTCTCTTCTTCCCCTATGATTCTCTATTTCTTCTTCTTCTTCAACTTCTTCCTCTCCTTGAACTTCTTTAACCTCTTCTGCTTCTTCCCCAAAACCTCCTTGCTAAGGATTTAACAGCGCTAGGAGTGGTTTAAGGTGTTGTTATTCAAGAAAAGCTTCAGCTGAAAGGGCTTGGTCAAAAAATCTTAAGGACTTTGTGAGGACCATGTAGGATAATGTATAAAACTTGGCCTAAAACCAGGGATTCACACAGTTTTGGAGTCACCAAATGCTGGGTTAGGGGTATTTATACTACTTTAGGCCTGTCAAGACTAGCATTCACCTTGACTTAGTAATAATTTGGGTCCCACCAAGCATGCCATAAATGTTATCTCCAAATCTTGTACCCTAGAAGAGGGTTGTTCAGGCCTCCTCTAGATTTGGGTAACGTTGGGACATTTTCAAGCCTGTGGGTGTGCCTATAAGTGGAAATGAACCTCTAGGTTGAAAGGGATAGCGCCCTGTATTAGCTTTTTGTGCAATAAAACTACTAAACTAGTTTGTACAAGTGAAAAGAGTCCGAAGTTTACATAAATGAAAAGCCTAGTCTAAAATGGTGATACACCAATAATTACTATTTACATGCATGCCCTATACTTATGCACAATACATCAGAATATAATCTATAATTCAAGCTCTAGAAGATTCCAACATAAGTATTTCAATGTAGAGATAAAGTGAATGAGATCACACAAGGTAAATAACTAGAAAAGATAACCTTTATAGTCCAGGAAAGGGTTACACATGTGCGAAATCTCGTACATCTAGAATGCACTCTACATGACCTGTTGGATCAACTCTTTGCTCAAAATCATGAAAGACAGAGAACAGAAGGATAAAACATCACTTGCTATCACTCTGTGTCTCTTGCATGCCAAACAAATGCCTATAACTTAGAAAGAAAACAAACTTATGCTTCTTTGCTCAAAGGCAAGAAAATGAAAAAACATTCTAGCAAGGCTTTGTCATACTATATGTGGATGATAAAACAAGAGTCCAAGGGTCCTATTTATAATAAAAAGGGAGAGAAGATAGAGCTCTTGGGTGCCAAAATAGAAGCCTCCCAAAATAGTTTGATGTCACCATCTTGGTGAAACTGATTTTAGTTGTTCTCTCATTTAGTTGGAGTTTGTCCTTCTCTTTGATTCTCCCTCTTGAAATGACCAGGATCATTGCAAAATAAATGGTGAGATGACCCTCCATAAGAAATGGCTTGAATCACTGTTGTGAACCTTAGATTCTTCTTGAAAGCTCCCATGTTTTGCACTGTAAACCCATTCAGGTTTTTCAAGTGACTTTATTTCTTATTTGCTCCTTTGGGTTCTTTGATTGCTTCTACTTATAAAAGTCATAAGCAATGCTTGTTGGGAAACCTGATTTGCCCTTTCAGTTTTTTTGATTGCTTCTACTTATAAAATTCATAAGCAAAGCTCTTTTGAAAACCCAATTTTGCTTTGCTTAAGACCCTGTTGGGTTCTCTAAATGGCTTTACTCCTTGCTTGCTCCTTTGGGTTCTTTGATTGCTTCTACTTATAAAAGTCATCAGTCAATCATGTTGGGAAACCCAATTTGCACTACAGAGTCATTTACGTTTTTCCAGTGACTTTACTTCCTACTTGAAGACTTTAGGCATGAATTTGATGTCCTGTGACACGTCGTCTTTGAATCCCAATGACTAGTTGGCTACCCTAAATTTGACATCTTGTGACACGTCATGGGGATCCATTTGGGTAAGGCTTATTGTTTTAGGCAATTTTCCTGAAGTAATTCCTTCAAAAAATTTGTTCGAAGGAATTCTTTTGGGAATTTTACTTGAAAGAAAATGGCTAGTTCCTTCGAAAACTTTTCACAAAGGACACTTTATGACGTAGCAGGCATGTCTCCCTTGGAAATCACCAGAATGTTTACCATTTTCTACATGACCAGTTTGTGTTTTCCCTTTATCTCTTTTTGTTTCTCCCTTGCTTGTTTTCTGTGTTTGGTCTCTTGCTTTTTTATTTGTCTTTTCCCTTCGACCTCTCCTAGTTTGGGCTCTTCTCCCTTGTTCTTTATTCTTTCCCTTTGCCTTGTTTGCTTTAGCCTATCAGACTTTGTTTTGCCCCAAAGTGCCTTTCAAAACTTTTTTGAAGGGCATTTCCAAAGATACAGTGCCCTTCAAAAAAATTTGAAGGGACACTTGGGCTGAAATGTGCCCTTCAATTTTTTTTCGAAGGGTCACTTGGACAATAAAGTGCGCTTCAAAAAATTATGAAGGGACACTTGGGCTGAAAAGTGCCCTTCATACTTTTTTGAAGGGTCACTTGGACAACAAAGTGCCCTTCGAAAAAATCTAAGGGACACTTGGGCTAAAAAGTGCCCTTCAGACTTTTTCAAAGTGTCACTTGGATAACAAAGTGCCCTTTGAAAAAGTTTGAAGGGACACTTGGGAAGAAAAGTGCCCTTCAGACTTTTTTGAAGGGTCACTTGGATAACAAAGTGCCCTTCAAAAAAGTCCAAAGGGACACTTGGGAAGAAAAGTGCCCTTCATGCTTTTCTGAAGGGACACTTGGGAAGAAGGCAAGGCAAGAAAGGCCCTTCGAAAACTTTTCGAAGGGCACTTCAGGGCAAAACAAAGACTGACAAGCTAAGGCAAACAAAGCAAAGGGAAAGAACAAAGAACAAGGGAGACGAGCCCGAACCAGGAGAGGCCGAAGGGAAAAGACAAACAAAAAAGCAAGAGACCAAACACAGAAAAATGCCAAAGAGAAAACATAAACTAGTCATGCAAAAAATGGTCAACAGTGAGTACATGGCCAACCCTCACATTTGTCAAATGGATACTCTAAGACTGCATACAATTCAACAATAGACCTTCAGAAAGGCTCGACATACACAGACATACCTTTCACCTTTCTGTCATCAATGCAATCTTGCAATCATGTGGATTTTAGCCAAAAATATTGAAAATGGACTTAAAAAATGGATTTAATAAAATCATCACATGTCTTTCAACATATTGTTAAAATTGTCTCGGAGTCTAGGATAATTCTCTAGTTTACATCGAGAACTGAAAATGCCTCCAGGCCCTTCAAATCTTGAGATTTTGGCAATCTGGTCTATATAATGGCCAATACACAGTCTGCCCAAACTTGTAGTTAAATACAATTTCATGCACTTTATATAGTTCTTGCACGAGTTGTTAGGTTGTGGAGCTAAAAGCTTCACTGATGCAAACAGAGGAGGTTGCTGAGTTCCAGAGCAACCGACGTCGGTCAGGCCAACTGACGTCGGTCATATTCAGTGTACAGAGCAATCGACATCGATTAGGTGTCGGCCGACATCGGTATGATAGGAACCGACGTCGACAACCTGTGTGTGCGTGCGTTTGTATGCGCTTCCATAACTGGTCTAATTTTAGACAGACAGTTAGTTTGCATGTAAAAGACTAATTTTAGTCTTGAGTCTGCGTTTCTAATTATTGTAATTATGAAGTCTAATTATTGTTTGTATGGGATCTATTTAAGAGACCCATGGGGCTGTATTATATTTGAAGGATCATAAGGACTTGCAAAGGCAAGGACAAGGGTTCTTCCGGGTGAAGGATCAGAGGGACGTGTCAAGAACAAGGACAATGGTTCTTCCAGGTGTGTAAGATCTATAGGGTCTGCAAGTGTGCCTTGTCAGGATCTGGAGCAAACACAGCTCTGATACCAGCTGTCAGGAATCTAGAACACAAAGCTCTGATACCACTTGTTAGGATTAAGAGCACAATTGATTACCTTTGTATAAGCAACTAAACACAAAGTTTAACCAGAAGTAATATGTAACTAGAATTCAGAAACAGCACAGAATATGAGAGACAATACAATCTTGTATTAACACTCTTCCAGAAGGAAATAGAATGAAGAAATCACACTCTTCCCACACCTCTTGGGCATACCAGTAATTCTCCCTCAAGAGTTCTCTCTCTCACACAATCAATTACAACCACAACTCAAACACAGAGTTGTTCCCTCCACCAGTCAGTAACAATACTGCCAATCTACCAAGTACTCCAAGTAGATCTCCCTGATCTTGCTCCTTGTTGTGTTGCAGATCTCCTTTAACCTTGCTACCCCACAGATCTCCTTTGACCTTGCACACACACACACACCTGCAGATCAACTGACCTTAATTACCATGTAGATCTTCTACCTGATCTTGCACAACCTGCAGATCACCCTGGTCTTACACACTTGCAGACCCTCTAGATCTTATACACCTTGGAAGAACCCATTGTCTTTGCCTTTGCAAGTCCTTTTGATCCTTCACCTTGGAAGAACCCTTGTCCTTGTTCTTGACAAGTCCTTATGATCCTTCAAATACAATACAACCCCATGGGTCTCTTAAATAGATCCCATACAAATAATAATTAGACTTCCTAATTAAAATAATTAGAAACGCAGACTCAAGACTAAAATTAGTCTTTTACATGCACACTAACTGTCTGTCTAAAATTAGACCAGTTCTATAAGTGCATGCAAACGCACACACACACACAGGTTGTCGACGTTGATTTCTGTCACACTGATGTCGGCTGACACCTAACCGACGTCGGTTGCTCTGCACACTGAATATGACCAACGTCAGTTGGCTTGACCAACATCGGTTGCTCTGCAACTTAGCAACCTCCTCCATTTGCATCAGTGAAGCTTTTAGCTCCACAACCTAACAATCTCCCACTTGGAGATAAACAATTGCACCTGTACCTATACTTGTACATTTTCTAATTTTGTTTTCTGGCTTGTATCCATCTTCAAGTTCAATCTTGAAGACCAACCACCACATATCTTGTGGTGCTTCTCCTGCCATCCAAGTAACCTGCCATATCTGAATCTACATACCCATGTAGAGAAGTGCTTGACCCTACATAACATGAATCCCTGCTGCTGGTCCCTCTCAGATACCTGAGAATCCACTGAACTGCTTTCCAGTGCTCCTTTCTCGAATTAGACATAAACTTGCTGACAACTCTCACTGCTTGGGCAATATCAGGTCTAGTACATATGTACTCAACCTCATCATGTGATTCAGGACACTGTTCTGTGAACTATCCAACCATAGGTGTGCTAACCGGTTCTACATCCTGCAAATTGAACCTCTCCAGTACCTTATTCACATAATAATCTGGAGACAAAATCAATCTGTGACTTTTCTTGTCTCTAGAAATACTCATGCCAAATATTTCTGCTCTTGAATCCTTCTTGGCACACCTCTAAACTAACTTTACCTTTAGCTCAGCAATTCCCTACATGTGTGACCCTGCAACAAGCATATACACTACATACAGTAACAAGATAATGTCACGACCATTATCCAACCTGGTAAAATAAACACAGTGATTACATTGACATTGACTAAAGCCATGCTTTGTCATAAACCTGTCAAACCTATACCACTGTCCTAGAGCTTGCTCAAGACCATATAACCTGGCTTTTTGTCTTATGTGTCCATTCTCTCCTTTCTTTAACCTGGGAATCCATTCATCTTTCAGTGCTTTCATCTCAGCTGGCAACTCTACCAAATCTCCCATTTGGTTCTCTTCCAAAGAATTCATGCCATGCTCCCACTGTTTCCTGGATTCTACCTGCATTGCCTCTTCAAAACTTCCTGGTTCTTGACCATCAGTGAGCAACAAGTAGTGTAAAGAAGGGGAATAATGAATTTGAGGCTTACTTAACCTTTCAGTCCTCCTCATGGGCGTTTGAGACTCCTTGACAGCTTGTTGTCTGCCCAAAATCTATTCTAACAGTGATCGATCTCGATCACCTCTGGCCGACCTCGGTCTACACCTGACCGATGTCGATTCCTCCTGATCATCGATGCCAGTTCCCTAACCGACATCGGTGTCCATCGACCCGACACCACCGACTCTGATCTGCACATGATCGACGTCAGTACTTGCCTAATCGACGTCGATTCTCACCTGACCGATTTCGGTAACTGTATTTTCCTTTGAGTGATGATTTTTACCCGCGAGCTCACTTTGGATCATAACCTTGTCCAAACTGCCCTGCTCAAAATTATTCAGCCCCTTGAGCTGATCTCTATCCATCATCTTCTCCATGAAAACCAAGGCTTTCCAGTTCTTCACTTTGCCAAAAACATCAGATTTCCTCTTTATGCAATAAACCCGATCCTTTCTTGTAGCATCAGTAACAAGAAACCTCACTTTCTTTTGTTGCTTACAGAAATCTCGATCTATGCTTTTCGAATCTGAACTCTTACCTTTTGACTCAAGAACATGCATCCCCTTCTCACTCATGTGACCAAGCCTACAGAGCCACATCTTTGCATCTACATCTGAAGTAGATAAAACAGAAGAAAAATCAGTAATACAAGTAGATAGATAAAGAGTACCTACTTTCTTACCACATGCTAATTCAAGTGCACCCTTGAAAACTTTCCAGGATTTTGCTGTGAGAATAACTGTGCAACCCTAATCACCCAACTTTCCTATAGAAATTAGACTCCTCTTCAAGACTGGGACATGCATGACATCCTTCAACACCCATGTGTTGCCCGTCTGCAATTTTAGCCGCACTTCCCCTTTGCCAACAATTTGACAAGGCTCACCAACCCCTAAATAAATCTTTCCAAAGTCTCCATGGACATAATCATGGAAAAATACTCTATTTGGGGTTGCATGAAAAGAGGCAACATAATCTAAAATCCAAGATTCTACTTTATCCAAGGAACATATAAGAGCATCCCGTGCAACAATACCTACATCATTTGCTTCTTTATTTCCTTCATGCTGATCTTCTACCAACCAGCAATCTTTCTTTACCTGCCTTTTCTTTCCACAATTCCATAATTGATTATTCTTGCCATTGAATTTCTCCATTCTTAGCTTACTTTCTCCTGCCATTGCTATACTCCCACTCAATCAAAAACCCCTGAGAGTGACCTGTAATCAACAAACACTAACCTGCTCTGAACCAGGCTTTGATACTACTTGTCAGTGGTATCACTTGGTGATCCTAGCTCTGATACCAATTTTTAGGATCCCTACTCCTTAAGAGTATACTTGATTACCTTGTATAATCAACTAAACACATAATTAAACCAAAAGTAATATGTAACTAAAATTTAGAAACAACACAGAATATAAGAGACAATACAATCTTGTATTAACACTCTTCCAGAAGGAAATACAATGAAGAAATCACACTCTTCCCACACCTCTTGGGTGTACTAGTAATTCTCCCTCAAGAGTTCTCTCTCTCTCAATTACAAACCAATCAACTCAAACACAGAGTTGTTGTTTCCACCAGTTAGTAACAATATTGTTAGTCCACCAAGTACTCAAAGTACTCCAAGTAGATCTCCCTGATCTTGCTCCTTGTTGTGTTGCAGATCTCCTTTGAACTTGCACACACACACACCTGCAGATCAACTGACCTTACTTACCATGTAGATCTTCTACTTGATCTTGCTACCTGTAGATTAACCTAGTCTTGCACACTTGCAGACCCTCTAGATCTTACACACCTGGAAGAACCCTTGTCCTTGTTCTTGATAAGTCCTTCTGATCCTTCACCTGGAAGAACCCTTGTCCTTGCCTTTGCAAGTCCTTATGATCCTTCACCTGGAAGAACCCTTGTCCTTGCCTTTGCAAGTCCTTATGATCCTTCAAATTACAATACAACCCCATGGGTCTCTTAAATATATCCCATACAAACAATAATTAGTCTTCCTAATTACAATAATTAGAAACGCAGACTCAAGACTAAAAATAGTCTTTTACATGCAAACTAACTATCCGTCTAAAATTAGACCAGTTATAGAAGCGCATGCAAATGCATTCACACACAGGTTGTTGACGTCGATTTTTGTCTGACCGATGTCAGTTTTTTTGCACACTGAATATGACCGACGTCGGTTGCTCTGCAACTTAGCAACCTCCTCCGTTTGCATCAGTGAAGCTTTTAGCTCCACAACCTAACACGAGCATCCCAATCAGTTGGATGCTTATCCTTTTACCACAACGCGCATGGTTTGAATCCTGTGGGTCTCATTTTAGGGCCTATCTATTATCCCACATGGACGAGATTTGACTCAGCTTTGCTTTTATCAGCTCGAGCCCATGGTTTATTCAACGCTAAGTGCTTTTTGTTAAGCAAAGCACTACAAACTACACAAAGGTTCATGATAAATGGAACCTGTGAGGACTTTATCATGTAGTGTGACATGGTTTACTCATGCTCGGGCTTTAAATTGATCTATTGGCTTTAAATTATGGCTTGTATCTTCGAGCTTGGGACGTGGCAACATACTTCATGACATATGCCACATCTCCACTACTTACCTTGGAACGTTGACTTGGAACATTCTCGAACTCACCATGTTGAATCCTGGGATGTTTATCTTGGTCATGCTAAACTTGGCATTCATGGTGAAGAGACTCTCATTCTGTGTTGGTTGGATCAGGCTCATTTTGACCCATTTGGGTTAAATTGGGTCATCCCAACTCGGGCTTGACACTCTAACTTGGGTCTCATCACTCCAACTCGGGCTCAAGTTGGCATTGAGCATGACAAATAAAATTTGACTATGGAGAAATAAAGTGGTGGCAAGCCATGTGGTGGCTTGAGGACTCACCACGTGGACCATTTGTAATTTGACATTATCGACATCCAACTGGATGGATGCTCCATAGCTCTATCGGTGGTAGGGTCCCCTTCCAAGATAAAAGCGGACTCTACCGGCTACAGTCCTTGTAGTCAGCCTATTTTTTTATGCCATCTACATACACTTATTAAAGACCAATATTTTTCCTGCACAAACTTGTTGTCATGTGTTGCAACACGATTAGTCCATTTGGTGAGCTAAGATCACACCACATCACCTTGTGTCACCTTTTTGCCTTGTTGATCTAGAAACTTTAACATGCGATATCTTGTGTGTACGGGCTTGAAATTGACCCATTCAAATTGTGTCAAAAAGCTCTTGATGAGCTCTAGGGTGTGCCATTGATCAATCTGTAATTTGATGAATTTTGTTTTAGAGTGAATGTGGATCCTCCTAGATCAATTTCCATCTACGTGTAAACATAAAAATCCATATATATTTATTTTGAAATCAAATGGTAATTGTATTGTTGTAAAATATTTCAAGCAATGCTAGACAATTTAGCTCTCTTTATGTCGTTTAAATTTGATAAATTTTGCATCTTTGTGTATAGTAGATTAATACCACTGCTCTTATTCTCTATCCACATTGGAGCCAAGTATGCCTAGGCAGGTCAATGTTTTGTTTTACCACCAGAATAAAAAATAGTATTAATTTATTTTTGTATCTCTAAATGTTAATAGACAAAATACTAGAACCAAATTGTACAATATAATTAACAGTTGCCCCAAAGGTGCAAGTTACGCTAAGAAGGATGTAATTTAATATTTTAGTAAAGTAGGGTGTTAGAAAGAGTGTGAATCGGTAGTTGTAACTTACTTGAAACTTATAATGTTGACCCTATGTCACCTTTTAGCATTATGTCTTATACATATATATGTATTACTATAATTGATATTATATATAAATACATATATTTAATTATATTTATATATTATATTACTTATATATTCATTATAGTAATACTAATATGTAATAGTATTATAATAATTTATATTTATTATTACCATTATATATTATATATTTTCACTTGAAATCTATCAGTGGTGATACTATGTCACCTTTTGTGGATATAGGGTTATGTCTTTTGTATATTATATTTGATTTTCAATTATATATATATATATATATATATATATATATATATATATATATATATATATATATACTATGTCACCTTTTTTGCATCTAGGGTTATGTCTTTTGTATATTATATTTGATTTTCAATTATATATATATTCTTTGTCACCATGTCACCATTGTTACGTCAAATCGGATCAATTAACCCATGAATGTAAAAGTAAAGTAGAAAGTATTATTAAAAGTATATATATTATAATTAAATTTATATTAAATTACATGTTTTTCTTTTATTTTCTATAATGGATGATTTTGGGTGCACGATTCTATTAACGACTACTATTTGTAAGTTCTTTAGATATTCTAGTTTTTTACAATTGATTTGTTTTATCCATAATGGATAATTTGGCAATTTCAACTTGTAAATATTGTAGCCCATCGAATCAATCTCATCAAATTATTACTAAATTATTTGTATCCAGGATTTAGGAGGTTCAAAGCGCTCACCTCTATTCTCCATTTACTACACCCTACAAGGTTATATATATGACATTATTTTCAATGTTTCTTTCTTCTACTATAAACTATACAAACATTTGAAGTGTAATGTTCAATCAATAACCATCATCAAATAAATTCATACAAACAGGGGACCATCAAATTTAGTTCTCAGTTACATCATTTCATACGAGAATATATTATATATAATACATAGTAAATTGTAATATATTAATATTATATATGTAAATTATATATTATATTGTTATGTACATATATTATATGTTATATTAAAAAAAAAAATAAAATGAAATGAAGCAATGATTGAGGGAGGTAGGGCATGATTTAAATTTAAGGGTAAAGGGACCAATAATATGACATGAGGCATTTGACATTTGGAAGAAATATGGGCAACTTGACACTTAAAAGAATTATGGGTAATTTCGAGGAGGTTGATAACACGTAGCAAGTTGAGTAGGTGGTAATCGGTTGTATGGAAGCTATTGCATATTGTTTTTTAGAAAAATGTATATCTTGTTTTGGCATTTTCTAGTATTTCTCCATCCTTGAGATGAAATAGTTTTAAATACATCCACAATCGAATGGGACCACCAATTACTTCAATATGAATCTTGTCATAATAAATTACCTAAGCTAACTGCTCTTCCATATGAATCTGAGAACCTCATGTTCGCCATGCCGGAATCAATTTTCCATGAATCAAAGAATCAACTTAATCTACATCTTTCAAAAGTACCAGAGACAATGGACTCTGCCTCACTGCTTCAATAATTTTATCTAAAGTTGTTTTCCACAGCAATATGTTTTGTTAAGAGTTCTCCGACAATTATGAATAGATAGGGACTCAAAAGATCTCCTTCTCTGAGTCCCCTCGTTGGTTTGAATAGTTTCCCAGTTTTTCCATTGAGTGACAATGCAACAGCTAATCCGGTCAAGTATTTAAGAGTTGAAGCCAAAGGCTTTGTGTGCCAAGAGCAAAAAGACAACAATTACATTTGTCGAAGGCTTTAGATATGTCCAAGTTTTTTGATTGTATACCTGAAAGTATTACATAGAATTACTGAATTACATAGAATGTCGGAGTTTCTGCGTATATTTCAAAAATAAACATATAGTAAATTTACAACACTGATAAATATACATTTAATAGTCCAAGTGATAAGTATAATGGTTGCTTATATCTATCCATCAAAATATAAATCCTTCTAAATATTCTAGAGTCAAGCAAATAAAAGGGAAGAACCTGACCTGGGTAATTTTGACTGCATTGATATGTTCAATTTCATCATAACCCCTATTCTATGTTCGAGTCTAGAGGGAAAGTACTGTTTCTTAGATAGAAAGAATGTTTTTGAGAGGTTCGAGCATGTGAGAAAGGAGCTTAGATAATATTTTGTGGGCTAAATTGCACAGGGATATTGGCATGTATCAGTCCAACTGGGCTGCTGCTGTCTTTTTCGGAATCATGACAAACTTCATGGAGTTCAATGCTTTTAGCATTTTTCTATTTTCCTTGATTCCTCTATAAGAGCCATGAGGTCCACTATGATAAGATCCAAAAATGTTTGATAGAAAAGTGTCAAGAATCCATCAAGGCCTAGGAATATTTTCAATGGAAGGAGAAGCCAATTGTCTTCATTTCCTCTTCCGTGACAGGTCTAACGAGACGTCTGCTTATATCCTCCTCTGTGATCTGCTTGGGGATGTTCTTTTGGTAAAAGGTTCTGAGCACTGAAGCTGCCTCTATAGACAACGTCTTCTAACTAAAGGCTGCTGAAATGGAGAGTGGCTGATCCACAGGAAAAACAAACCTCAAAATATCGCTGGTCGACATACATGAAAACTCCATTTCTTTTGCATTTCCTCCACTTTTTAATTCCACGCAAGATCCTTATCTTTTCCCTGCATTGTAAATAAGAGCACATAAATTTCACCTTAAACTGATAACAAATTGATCATAAAAAAAAGTTTCTTCTAATAAGGTGAGAAAGGAAAATGGAAAAGCAATCAAACTTACAATAGGAAGATGTGGATGTCGAGGATGAAGACGGTGGGCACGAGTACTGTTTCTTCAATGTTCTCTCTCAGAGAAATTTATTGAGCCTAACGGTCACTGCTCATTGCCATCATGCCCGTGTTACTGTCAGTCACTGTCAGAAATAAATTGGCATCAATTTTGTAATGTCCTTATCTTTTTTCTTCAAACTGTACAAAAATTGTCAGAAATAAATTGGCATCAATTTTGTAATGTCCATATGTTTTTTCTTCAAACTGTACAAAAATTGAAACAATTAATAGTTTCAGTGCCCATAACCCAAGATTTTAAAAAGTTTCAGTGCCCATAACCCAAGATTTTAAAAAGTTTCAGTGCCCATAAACCAAGATTTTTATCAAATCACTTAATTTCAGTTAATGAAGGGATTATAAATTAGTTTATTTTTTATTTTTTTATAACATTATATTCCAAAATAATGTTAAAATTCAAGCAACAAAAAATAATACAGCTTACCATTCAATATAAAATAATAGAGCTCACCGCTTACTGTACTTGCGTTGCAGGGACTAATAATTTTTAAAATATATAGTTTTTGTTTTGTGGAAGATTGGAGAACAACAGTTGGTTTTGGAAGGTAATGAGGTGATTTGAATGGTAAGAAGATTCTACGGTGGAGAAAAGTAGGTGGGTATTGATTTTATATCCATGGAACTTTCAATAAGTTCGGGGATTCTAAGGCTTCACAACCCTATAGCAGTTGGAGAGAGTTTCTGTATGTGAGTGCATCCTAAAGTGTGAAAACTCAGAAGTTTAGCGGTTGCCTTGTGGGTATTTGAAGTAGAATTATATAGAAAATGCCTGTTCCATTGATCTGGGTAGCATCTGGTTCAAAGGATTTGTGCTGCTCTGAGCTTTTGCACCACTATAACCATGGAGGGCATGTCGCATCTAGGCTTGCAGGGTCAAGGATAATGAGAAAACTTGTTTCAGAGACAAAACGTAAGAGGAGCAGAGTGAAATTGGTCGTGACAGCTGCCTTGGAGAATTCCGGTTCGAATCTCACATCAGAAAGTCTGAGCATTTTCCCTGGCCTGGCTGGTTTGGTGACATATACTTCAGGACGACCCGTGCTGTCATCAATGCAGAAGGCGTATGATGTTGTGCTGAAGCAGGCTGCCATGGTGAAGAGAGAAGCAAAGAGTGGGTTGTTGGATGTGAAGCCAGACTTGGTTCCTCCTGGGACTTTGCAGATCCTCAATGATGCCTATGAACGTTGTGGTGAAGTCTGTGCTGAGTATTCGAAGACTTTCTACTTGGGTACTATTTCTTCTCCTGTTGGTTTTTTTGTTTTTTGTTATTTAAATTTCTACTACTTTGATAAGTTGTAAACACCAGTCATCACCTGATGGCAATTGCTCCGCCTCGCTACCAGATTAAGGCCTCTTAGAACATCCTATTCTGTTGATGTCGTCATTGTTATCGTAATTGTTCCCCCTTGCTAGCAGACCGTGGCCTGCTAGAACATCCAATTCTGTTGATTTTGCTTGTATATATGTTGGAAGAAATTAGAAATGAAGAAATGTTTTCAATTCTTACGTGTGATCTAATCATTAGAATAGTGTTTAAAAAACAAAGTATATAATATATATTTTGTATAGAAGTAAATATTATTGAATGATTATTAATATTTTTATTTTTATAGGATATATTTATTTATGAATTTTATTTATATATATTAATAAGTTTTATTTAAAAAATATATCTAAATTTAAAATAAATATGTATATATTTTAAATTTTGATTGAAGGTTTTTTGGAATATTGCATGAGTATTTTTGTTTAATATTTCGTATCAACATCATGATTTATTATAAGAGAAAGTAAAATATATATAAATCAGAGATGTTAATTTGAAATGTCAAGCAACAAAACTTATAAAATATTTTAAAAAACCTTCAAACAAATTTTGATGAATTATGAAAACATCAAATCTTTCATATTTTAAATTATTTTTTTACAATGTAATATTTTTTTTTAAAGATAAAAAACAATCTATTCCTTAACAATTATATATGAAATCTATTTCAACACAAAAGGAAAAGCTTATGATAAATTTTTTTAATATTAAATTTATTTTGAAAACCACTAAAAACAAATTTGTAAGTGCTCTAATTAAGTATTAAACCTATTTTGAAGTGTTGTTATTAGCATGGAATGATAAAAATCTGTTTTGGAAGCGCTGTTTTGACTGCCATTGTGGTGCATCATTGTTGCCTGAAAGACGGGTAAAATCCCGTCCAAAACTCCGTTGTTATTGCATCCTTGTTTCAGCACATTATAACATGAAATGGAGAGGTACTTTACCCTCTTGCAATAAAAGCTTGCATGCTATTGCATCCTTGTTTCAACGCGTTATAACATGAAATGGACAGGGAGTGTTACCCTCTTGCAATAAAGGCTTGCATACACTGAATATTTATTTTTTATATAAAATGAAGATTTTTTGTCATAACGAAGAACTTATGTTCTTCAAAAGTCGTCACAAATTAAAATCCTTCCCAAAATAACGTATGTAAATCTCATAATTAAAACACAATTAAATGCCTCTTACATATTAAAAATACAAAATAATCACATACGCTTTAAACTACTCTACAAAGCTAAACAAAATGCTTTACATTGTAAAGCTATTAAATAATAATAATAACACACACCCCACCCAAAAAAAAAAAAAAAAAAAATTTTTTTTTTAAATGTGCTTAGAAACATTAGGGATGCCCATTTGGGTAGGGGTGTGTTTGCAAAGGCACTAGCCCCTCCTCGAATGAGCCCTGCAGATCAGGATATAAAAGACACTCTTATTCTATATACATGAGCTTACTGCCCTTATTGTTGGTTCTTTGTGCTGATTTGGTAGTTGGTCTAGTAAGGATCCATATTCACAGGTATGGAGTTACGAGTTTCATTCTCACCAATTGTCTGTTGTCTTTACACTCTATCAAGTCCGCAAGTCCGCGGTTTGATCTTTTGGTCAAGGACCCATATCCAAAAGTGACGGGCTACGGGTTCTATTCCAGCTGCTGAATCTAATTAGGAATTCCTTGGCAGGTCTTTCACAAGTCCCCGGTCTGGTCTTTTTGTTTAGGATCCATATCGATAATTACAATGTTATGAATTTTATTCTAGCTTCTAATTCTAATTGCCAAGTCCTTAAGCAAACAATTTTGTTTCGTCTGCAGGTCGGTTTATAAGTCTGTTGATGCATGTGTGAATAAATACTAAGGAAAGTGGGTACCTTACAGAAGACCCCAGGTCGGTCTTTTAGTTAAGGTACCCATATTCACAAGTATGAAGTTGCGAGTTCCATTTGAGCTCTGAAATCTGATTGCTAAGTCCTTCAACAAACAAATTTGTGTGGTTTTCATCTTTACAGTGAGAGAAATTTGAGGAGGAAAATGGAACGGTAAATAGAAAATTTAGAAACCTGGAAGTGTTAGCAAGGGGGGATATTTCTGGTCTTTCACGCTTGTCAGGCAGTTAAAACCGATTTTATGATACTAATCCATTGCTTTGTTGTTTATTTTTTCAGGAACATTGCTTATGACTCCAGAGCTGCGAAGGGCAATATGGGCAATTTCTTGTAAGTGCTATAACTAAAGAAAATTGTGAAGTTTTCATGCTAATTCCTTCGATCGGGACAATCTGGAATGCTTTAGTATTCAAGAGTAGGAAAGACATATCCCAATGTGTCAACGAATGTGAGTCTTGTTATGTTAATAAAGCAGAATATATCGCACTTGTGGGAACACTTATGCCCTTGCCAGTTCCGGATAACAAATAGGAAAGTATCTCCTTGGTTTTTTTGCATGTTGACATGGGAAACTAAAATAGAATGACCAGATCTAGTTAAGGGTAGATTGAAAAACGAAGATGGCCAAGTTCATACCATGCAAAATGAATTAAAGTGCACAAAACATAAAAAAACCTTTGGATTATTTAAGTGTTCTCTGAATTTGGCCTCCCAAGATGCCTTCTGAGCAATACGGATCCATAATTTAAGGCATTTGTGGAAAGACTTGTATAAAACTTTGGGCACTCAGTTGAATTTCAGTAATGGGGATCACTCAGAAACAGATGGTAGACAAACAGGGTCAACAAAGTAATGAAAGCTCACGGCAGTATGGCTGTCAGGCAAAGTTTATGGGAAGATCATCTTCCTTTTTTGGAGTTTGTTTACAATAAAATCAGGCACGTGGCTATAGGTATCACTCCTTTTAGGACAATGGATTGATATGATCCACTTGTTCCAATAGAATTATTATCACAAAATTTCAAGGGCAAGACTCAGGTTTTTGTAAACATGCCCCAAAATATACAGGAGTTGAACCAGTGTATCAAGAATAAAGAGTGGTCCCTAGCCAGAGGTGGGTGATTTGTGACCTAGATCTCTCTCCATGGGAATGTGTATAATTCTATCACTTGGGTATTGTGGACTGCATGTTAAAAATTGCCTCCTACGTTCCATGTCAGTTTTCTTAAAAAGATATCCCCTCGTTGTAATAATGATTTGCCAACGTATGTATATGCTATGCTAAAATTTAGGGCTTGCACGTGCAATTTCAGTTGTGTGTGTTTGCACAGTACATATGGTGTGCATAGATTTGGCACTTGCTGGCAGCTCTATGGATGTTTGCATGGTAGTGTTAAATCCCATCCAGAGGTACTAAGAATGAGCCTTGTGCCTTTTGGCATGGAAGCCCTTTTTGGTGTCCTAGTGTCGTGGCTTGTTATGACGACTTGAAGGCACTTTGGACAATCCTTATATGCTTGTAGGATTGTGGCATACGGGTGGAGCCATTTGTGTGGTACCATCAGCTAAGGGGAGCAACCAACTTAAATGACACCAACCTTGGAGGAGTCTTATTGGAAAGTTTGTGGTGGCCATAATTCTTTCCCAAATATGATGGTGTAGCCCGCATGCCAACTAAACAATTGCATTACCCTTAGGTTGGCATTTAAGTATTGCCTTTGAATGCTAACCCTTTCTATAAGAAGTGCTTTTTATTGCTGTTTTAGGTTTGGAAAAGAAGTCCTATAAGAAGTTCCTTATTTGGTTTTGAATTTTAATTATCGTTTCATTCTAGACTTTTAGTACTCTTTAATTTGGGATAACAAATTACTTGCAGAATCTTGGCCTATCATAGAGAAAGCACAGAAACTTGTGCTTTTTGACATCATTGATGTCAGCAGATAATACCCACAATGGTCATTTAGACAACTTTTTGAGCTTACTTGTTATAAATTAAATTGACATTTTCTCTTTAAGTTCATATAACCAAGTGCATGCAAATAATCTTCTTGGGATAAAGGTAACCGTCCTCATCTTAATGCTCTTTGAAAAGTATTTCCTTCAACCATGTCGAGTTGAAATGCCTAGCCTATTGGTATGCAAACATCCCTTAACTTTTACATATATTTGAGCATTGCCATTAATCATCATCTCTCACTAGATTTTCTCTTGATATCCCCATTTCCAACCTCTTTTAGGGTGAGATAAATGCTACCCTTAGTGAAGATGTTTATAAAATTTATGTTTACACCACGGATCTTGCCTCCTAGAGACCCAACATATAACTCAACTTGTATTTTAGTCATTTTTTGGATGGTGAATTGTATTTTCTAGATGTATGCACCTATACATCTCATAAGCTATGATTCTTCCAAGTTGGTTTTAGAGCCACTCAATTGAGCTTAGGATAGGGAGAATAACATTTTCATAACAAGCACAAGTTTAGTAAACTCTATTGCATTGAAGTTATGTCAACATAGCATTTAATGTTCAGCTTTCCTATATATGATAAGAACTGGATAGATAGTATGCTATGTAGAGACTTTCGAGGCTCACTATCTTTATCAATCATCGTAGTAAAAAATGCGACCCTTCATTCAAGGGATCTTCCTTTAGAAGGAGGCGGCCATGTGAGTTGACAAATAACTCATTTTGGATAAAATGATCCATAGATGGACGTCTAGTTAGTGTCATAGTGAGTTACTCTATGGACCCATGTCAAAGGTTGGTGCAAGAAGCAAAGAGTTCACATTAAATCTTTTGGTGCCATCACCAACACAAGTATTGTGTCTCAACATGAGGATGACATGAGGTTGTTCATTGACAACCATAGCTTATGTTCATGACCAAGGGAAAGGTGCTGCTCCTCTATATTGGTTACACAAGGCCCTAGTAGTGACATAGTGCTAGATAGATATTGGCATCGTGCCACAGGATCAAGTTGAAAAGACAATGGGAGACAAACCACTTTAGGAAGAGGAACCACTTCAACTTTTTGAAATAGCACATTGAAGCCTTTGAGGTCAAGACATCTCAAGCATTGTGTCTCAAGACAAGGATGACACAAGGCTATACATTAACAACCATAACTCGTGTCTATCAATTGCACATGACCTTGATAGAGACATGGCGACCAAGATAGGTTATGGTTTTGTGATGATGGAGTAAGCTGACAAAACAATGGGAGACAAACCAATTTAGGAAGAGGAACCACTTCAACTTTTGTAACAATTGTGCCACATGTACTTATTGTACTTGTGCAATCAATTTTATAGAATCATTCTATAATGAAATAATAAGAGATGATTGCATTCAGGTTAGTTGTTGTAATTCACATTTGAACAGATATAACTAAGAATATGTATCCCCACACTATAGTGTGAACATATCGGAGATAATCTAGCCTTCAAACTTCTTGATGTGTTAGAGGTAACTTAGCATACGATCTTCTTGATGTAACAAAGATAACTTGGCTTCTAAGGGTCCATAAGGAAGTGAGATAACTCTGGCTTCTCTAGAAATTGTTGTAATCCTTATTCCCTAGGAGTTGGAAAAGGTAATACAAGATATTAATGTTGTTAATATCAAGTGGTGTTGCCTCGCAACATGTAAATGCATGTCTCAATATATTGCAATGAATTATTGTTTCTTAATTCGAGTTGTTCTTGTTACTAGAGTCCTCAATAATATTAGTCCTTAATTGTACTAGTTGGTTTCTCTTTGCTCTTGCTGTTTAGTTGTTTATTTACTATGTTGAACAACTTGTTTGCAGTTGGGTTTCTCTCTAGTCCTGTTCTACTTTATGTTTTGTGTTTTGCTTTCCTCTTGACTATCTTTTTTTAGTGCTTGTACAAGGGTGTCGGCCCTTTCAAAAACCCAGTTCTATGTATAATCAAAAATTCGAGTTGTTCTTTTATTATGTTGTTAATATCAAGTGGTGTTGCTTCACAACATGTAAATGTATGGCTCAATTTCTTGCAATGAATCATTGTTTCTTAATTCGAGTTGGTGCTTCTGCACTCTAAATATTAATGTCCATATTTGGAATAATAACATGAGCCCAAAATAAGTAAGCTAGGCCGAGCTTTAAGTTCTTGGTGCAACATTTCCTTGATCGCCCAAGATCCTAGATCAAGTTTTTTCATTAGAGCATTTCTAAAATGGTACCAAAGTGGAATGTGGGATAACTGTCAAAGACAATTTTTGCATTGGTGAAGATGGTGGAAACTCATTTTCAAGTGACAGTACAAGAAGTTTGAGAAAATGCAATTTAATGGAGAGAGGGAGATGATGAGAACCAGTCAAATGGAGCGTATTGGCACTGTTTAGAGATGACATTGCACAACTGAGCCATGGTATGGACAAAATACAATATCTGTTATAGGTTCTTGTTTTTCTAAACAAAGCTCACTAAATAGAGTCAAAATTTCCTCTACAAAATGTTCGAAAAAACCACATAATAATGTACAATGATCTACCATTGGGTAATTAATTACCTGATTTGCTAAGTTACTAATTCAGGTTCAAAGAACCAAGTTTACTGGTACGACGATTTTTTTTTTGCCTTGGATATGGCTTGGGTTTGGCCATTATAAAAATATAGAAAAAATAAAAAATATAGAAATTCTAGCCTAATAAAATAGGAAATTAATGACATTAACCACATAGTATGCATACAAAAAAAATTGAAATTAACCACAAAATACTAATCGAATGCCAAATGTCATGATAATCATAAATATCAATAATAATTAATTACATCAAAATTAAAATTCATAGTCATCTTGCTCTTCATCAAGAGCATCAACATCAACATCATGACGTGGTTCATTAGAACCACAAGGACTAGCACTCTCGCCACTCCCGCTAGCTAAGTTGTGTGTCGCCAAAGAAGTGTCAATGTCAACTAATGAGTGGTGGTAAATGGAAGCATCCAAGTCAACGTCTGCTAGATCTATATCTCAATGCTTTGTCGTGCTCTCCTTGTACTTTGGGTTCTTGTGCAATAGAAGGTGAAAATTGGAGTGTATGTAGACCAACTCTTCGGCCTTTTTTGTTGCGAGCTTGTTGCACTTTTATGAGTAGATGTGATGCCAAATGTCGATCTTCACTCCAATCTTCTTTGAGTCTGCAACTTTTGTAGGACTGTCACCTTGAATCTTGATTGAGATACTTTTGACAAAACAATACCCTCTTGACTAAAACAGCACACAAGTCCTATAAAAGACTCAAAATGAAACACCAAATGATCAAGAGGGATCCAATACACTCTATTTCCAATTGACATTGTCAACTTATTTGATTTGATGTTCTCTCTGTTAAGAAATCTGCCATGTTGTAGGCAAGACCCTCAACTTAACCTTGATCTCTTCACTCTTTCAACTCGCACAGTCTATAAGTGACAAAAGGCAATGATATGAAGCTATAGGGATTGTTTTGGCTGAGTTCAAACAACAACTAGACCACTCAGTGGCAAAAAGACTCAACTCTGTGCTAACCCTGTTCTAGGACCGTGTGTAGGCTTGTTTAGTCTTAAGAAGGACGTTTAGCTTTAAAATCTCCTCAATGATTTCTTCAATGATCTCTTTGAGGTGTTACAGATCATTTGTAATAGGGAGAAACCAATCTTCCTATTGGTTTCTCAAAGAGATAACCTCAAGAATAACTCTACTCTTCTAGACCTGTGTAGGCCTAATTCTACTTACTTGATGAGTTTTGGATCAATACAAGCATTAAATGGTTTGAAACACCTTCCTCAATTATGTTACAATCATCGTACAACATTGACAACCTTCATACAAGGTTTTGAAATGAAGAACAATGCAAAAACAATCAAAATCTCTCTTTTGACCTTATAACCCAATCTAGGCTTAATCTGCCTTCCTGAAGAGGACTAGATTCAATTCAATCATCAAATGGCTGGAAATATTTCACTCAATAGTCTTATAACCATCTCACAACATTTACATGCCTTCTCATGAAGTTTTAAGTCCAAACAACAAGTAAATTCAGTCAATCTTTCTGTTTTGAGTCCTTTTCAATAGTTACCTACAGACGAGGCAGCACACAGTCATCTATAGAAGAAATCACAAGGTGAAGTTGGACTTGAAACCAATGGGAATGTGTTATAGAACCTTTTAGCAGCTCTCCTATAAATTTCAACGGATTTGGTCTGTTAAATTTCGAGTTACTGGACTTTTTGTGAAGAAAACCTTGTTTTAGGGTTTCACAGAGCACACAGAAGGCGAGAGATTCTTAAGGATTGTTTATAGAGTCTAGAAGGTTTTAGATCTTCTTAACACTTGTATCATGGTCTAAAGGACCTTCCTCAACTTCTCCAAACCTTAAATCAAGCTCATGCACTTCTTTATACGTGTGATAAGTGATTGCAAGTGACTTTGAGTACACAGAAAACAGAATATTGAAGGTTTCAATACTATGAACTCAAATTTGACCTTAGAATCACTTTCAAAAAGGATAGGATCTTATTCATTCACACAAATATGACATGAATACACTTAACTCAAGTACCAATAAACCTTTATTTGCAAGAAAACCATAATCCTACAGTACACAGAACCCTGTTTTTGGAGTACAGACTCTTCATTAGTTGTTGCAGTCATGGATTTAGGCCTTTTTTCATGATTGTCTTCGTTCTTGCTGGGGTCGGTCATTATCAAGTAGTTGAAGTGTATTCTAAGCTTGGAATTGACTAAACTTGCACAATATTCCCTCAACCACTCAAACTCAAGATAGAAAAGGACTTGTTATGAATAGCGTTTTTGTTACATTTGCCTTTTCTTGACTTTCTCGGATGATTATGACCTTAAGAAGGTCTAGAAGACCTTTTGCTACGTTGCACACACCTAACGGACCTTTAACAACTCACAATGACTCATAAAATGAGTACAAATTTTCATATATTTACATAAATGACATTTGAAATTTCAAATTCTAATTTTGGAGGGAAATCATATTTTAGACTTCAAACGTACCTCGACCAACTTCTAAAATGAAATATACTTTCCCGGATATATGAGAGTTTATGCAAAGAAATTTTATCTGATAGTTATTTAATACCAAATAAATAAAAAAACGTTGCACACAGAATAATACTTGAACAGGGAATATTTTATAGATTGAAAAGTTCATAAACAAGTGTCTTTCCGAATTTCATTACACTTTCATCCCTTTATGAATCTCTCAGAAAACTTATTCAAAACTAGCAGAATTTTAACAGACTAACATGAACCTGGCATATAGACTGTTCTGGAATTATAGAACTGCTGATAAGCACCCAAACTGCTGATACATACGCATAGGAACCAGTCCCCTAACTCACGTGAGACTCAGTTGATAATAAACCCTTGACAGCAGACCACGTTTCCTTCACCAAAGTGCAACGATTCAGCTTCCAGCACAACACGTCCTCCAAAATGTCTGCAGATTGCTTTTGCGCAGCACAATAACCTTCACCAATTTCACGCCTTGAATTAGCTCATGAATCTCAGACGCTTCCATTAATGACTTCCATTGATCTGGGGTTTTCGTCCTGAATATCATAACCATCAAAGCTCGTTGAGAGAATACAAAAAAACAATAGATTTTTTGAATCCTCTCAAACAAGTCGATCCTTTTTATAAATAAAAGTTGCCATCTTTTCCCAGCTTTAAAGCAATCGATTCTTCAATGAAAACCCACTTTCTTCTTTCATAAAAAATCACTCGATCTTATCCTTTCAAAAACTCGTCCTTTATTGAGAATAAGATTTAGGCAACTTTTAATTTATTTAATCACTAGTATGAAACACCTAGTGAAAGGGTGGGCCCACTTTAAGTCATAAAGAATAATTAAATAAACTTTTTGGACTATAGCTTTTTACCTTCGATTTAATTATTCTCATATTCCCTTGATTTTGATTTATTTCTAATCTCGGGAATAAAAAGATTAGAAAATCTCTTCAAGTGACATTAAACAAAGAGGGACATTACAGTTCTCCCTTCTTGGGATTGCTGGTCCTCTAGCAATCTCAAAATGGGGTGCTACAAAATCTCTTCCCCATCCCATGTTGCATCCTCAACTGGTAGATCCTTCCATTTGATCAGATATTCTCGGAACACCTTATTTCTTAGCTTCCTTTCTCTCCAATCTGCAATACCTTCAGGAACTAACACCAATTTTCCTTCTTCATCAAGTGGAGGAAGCTCTGGAGATGCCACAACCTGTTGACCCAATGCCTTCTTGAGGCAAGAAACATGGAAGACGTTGTGAATCTTACTGCCCTCCGGAAGTTCCAACTCATATGCAACTTCACCAATTCTCCTCAATATCCTGTAAGGTCCATAAAACCGTGGCTTAAGTTTTTAAGCACCACTTTTCTTCAATGAGGATTGCCGGTATGGCTGTAAACGCAGAAAAACCAAGTCTCCAATCTCAAATAACCTCTCAACTCGGTGCCTATTTGCATACATTTTCTGTTGGTTCTGTGCATGCTGCAGATTGTCCTTCAATGCCTTGAGAATATCTTGATAATTTTTCATTGTCTCCTTGGCCCGTGGGACCCTACTGTCATCAAAGGCCAAATCTACAAATGATAAAGCATCATACCCGTATAAGGCTCTAAAGGGAGACATGCTAATCGAAATGTGGTAGGTGGTATTGTAACAATACTCACCTAGATGCAACCATCTGATCCAAACACGTTGCTGCTCTGACACATAATTCCACAAATATCCCTCAATCCATTTATTTACTATCTCTGTCTGACCATCGGTTTGAGGATGGTAGCTTGCGCTGGGTGTCAACTCTGTACTTGCCAAATGAAACAACTCTTGCCAAAACATACTTAAGAATCTACTGTCACAATCACTGACGATCATTTTGGGAAGTCCATGTAACCTGAACACCCCTCTGAAGAATAATTCTGCCACCTGAACTGTGGAGTAATCGGTAGATATAGCAAAGAAATGAGCATATTTTGTCAATCTATCTACAACTACAAATATGCAATCTCTACCTTGGACACGAGGCAGCCCTATGATAAAGTCCATGGATATTCCTTCCCATTTTTGTTCGGGTATCGGCAATGGCTATAGAAGACCTGCAGGGAATGTATGTTTTGCCTTGTTCAGTTGACAATTCAGGCACTCTCTAACATGCTGCAACACATCATCCTTCAATCCCTTCCAGGTGAACCTCTCACGAATCTGACGATACATTTTGAAGAAACCTGGGTGGCCTAGTTAGAGGGGTATCATGCATAGCCCTCAAAATCCTATCCTTCAACTTCGACCTTGGTACAAGATAAATTCTGTTCTTATAATAAATGATGTCATTGACTATTGAATATTTGTCATCCTGTACCCGACCATCAATCAAATCACATGAAAAAGTATTTTTGGTGTATTCGGCCACTAATTGAGATTTCCAATCAGCTGAAATCTCAGTGAGAAAGCAAAGTGTTGGTTTTCTGGAGAGAGCATCGGCAACAATATTCTTCTTTCCTTTAATATACTCCACATTGAAGTCATACGTTTGAATCTTGCTCACCCACTTTTGTTGCCGCTTGTTCAAGTCCTTCTATTCCAAAAAATATTTGAGATTGTTGTGATCAGTCTTGACCACACATTTAGTCCCCACTAAGTACTGCCTGAACTTAGCTAGCGCATGCATAATCGCTAGCATCTCCTTATCATATGTGGAGTACAGTCTCTCAACGTCCCTCTTCTTGCTCTCGTATGCAATCGGATGTTGATTCTGCATTAGAATTGCACCAACTCCCTGACTCGATGCATCACACTCCAAGACAAACAACTGTGTAAAGTCTGGTAATGCTAATACTGGACATGAGCTCATGACCTCCTTGAGCTTGTCGAATGTTACATGTGCCTCCTTAGACCAAAGAAATGCGCCTTTCTTAGTAAGGTCTGTCAAAGATGATGCCAACTGTGAGAAACCTCTCACAAATCTCTTGTAGTAAGAGCACAAACCCAAGAAGCCTCTCAATTCTGATATGTTCTTCGATGGCGGTCAATTTAGAATCCCCTGTATTTTCTCTTGGTGTACTTTCACACCATCAGCCCCAATCACATGTCTGAGATAGAGTATCTCAGTCATCCCAAACTCACATTTGGAAGCTTCCGCGTAAAGCGATTGAGCCTCCATGATACTCAATACTACATCCAAATGATGCAGGTGATCATCCTATGTCCTGCTGTATATCAAAATGTCGTCGAAGAAAACCAAAACAAATTTCTGTATCTGCTCACGGAATGTGTGATTCATGCACGACTAGAATGTAGCTGGTGCATTTGTGAGTCCAAATGGCATGACCAGGAATTCAAAATGTCCATAGTGACAACGAAAAGCAGTTTTATGAACGTCTTCTTCTCGGACTCATATCTGATGATAACCTGAGCGAAGATCAATCTTGGAAAAGAACACGGCCCCATGTAACTCATCAAGCAACTCGTCGATCCTGGGAATAGGATATCTGTTCTTTATTGTCTTTTTATTCAAGGCCCTGTAGTCTATGCACATGCGCATAGTTCCATCCTTTTTAACCAGCACTACCGACGAGGCAAATGGACTAGAACTGGGCTGGATGTGTCGCATGCTCAGAAGCTCCTTTATTGTCTTCTCAATCTTTTCCTTAAAATGGTGTGGGTGTCGGTAGGGCATAGTTATTACTGGTTTAGCCCCTTCCTCAAGCTCAATGACGTGCTTGAACCCACAATCAGGTGGTCGACTTGGAGGAATGTCTCCAAATACTACCCCATGCTTATCTAGCACTGTATGGATGTCAACATGGTAATGTGGCTTGCTGTCGGAGGAAGGGTTGGTAGAAACAAAGCACCGTGCTGCGCAATCCACCTCTCCATGTCTGAATAAAGCCTCCATACTCCTAGCTGACACTACTCGAGGACCACCATCAGCCATAGCCTTCAGCACAATCTTTTTGCCACCATCCATGAATTCTAACTCCATTCTGTGGAAGTCCTGAATGTACCTCCCAAGTGATTGCAACCACTGCAATCCTAAAACTGCATCAATATTACCAAGTCCAAGGACATAGAAGTTATCAGTCAATGTGTAATCTCCAATCTGGATGCTAAGTTGGGAAACCATCCTATTACAACTCAACTGAAACCCATCTGCTACAGTCACATTGAATCTCGAAAACTCCTCAACCTGTAGTCCACGCTTCGTCACTAGACCCTCATTGATGAAGTTGTGTGTGGCTCCACTATCCACCAAACAGACCATGCGTTGCCCCTTAAGGACACCCTTCAAACGAAATGGATGAAGTCTAGGAACTCCAGATAATGAGGCTATGGTACTTTGGGGAGTCTCCTTAACTCCATAATCATCCAACTCTAATTGTGGAGGCTGCTCCTCCTGTACACTGTCATCTCCAGTACCAATCTCCTAATCATTTTGTTCTTCATCATCTGAAAAGACCTCAATCAAGTGAACCTTGTCTTTCCCAAGGCAACAATGACCAGGCTCCCATGGCTCCTTGTAGGTGAAGCATAACTTTTCCCTGCGTAGTTCGTTTCTGGATTCTTGTTCAAATTTCGGTGGGGTGTTCCTTTGCTGATTGAAACTTTTTTGTTTTGGTTGAAATCCACCGAAAGCCTTCTTCTGAGGCTAGAAGGGAGGTGTAGTCTCCAAATCAAGGGCCAAGCCAATGGCATCATGTAAAGTACTAGGCTTATGAGCCTTCACTAAACCCCTCAATCTGTCACTTAAACCTTCTACAAACAACATAGTAACTCGCCTTTCAGTCATCTCAAGAACCATGACTGCAATTTTTTGGAATTCATTGATGTAGGCCTCAACATGACCAATCTGCTTCAACTGAGCCAAATCCCTATAATAAACCTCAATATCCTTCCGGTCAAAGCATGCAATCAGTTTATTGACAAACTCCTCATATGAACGTATCAAGGCATGATCTTGTGATACTAACCCATGGTGCCACCAGTCATATGCTACACCCTCCAGATGCATCATAGAAAATTGTATAGCCTTGTCTTCCTCCATAGGTTTCAAGGATAGGAATGTGTCAAGTTTATGCACCCATGATCTGTCACTTATCTACCCGCTTCCATCAAAATTTGGTAAAGGAATTTTATTCAATGCTTCCTTGTATTCCTTGGGTTGAGTGCTTTGATTGGTTTGTCTTCTGAGTCCCTTTTCTTGCCTTTCCAGTCTGACTCTATTTTTATCTTTCTGCTGATTCATAAACTGATTTAGATTAATTAACTGCCTCACCTCAGTTGGAAGAGCTCTGTATTCATCGTAGGCTATCATAACATCATCAGTGATGTGTGTCTTTTCCTCCAACTCTGGAATCGCTTCTTCATCAGTTTGTCTTGGCACAAAGGTGGGGTGTAAAGGCCGATCAGTCCTTCTGCTTGCTGTCCTAACAGCATTAGAGGTTGCTTTACCTCCTTCTCCTTGTCCAACTTCGCTTCTGTTTGGACTACTACTTTACCTTCTTGATCTTGCATGATCCACGCTCATTTGACCCATGACTGTAATCATATGGTCCTGAAATTGCTGTTGCATTTGCTGCTGCTGCTGGGCAAACGTGGTCAAAAAATTATCAAGCTGATTATTTAAATCCATAGGCGGGCTTCCATCCCTTTGTTCACCTATTTCAGCTTCAATTGGGTTAATTTCATGGCCTTCTCCTTGTTGTCATGACCTACTTCTGGCGAAATATCTATGTGATCCTACCTCTCTAGAGTGCATAGAATCAAATCTACTGACATGCAACGATGAAACCCCAACAGGGTGGGAAGATTACCAGCTCTGATACCACTGAAATATACTTTCTCAGATATATGAGAGTTTATGCAAAGAAATTTTATCTAATATTTATTTAATACCATATAAAAAAAACCTTTGCACACAGAATAATGCTTGATCAGGGAATACTTTATCAATAGAAAAGTTCATAAACAAGTGTCTTTCTGAATTTCATTGCACTTTCATCCCTTTATGAATCGCTCAGAAAACTTATTCAAAAATAGCAGAATTTTAACAGACTAACATGAACTTGGCATATAGACCATTCTAGAATTATAGAACTGCTGATAAGCGCCGAGAACTTCTGTTGAAGCCACGCCTTGACTTGGGGAAGACCTCCAGGATACATATGCATAGGAACCAGTCCTCTAACTCCGTGAGACTCAGCTGATAATAAATCCTTGACAGTAGACCACGTTTCCTTCTCCAAAGTGCAACGATTCAACTTCCAGCACATGTCCTCCAAAATGTCTGCAGATTGCTTTTGTGCAGCACAATAACCTTCAGCAATTTCACGCCTTGAATTATCTCATGAATCTCAAACGCTTCCATTAATGACTTCTATTGATCTGGGGTTTTCGTCCCTATCAATTCAGGGGTTTCGTCCTGAATATCATAACCATCAAAGCTCGTTGAGAGAATAAAAAAAAACAATAGATTTTCTGAATCCTTCTCTCAAACAAGTTGATCCTTTTTATAAATAAAAGTTGCCATCTTTTCCCAGCTTTAAAGCAATTGATTCTTCAATGAAAATCCACTTTCTTCTTTCATTAAAAATCACTCGATCTTATCCTTTCAAAAACTCGTCTTTTATTGAGAATAAGATTTAGGCAACTTTTAATTTATTTAATCACTAGTATGAAACGCCTAGTGAAAGGGTGGGTCCACTTTAAGTCATAAAGAATAATTAAATAAACTTTTCGGACGATAGCTTTTTACCCTCGATTTAATTATATTCTCATATTCCCTTGAATTTGATTTATTTCTAATCTCGGGAATAAAAAGATTAAAAAATCTCTTCAAGTGACATTAAACAAAGAGGGACATTACATAAGACCAAGACAAGGCCCTTTATTGTATTACAAGACAATTTAAAACTATTAAGAACTGTTGTCATGCGAATCATGCACCCGTGATCAGCCTGGTGATCCAGTGCAACAATGGGAAATTCCCCAAGGTGTGGGACCTTGGCTCCTTGGGATGAGCCTTCGGAGAAGGCCAATTTCCTTCCTAAACTAATATGCACCTGATATAAGATCATCTTGCAGGCTTAAAACAATGATAAGGGATCTATTTACAGATATAACTATGGGTTCTTATCATAGAAAAGGGAGAGGGAGAAACTGAAAATATAAAGGTGATGCACCAAGTTTAGAGAGCACCTCAACTTGCTTATAACAACATAATATGACTGAAAAAAAGACTGAATTTTGTCTTATACAATCTCCAAGTTAGGCTTCTCATGTATCAATGTTTCATATGGACGTGGTGGCCTATGCTAGAACTAGAGGGATAGCTAAAAGGTCCTACACAAGACACAATTAGCGAGTTTTCACAACTAATCACTTGCATAACCAGCTATAACACAACATATGACCTGCAAAAGACATGCCTACTTGCACCAAGGTGAAAGGAAATGGACACACACAATGGAGAACAATCTCTACCAATTTGTTACACCAAAGAAAAGGGATGCCTTCCAAGTCTTGTTTCACTCATACTTATAGAATACAAGCAGTGAGAGAGAAGAGGACAACAATGATTTCTTCAACTACCTCCATTAATTCAGGCATGTGAAGGAGGAAGTTGGTTTACAAAGTGGAAGGCCACATGGAAGTGGGGCCAAAAGGTGGTGCAATAGTGAAGTCCATTAGGAATGTGCACACACGTGTGCAATAGTAAATTCCACTAGCCTTTGCACATGCTTGTCATTTTATGAAAGATGCCATCCTACTTTGCACATGCTTGCCAACTTTATGAAAGATGCCATCCCACTTTGCACATGCTTGCCAACCCACTAAAATAGATACCAATCACTTTGAGGAAGTGGCCACCCCACTAAGGCTTGCACATGCTTTTCATTTTATGAAAGATGCCAATTATTTTGCACATGCTTGTCACTTTATGAAAGATGCCATCCCACTTTGCACATGCTTACCAACCCACTAAAAAAGATACCAATCACTTTGAGGAAGTGGCCACCCCATTAAGACTTGCACATGCTTGTCATTTTATGAAAGATGCTAATCATTTTGCACATGCTTGTCACTTTATGAAAGATGCCATCACGCTTTTCTAGGAGAATGTTTCTAGTTGTCTTCCATGCATTGTAGGTGCTTGACCAACCTCTTTAAGTCCTAATAACCTTGTCAAAACCTTGTAGATAATCTTTTAATGAAGCTAGAGACTTGGGTGCAAATCTATAGCTAGGTCTTTGAAGTTTTGATCATGCTGGAACCTCACATTTGAGACTTTAGTAAGCCTACAACTATCTTGTACAGCCCTACACAACTTCATTTATGGGTTGTCATGTAGCCTGCAAACACCATTTGTTCTCTTGAACGTCTACAACTTCATGTTTTATGGTCTTTAGGACCTTTTGGCATTTATGAAACTGTGTTTGCTTGTTCTATAGGCCATGGAAAGGCCCTTTAAACTGGTCTTTATTCTGATTTTAAGCCAAAATGGTCAACATGAAGGCACTACTAAGTCCATACTCAGCTGGTTTAGGCTCAAAGAAAATCCTGTTTCTAGCAAGTGAAGTGATAAGAAACAAGGTGACTTGAAAAGCCAACGCTTTTGGCGAACTCTACGGGGTGACTGCTTGCTAGTCACAAATCCAGTAGCCTTGTGCGAATCCATTAGGCATAGGAGTCACATGAGCTTCACTAAAGCTTACTTCTAAAAGTACAACCATGGCTGCAACATGCTGGACCAGCCTTGAATACATTGAAAATTCCCCCAAAAAACACAACAAAGGAGCAAAAGCAACCACAATTATGCAAAGGCACTTAGAGGAATGGGAAAAACCGCTAAACTATTCAACAAACAATGTGCAACAACACTTGGAGGGATAAAACAACTAACTTACTATGTACAAAGTCTGAAAATGGCCTCAAGAACAATGCTTAAGATGGATCCCATTGACTGGGATAGGCAACTCCTTTCCATTTAGCTTTGAGAGTTGAAAAACGTTGGCTTGCTTACAGTTGGTTATGATGTAGGGGCCATTCCATATAGCATCAAACTTTCTGTGTTTTTTAGCCTTTGCTTTGTCCTCATCCCACTTAAAGACTAGATCTCCTTTGAAACACCTATCAGCAGCCTTTTTATCAAATGTCCTTTTTGTTTGGGCTTGATGGGGCTCCATGCTATGCATAACATGGTTCCTAGTTTCTTCTAACCCCATCAACTTTGTTAATCTCACTATCATGGCATCATTCTCCATTAATTCCAATTGTTGAGTGAGCTCTAGAGCAGGAAATTCTAGTGACAAAGACATCCTTGCTTCTCTTCCATATACAAGCATGAAAGGGGAGTTACCAACAACGCTTTTAGGTGTTATCCTATCAACCCACAATGTTGTGTTCAACTTGGTATGCCAAATTCTTTGGTTCTCCTCCATAATCATTTTGATAATCCGGATTAGGTTCTTTTTTGTAGATTATGCTAAGCCATTATCTTTGGGGGTAATAGTTGGAAGAGGTGCTTAAATAGATACCATACTTGACTGTCCATTCACTGATTTTGGTTCCAACAAAAGCCATATCATTATCATATATGATAGTAGCTGAAACACCAAATGTAGTAACAATACCTTCATAGAAATTCAATACAAAGGCCTCATTTGCACCTCTAAGTGCCATTGCTTCTATCCACCTTGTGAAGTAATTTGTGGCAGTTAAGATCCACTTGGGACCAACACTTGAAGGTGGGTTAATCATCCCAATGAAGTCCAAACCCCATTGCATGAATGGCTGCTCGACTTAGATGGGATGGAGAGGGAGGGCTGCTAGCTTTTGATTCCCTATAAAGAAGACACACTTCTTGCAATTTCTAACCTATATATGTGCATCTCTAAATAAATTTGGCCAGTAGTAACCAGCCCTTATAATCTTGATAGCAGTAGTCTTGGGAGAGAAATGGCCACCTGATAGACCATCATGAAACTCTTCTAGCACCTTAGCCATTTGGTTAGAAACTATGCATCTCAAAAGAACTCCATTGATGTCCTTTCTAAACAGTACACCATCAATAATGACATATGGAAGTGATTGAAGTCTGAAATACCTTCTTTGAGCTTTGTTGAGGACAAGTGGATACTCACCAATTTGCAAGAAAGTGACCATGTCTCTAGTCTAGCGATTAGGAACATTATGATCAGCTGGTTGATCCTCTTGTAGCACAAAAACTGCCTTATTATCAAATTTCAAGTCTGTTGCCAGCTGCTCACATAACCCCTTACCTCTCACAAGCTTGGTGATCTTGATGTCAACATCATATTCCATGACTCTAGTGATCCACCCAACTCTTTTCTCACATACATTCTTGCTTAAAGAAATTTTTGTATGCTTAGGTGAGGCACCATTAGCTGAATTTTATTGTTAGAAAGCACGTGCCTAACTTTCTTTAAGGCTCTTACAACAACAAATACTTGTTTCTCAACAAATCTATACCTTAGCTCATAATCTTTGAGTGCTTGGTTAAAGAATGCAATGGGCTGCTCCATTTGCTCATCTTTTTGCTGTACTAAGATGGCTGAGATGCTTGCATTGCCTCCAAAGCATAGTTACCATGTTCGACCGAACATGGCTCATGTTCGGTTCGAACCGAACAAATGGCATGGACCGAATTTGTGCGGTCGAACTTGACCGAATAACCTTTTTTTTTGCCGAACCCAACCGTATATAAATAAAATAAACATTCAAGTATAAGTTTACATTTATCTTTAAGTTATATTTTATTTATATACTTTCAGGGCGTTTGAGAGGGGTTTCGGACTGCTAGGAGCTATAATGCAAATTCTAGGTTTTGGAGGATCCTATCATATTTTAGAGTTAGTCAGATTCCAGGGTTTCAGGGTTTCAAACTTAGCCATATTTCAGGGTTTCAAGATTTCAAGGAGACATCATAGGAGGTATGAAGGTTGCATGAAGGGATGTATGCGTGATAGAATAGTATGAAAATATCTCTCGCAAAGTGCCACAAGCCGATCCCACCCCATTCCCAGTGCACCCCTTAAGGCATGCACTCTGTGAGATTCAATGCACCAATGAGCCCTTGTGAGAGAAAGTGTCAGTAAATGATAAAGTTGAAAAATAATGGGAGTGGCATTCATGATTTTGTGGGCAATCGAGATGATTTATTCTAGATTTGAATGTACATTTTGTCTTTGAAGTAATGAATGAATGAATGAACGATGGTGCTAGTGCTAGTGCTAGTTTTGATTTTGACGCTGGGTTTGATGTTGCAAATGTTTGAAACTTAAGTTCTATATCAATTTTGAGCTTAGGCTCTAAACTATGAATATTTTGCTATCTTTTAATGTAATTCAAGTTTGAAATTCTTATGCATTTCTCATTTTTGCAAGTGTTAAACTTAAATTAATGTTCATTCCTTAGTAGAGTGAAATATTTTGCATATATATATATATATATATATAATTCCGAACTTCCGAACTTACTGAACCGAACTTTATATATATATATATATATATATATATATAATTCCGAACTTCCGAACTTACCGAACGGAACTTTTTTCAAAATTCCGAACTTCCAAACTTTTTCCCCCTTCCGAACAAACCGAATTTTTCGAACATGGTAACTATGCTCCAAAGGCATATAAAATGAAATCTTTGTCATAGTTGAGGTTGACAAGGGTAGGAGCTTGAGAGATTGCTTGCTTTATTGTTTCAAAACTGCCTTTCCCTTCTTTTGTCCATTCGAAAGTAACATTCTTTTTAAGCATGAAAGTTAGAGGCTTAACCAAATTAGCAAAATTAGGATTAAATCTTCTTACAAAATTTATTCTTTCTAGGAAGCTTTGAAGACCCTTCTTGTGACTTGGTAGTGAAAGAGCCAAGATTGCTTCTACTCTTTCTAGATCAATTGCAAAGTCTTCTTTGGAAACAACATGCCTCAAAAACTTGCCTTTATGGACAACAAACACACACTTGTTTGGGTTCAAGGACACCCCAAAATCTCTACACCTATCAAAGACTTGCCTCAAGTGATCCAAGTGATCAAATGCATTCTTAGAGAAAACAATTATATCATCTAAATGTACCAAGATCATATCATTTATGAGGCCCTTAAATGCCATATCCATTGCTCTTTGGAAAGGCATTTTTTTATATGCAAAGGTCTTCCATTTTGTAGTGAAGGTTGTCTTATATTGGTCTGATTCTTGCACAAGAATTTGATTATAACTTGAATAACCATCTAAAAGGGAGAACCTTTGAGCTCTAGTTACTGTTTGAAGAATTTGTACAGTGGAAGGAAGAGGGTAGTGATCCTTGAGAGAGGCCCTATTAAGGTCTCTAAAGTCAACACATAACCTTATTTCTCCATTTTTCTGCCTAACTGGAACAAGATTTGCTACCCAAGAGGAATGCTTGATAAGGAAAATTGTGTTGGCCTCTATGAGTTTGGTTAGTTATTTCCTCATCAAGGGCTCGATCTTGGGATTTATTGGCCTTTGCTTTTGTCTAATGGGTTTAGCATTGGGGTCTAATTCAATGGTATGTTGAGCTAGACCTGGATCAAAACGTCTAAGGTCCTCATAACTCAAAGCAAAGACATCATATTTTTGGCAAAGATCAATGAAAGTTTGTTTTCCATATTCAGAGCATACCTTTCCAAGCTTCAAGAGCTTGTCCCTTGTGATGGCCACTTGTTCAAAGTCTTCTTCCTTGATAGTCATGTTCATTTTTTCCTTTTCGAGCTGATCATCTGAGTCAAATATACTCTCTAAAGTGATCAATCCCTTTGGCAACTTGTTAGTTTTCAGCTGGATAATTTGATCACCATATTGCTCTTGAAGTTATGACTGATTTTTGGCAGAAAATTCTGCCTCCTCTTGCAGAAAATGAACAATTTGTTCATCATTTTCAAAGACTTGCCAGCTGGTTGCATTATCTGGGATACCTGGTCTAACAACCAACTTAACATGCTGATTTGAAATTTTTGTAATGTCTGGAGGAATATCATATTGGGAGCCAACTGCTGCGAGACTATCAGCATCCTTGTTTTGAGTTCTTGGCACCACTTGGATGTTGAAGGCATCAAAATCTTCCAGCAAGTCCCATACTTTGTGTTTGTAGGCCTTTAACAAGTCATTCTTGGTTGTACTTTGAGCTATAACTTGATATACAATGAGCTTACTATCTCCAAATGCCTGAAACATCTTTATTCCTCTCTTTTGCACCAATTAGAGACCTTGGATCAACGCTTTGTACTCAACTACATTGTTAATACGAACTGAAGCCTAAATGCAAAGAAACATCTCTCTTTTTGAGAAGAGATTAATAAAACACCAGCACCAACACCATTTTTGCTCCTTGAGCCATCAAAATACAGCTACCATGTCCCATCAAGATCCTCTTGTGGCTTCATAAGGTTAAGTATGACTGAACTTTCTTCATGTATCCAATAAGTGCCTAACCCTGTTTCTTCCAACTGATCATATGGATCAAATTCATAATGTGATCTCGCCCAATCATCAAGCAAACTATATGGAACCTCTTCCAAAGGGGTAGTAGCCTCATGAAGAATAACATCCTCTTCTACATCATGCATGGTACAATTCATGTTAATGGGACTAGGCATATAAGGTTCAATATGGTTTTTGGAGATAGGTTCGGCTTTGATGGTTACCTGTGTTCCATACCTAGTTGTAAGAAGCATATGTGACCAATCAAAAGACAAATATCCTCCCATTTTTGCAGTGAAATCTCTAAAAAGGCATAGGGCAAAGTAAGGAGGGAGGTCAATGACTGAAATGTCTTGCAAAAATGGAAAGACTTAGACATGCATGAAGGGTAAGATTCAAGTTTTTAACGACACCAACCATTTTAACAGCAGTACCATCTAATTGAACAACTCCCTTAGTGACTGTTGTATATTCTATACCCAACATATCAGCAATCTTCTTGGGCATAACAGAACTACTAGCCCCTGAATCAATCATGCAATTGTGGACAAGATGCTTACCAATAATGAGGGAGATGTAGAAAGGAGGTGGCTTACTGATTTTACTTGACTTCTCTTCTTCTTTTGGTTGGCATAGGCTGATAGGAACTGCTGTCACCTTGGCTGATGTTCTAGTGGACTGATTGAAACTCTTTAGTGCTTCTTGTAGCAAGTCCCTTTGGGCTGGAATAGATAATGCCTCCCACAAGGTAACATTCAAGTTAGTCTTTTTCATTTGCTCAACAATATTAAATGGAGTATGACCAACCTTTGAATGTGCTTTTGTAACAGTAGCATCTTCTTTTAATTGTTGGCTGGTTTGGCACTGATTCCTTGGTTGATTGTCCCTCTTTTCAACATGATTCGCATGCATTTCAGAGGTTTCAGCAGCAGCACCTTGATGTTGGACTTGTGGAGAAGAAGTTTAACTGGCCATGGAAGAAGATAAATCCCCTTCTAATGCTCTTTTCTTTGTCCTTTAATAGCATGCCATTGGATTATGGCTCTTGTCTAATGGTTCAGCCTGATTAACCCCCATAAAAATCAGCCTCTTTCCAATTCAACAATGTGGATTCATCTTGCACTTGTTCTTGGACTTGCTTCCCTTGTGTGTTTAACTCAGCTTGCTGCCCTTGGGATAAAGTTATACTTTGGACCATGAGTGCTTGATTAAAGACTCCATTGGGGCATGCATTTTGGTTATGGGGCTGAGCACACGGGAAGCACCAATCGTAATCTTGCACAAGGTTATTTTGGACTGGAACAATGGTTTTAGAGGAGCTGGCAGCGTTAGGATCACACACATTCATTGGTGTTGCTTGGATGGCTTGGCGTTGCCCTTGCATGCCACTTGGGTATGACTGTCTATTAGGATGATAAGGCTGATTAAAGGTCTGATATGACCTACTAAACTGCGTTTTCTGCCTCTTAAGATTAACCAATTCGTTGCCAAAAGTTTGCAACAGGGCTTTGACCTCATGTAATTCATTGGAGGGTGTGGAAGGGATGATTTGTTGGCTGGTTACAGCGTGAATGGGGGCCAAACTAGGCAGATTGGATGGCTGACTAAGTGGCAATTCAGGGAATAATGGCAATGGAGGCCTGGGTGCTATCTTACCAGCTTGAATTAAGCAATTTTCTGTCCTTATTGCAATGCCATAGGCATCTGGTAGAGTCGTTCCTCCCATTGATTGAATCATAACAGCAATGTCACTGTTAAGAGCTCTGAAAAAATACAAAAAACTGGTATTAGAAGAGGGCCTTATTAGTGGTGGGATCCTATCCCAAGTCTTGTGAAATTTGAAATTAAAATCATCCATGAAGTCATGGGGAGCCCTCTTGATTGTAGTCAGCTGCTCAACTAGTCACAAGTGGTCACTCTTGTCCTCAAATTGTCTACATAGGGCAGCTCCTAACTCATCCCAGTTGTGAATGGAATTGGGAGGTAAACCTATATACCATTGTAAAGTTTTGCCTTTGAATGAGGTGGCCAAAAGTCTGATTGCAATGTTGTCTTGGGTGATTGCAATATCTTGAATCTGTTCAACTGGGTTAGTGCTATTTTCTCTGGGCAAATAGGATAAACTCTTTAAGGCTGAAATTGATATATCATCATGTTGGGCTAAAATAAGAGGACTTCCTCCATTAAAGGCCACAAAAATTTGGTTCCTTTGAACTGCCATGGCAAAGGTGAAGACAACTCTTGGGCTACGCTGGTTGAGACTACTAGCAGCATGTGTAAGGACTATTCTAGGATGCATTCTGGAGTAAGGTATTAAAAGCCTTGAAAACCTTCTTTTAGGGGTAAATAAAGATAGCTCAAAAAATGCAACACTCTTACCTCTTGTGGAAGCTCTTGTTTGAACTTTTGGCATGTAGGAGCATCAATTTTCTGAATTCTTTAGCCAACGGAATCGCATGTGCTTCTCAAATATGTGTCCAATGATTGGGACTGTTGTGAACAACACCTTTTCTTCAGTTGCAATCTTCAAATTTGATAAATGAACTGTCCCATTGGGCATGCCAAAAATTGTTGTCCCCTGAATCATGCACCCGTGATCAACCTAGTGATCCAGTGCAACATTGGGAACATCCCCAAGGTGTGAGACCTTGGTTCCTTAGGATGAACCTTCGGAGAAGGTCAGTTTCCTTCCTAAACTAAGTTGCACCTGATATAAGATCAACTTGCAGGCCTAAAACAACGCTAAGGGACCTATTTACAACTATAACTATGAGTTCTTATCATGGAAAAGGGTGAGGGAGAAATTGAAAATATAAAGGTGATGCACCAAGATTAGAGATCACCTCAACTTATAATAGCACAATAGGATTGAAAAAAAAGATTGGATTTTGTCTTACACAATCTCCAAGTTAGGCTTCTCATGCATCAATGTTTCATATGGAGGTGGTGGCCTATGCTAGAACTAGAGGGATAGCTAAAAGGTCTTGCACAAGACAATTAGTGAGTTTCCACAACTAATCACTTGCATAACCAAGTATAACATAGCACATGACCTGCAAAAGACACGCCTACTTGCACCGAGGTGAAAGGAAATGGACATACACAAGGGAGAACAATCTCTGCCACAAATGTAGATCAACAAAACACTAACATCACACAAGGATACAAGTTTAGAGAAAGTAAAATCTAATTTTTATCCAATTCAAAGGCTTGAAGCCAGTGTTACAATACTCAAATGAACATAATTTGCTACACCAAAGAAGAGGGTTGCCTTCCAAGTCTTGTTTCAGTCATACTTATAGAATACAAGGAGTGAGAGAGAAGAGGACAACAATGATTTCTTCAACTACCTCCATTAATTTAGGCATGTGAAGGAAGAAGTGGGTTTACAAATTGGAAGGCCACATGGTAGTGGGGCCAAAAGGTGGTGCAATAGTGAAGTCCACTAGGAATGTGCACACACGTTTGCAATAGTAAATTCCACTAGCCTTTGGACATGCTTGTCATTTTATGAAAGATGCCATCCCACTTTGGACATGCTTGCCAACCCACTGAAAAAGATACCTATCAATTTGAGGAAGTGGCCACCCCACTAAGGCTTGCACATGCTTGTCATTTTATGAAAGATGCCAATCACTTTGCACATGCTTGTCACTTTATGAAAGATGCCATCCCACTTTGCACATGCTTGCCAACCCACTAAAAAAGATACCAATCACTTTGAAGAAGTGGCCACCCCACTAAGGCTTGCATATGTTTGTCATTTTATGAAAGATGCCAATCACTTTGCACATGCTTGTCACTTTATGAAAGATGCCATCCCACTTTTCTAGGAGAATGTTTCCAGTTGTCTTCTATGCATTGTAAGTGTTTGACCAACCTCTTTAAGTCCTAATAACCTTGTCAAAACCTCGTAGATAATCTTTGAATGATGCTAGAGACTTGGGTGCAAACCTACAGCTAGGTCTTTGGAGTTTTGATCATGCTGGAACCTCACATTTCAGATTTTAGTAAGCCTGAAACTATGTTGTACAGCCCTGCAAAACTTCATTTATGGGTTGTCACATAGCCTGCAAACACCATTTGTTCTCTTGAACGTCTGCAACTTCATGTTTTATGATCTTGAGAACCTTTTGGCATTTATGAAACTATGTTTGTTTGTTCTATAGGCCATGGAAAGGCCCTGCAAACTGATCTTTAGTCTGATTTTAAGCCAAAATGGTCAACATGAAGGCACTATTAAGTTCATGCTCAGCTGGTTTAGGCTCAAAGAAAACCCTGTTTCTAGCAAGCGAAGTGATAAGAAACAAGGTGACTTGAAAAGTCAACAAGACCTATACTACCCTTCCAAGTACAATTCTTGCATATTGACAGTGATGCTCCTGCATCAAACCACCAAGGTACAAAAATATCTCTTCATGGATTCTTGTTCATGGGTTGCAATTGCATTACTACTGCTGCTAATGAATTTCTGATCTTCAACATTCTTCCTTTTGTAGTTGCTTAGACTTCCTCTTGGATCCCATGACCTGTTTGGTTGATATGAGTTTGAATGTACAAGTTGTAGTCTTTTCTTCATTTGCTTGTGACTGGCTGACTGCACGATTGATGGACTATCTTCATTGATGAAGATATTTATACGTTTCACTCTCATTGTCTCCTTATTTGCTCATGTTGTACCTGCATATGGGACAAACAAGTTAGGAAAATCAACACGTTCATTATGCTCTTGAGGTTCCTCATCCACTATGAACATTGTCTGTCTCATATACATCAGCCTGGACTTGAACCTCTATTTGTTGTTTATTCATGGTTATTTCTTCCAATTTAGGTTGTTGATCACTGCCTTCTTTTTCACTGTTCTTCTCTTCTATCATGGACCTATTGTAACAATCCTTCTTTTCATTGTTTTGATTTCGAACCTTGAAATTTTTCATTGTTGTCTTTCAAGACAACTCCACTCCTTTCTTCCACTTGTTGCTCATATGACAATTTGCTGCTTCTACTGCCATCCATGGCAATTTCCTTTAACAAATTAAGTTTCTCAATGAACTTCTCAAAATATTCCTTGCTTCTTATGGAGGACAACTTGTTAGACAACTCAACAAACAACTTATTTACATATTCATCTGACAAAATCAGAGTTTTTAAAAACAAATCAGGGTCTTTATGAGCTGTAACAACTACCTTTTGCTGATCAAATGACATATTACTTATCTCATCCCTTTGGATTTGTTTTAAAAACTCTTTATCGCCTGTAATCAACACCTTAGAACTTTTTGCTGTTGCATCCTCTTCTTTCAATGGTAGAAGTGTATGCTTATGTCCCTCTTTCTCAAAAGTGTAGGTGTTTATTTCCTCATCATGAATGGCTTTCATATCATACTGCCAAGATCTGCCTAGAAGGACATGACAAATGTCCATAGGCATCACATCACACATGAATTCACCCTTATAACTTCCTATTTGGAATTCTACTTTACATTGTTCATTTACTAAGATCTGATGACCCTTTTGCAACCAAGATACTTTGTCGGAGGTAGGATGAGTTAACTTTTTCAGATTTAATTTGTTGACCATTTTAATAGAAACCAAATTATTAGCACTCCCACTATCAATAATAACTTGACAACACTTACCTTGTGTTTTGCAGGTGGTCTTGAAAAGTGTCTTTGAGATAGCTCTTGGATCTCCTTAGTGGGCTTAAGAAGCACCCTCTTCATGAGTAATGATTCACCACTTTCAAAAGCATTTTCATAAATAGTTGATGCAACACTCTCCTCTGCATCAACTTGGGCTATGTGAGCACTTCCTTGGCTTGTAGATGGATGTTCAGGGCACTCATAGGATTTATGTCCAAACTTTCCACATTTGAAACATTTACCAACAAATTCTCTACCTCTACCTCTAGCAAATGGGCTCTTACCTCTGAATGGGTAGCTTCCTCTTGTGGTTGGTTCATGTCTTTGTAGGTTGCTTTCTCCTTCCTCATATTTCTGCAATTGATTTCTATCTGCATGCTCTCCTCTACCTCTAAGAGGCTTACTTCTACCTCTTGAGTACTGAGTTTGTCTTCTTGACAACTTTTTTTCTGCTTTCAAGGCATACTGATATGCTTCTTCAATTGATCGAGGTAAAATAAGGCTATTTTTCATCTTGAAAAACAAATTTCAATCGATTTACATACCTGGCCACCTTCTCCATGTCTTCCTCAATATGGCCTGCTCTTATAGTCAAGCTGTAAAATTTTTCAATATAATCTTTAACTGACATAACTTTTTGTTTCAAATTTTGTAGTTTCTTAAAAAGATTAGTTTGATAATCTCTAGGCATAAACGTACTTTTGAGCTTTACTACCATCCTGTCCCAACTCTTGATTTTAGGCTTACCTCTTCTTCTTCTTCTTCTTCTTCTTCTTTCTTCTTGTACACCATCCCACTATAGGGATGCATGACCCTTGAGCGTTGTCATGGCAAATTTGACTTTCTTGTACTCATCAACATTCTCATAATGAAATTACTTGTTTAAAACACTTATCCAGTCAATCAGGTTTTCGACATTGAGGCTACCATCATATGTAGGTACCTCTATCTTAGGCTTTGCACTAACACCCATTATTGCTTTGACCAATAATTCTTCCATTGCTTCTTCCTCCATCTCTACAGTTACTTCTTCTTGAGGTCCCTCATCTTCTCTATCATTGATGTCTCTTGCATCTACTCCTCTGCTTTGTGCAAGCTCCATGGCCTGCAATCTGGTATTGAGACTCCTCATCTCCTCAAGCAACATAGCTTGGGTGGGCTGCCCCCCTTGTCCTCTGCCTCTTCTTACTCTTGCCGCCATTTCTCTTTTTGTTAGTTCTCCTTGCCTTGACTGATTTGAACTGAATTCCTTGACTGAGATCTCAGTCCTAGACTGAGCTCTGATACCAAAAATTGATGCCAAATGGTGATCTTCACTCCAATCTTCTTTGAAAAGTCTACGACTTTTGTAGGACTGTCACCTTGAATCTTGACCGAGATACTTTTGACAAAACAATACTCTCCCTTGACTTAAACAACACACAAGTCCTATAAAAGACTCGAAATGAAACACCAAATGATCAAGAAGGATCAAGGATCTAATACACTCTTATCTCCAACTGACACTGTCAACTTATTTGATTTGATGTTCTCTCTGTTAAGAAGTCTGCCACTTTGTAGACAAGACCCTCAACTGAACCTTGATCTCTTCACTCTTTCAACTCACATGGTATATAAATGACTAAAGGCAATGATATGAAGCTTATAGGGATTGTTTTGACTGAGTTCAAACAACAACTAGACCACTCAATGACAAAAGGACAACTCTGTCTAACCCTGTTCTAGGACTGTGTGTAGGCCTGTTTGGTCTTAAGAAGGATGTTTAGCTTTAAATTGTCCTCAATGATTTCTTAAATGATCTCTTTGAGGTGTTACATAGCATTTGTAATAGGGAGAAACCAATCTTCCTATTGGTTTCTCAAAGAAATAACCTCAAGAATAACTCTGCTCTTCTAGACTTGTGTAGGCCTAATTCTGCCTACTTGATGGGTTTTGGCTCAATACAAACATTAAATGGTTTGAAACACCTTCCTCAAGTGTGTTGCAATATTCATACAACATTGACAACCTTCATACAAGGTTTTGAAATGAAGAACAATGCAAAAACAATCAAAATCTTTGTTTTGACCTTATAACCCAATCTATGCTTAATCTGCCTTCCTTAAGCTTGGACAAAGAGGCTGAGCATATATAGGATAAGAACAATAGAATTTAAGGAAGACCTAGTAGACTAAGGATGGAGCTAAGAAAGTAGTATGAAGTGAGAAGAGCCAAGAGGCTAAGGGCAGAACTGATAGTAAGCTAAGTAGGAAGAGCCAAGAGGCTAAGCGAATAAGAAAGAGCCAAGGGGCTAAGGCTATAGTAGGAAGTGATAATGCATAAATAAGTTGCCTAAGAGTGAAATAGAATGCCACTAGGATGATGCTTATATGTATGGAATTGTTCAAGATTAAGTTGACGTGATTGCTAAGTTAAGGAAGTAAGACAATGACCATAAAATAGTTTTAACATTAAATGTAAACTAGTCTACATGCCCAACTAAAAGCATTATGTGAAAAATGAAGCAAATAAAGGATATCAGAATATTGCACAGCCAAGATGTGCTTGTATTTAGAGAACAAAGCTCTATGGTTGTCTTGTTCTTTAGGAGTAAAGGATGATCCTATCTTCATGATGCAAGGTTCTTCTTCCTTTCCTAGATTTATGTCAACGGTATCTTTGATGAGCATAACATTGCCATCTTCAAAGCCGTAACGTGCTGGTGGTAGTTTGCCAATGTCTTTAGATTTGGAGTCAACACCTGTGATGAATTTGTGGAAATATGAGCGTGTTGTTGTGAAATGACCCAATTTGTTGTGTTGTCAAGAGAGTTGATCTTCCCTGGCATTGAGAAGTCCTAAGATTGCTTCATTGGTAGGTAATGTGTGTAAGGGTCTATCATAGTCAATGTCAATTTCTAGGTCTATGCACTGTTTGTTGGTAGTGTCCATTTTTTCATTGATTTGTCGAGCATTTGTTGTCATCCGATTGTCTGATGGTGGCTGAAATGTTTCTTCAGAAGTCTGAGGTTTTTTTGGTTATCGCCATCAATTTTTTCATCATCGTCGATGAAACTAACATATTATTTGGTGGATTTTGTGGTTCATTAGGCAAGTTTGGTGATGTAGGAAAGTTGTCAGTTGGGTTTTTTGCCTCATTGGCAGTGGCTAGTGAAGGGTGAATGCTTTCAATTATTTTTTGTGCTTCACTGGCACTAGTGGGGGAAGAGTTAGAGTTATCAATTAATATTTTTTGTTGCACCCACCATGGTTGGTGAAGAGTAACTTTTGTCCAAAGGAAATGAATGATTGATCTTGTAGAATTTCTAAGAGTTTTCTTTGAAGGTTTGGTTTCCAGCAGCTTTCAATTTGTTCGAGAACCCATTTTGGATTTTTCAAGAGTGGATTAGAGGGTGGTTTAAAATATAATCATTCATGTTCATTGTTGCTATCATTGAATTGGGTTGTTTATTTCGTAAGAGATTTGGGCCATATTTGCTTCTCGGTTGAATTTGTGCATTTGAGCTAGTTGTTTTTGGTAACGGAGTACGTCAAGTGTCAAGCTTGGGTAGGTGATATGATATAGCCATCTTCATAGGAGGATTGTATGGCCCAAGGTTGTTGTTGTATGAGCTCTTTTTATGCTTCTTTGGCTATGTTTATGTCGGCAATGCCAAGTTTACTAAAGGAATGATGGGAAAGTAATTGTGGGTCTTGAAAGAATTTTGCCATGCCAATGTCATCACATTCAAATATATCATCATCATAGGTTGCTTCATTAGCGTTGCACGGTGCTTTTTTCTCTTTCATTGTCTACAATGGGTAAATATCTATCCCTTGGGAGTAAGGCGAGTGGCAACCATTTGGTTATGGCTTTAGGTAAATTGGATGTGTTTCTTCTATTTTGAAGTTCGTTTGGTTTGTCGTTGTCTGAGTCTACTATTGTGACATGTAGGTTGAGATGTATGTTGATATATTTCAGTAATGGCACATTTGTGATTGTGTTGGTTGTGGGGATTCAAAATTCACCTTTTGAGTTTGATATATGTATGTCCCAAGGGTTTGGGTTGGTTTAATGTTTGTAACAAATGTTGTTATGAATGAATCCAAGGCATTGGCTACTGAAAATGATGATTGCTTTCATGCGATGTGTCCAAGGTTGTTCTAAGAGTAGGTTATATGAAAGTAGTATGCCAAAGACCATGAATTTAGTTTGTATGGTTTTAGGTCCCATTTTAATGGGCAAACAAATGCATCCTAATGGTTTTTGATTATTTTTGTGAGATCTGTGACAACTAAATCATTTTTGCTTGAGGTCATTTTTAGGGCAGCCTAATGTCTCAATAAGCCATAGACAAGTAACATTGATGTCAGATTCTTCGTCTTTGAGGACCTTTTGGACTTAAACTTCATTCATATTGACACTAATGAAGAGGGAAGGGTCGTCAAATCTATAGAGGATTTTATTGTTGACCATGTCTTCTACTGGGAATTCTATTGCATTTTTGTTTGGCGATTGATGCATAGAATCGATTGTATGTACTTTGGCATTACATTGAGTTTGTCTAGGTTGGTAGGTATGTTTAGTAGCAATGTTTTTGGGAGACTCTTCTATGTCATGTTGTTGTTGCATGAGGAAATCCCTATGATATGGCGATGGTCACATGAGTTCCATTAGTGGGATTTTGCAGGGCATGGTGTTGAGTTCTTCGAGAAAATTTCACTCTTTGGGTTTTTGGTATGTACGATATTTGTACATGGGTTGATATTTGTGTAATGTTTTGTTGTTTTAACAAGGCATTGCCCTTTGGTTTGTTCTTTAGGTTGCTCTTGCGTAGTTGGTGGATTCTATTTGGTAGCTTTGGTGGTTTTGTCTTTGATGACGATTTCTTCATTAGCAGATTTCTTAGATCTTGTTATGGTGGTAGGTTGTGCGGGTTTTTTGTTTGTAGTTGATGTTGGCAGCATTTACATATTGAAAGAAATGAGGACTGTAACTTGTTTTTTTATGTCAGTAATTTTTCTTTTATCTCCATTGATTGTGGCTGTTTGTTTGGAAGCAGGAATAGTTTGACAAGGGGTTGCTTCTGTGTTTGCTTCATTGGGTTGGTTAGTGGGGTGAGGGGATGTTGTAGTTGTGCCTCTATTTTGGGTGTCTAATGCTAGCTTGACTGCTTGGAATGCTTGATGTCTCTTGTGGACAATTGCAGTGGTAAATTTTGTTCGCCTAGCATGAATTCATAAGTAAGTTTTTTGAGGCCATGGCAATTTTCATGTGAATGCCCCCATTTGGCATACAACCAACAAAATTTGTTGTGATTATACCACATGCTTAAGGGTTTAGTAATTTGTGAGGTTGGAGCGTTGGTAGTTTACGCTTGAGTTCATCTTGACTCTAGGGTAGGTGGGTTGGGTTTTCTACTGGAGGGCTAGAAGGGATTGGATTCCCTCGTATGGGTGGCGAGAGGATGTATTTTAAGGCACTTGGGGATTAGCAACATTAATAGTACACATTGAGTCGAAGTTGGGTTCAATGGTTTTGGATACTCCATCGCCAATGGTATGTCTTTTTTAATTCCTAACGAGCATTCTAGTTGTCTTCTGTTGTTGAGGATTTTCGAGTTGTCTCATGAGATGATCTTGTCATTTGGCTTGGCCAAATGCTTTTTCTAATTTCTTAGTTGAGAATGAATGGACTTTGTATTGCAATTTTTGTTCTAGGGCCATAAGGAAAAGCTTGAAGAGACTTTGTTCATTTGTGTTGTGTTCAGCTTTTTTGGCTAATGCTTTCCATCATTTGATGAACTAATGGGTGGATTCATTCTCTTGTTGTCTTGCATTGACAGTTTTTTAGGATATCTTCGGGGAGGTCATGGGCTTGGAATTCTTGGACGATGGTGTTATTAGGTCTTCTAGTTGGAAAATAGAATGAGGTTTAAGCTGGGTGTACCATTGTAATGCATCTCTAGTAAGGATTTTGGCAAGTAGCTTGGTTGTGGCATTAGTGTTTTTCATAATCTAGTCTTTGTAAAGATTTCCAAATGCTTTGAAATGTATGGTAGGGTCTTGCGAACCATCATAAGTGATAGTTAGAAAGATTTTGCCTATGTCCATGGCAGCAATATAGGGTGCTAAGGGTTCATTTTGTAATGTTTCCAAACTTTGGAGTACTTTATTTTGGATTGGTTGTCATGGGATAGGTCCCCTTATTGCATCCATAGGGGGAGGAGAGGGGTAGGGCACTGATTAGGTCCCCAATAGACTTGTTGTGGTTGATTGGTCATTACCGTTATTTGATTTTGCGTTTGAGCCATTTGGTTATTGGTGCAGTTTGCATTTGGGCCTTCTTAAGACATGCATGAATAGTTTGATGTTATCTGGTTGGGAATTTTGGCTGATATTTGTGCTAGAGTGAGGAAGTGGGGCACTAGTTGTAGCGTCCATAGTTGAGGAAGGAACACTGCTCAAGAAATTCACGAAGGCAATATCTTTGGGGGGTTTTCCCACTCATTTGGGATGGTCTACGGTGAATTGTTGGACGTTATCATTAGGATCAACTTCTTGGTCAATGTCTATGCGTAGTGAATACAAGGATTTTATTTTGATATTCTTGTTTGCTTTGAGTGGTTTTACTAGAGGACCTAGTGTCGTGCTTAGTAGTAGTTTCAACCATGTTGCATTGGATGGATGAACCAGGTTGGGGCTGGATAAAATTGCATCAAGAGGTTTTACCTTCGATCATGCTATTGTTTATTGTGGGAGTAAAAGAACGACTCTTTTATAATCTAAAAGAGGAAAGGCTTGCTAAGTTTGGCAATAAGGGAGATTGGAAATAGATGATTTGAAGATTAGGATATCGCTCAAAGAGATGAAAAATGGGATTATAAAAATTAGAGGATATGTGAAAATAACCCAACGAAGAAGGTGGGGTAAGATTCACACTGGGTTCACCAAAATGTATGGGCCTAGAAATGGTCTTTACTAAACAAACCTATAAATAGAGAAAAGGTAGAAGGCCTTTCTAGATCCAACACTTAGATTGATAGACTGCAAAGCGGTTGTGACTATAAGCAATGGGCTTTGTAATTAGATAGGGCTATGTAAAATAAGAGGGAAATAAGAAAGGCTAAAATATAGGTCTAAAGAGGGCAATAAGCAAGGCTATAATTGGTGATAGGCAAGGCGATAATAAGACAATAACAAGCTTATATGCAAGGCAATATATAATAATAAATAAACAACAAGCATGCAATATATAATCAGATCTGCAAAAATAAAGGGGGTAGGGTCAAATTGTTGGTGCATTAGTTACCCCTTGGCTGGACTGCTTGTAAAAATATGGTTGTGGATGGGATCAAGAAGGATAGAAGAAACCCTAGTATACTGTAGTTGGAGACTCCAAAGACTTGGTGTACTTTGCTAGCTGAATCTCCTATTCTTGAATCTCCAAGACCTTATTGCAACTTGTCTTCCTTTGATGAAGTTACTTTAACCTAATCCCTTAAGAATCCTAAGGGAAAATTTAGATTTGGAAGTGTGGGGTAGAGCAAATGAGTTGTTCTTCGGAAATGACTATGAATGACCCTATTTATGTGGGTACAAACTCTTAGATCATAATTCCAAATATTGGATGTCACCGTCCATGACCAGTGAGATTGGTTGCCGCAAAGTCTAAAAAATAGGAAATTATGCTACACCGTCCAAGGCCGGCGAAATTGGTTACTGTCAAGTCTGAAAATGAGGAAATCATGCTACACCGGCCATGGTTGTTGACGTTGGCCAGACAGTTTTGCAAAAGAGACCTACAAGAATGCTAAGTAAGGTCCAGGAAGACTGTCGACATCTTGGAGGTGTTAAGATTGTATTAAAACGAAGGCAGCTTGGACTAAGGAGCTATGACACATCTCTCAACGAGCTGGCTCAAAGCTGATCCATCCGAATCCCAAATATGGGAGATTAATGTACCAACAAGTCCTTGACAAAACAAAATGTTGGTAAAGCATTTTTAGAGCATATAGAGAAAGAGTTTGTCACCTACAACGTAAGGAAGGTGGAATGAGAAACTAAAGAGCATTTTATGTTTAGATGCACCTCCTAAGACAATATAAGAAAAAATATGACCTTATCATCCATGTCATTTTTAATGACACGAGGAAGCTCATTGAAGAACAATAAAGAAGAATCTTATCATAATACGAAAATGCTTGGTGCAGGGAAATACCAAGAGGAAAACCATAATTACTTGGAGGCATGGGGGTACGGGTACTGGTAAGGGTATAGGGACACCCTTCGAATCAGGGTATGCGAGTAAATGAATAAGGTTATGATTATATTGCATATAAATGTAGTCACCAAAAAATGTGGGTACGGGGGAGTATCCTGGTAACTATGGGGAAAACTATCCAGGATCTCCAAGCTTTCAAAATACAGATACAATTTATGTAATTCCATGATTGTAAAATGTGGATGTGGGACTCACATGCCTCTTGGTCTTGAGGCTACAGCACGGAGCAAGGATCTGATGTAGGTTTATGATAATCCTTTGGTAACGATTTTCACATTGATGTGGATGTAGCTCCAATGCATCTCTTCTTAGGTTATTTGTTTAGAAAAATTTATTGATGGCTTGGTAAGAAGTCAATTTTTTTATTACTTTGTTTTGATGTCTACACCCTCGGACTCTGGAGTTCTACTTCCTGGGTCTGTATCGCATACTTTATTAATTGACAATGCTGATTTGTATTAATGTTAACTTTGATAACCCATCTCAGGCTGTAGCACTGCTGTACTATGGAAAATAGATCTAGCTTTGCTTCAATTTTTTAAGGGTCTTTTTTTTTTGTTGTTAAATGCAGCCTTCTTATTTTTTCTGATACTGAAAAGGCCTTTTAATGGTTTGTATCCTAATTTAACATGCTTAACTTTTGTATACAGTGTGGTGCAGGAGGACCGATGAACTTGTAAATAGTCCTAATGCTTCACACATCACACTAAATGCACTAGATCGATGGGAAAAGAGGCTAGAGGACCTCTTTGATGGTAGTCCATATGACATGCTTGATGCAGCTTTATCAGATACAGTTGCAAAATTTCCTGTAGACATCCGGGTTATTACTCAACCTATACGGAACCCATATTAATGTGACGTGGAATTTATTATGGTACTCTTAAAATGTTGCCAGGTGGCTAGTGGCTGAGTACATTAGATGCAGACTACAAGGTCAAAAACTTGCTTTAAGTGGAGTGAAATACAGAATTGTGGCTCTTCTGGGTTCGGCATTGTTTGCCTTGCAATGTAAAGGATGTCTTTGCCTTTTATTTAATCCAATGATATGTTCTTCGTATCAATCTCAAATAGTAGTTCTATGGGCTGACCTAATTTGGAACATTTACTCTGATCTTCGTTCTGCCTTTTCTTTGGTGGGTCTTGACTCTTGCTGATAGATAAGAAGGCTGAATAGATTTTATGGATTACTGTGTCTTTCAGCCATTTAGAGATATGATTGAGGGGATGAGAATGGATCTTAGGAAGTCTCGTTACAACAACTTTGACGAGCTCTATCTTTACTGCTATCATGCTGCCGGCACAGTTGGATTGATGAGTGTAACTGTAATGGGTATTGCACCAGAATCCCAAGCAACAACAGAAAGTGTGTACAATGCTGCATTAGCTTTGGGAATTGCAAATCAGCTCACCAACATATTGCGTGATGTTGGAGAAGAGTAAGCATACTCTCCTGGTTGTAAATTCGATAGAAGTAATATCAGATCAGATTCTTTATATATTTTGTTTGACTAATTCCCCATACATTTTGTCTTGTTCTACAGTGCTCGTCGTGGCAGGATATACCTACCTCAAGATGAGCTTGCTCGCAGTGGACTAACAGATGACATTTTTTCTGGGAAGGTCACTGATAAATGGAGGTCATTCATGAAAGATCAGATCAGAAGGGCAAGAATGTTTTTTGATGAAGCAGAAAAAGGTGTCACTGAGCTCAATAAAGCAAGCAGATGGCCGGTATGTAGGTGATTTTCTGGGTTGAGATAAGGGAATGGAGTTTCAGATGGCTTATCTTGTATGTTTGCTTTGATTTGCTGTGCAAAAGAAGTAATCTATTTGAGTGCTTGCAGGTATGGGCTTCATTGATCCTTTATCGCCAGATATTAGATGCAATTGAAGCAAATGACTATGATAACTTCACAAAGCGAGCATATGTTGGTAAAGTGAAAAAGCTCCTCACATTACCTGTTGCTTACACCTGCTCCCTTGTTCGACCCCCACCAACTACAAAAATGGCTCCAACATTATGAACACATTGGCCTTGGGACCTCAGTCAAATCATGGGCCCGTGTGGATGGACATTGTACCTATAATTAAGAGGGAATCCACCCATGCCTCTGCAGAGGCTGACAAAAAATATCCTAGGAAAAAGGGTTGCCTCATTGTTCAAGCTCTTCTTTCTCTCTTTCAAGGTAAGAAAATTTCACAAATTCCATTATAGGGAATTACTGTGAGTTCAAATACCATACCCAGGTTCAATGTTTGCTTCTTTATTCTATTTTGCCATGGCAACCTCTTAGTATCCTGTTAAATATGTGGAAGTTTAAGTAGAGAGTATTCTACCTGTATCAGTTATTAGATATAGAATATACAGATATGTGGAGGAGCAGGACTGGGAGATTTCAAGATCAATATAGGCCATGCACTTAAATGAGATTGATCATGTCACAAGTTAAGCGTGTTTTCAAAGAGAGTAACATCTCATCAACATTTTTTGAGGGAACATACCATGGTGAGATTGGATACCGAAATTAAAGGAGTATATTGGCAACTGTTTAGCTCCTAGGTGGAAAATGAACAAACCAGTGGTTCTCTCTGAACTACTTTATATGATATGTCGTCCCTTTAGACTTACATGAATTGCCACTTCCTGGTCCAATAAATGGACACAAGTTGAGAGAGAGGCTATTTAAATCCAAGGAAAGCTTCTCCCTGAAGCTAAAAGGATCAAGAAATTATTTTATGAGAGTAATATAAAGGTTGGGCTATTGGATTCCAAAGAGATTTTCTGTTCGATAAAAGACAATTCTTTAATTTTATACAACTATGAACTATGCCAACTTTTAACCTTTAGAAGGTAATATGTTTGAGACTTCTTGAGTGTACAAATTGCTGCCCATACTCTTTGATAGTCTCATTGCTGTCCAGTCACCTCAGCCAGCCAACCATTAAACTTTCTAGGCACTACAAATTGGGCTGTATTTCCAACTTATATCCTACTATTTTACTCCCACATGGATGACGTAAGAGTTGTTTCCCTTATCTCCTACACGACCAATTTTTTACATTTCAGGCATTTCAGATTAGGTTGTATTAGCACTTATACCCTACTATTTTACCTTGACAAGGATAATAAAAGAGTTGTCCTTTATCTCCGACTCAAACAACCGAGTGTTTACATTCTAGGCATTTTAGATTGGGTTTACACCCTACTATTTTACTCTGATACAAGAGCTGTTGCCTTATCTCCTTTGGGAAATTGGTAAACATTTGCATCTTCCCTCTTGTCTTAATCAATGATTTAACGAGGGAGGGGTTGGACCATGAAACTTAGAATACCATTTAGCGTAGAAGCATGGCCTTTATAGAGAGCACACCTAATGGTGCTTGAGCCTAGGTTATCACCATAATAACCATCTCTTATGGTTTTAGGCTTGTAATATGGTTATGTGGTGTGCGCATTCATTGCCATGAGTTCCACCCCTACTATTAGGTGCTTCAAGGTTACTTCAATGTGTCCAAGAACATTAGATTTGGATGTTTTGGTTATATTATGAAACTCATTCTCTTCATCATTTGATGTGCAAGTGAGATGTCCCAAGTGTCAAATATTTGTAAAGTGCATCTTTAAGATCATGTGTGTAGGAAAGATTAAGTTGTATAGGATTCATGATGTGGACTACATGGTTTATAATAAACACACCACTGATGAGGAAACACACATGGAAAAGAAACACAATGAAGGAGAAGCTAACAATTCGCAGTCATCCAGACATGGAGAATGTAGATAGTGCGGAATCAATATAGGTTGGATAATTATATTCTTTGAGAGCAATGAATAATAATATTGTGAAAGTCAGGGGGATAAAATCTAAGAAGGAATATTCTAGATGTGTAGAACAAGTGTCATGACAATTGGTGAAAAGGTGCTAGCAAAGGTCCAAGGGGTCTAGGAAAACTATAAATAGGAACCTTGGTCTCCCATTTGAGACATTTGGATCTGAAAAAATTACATGTTTGTAGGCGTTGAGTCAAATCACTTAGGAGAAGTTTGGAGCTAGGATTTGAAGGAGTTGAATGTATAATAATTATAATAGGTTCTTGTGCAAAGGTTGACATCTTATGGCATTCAATGTATGATGTATGCTTTGTAAAGGAAGTATTGATAATGAAAGATGGATTCTTTTGATGAATTGTATCATGTTATTATGTTCTTTGTTTACTTAGATGATACTTGCGTGATATGTTTCTTTGTGTGATGATGGTGGGCTCGTTCGCATTTTTGTGATTTGTTCTCATAATAGGGTTCTCGGTGTTCTCTTGTTGTGCCTTAGGTGGGCCCTTAAGTCCTCGAGCTTACATGATATGCCAACAACACAAGTATTCACCTATTTGTTGCACAAGATCTGGTCCGCATAGGGCATTAGGAAAGATTTAAAAAAACACTACATTTTGGTTATATTGTTAGGACCCTGATTGAACGGAGTATGGGGATCACGATTGTAGATGGCAGGACACATTTCTTTAGAGTGAGTGGAGGCTTGGTTTGAGGCTAAATCCTTATAATTTGCAAAGGATGTTGTTGAAAGTAAGGGTTTGAAACATTAGAACTGGGTGTAGGAAAAAATTCAATGTGATCTTTGTGAATTTTATTTTGTCGAAACACATGCATGGTTATTTGCCCATGTGGTAGCTAGACATCAAATTTTTGGTAAATAAAAATTGCATCCAGAGGAAGCGAAATTGCAATTTCTACAAGAGCCTAGATGCTCATTCATTGCATAAATCCTTGTTTAGATCAATATGCTCGTGCTATATTGGGGAATTGTAGACATGAGGATGAGTGGTTAAATCGGTATGTGCAAGGGCTCGACAAATTGCAAGGAGTTGAGTGAGTTTGCCAAAGATTTTGTGTGAAGATTTTCCTAGTGAAATGGAGTCTTTTAATGAGAGGGATGAAAGGATGCAGATGTATAGTAAAATTAGATAGAAGGTGACGTCTGCTAAGGATCCTAGGAAGATGGAATGGCTTAATCATGGAAATGCCATTAGGACCCATAAGAAGCAGGGAGGGCATTTGATTGCCTCACATAAAGGAGATAAACACTAGGAAATTGGAGACATGTGCATGGAGGATTCCCTAAGTGAAGAAGATCCATGTGATGAAGATGGATGGATATCACAAGATGATATGGATGATGAGGTAGATTATACAATTGGTGATGTTGACTCAAACTTAAACTTCTTTGGAGTCGAAACCCACACGCATTTGGATGTTAAAGAAGAAATTGAATCAACAATGTTTGAAGGGAGGAGGTTTGATAGGCAAGGTAGTGAGGATATATTTGTGGAGCAAATATTGTTTAAGAGTCCAGTGGAGACATTGAGTGCATAGGTAGGCATAAAAACCACACAACCAAGTGTAAGCATAAGTGTTGTAGTGCCGATAGGAGGGGCCAAAGTACAAGGTCCATTGGCTAGAGGGAGAATCCCAATAGTAAACCCCATGGTTGCAAGTTGGGAAATTGATGACAAGGAAGTGTGAGGCCGAAAAAAACTGTAGGTGGAGGGGGTATTAGTGGATTTGGGAGGAGTGAAGCTTCCAGAGGTAGGGCACAATAAATACAAACAAAAATAGACTACAATTCATCAAACAATCTACTGCAAGATGTCGATGAAACTACTGGAGTACAAGAGAATTGAAGTTACTGTAGATCACATTAACAAATGTGAGATTGCATGGCGCACAAAGGGAGTGAATACGTCGGAGAGAAAACCAAGCCAATTTATGATGACTTTGCTAGATCCTGCGTACATGCGGTATTTGAAGTTTGACCCCAACCAAACGGTGGTAAACTTTAATCAATTGAAGGAAACCAATCTGAAGGAATTCCACAAACCAGAGTTTGAGTAATAAAGCATCTCTACATTGAAGGAGATTTAACAAGATTCTAAGAGTGTGCACGCATGTGATTCACATTTTAAAATACTGTTGTTGAAGCTATCATATGACATACACCCATTGCAACATCCATAATGGTTTGTTGGAGGATTGTTCCCAACATTTAGAAGGCATTTAGCGATGAGAAATTTTTTGAATGCACGAGAAGCCGTAGATGGTGTGCTTAGAATCAAAGTGGCTGGGAAATTTAATATTGGGATAAGCCCATTTCTAGAGGCACAAACTTTGAAGATTGGAATGTAGTTACAGAATCTGTTGACTAGTAGTGCACAAGAGGTACTAAAGGCATTGCGGTGTACCAAATCTAGGACATATGGGCATATCAAGGGGAATTGCATAAGGAATAAAGTGCAAGTAGTGATGATGTCGTGTGAAGCATGTAAAGGAGATTAAGCGACGAGGAATTGTTTGCTACTGTAGTGTGTCAAGCAAATCAATGTCACATGTTACTGCAAAATCTGTGATACAAATACTCACGACACAAAAAAATTGCAGGGTAATTGATGAGATCAAATAGGTGAGGGAGATGGGGTTGTGCTAGTCTATCATTGTGCCACAACCAAAAAATTTAAGGTGGTTTTCAAAACCAAGGAAATTATAACCAAGCTTTAGGTGGTGGTTTCAACCAAAACTAAGGTAAATTGTTAAATATTTTTGGATAAAACCATGTAATTTTTTTTACATCAATGGTGGCAGTTGCTACCAAAACCGAAGTGGAGGGAACAACCAAAACCAATGGGGAGGTTACAATCAACGTGGAAGGTCTTTTGGCCATAAAGTAGGCAGAGGCCAAGGGCATAGTCTTATAACTTGTTTCAGGTGTGGCAAGGGCCATTGCAAAAGATATTGTACAAAGTACTCAACCTATGGACATTATCAGGGTGATCATACGACAAAGGATTGTGTTAAAAGTTACTACAAAAGGATCAAGCCTAGAAGATTGTAGACATGGTTAGCTAAAATTGGAGGCCAAGAAAGGGTTTTGGGCACAAAAGCAAACAGATGCAAGGGACGGTGGAGGTCCCAAAATGCACATAACAACCAGGAGTGGGATGACGAAAAGAGGTGCATTTATGGCTAACCTAGTATTGAAAATGGAGAATGTGCAGCACATGCAGGATGTTGCAAAGAACACTTACCCAAACATGCACGAACAAAAGAACATCTTGATGGAAGCACAAGTGATGATAAAGACTCTACAAGGTGAAGTGAAAACTGCGTGAGATGAGAGAAAATGTCAGGGAAAGTATCAAAAGAGCTCCTCATCATGATGGACTTGGGGAAATCATAAAACTCCATTCGTTGTTAATGAAATCTTGCAACAAGAATCTCCAAGTTCAATAGCATAAATAAGCTAGGAGAAAAATGGCCTTAGGCCAAGAGAGCATGAAGGATGCAAGAGCAAGACTAGATCAACAAGAATGAGTCGTGTTGTAGTAAGTGTATAAGAAAGGGATATGAGAACTCTTTATAAAGAGCTAAGAGAGAAAAGGAGTTACAAGTGCAAGCTCCAGCATGTGTGTCAATGTGTCCCTAATCTTCTTACAAGTGGGGAGGATGTGTGTGACATGTGAGGGGATAGGAGTTACATGCAAGTAACTTCAAATCCAACAAGTAAACTAAAGAGGTGAGTGACACTTCAGGAAAAATAAAGTGCATTTATAAATACACTAAATGCACACACACATAAGATTTATGATAAGCCTATAAACCTATAGGAAGGACCCAAATTAAGGTTAATTTTCCAACATATGGGGAATGTGCTTGACAAATGATGCACCATATCATCATGAGTTAATCATTGATGCCAAGATAAATGTTTGGGAAATGAATAATACATTGATTAATATGAGCATGAAGGTGAACATATTGACAAAAAAAGGATGGAAGTGGATGGGGAAGCCATCATTGCATCCTTCGAGCAATATGTTGTTGATTGCGAACAAGGCAAAGTCAAGACCAATTGGGGTCTTGCACAATGTAGACATGGAATCTTGGGAGTATCTTTATCAATAGACTTTGAAGTGACAGAAATCATTGAAGAAGATAACTATCCCACACTATTGAGAAGGCTACCATGCTATGACAACCAAGTTAATATGTGCTCTCAAACAACATTATATGAGCTTTGAGAATGGGGAGGAAAAGGTTGTTATTCCTCTAGATAATAAACATGGCGTAACATATGTGGAAGGAGTAACTCACGTCAGGAAGAGAACAATCTCTTTAATTTTACTGTGTATAGAAGGCAGACAACAAATATGTGACAAAATGTAGCTTTGAGCTGGATAAGTGAAGAAGGGGGATCTAATACTTACAACTAAGCATGTGCCCCTTGGGTCAAGAACACATTTAAGGTCACAAGGCAAAAATATGCAAAGGTGGAAAATGAGGGTTCATCGTCAGTGACAAGTGGATTGATAAGAAGTCACACGGTAAATAATGAGAAGAAGGGACCGAAGATGGTTAAGAGATGGGTCCTAAGTGCAAGTCAAAAATCGATTGAGGAAATTCAAGAAAGGAAGTAGCAAATCAACCACAAAGTATAAGCGGTGGTTGAGGTGAAGGCTAACACACAAAATAAAAAGGAAGTGAAGAACAATGTAGGGAAACTAATTGTGAAATCATGCTCATCGAAACAAGAGTTTAAGGTATCAAGGAAGGTGGAATCCAAACCAAAGGAGCACATTTTCAAAAAGATGATACACACAAATAGAAGGTTCTAACCAAGAGTGTACAAAGCACAATGCCAAACAAGGACATATGGTCTAGAAAAGGGGTAAAGTAGGAAACCTCATTGGAGAGAAGGAAGTGCACAAACAATGGTAAGAAAATGACACAAATTGACAAGAGTCTGCTCAATAAAGTCAAATTGATCATAACACAAAGGAAAGAAAAAAAGGTATGGCGTCTTGGAGAGCTGTTCCAAAGGAGGATTGTTGGGAATAGGCTCCAATTGTTTTTCATCAGATGAGAAGGAAAAACTATAAATAAGCCATCATTTCCAAGAGAAAATCGTAATGCAAAATTATTTCTTGCTTTCTAGTTTGTTTTGATTAACACGTTTCCTTGCTTTATGTTAATAAGTGCAAGCAATCCTATAAATCATGTATAGCGAGTCGACCAAGGAATCTCTCAGGATTCTTATGCTAGAGGTCTAAGTATTTATGGGAGGGATTGTCTAGCAAAGGACGTAATAATAGAGATAGAATCCTATTTATTAAGTGTGCTAGAACACAAAGCATATGTGGTGAATGAAGAATGAAATGAGAAACTTGTCAACTGGATTAGTGGAATTGGAAAATTATGGCATGGTAAGATGATGGAGAAGATGACTTAGCACATAATTGAGTGACGAGAGTATAAAAAGAAGTGAAAGGAATGACAATTGTTGCATATAAATGTGCAGGTTTTTTGAAGAACGAATCTAAAAGACTAAAAAGGTGTTGGAATGTGTTAAGTGGCATGTGACTTTTTTGAAACAAGATATAAATGTTGAACAGAAAAGAGTGAAAGATGGTGCATAGGTTTGAGAAGTGTGGTCATAGGCTTGATGTGCGAGGAAAAGTTATGCAAAGGAGATGATGTGCAGGACCTAGGAACACATAAAGAAGAGATGGAAGAGGAAGTGGATGGCATAACTTTTGGAAGAAGGGACACACAAAGAAAATGAATTGGGTAAGTGAAGTAATGGATGCACATGGGAGTATAAGGGTGTAATAGTGCATTAAAATGGTCATTTGATTTTGAGTTTAAAGAGACACAGCAAAGAAAGAAGAGTCAAGCAAAGAACTGTGATATTGTAAGACAAGTGAGGGCATTGCGAGATTGTAAAATAGTTATAGAGAGCAAGTACATGTCGGTGATAGAAAACATCATCATGGGTTGCAACCAATACGACCGGGTGAAGTTGCGAAGAAGAGTGAGAAACTAGTTGGGTGATTGAAGAAGGTTTTGAATGAGGGTTTTTTTGTATAAAATTGACCATTTGGTAGGGATCCAAGGTGAGAGGCATGAGGGCATACAATGGAAAGAAGATAAAGATAAGAGATGGATGCATGACATGGAGAGACGATTGTGGAATTTGGCTCATAAGGTGAGGAAAATTCACTTCAAGGAAGAGTGTAGAAACTCGAGAGACCACCACCAAAGAAGAAGATGACAAAAAACAAACCTTCATTCATGATGACACTCATGTCATTTCTAGAATATGTACTAGAAGAAGAGATGTTGACAACATGTTAAGGAAGTTGCGTGGTTGAAGATTTCAACCATTGGAAGAAGGAACATCAAATCTTGTTGGACATATAGTTGAGTGTTACAAGAAGATAGAGCAATGTAAAGGCATACTTGGCACCTATAGGTTTTTTTAGAGATAAATGAGCTACCGTACTTTGGGAAGCCAATAGAACTGGTAAAGTATCTATTGACGTGCACATGTGAGGGAATGTTGTATATATCATGCGATGAAGATAAATTATTTCAGTTGTGCAAATAAGCAAGAAAACCACCCTCAAGAATGAAAAAAATGACATGCGTGGGGATTTGCATATAATTTTTGAAATCAACGAAGTATCCAAGATATTAGGGATAAGAGGAAGGAGAACTACATTTATAGTAGAGAAGTTACCGACGTATGATATGAGTGTTAATGCACAATTTATCAGCTTAAGAATACTATCCATAGGACAATGGAGTGTGGTGACAAAAGAAATTGCATATTTACTGTTAGGAAACCACACACTCTGCAACTATGTAAAAAAAATAGAATGCAATTACAGAGATAATTAAACAAACAAATCCTCAATATGCATGAGACAAAATACATGATTTACGTAGCAAAACCTTAGCAAGCTAGGAAACATCCACGATGCAAGATATCAAGCTAAGTTATTAATTCCAAACTGAACATATTACATTCAAACTCGCTATGTAGGTTACATGCAAACTCCACAAAGATAAATACGCCTAATTGGCAAAGCACTGTTAGGATTGCTCCTCCTAAAAATAGAGTGGAAAAATACCATTAGGACTTTTCATCTAAAATCATGTTAGGAAATAGATGGTTAGTACTCACATATATATTTATTACTTGCGTTAATATTGAGTGAGGTTGTTGTAAACAACCCACGTAAATAGCTTGGGTATGTTACGAGTTGTTAGAACAACTCAATTATTGTTATAGGAGCGTTTGTAGCTCTCCTATTATCTAAGAGAGACAACTTATAAATATATAACCTTTGTGTATGAATAAAATAATGAAGATTTATAATTAATATTCTCAATGTTTGGCTCTTACAATTCGTATTTGTGATGGAATAAAATTTGGTCACATGGGCAACTCTATTGATTGTTGTCCTGATCTATGAGATTCGTTTGTAGAGAAAATCAATATTTATGAGTAGTGTGTTTTCTTTGGAGTGTTTAGAGGTGTTATTTGTGAGAGATAAAGTTTTGTGTGTTTATTCATGAGGCTTCAACAGATGAAGTTATGTGTGGTCTTATCCCTATACAATCCAAAGATATCTCATGCATTTTATCTTTGACTTGTGCGCAGTGGTTCAACTTCTTTGAAAAATCGTAGACAACATGACATTCTGATCAGGAGTTTTTAATTTTGAAGTGTGCTAAATTGTTTTCTGTATTTTACTTGCGCTGACTTCACAATCTCAGTTTGTCTTTTATATGGCAACCCGTTAGACTTTCTTTATCTTCTTTCATATTTGGTTGAAGCTCAATCTATCTCAATACTGACTCGACTCCTGTCTTTCGTCCGCCATTTTAGCCAGCGTTGGAATCTCCATGAGCTACATCAACAATGAACTCGGCCACAACAAATCTGCATCTTCCCTGCCAAGTCTCCATACAACCTAACAAGTTCTCATTCAGTGTCTTCTACATCAGTCTAGCTGAGTAATTGTTTGACACGTAGTTTAGTTGAAGAAGTAGAAGCTTTTTTTTTAACGACAACACTCATATTGAATCATTGAATTGTATAGAATGTCCAGTGTATATTTTGGAAATAAACATATAATATATTACAATGATGAGTAAGCGCACATCTAAATAAGCTAGCTTTTTCGGTTAAGCAGTCACAAGTAAAGGGCATCTACGTCATCAAAGTCACCCAAAACACGACTCTGATCTTAACCATTTGACTCTCCATATCGAGTACATAGAAGGATTTATACCCTAGTAAATGGATATAAACAACCATCATCCTCACCAATCAAACCACAACCTATTCAATGAAGTCTTATTTTTTACTTTAATATATAAGATTTAACTTAATGATCCATTTATAAATTTATAAATTTTAAACTTTTAAGTATATAAGTTTATAGATTAAGTCTTAAGTTTTATTAATTTCAAATTAGCTAATTGTTAGTTTATTATTATGGTCATTCAAATAGTTTCTTATAGTTATTTTTCAAAACATTATTTAAATGTTCGAAGGTTTTACTTAAAAACAGAGTGTGAGGAGATTATTATTGTGAGTTTAGTTTTATTTAGAAGTCTAGTCTTTATAGACTTGTTAATAGCGATAAGTTCAAAGATAAGGTTTTATTTTTATTGTTTATAAGTATTACAATTTCAAAGTTTGTCAAATTTTTTGAGTTGTATCGAGTTTTTAGGGTCATAGTTTAGTCTTTTACTTTTTAATTATATTTAAGTGTAGTCTTAGGTGTCATATAGATTTATTGTAAAAAAATGTAAAAATAAAATAAAATTTGTTTTAAAAATGTATTTTTAGTAGAATCCGCCGTTTGATTAAGGTATGTAATAAGTGTGTTTCATATTTAGGGGGGAAGTAAATTCAATGAGGAAACATTTGAGCTTCATCGAAACATGTGTTGAGTAAGTAGCGAGATGAAGTAGGTCAGAGGCAACAGAGGAAGCAGGTTCCAGAGCCTCTTGTCAATTACCGATGACAAGGCCCATGTGATATGGTGATGGCTTTTTTTTAGTTGTGTGTTTGTTGTAAGAAGAACAAATATTATATTTCTATTCACATTTGTAACAAGTGAGCTGAAAATGTCTTTGTATTTTTCTCTGAATGTGAGATAGTGATGAGGACTAAAAGAATACTGCAACAATCATGATATTATGGTTGTTGTTTAACCATTCGAAAAACCATCCTATTTTGGTTGTTGGTTAACCACTTGTAAAACCATCTTGTTGTGGTTATTGGTAATCCACATGAAAAACCATTTTAGAGGTTTTGTTTTTTTGAAAAGACAACCATTCAAATCATGAGCACGTAGAGGTGATAGTTACAGTATGGATTGATGTTTTTCCCATGTTTGTACTAAAGGAGGTATGTTAGGAAATATATATTTAGTTCTCATATATATTAGTGTGTTAATATTGAGTGAGGTTGTTGTAAACAACTCACATAAATAACCTGGGTAGATTATGAGTTGTTAGAATAACTTGATTATATTAAGTGAGTTGTTATTGGAGCATTTGTAACTCTCCTATTATCTAGGAGAGACAACTCCTATAAATGTGACCTTTGCATATGAATAAAACAATGAAGATCTATAATTAAAATTCTCTGTGTTTAGCTCTTGCAATTTTAAATTAGAGCTAATTTAGCCCCAAATCATGTCCTACTCTTGTAGTTAGGTTGAAGGGGCTCAAATTGACCCCAATTTCCTTTGTGATTAAATGAATCAACTAATTGATTCATTATATGATGACATTAGAGTCAATTTCACTCCAAATCACATCATATAAAATAGAATCTAGGTTCACTGGCTCAATATTTCCAAAATCATGTCATTGATTGCACCATTTGACTAATTGACTCAATCTATGATGAAATGAAAACCAATTTAGCCTCAAATCAGATTATATAGTCACAATTAGGTTTAAGGGGCACATATTGACCCTAATTGCCTCCACAATTGAACCAATCGACTATATAATTCATTATATGATGACATTGAGGTTTATTGAGCCCCAAATCACATCCTATACAAGTCAAACTTGCATCTACCATTGAATGAAACGAGTCATTGCTTCATTCTCTGATGAAATTAGAGTTGAATAAGCCCCAAATCATATTTTATAGTCACAATTAGGTTTAAGGGGCTAAAATTATCTCCAATTGCCTTCATATTGAACCAATAGACTATTTGGCTTGTTTTGTTATGACATTGGGGTCGAGAGCCCCAAATTACATCTTTTATAGTCAAAATTAAGTTTATGAGGCTCAATTTTTCTTAAATTGTATCAGTGATTGCACAATTTCACTCATTCACTCAATATGTCAAGAAATATAAGCTAATTTAGTGCCAAATCACACCTTATAATCACAGTTACATTCAAGGGGTTCAAATTGGCCCTAATTGCCTCCACCATTGAAACAATTGACTTTTTCATTCATTTTGTAATAAAACTTGACTTGGTTGAACCCTAAATCATATTCTATATAGTGGAAATTATATTCACGGGTATAAACTCACCAAAATTGCATCACTATATCCATTATGTCCTTTTTGTGGTAGTGCCTATATTGACACACTCCACTTTAAAATACAAATATAAAATTATAAAAGTGAATAGATAGATGCATAAACATAAACACATATACATAGATCCATTTTGTTTTTTTGTGCAATGTAAAAGTAAAGTGTATGCATTATAACACGTATATGCTATGGCATGTTCAAATTTAAAAACCATGCCTTTTGGCATAGAAATGGATTGAATTCTTGAGCCTAAGGCTTAGACTTGCTAACACATGGCTAAATTTGAGTTTTTTGACAGAAAAGAAGAAAATCCAACTTCCATCATCACAACACTATGAATTTCAATGAAACAATTCATAAAATTATTACTACGACATCGAGCACTCTTATCTTTTCAAAGATATGATTTTTTTAATTTTTGGACTATTCTAAGGTTTCCATCTATGTTGATTTCTAATTATAGATTTTTAAGGCTACTACATGCTGCAAATATACTTTCCTATATATGTTTATGTATTTTTTTCATTGATCCAAATGACAAAAAAATCATATGGTCACAAACTAGGCCTAATTCTATATAAATTAAAAAAATAATAATTTTTTATTTTTTATCGAGGTAGTTAAGGGCGTTTAATGACCAGCTCTCTATTTTTTTTGTCAGTTTTGAGGATCTATTTGCTTGTAAAGTTAATTAAAAAAATCATTATATGAATATAATGTCATAAACTAAATGATCTTATCTAAATTTCAACCAAATGTTTTCAAACAATACTAAACTATGCTAAAAAAATGAGGGGTCGCACGACTTGCTATTTACTTTATTTTTCTAAAAAATAGAAGTTTCTTTTGAAATTTTAGATGTTTTACCTACTTATATTTAATCGTTTTTTTTTAAATAATGTTTTAAAAACTAGACATAAAATCATATAGTTCATATTCTTATACCATCTTCAACTTTTGAGTGTAGCCATTTCAAATAATCTATAGAAGTTGAGATTTCGCGTTTAAAAAAAATGTCCACGGATAGGCCTCTTTTTGTCCCTCAACTTTATGCACTTACCCACATATATAGTAATTTATATATTACATTAATATCAATAGTTATAAATATATAATTATTTATATAACATACTATATATATATATATATATATATATATATATATATATATATATATATATATATATATAGTGATATTGTGATATTGTAGTACTGGTTGGAGCCACACATCGGATGTGGACCCTGTTGTAATCAAATCAGTTTTCATGACATCCTCCCCCACTATTGACAATAGAAAATGACCAATCAAATATGTATCCATGCAACAAGTTGGAGACCTCTTTATAATGGGTGCAAGTCATGTAAATACACTATCTACCTTGAATCTGGGTTCAGTGTACGATATGAACCCTCTCATATTTGATATCACCTAAAATACTCTATCATTCCCTTTCACCATCATCGCTCAACTCACCTTGAAATCTTTCACCAATTGCAAGTTATGTATGGCCTTTCCCTTCCCCACCACTTTGTCATTGCTCAAGTTCACCGTGAAACGAAATGTCTCCTCTTCGCACAACTCATTTCCACATCATATAAAGGAACACACAAACTCATTTTCCCTGACACCTCTACCAGAAATATAAGATTATTGTTGCTTCACAATTCGTGCAAAAAATATGAAATGTCATCATGAATCATGGGTTTTGAGTGAATTACGACTATCATTTTACACTCTTTAACTTTACAAAATCTTATTGATTATTGACAAATGTTGTGATGTTGAAAGGGAAATGACAAGATGAACAAAATGCATATTGGTAACAGGGTAAAAGGTTTCAGCGTATTCAACTCCTTCAACTTGTGAGAAACCCTTTGCTACTAGACATGCCTTGTACTTATCAACATAACCATTAACTACATACATGGTCTTATAGACCCATTTACAAAGCACAAGTTTTCTTCCTTTAGGAAGAGGTACCAAGTCCCACATGTTATTCTTCATCAGTGAAGAAAATTACTCTTGCATAGAAGTATCCCACTTTAGTGTGCCTGTCACCTTAGAAAATAATACTAGATCTTCCTAAATAGCATGGCTCATGATAGCAACACTAGAAGTTTGAAAGCGAGTACAAATAGGATATGAAGGATCACAAACTAAAGGTCCAACTACTTTTAGAGTAGTAAGCACCCACTAGGGCATAAACTGAGGAGAAAGTGTTGGAGGTGGTTGTGTAGGAGTATCATCAGTGGCATCATTAGTATCAAGAAGTAAGTCCTCACGATCATATGATTGAGGAGTGAATGATGGAGAAGGAGATGTCGGATCCAAAGGAATGAAAATCTCATTAACCTTGACATCCTACCTAAATAGGACATCATGAGTGACGGGATCAAGGACAAGTAGTGTGCTCTTATTCTCGATAGAATTATGTTTGTCATTGGGAACAAATGCCCAAGCCTTACTTTCAAACACGTGAAATACATATACATTTGGCTTGATCCTTTAACAAACTTCTTCAAGTGCCCTATTTGGCACTGCCTTGTGGGAAATGCGATTCTAGATATAATTTGCATAATTTACTACTTCGGCCAAAAATGTAGTTGCCTTGTCCTTGGAATGTATCATGCAATTTTCCATTTCCTTCAATGTTCTATTATTCCACTTAGTGACACCATTTTGTTGAGGCGTAAAGGGCATCATGAATTGATGCAAGATGTCATGCTCAATACAAAATTCCTGGAAGGATTTACTCACATACTCCCCCCATTGTCTATGCGTATCTTATTGAGTGGAATATATGATTGTGTCTCAACAAATGCCTTGAATGCTTTGAAGTTCTCAAAAAATTCACTTGTGTATTAAAAAAAGTACACTCAAGTTATTTGAGAGAAATCATCAATCAAAGTGAGTGCATATTTTGCTCTAATAAGAGAACGAGTGGGAAATGTCATGAGATCACTATGCACCAACTCGAGAGGAGCTTTTGGTTGGGGAGCCTTGCCTTTTGGAAAAGGGTGATGGTGTTTTTTGTCAAGCATGTATCCTAGACAAACACCATCGATACAAGAGACTTTAGGAAGACAAATCACCAACTTTTGTGTACTTATTGACAACAAATATTTAGGTGACCAAAATGTCCATGCCATAATTTGTTCACTTAATCAACATGAGCAACAAAAGAGGAACCCATAGAGGGTTTAAATCTCTCAAAACTATAGAGCCATGAACTATGATCAATAATAATTGTAACAACTACATCCTATGGATCCTCTAATTCTCGCATTACAACATTATGTAGATAAAACTCCACAATCTCCCCGGTGTCTGAATTACATATGTGATAGATAGAAAGAAAATTAGTAGAAAATTTTGGAACAATAATTACATCATCGACCCATCATGCATTTGAACTTTGTCAGAGCCCAAAACATCAACTCGAGAAGAGTTGACAACTACAAATTGGGAAGTGTTGCAATTGGAAAGAGACGAGAGAAGATTCGAGAATGGGTTAGATGGTGAGAAGTGTCAATCACTAATCCAACTATCATGTGATGCAATCAATGCCATTGCAGAAAGTGCTTTCCCTTTTCCTGAGGAAGGAGTTGAAGAAGAACGAGAGCGAAGATAAATCTTATGTTGTTTCATTGTTGCTTCTAAAGCTTCCATTTTATTATAACATTAGTACTCAAGATGATTTGTCCTGTCACAAAATCCACAAAGATCACTTTTTTTTTCTTCTATGTGAGTTTTTAAGCTTGGTGGAATGAGAAGACTCAGGTAGATTATGCAAGTTTGTTAAAGGGCTTAGTCTTAGGATTAGGTGCAGGTTTTCCCTTAAAAGAGCTAACAAAAAGTGCACAACTAGTAATGGGAAGAGCATCAAGAGACACCAACTTGTTTTGCTCTCTAGTTAACCATTCACAAAAGAGCTCAAAAGTAGGAATTTTAAATTGATCCCCTAAGAAGAGCTAACAACAAATGCACAACTAGTACTGGGAATAGCATCAAGAGACAACAACTTGGTTTGATCTCTAGTTAGGTATTCACAAAAGAGCTCAAAAGTAGGCATTTTAAATTGATCACCTAACGCATATATAGTAGAGTGCAAAGTGGAAACAAAGACATTAAATAAACCCTTCATTTTTGACTTAATCAAAAATACAACCTCTTTGTTAGTGTTATCTTGTCTAAAAGCTTTTAATTGTGATCGAATGGACTTGAATTTGGCAAGGAATTTTTTACTAGTAGGAAAGTCAGAGGGTGGTAGAGAAAACAATATTGCACCAAGTTATAACTTCTTGAACTCATCAATTTTTTCAAATAGTTTCTCAAAGGTGTCCTAGACTTCTTTTGGGAACTTGGCATCTGTTATACAGAAAATTAAAATGTCTGACACATTTAGACCAAGAGCTTCATCTTGCTTTTAGTACACATACTTGTTTTTTTCCAACGTGAAAGTTGGAACTCACCCTTAGAACACTCTCCACAACCGTTTAGACTGCGACAATTGCTGCATCGTAGGTTCATAGACATAAAATTGAAATGTATAAAGATGAATTTTAACCATTAGAGATGAAGAGAAGAAAGACCCAAGATAGAACATAAGGTACAAAATACCCCCTAGAACAAAATGACTCCCCTTTATATGTATGTATCTATACAAAAGGATGCAATAAAATACTCCCATAAAAATTATGCCATGTTTTTTTTTAAAAGGCACCCAAGAAGTGCTTATTTTGTATAAAATTGACTCCTCGCTTAAATAAAATGTCCTCCCTCTTTAATAAACCCACTCCCACTCCCTTTAATAAAAAGGGCCCCCTTTACAAAAGAAACTCTTCCCTACTTTACTTTAAATAAATCTATATATTTTTTAAATGTTAAAAGAGAAAAAAATGAAGAGGCGCTTAAACCTAGGACCTCCTAGGTGTGAATATTTTCATAAGATTATATTGCAGTCGACCATGGTATAAATTTAACAAATGTTATGGAAAATTTTCTATTTAAATTTTGAAAAGGCAATTAAAAGTAAAAAATAAAAAATAAAAAACCTTTTTAAAAGTTGATGGGTCGCAGCTGGGAAGGTAGCCTTGGCATAAGGTGGCCAAAAAACCTAAGAATTTTGTTAGAAAAGTATTCTATGAGGTGATGGCTTAGAAACCATCTTCCCATTTTTTCCTCCATAATGCTTGTAAATGGTTAAAATAATTTATTTTGATAAGGTATTTAGAGTATGCTTAAAATATGGGTGTATTATACTTAGACTTTTTAGGATATTAAGTTGGACATAATCTAAAATATGGTCAAAAGATTTTATTTATTTATTTATTCTGATGCTCAACATGATTCCATTATTTTTTGAAAAGGTCCATGGTTTTTTAGAATATCTTTACTTTTTTTCCCCATGAATGTATTATTTTTTTGTCTCTAACTAATTTTATCTTAAGGTTCCAATTTGGGTTGAGTTCTCTAGTCTCCTTTTGCTTTATTGTCCCTTTCTTGACTAACTAGCCAGTTTTTTAGGTCATCTAGTGTGTCATGAACTGAATAAAGTATATTCACTTCATCCTTAGAAGTGTGTATGTGTTGAGGTTAGTCTCTCATGTGACCCTTATGAAAGCACTGGTATACAAATAGGGCTACTTTCCATGTCTAGTGAGTAATGTCTATTAACTTGCCTAATACTTATTTTTATTATCAATCCTTTGAGCATAAAATAATAGATTTCTCTTGGTCTCTTAGCCCAAGCTAGTTATAAAACCACCAACTAAAAACTCTCAAACAAGTGATGAGAATAGTTGGACTAGTAATAAAAAATCCAAATGAAATAAGGGTGTTGCTTCAAACCCTAATGTGGGTGTTTCAAATTAAAAAAATAGGGTCAAACCCTAGCTTGAGTGCCCGTACTAAGGATGTGACAAAATTTATAATGGAATTAGCTCAACCCTCTTGTTATCCCTCTCATTACCAAGTTGAGTCCTCTAAGGAGGTATGTAAATAACAAATTTCAAGTACTTCTTTGGCAGGCAATGCTATATTTGTTTCCCAAGAAGACATTCAAGACTATCAACCTTATCTCCAGATTCTTTCTCCTCACAAGGAATCTATTCAATGTTAATGTAGTCTTCCTCATTAGTTATAAGGAGAATATGTGATAGATAAGTGGTGTTTGTTTCAACTTGGTGATTTCTTACAAAACAATCAATATCAGTTTTTGAAAAATAGTTATGGTTCCTTTAAATGCTTAGGCTTTGAGGATATGTCCCTAGATCCTTGTTGATTATGAATATTCATTCATGGAATTAACATAGTCTTACGAACCAACCTTGTAAATGTGATGTATGATATTAGACAATGATTTATAGATTTAGATATTTTGTTTGCAAGAAATCAAGATAGATGGGATTTTTCTCATAACTGTCACTACTAAGGTTATTTGGTTTGATACTTTTTCCTAACTAGAAATCATGATCCTCATTGAGGAAACTAGTTACATTTAGTTATCCTAAATGGTGGCTACATTATGTTGATCATGGATGTAACCCAACTAACTGACCCTTTGGGTGTTTTAAATATCATAAATCGATGCTTATGTATTATTAATCTTTATGCCTCTCATGATGTCGTGAAAAGGTCGTATATTTTACGGTGGGTTGTTGATGAATATATGGATGCATAGTGGATCCTATGTGGTGACTTCAATATGGTCGAGATGTTGGCTAACAAGCAAGGCCACTTCCCAATGAGTTGGATAATTGGTGAGTGATAGGCATGGTATTATATACATAATGAATTCAATTTTTATGACTCAAATTGCTCACACTGAAATGATTATTTAGTGTGATACATGTTGTTTAGTCTTTGCCATGGATATAAAAGAGTACTTAAATGGCTTAACAGGGCCATGATTTAGTCTTTTAGCCATACTTCTCCTTTTTTGGTCATTTTTCATTACTAGTGGAATCTCGGCCCGATTTCATCCTTTCCGACCATTTTCTAATCCAATTTTGCATTGAATGAAATGTCAAACAACCCAAATTAGAAAAATAACAATATTAATACTATTTTACTGCATCATGGGCCCACTCTTGCTCATATATCATAGAATTAGAATCTTATGTTATGCCCCTCAAGGAAAACTAGATAGATTATTTGGTCATTTGAAACCATCACATGCATGGCTCAATTTATATCCATCTATGGGTTCCACTTGGAATTATCCACTACAATTATTACTCTACGACAACCTTCATCTTGATTTGCACTACAATTGATTTTGAGTTGTAATATTTCCATGAACCACTTCAAGTGCAAGTGGCTTAGTTTCAACACCTCATCTGATTTGTTGATGCATACAATGCTCAAGATCCTCAAATCAAAGCTAGATTACATTGGATTAAGGTTGGTAACAAAATTTATAGGGATTTTAAAAAAAAATTCAAGGCCAAACACTCTTCTTAATAGATAAAATTTATTTTATAATTTTATCAACAACTCTCTAACTATCCTAATATTATATAAGCCCTTGTCTTCCATTATCAACAACTTTTAAAAGCACAAGAGTCCTATATTACATGAGAATAACTCTCAAACAATGTCTATTGGTCATCCCATGTAAGATTTCTTAGCCGCAAATTGTTTCTTCCAGTCAGTTTCTTGCCATTAAGTATCTTCAAGAAGTTGCCATGATTATGTCCAACAACAAAGCACTTGGGTACAATGTATTTTCCTATGAATTTTAAAAATTTCTATGGGACATCATTGAAGAATAAATTTATCTAGTCTAATTAGAAGTGTTTTATAATAAAACCCTTGTCTAATTTTTTTTAAAATGGCATATTAAATTCATACCTAAGGTTTGTGATTCTAATCATATTTTCAAGTGGTGGTCCATCATGTTTCTTAACATCTTTTACAAAATTATTTTCAAACCCCTAGCTCTACACATTTACAATCTCCCACAATTTGTTATGTACTTAGGGATATGAAATTATGATATATATAGGTTGATAATGCGTATATGTGGCACATACCCATTAGTTAGTTTATTTTAGGTCAAATATCCTATTGTTAATTATTATGTACCTAGGAATATGATATTTTAATGAAACGGATCGAAAATCAATTTTTTTTTTGCTAAAACCCTAATCCAATAGAGTTTCAGTGTTTTTTCATTGCTCCATTTTTTTGAGGTGCTGCTTCAACTTTTCCAAACATCCAAGCTACCAAGTTCAGAAGGTGGTATTGCCCAAGTGATAAGTGGTAACCCTCTTGTGAAATTCCATTAAGGTATAACCCAAGCGATAAATAGACCAAAAACACCTCTGAAGGTATTTCCCAGAAATTACCTTCATCCACCCTTAAACACCTCTTAAGTTGTGAGGTACCTTGTCTCTTGAAATTCCAATTTGCAATGGGCATAACTTTCTCATCTAGATTTTTTTTTTAAAATTGTTTTTGGGAGACGCGATGGATGAAGGCGAGCAGAAGGGCGCGACAGGGCAGGGCGCAACAGGGCAGAAAGCAGGGTGCAACTATAGGGAAGCGTTGGGATTGCAGCAGGCGTCCTAGGGAGCGCGCAGCAGTGGGAAGGCTCCACTTTTGCAAGGTTTAGGTTCTTTTGCTGCTCTTGAGCAACCAAGTATGCGCATCCCCAAAGTCAACAACTGTCTGGAAAGATGCAAGGAGAGGCCCAAGCTGGTTATATCAATGGAAATGATTGCTGAAGACATTGAATACTATTCCAATCACTTCCTGTACTGCAAGTTTCTGGGGCTTAGGACGTCACTATTATTCCTGGAAGCATGGGCTCAGAGGACGTGGGCACCGGAAGGAGAAATGGATATTACATTGCTGGCCAATAGCTATTTCATGGTCACTTTTACCTGTATAACAAATTGTCAAAGAGTTTTTGCTGGAGGTCCTTACTTCCATAATCAAGTGGGACTGTTTATCAAGCCCTGGCATGTCGGTTTCATACCTTCAGAGGAACTACCAAATCGTGTCCCGGTGTGGGTGTGTTTGCCCTGCTTTCCAGTGGAATTCTGTCGAGAAGACACTCTCCAATTGCTTGCATCCTTGCTGGAAAGGCCAGTCGGTTCCTCAATGTCACTCCTGGGGAAAAAATTAATGACTTATGCCCGCATTTGTGTTGAAATTGATCTTAGTAAGCCATTACTAGATGCTGTTGAAATGAGTGCAGGCCCTTTTTCATGGGTACAATAGCTGGATTATGAAACCCTTCCTTTTCGCTGTCGTCTATGTCATGCTTATGGGCATTTGTAGCGATGGTGTCCCACCTCGAAATCCACTGCACCTCAGCCAGCTCAATCTACTCGCACTCCTTCTGGTACTGACAAGGAAAGGGGTCTGATTCCAGGTGAGGTCCCTGAAACTGATGGTTTTATGCCGGTTAAAGGCCGATATAGAAATAGAGGCCAAAAACGGTCCTTGAAGAAAAGACAATTAGATGACTCGCTCAATAGATTTGAAATATTGGACGACCTTAATCAGTAGGAGGTGAATTCTGGGTTGATGATTTTGGACCAGGGGATTGAGGGACCAGCTCAGGTGACCAATGCTTAAGGGGCTTTAATTGAAACACAGGATGCTGGAGATTGTCATATGGATATGGACCAACAACTGATAATTTCGGAAGGAATGACTTCCTCAGTTGCTCCCCTTAAAGAAGACGGAAATATGCCCCTTATCGGGAAAATTGGGGACTCAGGGGCAACAAGAACAGTAAATCTTCTCCTCATCTTGAACTTCTGCAAAAAGACCTTAAGAAAGGAGGGGGAGAGAAATTTGGCAAGCTTGGTAGAAAAAAGGACCTGGAAAAGATCAAGCTAATGGGAGAGACTTTGGTGGAGTCGGGGTCAGTAAAGACTCTGGATGCACACTTTTTGAACCCTCTGAAATGATTATAATATCCTGGAATGTAAGGGGTTTGAACAACCCCAAACAAAATGATGTTCACAACTTGATTAAAAGTCATAGGCCAGATGTCTTTTTCTTGCAGGAGACTAAGCTTTCAGTTGAAGACATGTCCAGACTAGCGCCCAAGTTGTGGCGGCAAGGAGAATGTCAATGCATTGGCACTACCAGATACTCAGGAGGACTAGCTTGTCTGTGGAACCCACGAAAGATTGGCCTCATAGGTTGGCTGACTTCTAAGTACTCCATGACTATGATTGCTTCTAGCTTTGAGACGGGGGAAGTCATTCTCTTCTCCAATATCTATGCTCTCAATGATTGGTGGGGTAAAAACTCCTTATGGGGCCACATAAGTTTTGTCCGTAGCCTGGCCCCCTTCCACCCTTGGATTATGACAGGTGATTTTAATGCTATTCTTGATTTGACTGAAAAGAGTGGTGGCACATCAAGGCTGGACCCATCTGCTTTGCTAATGCGCAACTACATTGAAAATTTGAATTTAGTTGACATTAGGGCCAATAATGGACAGTTTACCTGGAACAACCGCAGGAGTGAGAAACATTGCATAGCGGAGAGACTTGACCGTTTTCTAGGCTCAGCTTTTTGGGTTGGAGGTATGTAGTCTACGAGGTCTGAATTTTTTGACTGGAGAGGATTAGACCATTGGCCCATCAAGCTTAATAGTGTCTCATAGTATCACCCGCACTCTCCTTCCTTCAGATTTCAACTCATGTGGCTGCGGGATCAATCTCTACATGAGTGTGTTGCCAATTGGTGGCGTTGGGGTAGGCCTGCCCATGGTACGACGATGTACATTTTTGCCAAAACACTGCAATATGTGAAGTACAAGCTCAAGCGGTGGAATCACCAAAGTTTTGGGAACATTTTCCATGCTAAGGCTGCTGCACAAACCAAGCTTGATGGTATCACGAGAATAATAAGAGAAGGACTGACTGAAGACTTATTGCAAGAAGAAACACAGGTTGTGAAAGACCTGGAGGAATGCGAGCTACGGGAGGAAATTTTTTAGAAGTAGAAAGCTCGGGTCGAATGGCTCTAGGAGGGGGACATAAATACATCTTTTTTCTTCAATTCGTCCAAAGCTAGGAGACATGGCAATTCTATTTCGGCCCTGGTCAATGAAAGAGGTGAGCGGCTTAACTCCTTTTCGGCAATTTCAGAGTAGGTAGTGCAGTACTTCTCTACTCTCTTCAGGGAAGATGCTAACGAAGAATCACCTAAAGAAGCTCAGGTTCTCTTCTTCATTCCGTCATTGGTGACGCGTGAAATGAATGAAAATTTAATGGAACCAATCACACTTGGAGACCCTGAGGAAACCATTGTTCAGATGAAAAAAGGGAAAGCGGCTGGACCTGACGGCTTCTCAGCTGAATTCTACCAAAAATTTTGGGATATCATCAAACTTGACCTTTTCGCTGTTGTCCAAGAATCTCAGCGGAATAAGCAAATGCTTAAGGCTAAAAATGCGACCTGTCTTGCTCTCATACCCAAATGCGAAGGTGTTGATAGGCTAAGTCAATTCCGCCCTATATCCCTTTGCAATGTTGTTTACAAAATTATATCTAAAATCATTGCAGATAGGTTAAAAAGAGGGCTGAGTGCTGTGATCTCAGAAGAGTAGAGTGGTTTTGTGGAAGACAGGCAAATCCTGGACGGTATTGTTATCGCTGTTGAGTCCATTCACTCCATGGCCAGCTTAAAAGATAAGGTGATGTTCATTAAATTGGACATGGCCAAAGCCTTTGATAGGGTCAGATGGTCATTTCTACGGAAGGTTCTTAGTGATTTTGACTTTGCGGACGAATGGACTCAATGGGTCATGCGCTGCATTTTCTCGGCTTCTTTCTCAGTGCTTATCAATGGAGAACACACGAAGCTTTTTGGTGCTACAAGAGGGCTGCGACAAGGTGATCCTCTGTCTCTGTACCTTTTTCTTCTCCTTGCTGAAGGTTTGGGGAGGTTGATCAGCAGGAACAGAAAGGAAGGACATATCCAAGGATGGCGATGGGGAGGGGAATTACCGGCGCAATCACACGCAATTTGCTGATGACACTGCCCTTATGGGCATGGTCACAATGATTGAAGCTGCTAATTTACGCAGGGTGTTAGATGTTTATCTAATGGCCTTGGGACAAAAGGTCAATGAAGATAAGTCGTCCATCTTCTTCTTCATCACTCCGGGCCCTATACAGCAACGGATAGCGAGGACTCTGCATTTTTAGATTGGGACTCCCCCCTTGATTTACTTGGGTATCTCTATCTCGGCTGGCCGTACATCCAAAGAATCTTGGCAGACTATTTTTAAAAAAATTCGAGTAAAAGTGAATCATTGGACACACAGGTGGTTATCCTTTGCGGGCCGGGTTCAACTTATTCAATATGTGGTGTAGGCTTTACCTATTTACAGGTGTATGCTCCAAGTTGCCCCGATGGGAATCGTTAAGGAGTTTGATTCTGTTACCAGACAATTCTTATGGGCTAGTAGTCTGAAAACCACTAAATGGAGCCTTATTAGATGGGAGATTGTCTGCAGCCCCAAACAGTATGGCGGGCTTAGTCTGAGGCAGACAGACTTAAATGTATTGCTTTGGCGGCCAAACTTTATTGGCGATGGTGCACCGAACAAGACAAGGCTTGGGCCAGAATTCTCTCACAGAAGTACTACTCCGAAACCATTCAGAGGGACATTCCTCGCTATCTACTTATTGGGAAAGGTTCGGCAATATGGGCTACTCTCAAAAAAGGCGCTGCTCTTATCAAGGACAGCTTATTCTGAATTTGTAAACAGGGATCCGAGGCTCTCTTTTGGTCTGACTCTTGGGATGGTTATCCTCCCATCATTTCTTAGTTTTCAAATTTGTTGAACCTTTGTCAGAGATTCTTTGATGCTGGCTGGTCTCAGGTGAGTGACTTCAAAGTTTACATTACACAAGGACAGGGGGAGGCAGCTCGTTGGAAAGCTCCCGAAACTTGCCCTGTTAATGGGACGCAGGAAGAGAATGAGGAGCTGTTGAACATCCTTTCCAGGGGTTGCTGTAGTCCTCTTCAGGAGGAGGATGAGTTAGCTTGGTCTCCCAATCCCAAAGGAGCTTACACAGTTTCATCTAGATATCAGGCTTTACTTCTTCAGAGATTGGGTAGGGGAGAAGTGCATTGGTGGAGACAGGTTTGGGATAAATTCACATGGCCTAAATGCAACTGTTTTGCTTCGATGCTGGCTTGGAATAGGTGCTTGACCTGGGACAATCTCCGGAAGAGAGGTTTCCAAGGCCCTTCAGTATGTGTTATGTGCGGAGTGGCCGAGGAGGATTCAACACACCTTTTTTACGATGCCCCTTTGCCTTGCAACTCTGGCATTATTGGTGGGATGTTTGGCAACGCCCATGTTTTCATGCTCAATTTGTGGTCGATTTCTAGAATGGAATGGGAGAACCCCCCTGAAGAACGCCCTTCCTGTAGGACATATGGCTGGGCGGCCCCATTTTTCTATTTTGGCAGATCTAGCTTGAGAGAAATAGGCAAATTTTCTGGGGGGTGAGGGTCATGGCGCAACAAGTATGGTAGAAAGTGGTGGGAATGATCCAGGGAACCGTCCAAGCAAAGAGCGCGATCTGCCTTCTTTTGACCAAACAAGATGCTCACGTGGTGGCGCGACTTGGATTCCAACAGTTAACTGGTAAGTCAGCGTGTGTCAGGAGCAAGCAGGTCAAAGAGCAGATTCTTAGGACTGGTCAGTGGCAACGCCCCCTAGTGGGATTCTCAACATCAATACGGATGGTTCCTCCAGAGGTAATCCAGGACCCGTGGGTACTGGAGGGATATGAAGGGATTCTGAAGGTACGGTGATTTTTCTTTTTGCGGTTCCTGAGGGGCTGCAAACCATTAACATGATGGAAGGCCAGGCCATTCTTTATGCCCTTGCGAAGGTCCAGACGTTAGGTTGGCGTAGGATTATCTACGAATCGGACTCTCAAGTCTTGATTAACCTGCTCATTAAGAGGAAAGTGGTGGACGTCAATTGGCAACTATCTCTGATTGTGCAACATATTTTGCGGATTCGCTCGCTTATGGATAGCGTTACTTTTGCTCACATTCCGTGTGAATGGAACATGGCAGCGGATTTTTTGGCTAAATGGGCGTCAGACCATTTGGATGGTGGAAACATTGAGGATTGGGGGTCTCTCTCCCCGACGTTGCGTTCTGATTTGGAAAGAGTTTTGGACGCTGATAGGGAGGTTCATAATATTGTCTAGTTGGGCGTGTGCCTAGTTTTTCAGTTTTTGCTGCTTTCTTCTAGGGGTTTTTGCCTCCCGTTCTTCTTGTAATGCTTTTCTTTACTTATTAATATTATTTTTACCCCTTTTTTTTAAAAAAAAATTCTCATCTAGAATATGTTTTGATTGATGGTACTTTTTAAATTTTGTATTTTTTTGAGAGGAATTAAAATATACAGGTAGATTTTGGATTGTAGGAGGTATCGCCCAAGTGACACCTCATTGAATAAGGTATACTTTTATCATGACAATGATAGTTTGATGAGACCATAACTTTCGTATATGGAATAATTTTTGTGTGAGTTTTTTTGAAGTTGTGATTTTTTAGAGGAATATATCTAGCATCAGAGTTTAGATTAGAGGAGGTATCACCCTAGTGACACCTAGTTGAAGCATTAGATTTGTGATCTCCAAGCTGAAAAATTTAGGAATTTTTTTACATAAGTTTCTTTGGTCCATGGGCATAAAAAATCAAGTTTTTTTGCAGTGAAGAATATAGTGGTGCAAACATCTTACTAGTTTTATTCAGCTCAATCAATCCACATTGTAGTATTTCTTTCAACATTTTTTGGCCATCAAATCACTTTTAGTGATACCTCACATATGTGTACACATGACACTTCTGTTTTCTAGGACACTTTTGTGGATGGTTGTACTTGAGCACATGAGTTTGTTCTTGATAACTTGGTAAAATCTTATAGGTAGTATTTTTTTTCATTAATCCTTAACATAAAAAATGCGTCCTCTTTATAGTATAGTTTTTTTTTCTCATGCCTTTGTTTTCCCATCCAATCATATTTTACGATACCTCACATATGTGTACACATGGTGTGTCAATTTTTTGGGACACTTATTGAGGATGGTTGTACTTGAGAATGCTAATTTATTCTTGACAACTTGGTAAGCACTTAAATTCACCTTGTAGATTTATTCTACTCATGCAGATCATCTAATGTACATTGTTCAATGCTTAAGTGTGTTGATTTATATGTTCAACATTATACAGTTTCATATGGCTCCTCATATTCAACACTATTTCCTTCTTGACTTGGTGGTTACAATGACTCGATACCCATGCATTTTGGTAGAATGAAATGTAATTTATATAAAATTTAGCATTATTTCATCTTCATCAATATATAAACACGATTTAACATCATCTTCATTTCAGTCATTCCAATGATAATTATATTCTTTGTTTTCAAATGTATATGAGTACCTAATATGGCCTAGTTGTTGGAATCCATATCTAAGGTTTTGTCTCATTTGATCATTTAGTGTAAGTTAATCTTAAGGGGGAATGTCGATGTTGTACTTGAACACCAATTTTTTAAATTCTTAGTAGTTTTCCAACATCTCTTCTAATCTTACTTGGGTTAGTGGAGCTTATTTTTTCATATCCTTTTATAAAGTACATCTTAAGGGCGGGGGGGCAAGAGGTGTTAGTGTATATTATGAAAAAAACTCTTGTATTGTATAAGATCCACTATTTATCTTTAATGATAATCCTAAAAATAGCCAAAGTCCATTTTTAGCTAATATCCCTATATGATAGAGATGACTTCAAACCCTAAACCTTCTTACTTATTTTTATAAGAAGATGGAGGATATGGATGAAGGTGACTCATCGCATATTCTTTTATAATCTATTTTAGAATCTATAGTATTCCATTGTATATTATTCCTCATGCAAGGAGGTATATTTTCCCTCCTCCACATGAAAGATTCTTTAAATACTAGAGAAAAACAAAAAATAAGTAACTTTGTTACCCAACCTATATACTATGTGTTTTTCCTTATGCATGTATGGCTACGAGTAATTTTCCTAGTTCACAATGATCTTGGTTGGCATTCTTCCAAGATTATAACATCCATAAATCTCATTGTGTTTGATATAATAATTTCTACCATTTCATTCATTACATTTTCTCTTATCTTTTGGGATTATACAATGTTTCTTATATGCATCCTTGTTGCACGTTAGATAAGGTGGCTAATTTGAGGATAATGATTCACTGACTACTTTGGTTCCAATCCTCTTTGAATCTGTGTTTAATTGTTCCTCCCACCTTTCATATCCTTCTATTATTGACATTTCTACATTTGTTATGTTTCAGTAGTGGTTGGAGTGTTGTGAGTTATCTTTAGTAAAATAATTGTGACTTTTGCTCTTCATTTGTCTTAGTTTACTTGTTGACATTACTTAGATCTCCAAACATCTTAAAATCCATTTTAAATATTGGAATTCACATAGATAATTTTTTTCATGTGTTTGATACACTAGCTTGTGGGTATCCCAACATCTACAAGAGTATGCATGCCCTTGATGCACCAACCATTGTGCATATAAAGGGTTAGGATTAGGATATGACTAGACAACTCGATGCTATGTGGGGTGTCATAACGTGTAATACAACATGATTAACATGCCTGCATGTGACATCATTCCTATTAATGGTCACTATAAATGTTTTTTTATTTAAGACATTATTGTGAAATTTCACTGAAAATAACTACATTATTTTCTCCTTTTAAATTTCTTGTCTTTTATTCTCTTTTTAAGCAACTTTTTATTATTAATATAAATACTTATATTTTTATTAGTGGCCACCTCATAGAAATGTAAATATCTCATTTATTAAAAAAGAAAGTAAAACCCCTTTATTTAATAATGGGTGCATAAGTACAAATGTTTGTTTTATAAAAAATAGATTCTCACCCCAAAAAAAGAGAAAGAAAGAAGGAAAGAAGGATATGAGGAAAGAAAGAAAGAAAGAAGGAAATAAATAAGGAAAGAAGGAAAGAATGAAAGAAAGAAAGAAAGAAAGAAGGAAGGAAGGAAGGAAGGAAGGAACGAGAGAAAGAAAGAAGAAAAAAAGAAAGAAAGAAAGAAAGAAAGAAGGCAGGAAGGAAGGAACGAGAGAAAGAAAGAAGAAAAAAAGAAAGAAAGAAGGAAATAAATAAAGAAGGAAAGATAAAAGGAAAGAAGGAAAGAAAGAAACAAAGAAGGAAATAAAAAAATAAAGGAAGAAGGAAATGAAGGAAGAAATAAAGAAAGACAAAATGAATGAAAGGAAGGAAGAAGGAAGGAAAGAAAAAGGAAGGAAAGAAAGAAGGAAGGAAATAAAGAAAGAAAGAAAGAAGGAATGAAGAAAAGGAAAGGAGAGAAATAAAGAAGGAATAAGGAAGGAAAGAAAGAAGGAAAAAAATAAGGAAGGAAAGAAAGAATGAAGGAAGAAAAGAAAGAAAAAAAGAAGGAAAGAAAGACAGAACAAAAGAAAGAAAGAAATAAATAAATAAATAAATAAAGAAGGAAGGAAGGAAGGAAATAAAGAAAGAAAGAAAGAAGGAAAGAAAGATAGAAGGAAATAAGGAATAAAGGAAGGAGGGTAGGGGGGGTTTCAAAAGGGGAGAAATGGAGTATTTTTTTTTTATTGAAAAGCTTATCACATATATTAGTAAAACATTATGTTGTAGAGCTAATCATACAAAAAAAAAATGAGTGGATAGAATCACACTCCAAAACAGTCACACATCAACCAAGGCTGAGAAGCAATAACAAGTTAGATTAATACATGATCAACTTTTCAACCAAAAAAGGTGAATGAAAAGTGAGCTAGAGCCATATAAAGGAAACATAAAAACCAAAAAAAAATTAATCCATGGGTGCAACAATGAGTAGTGGTGGATGAGGTAGAGGATCATCCAGTTTGTCTCACCAACACCCCCAACCACTTCTAGCAAGAGGGTATGTCATATCTATTACAAGCTCCCAACTATTTATTGACTTCTCTTTATATTCATCAATACTAGCACCTTTCTTGGAGAGAGAAATGAAAAGTACCAATCAATGGAAATTCCCATGCAATGGTGTTGACCACCTACAACCACCACCAATGAGAGGACTCACAGGCGGTATTGGAAAACACTATTGAAGGAAGCCACTATGTTGTCTACTTATGGAACAAGTTATCCATTATTGTCTAAAAATATGGTCCCATAGGGGAGACCAATGATAAGGAGAGTCTAGAGGGACTTGACTAATAGCACACAAGGCACACCACCAGTGATCCAATAAAGTATAAAGGTGTTGCACGTCCAGGGACACTTTTGATATTCAAATTTGTATATGGAGAATAATATTTGGTATAACATTAACCCTATTAGTCGTTGGGAAATAATCATCTAGAGCAATATGATAAAATATAGCTTCATTTCTATTTTTCCATAATTGAAAGAGAATTTCAGCTCTAAATATATGCCAAATTTGCATATATTTTGTAGGAATTATAGCCAAGTCCCCTAAAAGAACCATATTCTAGGTAAACATTTTTGATGGAAGTGTTTGAAAAGGGTGTGAATCCAAAGTTAGGCCTATTAGACATATTTGCATAACTAAAAAATATTATTTAGATATTGTGGGTGGTTATACACTAAATAGACAAGACGAGCCATTCCCATATAACATCCTCGTTGTGATCTACCTAGAATAATATGATTTTTTAAAAATTTGATTAAAGTATTCTTTGATTATATTTTACCACAAGAATCTAATTAACGATCCAAATAAAACACTCTAAGTTAAATGTAAAATAAACATGTGATATCTATCCATCACTGATCACTATCATCATATGAAACATATCATAACTGAATATAGAAAGTAATTATAGATGTCTAGCCACAGATGGTATAACATATATCTACTGATGTCAATGTAAAATGAGTAAATAATTATATCTCATTTGGGATAATATTCTAATAATAACAAATACACATATAAAACACAAGATATAAAGCTCCACAGAACATAAGATCTCCGAACTCTAGTATCAATGGCAATCTCAAGTGTTGTCTCCAAAGAAGTACTGTTGTGCAGAGGGAGAGCATCCTCTGAGCGTTTTTCTACAACCACAGACTATCAATCCCCCACACAATCCTCCATTAGAGAATGACCCTTCCTTCACAAATGAGTAGATAGTGACAGTGCGGGAATCCAAAGAGACAAACTAGTACTCGTGTGCTATATGATTTCTAAAAACATGAAGTATACAATAAATAAATCTGTTCTAACATGATATCGCACAAACATATAAATCATACACATGAAATGATAATGTTAACGAATTTTACTTTGAACAAAGTTTTCAATAGTTATTGATCTCTAGCATCAGTCGAATTCATACACACCACTTGATTATATTACTTTCATCTAGAATTGGTGATGCTAGTAAGCTAGTGAAGTCCGTTTCTCTACTTAGTACTAACAATACGAAATTTGATTAATATAAATATAGCCAATAGATTCATGCATATTACTTCTTATTAGCAGACATAAAACATGTTAAACATTGAAATAATCAAAATTCACACATTTAGTCTGTCAAATGTATGAATGAATCTTCATATTATTTATCACATAAATAATAAACATAACAAAGAGAATTTATACCATCTTGATATAATTTATATTTAAACTGCATATTACTATTTTCTATAAATAGATTCAAATATATAACACATTCCATGACACAGTAATATCATAGTCCATCATTTTCATGTACACACTACTTAATTTCAACAACCAATCATTAAAAAAAAGTCAAAATTCTCACGATAACATAATCTTTTGTTTAGGCAACTTGTTATACTTTTAGGAGGCTTTGTGCATATAAATATGGTACCCTATCTTTCAGAGTTTCACGACTTAATTTACTAGTAAGAATCTATAATTATAGGCATGCATCCCAATATATATTTATAAGCTATATATGTATAAAAGTACCTATGTTCTCATATATACATATTTCGTATATTTACACATCTTGCATAACATATACTACCAAATACATATATTTTAATACATAATTATTGTTTAGTCACACTAACAATATTCTTCATTTTTCTAAAAGAAAACTTATGTGATTCTAATAACTATTTAACTTTTTATGAAAAAGACATCAAGTTTTATAGAAGGATTTCTACATTTCCAAAACCCTTATTTTGACCCACTTATTCCTACATAAAGGATATAAGTCAACTCTAATCAAATTCATTCTAATTCAATTTCCTTCTTTTTCCCCAATCTGTGTACTTAGACTGTATTACATTATCTTGAATTATTAAAAACTTAGTGGAACAAGAAAATGGCCATATATAACTAACTCTGCCTTTGTCAAATTGGAGGTTTGTACTCTTTCTGAGTTTCCTTAAGTATTTATAAGATCAAATCTAAAACTAATTCATTGAGAACTAAATACTTTCTGACCTTGACATTGTTGTATGAGTGTTTGAACAATGCAACCAGTTTTTATATATTCTTTCAAGTTTGACACAATTGACTTCGCACTTAAAAATCAACAAAGATATCACCATATATATAGTGATATCTTTGTCGGATCTAACTAACATGTTTGGAGTTTTTAAGTGCGAAGTCAATTGTGTCAAACTTGAAAGAATATATAAGAACTGGTTGCGTTGTTCAAACACTCATACAATAGTGTCAAGGTCAAAAAGTATTTAGTTCTCAGATCTGACAAAGATATATATATATATATATATATATATATATATATATATATATATATCTTTGTTGGATTTAACATGTTTGGAGTTTTTAAGTGCGAAGTCAATTGTGTCAAACTTGAAAGAATATATAAGAACTGGTTGCATTGTTCAAACACTCATACAACAACGTCAAGGTCAGAAAGTATTTAGTTCTCAGATCCGACAAAGACATCACTATATATATCACTACACACACACACACACGGTATATGTAAATCTATATATAGATACCCATATATCTATGTACTATCCCCACATGAAACATTGATTGGCACAAATTAAATCAGATAATCATGTACATATAATCAATTATAAATTAGATAAATAACGTATAAATAACAATTAAATCAGATGGATGTTCATGTATAAATAACACAGATAATTAGAAATATAATGTTATGGTATCTCTCTCTCTCTCTCTCACACACACACACACACACACACACACACACATATATCATTGTAGATAAGAATGGTATTATATCATTGTACATATATATCGATATCACATGTAATTGATTCCACAAAAAGGAAATATTCTATAATATTCAATGCTATATATATATTCAAAACTAAAGGAGAGATTCAACGCATAGTTCTTAGATATAACATATCTTAATTCATTGAAATATCATATGAATAAAATTGAACTAAGGATTAGATTAAGATATATCGCCAAACAACATTATAGGCACAATATCATAATAACAATACATACAACTTATATATTTCGGACATGTCTAATGCACAAATTTATATACCAATCTTGGTAATAAGAAATCCAATTCTTAGATACCGCAGATTATATCATTCACCTGATATAATGTATAATGATCAGATTAAGATATATTTTAGGGATGTTTTGGTTTATAATACCAATTTGCTATATTTCCACAGCTTAATAAATATTCCCCCATGCCTATGAATAGTTGTATTTTAGAAGTCAAAAGCATACACATCGCTATATATATATATATATATATGTTTTAGATAGATTCACTATACCCTGCATATTATATATATAGTTCGTTGTATAGATTCGTTGTACCTTGTATATAAATATATTTGATGTATATTGTATTTGTTATATGAAAGAATTCACTAGTTTAGTTTGCTATATTGTTTAATATACTTGGAGACTATGTTTGCTTTGGTTCACTATATAGCCAAACCAGTTCACACTATATATCTATATTATTGTTTTTCGCTGTTTATATATATATATAATCACTATATAAAATCCCCATGGTTTTCATAACCTTTAAACAATTTGAAAACCAACTTGATGCATTTCCCACTATTTCAACAACCACACAGATTCCACTAGATACACATTTAATCTCGGATATCCAATGCTGTAGAAAACGTATACATAAATCTGAAATTTTTATTAATTGTTTGCTATGATTTAAATATATTAAGCATAAAAAAAGGATAGAGAAAGAAACATATGTGCAATCCTGCCAGATCATAGTTATCTTTTTTGTTGTTCTCTTGTAGTTACTTTTCTCTATGCCTACTACCTTGCATTTGCATCGTGAAAGTGGTATCCATCTTTCATTGCTCTCTTCTTTGCCTCCTCTTCCTTCTACGCCACACCTTTTTATTCCCTTTCCTTTGCAAGAATATAGTATTTCCTTTAAAGCTCATTCCTTTCCTTTTTTATGTTTTTCTATTTTTCTCAAAACTTCCATATTCATTGTTTTATTTATTTATTTATTCTTTTATGATGTTTTTACCTATTTATATTTTTTGTATTAATTATTACTTTATTTCCTAATCTATGTAATTGCCTTATTTATTTTATGAAGCTTTTCCCATTTATATTTTTAGTAGCCATAGTATTAATATCGCCTCCATAAAGTATTAAGCTAGATTGGCTATCTCTAATTCTAGATCTAATATATAGTATTAGTTTGCATAAATATAAATTAATGATTATATATTTCTGGTAAACATATTTCATACCACAAGTAGTTATTTCAGAGTTTATGCTAATTCCAGGATTAGTATGATTACAAAATTAACATAATACTAAGTAAGCTAGTGATTACTATGCTCTTTATGGACTTAATACACGTTATTCAGAGTTAATTGAAGAGTTAGTGGGCTTAATACACATTGATACTAATTTGAAAAACTTGTCTTTTGTTTTCCTCATATATAAAGACATATTTATAGTCTCAAATATCATATGATAACAAGCTAATGTTTAAAAAGATTGCAAAGGCATTATGGTTAACCTATATACCATAGTAACTTGATACTATTCATATAGATATACGTTTTCGAAAACATTAATAATCATAACATAAGCACACAGTAATATTATACACCAACACAATCACATGAGATTAATTTTGCATAAGCATTAAACTGAGCTAACACACAACTTAATCATGCATAAATAATTATCTAAATGCAACATAAAAAATGCACTAATACTAACCATTCAACTATGTATATAATGAATGCCATTAACATGGTGTGAATATGGGTTCTAGTCATTCCTATGTCATCCCCCAACACCTCCATCTATGTCACCTTCTTTGATGATGTTCTCCCTCCATCATGATCTGAGGGATAAATCTCTCCTACGTCAAACTCCCAACAAGCAGGTAGTTAGTCCATAACATTATGACATATATATCATAAAATATTATTGTAACAATACTCATAATCATAATGTAAAGAACATACCATATAACTAAATTCATAGAAATGCAATGATGAAATCAAAGTAACATACAACTATCCCATAACAACTTATGACTTAAAACTTAGTTAAATAATAATCAAATCAAATTATCAACCATAAAAATCCATGAATATCAAGTAAATTTGTTTAGTGAAAAATCAGGTGTAACATCCTTCTCCCTAAAACTAGCCATTGTCTCGATGAGACTTATTTAAACATTAGTTCTAAATTAAAAACATTACTTAGCATAAAAAATAACAGTATGAAGCATCAAATCAAGTAAATAAAGTTAGAAATTGCATGTAGAATTCATTATAGTCCTCCTAAGTAGCATTGTCCTCAGAGTATTGGTCCCACAAGACTTTGCACTGTGACATCTCTTTATTACGCAAACAAAATTTGTGAGTGTCCATTACTTTGATTGGTTCTATCATGACCACCCCAAGATCCAAAACTTACAAAGCATTTCAATCCAACACATGTGATAGATCATCTATATGCTTTTTAAGATAGGAAACATGGAAGACATTATGCAATAGAATTAGGGCTGGTGGCTATGAAAGCCTATACGCTACATGATCAATCACTTATAAAACCTCAAAAGGTTCCTTATATCTTAGTGAAAGTTTTGCTGACTTTTCGAATTTAATCGATCTTTTTTATGGCTTAACTCACAAGAATACTTTATCATCAACTGAAACATACCTATCAGTTCTCTTCAAATCAACATAACTCTTCTGCCTATTATTGGCCTCGACCAATCTCTACTTGATTGATCTAACTTGATCTTCTATTTCTAAAATATTTTTAGGTCCAAAGACTACCCTGTGTTCCAACTTGTCTCAACTGATTGATGCCCTGCACTTTTCATACAATACTTCAAATGGTGTCATCTTAAAAAATGATTGGTATGAGTTTTGGTATGCAAACTCAACCAATAGAAGATAATCTTTTCACTTGTATTTCTAATCTATGTAATACATACGAAGAAGATCCTCTAACACTCAATTATCTCACTTAATTTGACCATCAGTCTCTGGGTGATATGTAGTGCTGAAGTTTAGTTACATACCCAAAACTAAATTTAGAGTTAGCCAAAATCTAAAAGTCATCTTCAAATCATGATTTGTAATAATATTTTCAAGAAATGAATGCAACCGATACACTTCTTTTACAAACCTTTTTGCAAGAGTCGGTGTATCATTTGTCAAATTGCCTAGTATAAAATGAGCTATCTTAGTTTGTCAACTACAACCAAGATCATGTCATGCCTATTTCATGACAATGGTAAACCTTGGAAAAAGTTCATGTTGATCACCTACCACTTCAATTCTGGTATATCATGTGGATATAACAATCCAGTCGGATGCACATATTCATATTTTACATCATCTGACCCTAATGGTGCTACATAAGATCCACTACTATTGTGAATTTGGACAACCTAATTTTTAGTCAATTTTGCAACTGCTTGGGTTCTCGTGCCCTGAGGGTTTTCTTGCGTAGTAGGATGCTCTTAAGGTACATCCTGATGTACTTTCTCTTCATGCCCATGAACTTCCTATTCAAGGGCTAAAATTTGGTCCCTGGTTTCATTCATGGTTGTGAGAATTTGATCCAACTTTGTTGCTTACTCAGTGGCAAATCGATTAAGATCAAATAGAGGGTTATTGGCATTGACATTTAAATGACCATCTTCAGATACTCTAGATTTCACACTTCTTTTTTTTTGGTAAAGAGGATACGAAAGTGGACTCATTAGATCGTAGAGTTTGAGTCATAATTTTGATACCACATGTAACATCCTCATTATGATCTACCTAATATAATATGATTTTTTAAATTTAATCAACGTATTCTTTCATTAGATTTCACCATGAGAATCTAATTAGTGATCCAAATAAAACACTTTAAGTTAACTGTAAAATAAGCATGTGATATATATTTATCACTGATCACTATCATCATATGAAACATATCATAACTGAATATAGAAGGCAATTACAAATGTCCAGCCATCGCTGGTACAAACATACAACCACTATTGTCAATATACAATGAGTAAATAATTATATTTCATCCGAGATAATGTTTTGATAATAATAAATATAAATATAAAATAGAAGTTACAAGGATCCAAGGAGTATGAGTGCCTCGACCTCCAGTATCTATGACAATCTCAAGTGTTATCTCCAAAAAAATATTGTTGTGGGGTGGGAGAGCATCATCTGAGCACTTTTACACACTAAATACGGATCATCGATCTTCTGCACAATCTCCCATCAGGGAATGGCCTTTCTTTCATGGATGAGTAGATAGTGATGATGTGAGAATCCAGAGAGACAAGCTAGTATCTGTGTGCTGTATGATTTCTAAGAACATAATGTGTACTATAAAGAAATTCACTCTAATATGATATCTCACAAGCATATAAATCATACATATGAAATGACAATATCTAACTAACATTACTTTAGTCAAATTTTTTAATAGTTATTGATTTGTAGAATCAATCAAATTCATACACACCACTTAATCAGATTACTTTCATTTAGAATTGGTTATGCTAGTAAGCTAGTGAAATCCCTCTCATTACTTAGTACAAACAATACGAGATTTGGTTAATATAAATATAATCAATAGATTCATACAAATTACTTCATACTAGCAGGCATAAAACAAGCTAAACATCGAAATAATCAAAATGTATACATTTAGTTTGTCAAACGTATAAATGAATCTACACCATATTATTTATCACATAAATAATAAGCATAACAAATACAATTTATACCATATGGGTATAATCTATATTTAAACTGCATATTATTATTTTCTATAAGTAGATTCAAATATATAACATATTTCATGAAACACAATAGTATCATAGTCCATCATTTTCATGTATACACTACTCAATTTCAACAATCAATCATAAAAAATAAAGTCAAAACTCTAACGACAACATAATCTTTTGTTTAGACAACTTGTTATACTTTTAAGAGGCTTTGTGTATATAAATATGGTACCTTGTCCTTCAGGGCTCTATGACTTAATTTACTAGTCAAAATTTATAATTATAGACATGCATCCCAATTTATATTTATAAGTTATATATGTATAAAAGTACATATGTTCTCATATATACATATTTTGTATATTTACACACCTTGTATAGCATATATTAACTAATACATATATTTTAATACATAATTATTGTTCTGCCACACTAACAGTGTTATTCATTTTTCTAAAAGAAAAATTATATGCTTTTAACAACTATTTAACTTTTTATGAAAAAGGCATCAAGTTCTATATAGGGATTTCTACATTTCCAAAAATCTTATTTTGACTCACTTATTCCTACATAAAAGATATAATTCAACTCTGATCAAATTCATTCTAATTCAATTTCCCCTTTTTTCCCCAATATGTGTACTTAGATTGTATTATATTATCTTGAATTATTAAAAATTGAGTGTAATAAGCAAATGTCCATACATACTTAACTCTGCGTTTATTTGTCAAATTGGAGCTTTGTACTCTTTCTGAGTTTCCTTAAGTATTTATAGGATCAAATCTAAAACTAATTCATTGAGAACGAAATACTTTCTGATCTTGACACTGTTGTATGAGTGTTTGAACAATGCAACCAGTTCTTATTTATTCTTTCAAGTTTGACACAGTTGACTCGCACTTAAAGACTCCAAACATGTTAGATTTGACAAAGATATGTGTATATATATATATATATATATATATATATATATATATATATATATCTACAGTATATAGAAATCTATATATAGATAACCATATATCTATATACTATTCCTGCATGAAACATTCATTGGTATAAATTAAATCAGACACTAATGTACATATAATCAATTATAAATTAGATAAATAACATTATGGTATATATCTAATGATTTGCATATATATATATATATATATATATATATATATATATATATATATATATATATTAGAATATTTCTTTTTTGTGGTATCAGTTACACGTGATATCTATATATATGTACAATGATATAATATTATATCATTGTATATATATATATATATATATATATATATATATATATATATCACGTGTAATTGATACCACAAAAAAGAAATATTCTAAAATAATCAACGCTATATATATTCAGAAGTAAAATGCGAGATTCAACGCATAGTTCTTAGATACCACATATCTTAATTCACTGAAATATCATATGAATAGAATTGAGCTAAGGATTAGATTAAGATATAATTCCAAACAATGCTATAGGCACAATATCAGAATAAGAATACACACAACTTATATATTTTAGAGATGTCTAATGCACAAACTTATATATCAATCTTGGTGATAAGAAATCAAATTCTTAGATACTATAGATTATATCATTCACTTGATATAATGTATAATGATCAAATTAAGATATATTTTAGGGGTGTTTTGGTTCATGATACCAATTTGTTATATTTCCACGGCTTGCTAAATATTCCCCTATGCCTATAAATAACTATCTTTTAGAAGTCAAAAGCATACACATCGTTATATTATATATGTTTTAGATAGATTCACTATACCTTGTATATTATGTATATAGTTCATTGTATAGATTCCTTGTACCCTGTATATAAATATATTTGATGTATATTATATTTGCTATATGAAATAAATCGCTAGTTTGCTATATTGTATAATATACTTGGAGACTATGTTCGCTTTGGTTCACTAAATAGCCAAACCAGTTCGCACTATATATCTATATTGTTGTTTTTAGCTGTTTATATATATATATATATATATATATATATATCACTATATAATATCCCCATGGTTTTCATAACTTTTAAACAATTTGCAAACCAACCTGATGTGTTTCCCACTATTTCAACAACCACATAGATTCCACTAGATACACATTTAATCTCAGATATCCAATGCCATAGAAAATGTATACATAAATATGAAATGTTTATTAATTGTTTCCTCCGATTTAAATATATTAAGCATAAAAAAGGATAGAGAAAGAAACATACGTTCAGTCCTGTCAGACCATAGTTATCTTTTTTGTTATCCTTCTCTTGTAGTTGCTTTTGTCTATGCCCAGTGCCTTGCATTTGCATTGGGAAAGTGTTATCCATCTTTCATTGCTCTCTGATTCGCCTCCTCTTCATTCTCCGTTGCGCCCTTTTCTTCCCTTTCCTTTGCAGGAATATATTATTTACTTTAAAGCTCGCTCCTTTCCTTTTTTATGTTTTTATTTTATTGTGTTTTTTTATTTTTTCTCAAAACTTCCATATTCATTGTTTTATTTATTCTTTTATGATGTTTTTTCTGATTTATATATATTTTTATTAATTATTACTTTATTTCTTAATCAAAACAATTGCCTTATTTATTTTATTTGTTTTATGAAGCTTTTCCCATTTATATTTTTAGTAGCCATAGTATTAATATCCCCTCCATAAAGTATTACGCTAGGTTGGCTATCTCTAATTCTAGCTCTAATATATTGTATTAGTTTGCATAAATATATATTATTGGTTATATATTTATGGTAAACATATTTCATACCACAAGTAGTTATTTCAGAGTTTATGCTAATCATATGATTAGTATAATTACAAGATTAACATAATACTAAGTAAGCTAGTGATTACTATGCTTTTTATGGACTTAATACATGTTATTCAGAGTTAATGGAAGAGTTAATGGACTTAATACACATTGATACTAATTTGGAATACTTGTCTTTTGTTTTCCTCATATATTAAGGCGTATATTTATAGTTTCAAATATCATATGATAACAAACTAATGTCTAAAAAGATTGCAAAGGCATTATGGTTAGCCTATATACCATAATAACTTGATACTATTCATGTAGATATACGTTCTCGAAAACATTAATAATCATGACATAAGTACACAATAACATTATACACTAACATAATCACATGAGATAAATTTTGCATAAACATTAAACTGAGTTAACACACAACTTAATCATGCAAAATCAATTATCTAAATGCAACAACATTAAAAATGCACTGACGCTAACCATTCAACTATGCATATAATGAGTGTCATTAACATGGTGTGTGCATGGGTTTTAGTCATTCTTATGTCATCTCCCAATACCTTCATCTATGTCACCCTCTCTGATGATACTCTCTCTCTATCATGATCTGAGAGATGAATCTCTCCTGCGTCAAAATCATGACAAACAAGTAGTTAGTCCATAGCATTGTGACATATATATCATAAAATACTATTGTAACAATAATCATAATCATAATGTAAATAATATACCATAAATTAAACTCATAACAATGCAATGATAAAATCAAAACAACATACAACTATCTTATAACAACTTAGTTAATAATAATCATATCAAATTATCAACCATAAAAATCCATGAATATCAAGTAAATTTGCTTAGTGGAAGATTTGGTGTAATATCCTTCCCCCTTAAAGCTAGTCATCATCCCAATGACATTTATTCAAACATTAGTTCTAAATAAAAAATATTACTCATCAGAAAAAATAACATAGTATGAAGCATCAAATCAAGCAAATAAATGTGGAAATCGTCTATAAAATTCATCATAGTCCTCCTAAGTAGCATTGTCCTCAGAGTATTGGTCCCACAAGACCTTGCACTGTGACATCTTTCTATTACACAAACAAAATTTGTAAGTGTCAATTACTCTTATTGGTTCTACTATGACCACCCTAGGATCCAGAATTTGCAAAGCATTTCAATTCAACACATGTGATAGATCATCTATATATTTTTTAAGATAAGATCCATGGAAGACATTATGAAATAGAGCTAGGACTGGTGGCAATGCAAGCCTATACGCTACAAGATTGATCACTTCTAAAACCTCGAAAGGTCCCTTATATCTCAGTGAAAGTTTTGTTGACTTTTTGAATTTAATCGATCTTTTCTGCGACTTAACCCACAAGAATACTTTATAACCAACTGAAAACTACCTATCTGTGTTCCTCAAATCAACATAACTCTTCTGCCTATCATTGACTTTGACCAATCTCTGTTTGATTGATCTAACTTGATCTTCTATTTTTGAAAGAATCTCAAGTTCAAAGACTACCCTATATTCCAACTTGTCCCTACTGATTGGTGTCTTGTACCTTCTTTCATACAACACTTCAAATGGTGTTATCTTCAAAGATGATTGGTATGAGTTTTGTTATGCAAACTTGATCAATGGAAGATAATCTTTTCACTTGTATTTCTAATCAATGTAATACATATAAAGAAGATCCTCTAACACTCGATTATCTCACTTAGTTTGACCATCAGTGTCCGGGTGATATGCAGTGTTGAAGTTTAGTTGTGTACCCAAAGCTGAATTCAAAGTTATCCAAAATCCAAAAGTCATTTTTAAATCATGATCCACAATAATTTTCTTAAGAAATACATGCAACTGATACACTTCATTTACAAACTTCTTTGCAAGAGTGGGTGCATCATCTGTCAAATTACCTGGTATAAAATGAGTTACCTTAGTTTGTCAAGTACAACTAAGATCATGTCGTGCTTGTTTCATGACAATGGTAAACCTTGGACAAAGTCCATACTGATCACCTACCTCTTCCATTATGGTATATCATGCATATATAATAATCCAATCAGATGCACATGTTCATCTTTTACTCGTTGACATTTCAGACAACGTGACACAAAGTCCACTACCTCTTTCTTAATTTCCTTCCAAAAATAAAGTGGTCTAAGCTCTGCCATGAGATTGGTTACTCCTAGATTTCCTGAATATGGGGTATTGTGTATTTCCTTTAGCATTGTACTCAAATTTTTTCAATCTAGCATATACACCCTTCCATTATATCACAAAACACCATCATTTTCAAATATGAATCCTTTATACCTAGGATTCTGAGCATTCTTAGATAATACTTTTTTAATCTGATCGTAAAATTCATCTCTTGAAGAGAATTCGATCTCTCGATCTCTAAAAGTACTTCTAATAGTATCCATGGCTACTATGTACCTCTTACAACTTAGGGCATTAGTTACTCTATTTTCCTTGCGCTTGATATATTTATATCAAAATCATAGTTTGATAAGAACTCCAATTAGAATCTCTAATGAGCATTCTAATTCGATTGGGTGAAGATGTAATTAAGTCACAAGTTGTCCGTCTTGAGCTCAAACGGTTTTCCCAACAAATAATGCCTCTAAACATGCAAGACATGCACAATTGATGCAAGTTCTAGATCACGAGGGGCATAGTTAGCCTTATAAGGCTTTAGCTTCCTTGATTCATAAGTTACTACTGCACCATCCTGCATAAGGATTCCTCATAGTGCATCCCTAGATACATCTTTGATCACTAAAAATTGACCATGAATCAAGAACTCTTAGCACTGGTGCTAAAGTAAGCTTGTTTTTCCAATTAATGAAAAACTATTTCACACTTATCTGACTAGTTAAAACTTTCATTTTTCCATTGCAGAGAGATAATCAGATTAGCTATCTTAGAAAAAATTGGAACAAACTTTCATTAATAGCCTGTTAATCTCATTAAATTCCTTACCTTGTGCATGTTATTTGGTGTTGGCCACTCCATAATGGATCTTATCTTTGTCTAATCTAATGAAATACCATTTGTAGAGATAATATGCCCTAGATATTGCACTCTTTCTTAGAAAAATGTGCACTTAGCCAACTTGGTATACAACTTGTGCTTTCGCAACCATTGCAGAATCAATTATAAATGTTGAAAATGTTCTTATTCATTCTTAGAGTATATAAGAATGTCATCAAGAAAGACCAAAACAAAATGATCTAAATAATCTTTGAACACACTGTTCATGAATCTTGATAACACTGTGAATTCATAGTGCCCATAACAAATTTTAAATGCTATGTTTAGAATATCCTCATTCTTTATCCATAGCTGATGGTACCTACTTTAAGATCAATCTTAGAAAAGATCATTGCCCCTTGCATCTGATCAAAAAGATCATCTATACAAGATAAATGATACCTATTTTTAAGAGTTGTCTTATTCAACATTTTATAATCTATGCAAAGTTGAAAAGTGCCATCCTTTTTTTGATGAAGATAACTGGTCCACCTCATGTTGACACACTTGGCCTGATTAACCCATTTGATGATAATTCCTAGAGTTGAACCTTCAATTCAACCAATTCAATGGTTGTCATCCTGTATGCTGCCTTAGACTGTGGTTCTAATCTAGGTATGATATCAATAGAAACATAAAATTCACGTCTAGGATAAATGCTTGGCATTCTTTTCCTTGAGCCTTCTTGAGTTGCATTGCAAAAATTTGTCTAAGCCTCAATTCTCTTTTCTCACCTTGAATTTGTGTTTGATTTTCAAAACCCTCTAGACACTTAACCTTCTTCAAATAGTAGTCAACCTTGGCCTTATGCTTCATAAGCTAGTTGAATCCTAGGAAACCTAATATCCACTACTATTATGAATTTGGGAAACCTAATATCTAGCTAATTATTTAGCTACCTGAGCTCTCATGTCATGAGGGTTTTCTTGCTTAGTAGGATGCTATTCAAGGACATCCTGGTGTACTTCTTCATGCCCATGAACTCCCTGCTCCAGGGCTAAAATTTGGCCCCTGGTTTCATTCATGGTTGCAAAAATTTCATCCAAACTTGTTGCTTACTTAGTGGTAAATCGATTAGGATCAAAAGGAGGGTTATTGTCATTGACATTTGAAAGACCCTCTTCAGATACTCTATATTTCATCATTCTTCTTTCTGGTAAACAAAAAGATATGAAAATGTTAGTGGACTCATTAGATCTTAGAGTTTGAGCCACATTTATGATACCACATGTAACGTCTCCACTGGGATCTACCTAGAACAATATGATTTTTTAAAATTTAATCAACTTATTCTTTCATTAGATTTCACCTCGATAATCTAATTAGTGATCCAAATAAAACACTTTAAGTGAGTTAACTGTAAAATAAACATGTGATATCTATCTGTTACTAATCACTATTATCATATGAAACATATCAAAACTGAATATAAAAAGTACTTACAGATGTCTAGCCATGGCTGGTACAAACATATAACCACTATTGTCAATGTAAAATGAGTCAATAATTATATCTCATCTAAGTTAATGTTTCAATAATAATAAATACAAAATATAAGATACAAGGATCCAAGGAGTGTGAGTTCCCCAAACTCCAATATCTATGACAATCTCAAGTGTTATCTCCAAAGAAGTACTGTTGTGGGGAGGGAGAGCATCATCTGAGTGTTTTTACACACTAACCATAGATCATCTATCCCCTGCATAATCTTCCATCAGATAATGGTCATTTCTTCATGGTTGAGTAGATAGTGATGATGTGAGAATCCGGAGAGACAAGCTAGTATCCATGTGCTATATGATTTCTAAGAACATGAAGTGCATCATAAATAAATCCATTCTAACATGATATCACACAAGCATGTAAATCATATATATGAAATGACAATTTCTAACTAACATTACTTTGGCCAAAATTTTCAGTAGTTATTGATTTCTAGGATCAGTGAAATTCATACACCACTTGATCGAATTATTTTCATCTAGAATTAGTGATGCTAGTAAGCTAATGAAGCTTGTCTCACTACTTAATAACAACAATACATGATTTGGTTAGTATAAATATAGTCAATAGATTCATGCAAATTAATTCCTACTAGCATGCATAAAACATGCTAAACATTGAAATAATCAAAATACATACATTTAGTCCGTCAAACATATGAATGAATCTCCACCATATTATTTATCACATCAATAATAATCATAACAAACACAATTTATACCATCTGGGTATAATCTATATTTAAAATGCATATTACTATTTTATGTAAGTAAATTCAAATATATAGCACATTCCATGACACGTACTAATATCATAGTTAATCATTTTGTTTACACACTACTCAATTTTAACAACCAATCATAAAAAATAAAGTCAAAACTCTCATAAGCAACTTGTTATATTTTTAAGAGGCTTTGTGCATATAAATATGGTACCTTATATATATACTACATAATACATAATTATTGTTTTGTCACACTAACAATAGTCTTCATTTTTCTAAAATCAAAATTATGTGCTTATAAGAGCTATTTAACTTTTCATGAAAAAGGCATCAAGTTCTATATAGGGTTTCCCACATTTCCAAAACTCTTATTTTGACTCACTTATTCCTACAAAAAAGATATAATTCAACTATGATCAAATTGATTCTAATTCAATTTCCCTCTTCTTCCCCAATTTGTGTACTTAGACTATATTACATTATCCTGAATTATTGAAAATTGAGTGTAATAAGCAAACATCCATACATGCCTAACTCTGTCTTTGTTTGTCAAATTAGAGGTTTATACTCTTTCTGAGTTTTCTTAAGTATTTATAAGATCAAATCTAAATCTAATTCATTGAGAACCAAATACTTTTTGAACTTGACACCATTGTATGAGTGTTTGAACAATGCAACCGATTTTTATATATTCTTTCAAGTTTGACAGAGTCGACTTCACACTTAAAGACTCTAAACATGTTAGATTTGACAAAGATATATATGTACATGATTATCTGATGTAGTTTATATCAATGAATGGATATATATATATCCCCACATGAATTATTCATTGATATAAACTACATCAGAGAATCATGTACATATAATCAGTTATAAATCAGATAAATAACATATAAATAACAATTAAATCATATGGATGTTCATGTATAAATAACACGGATAATCAGATAAATAACGTTATGGCATATATCTTATGGTTCACACACACACACGCACATATATTGTTATACATAATAATGATATTATATTGTTGTACATATATATAGATATCACATGTCACTAATAACACAAAAAAGGAAATATTCTAGAATATTCAACACTATATATATATTTGAAACTAAAAGGAGAGATTCAACACATAGTTCTTAGATAGCACATACCTTAATTAGCTGAAATTTCATATGAATAAAACTAATCTAAGGATCAGATTAATATATATCACCAAACAACGATATTGGCACAATATCAGAATAAGAATACGCACATCTTATATATTTCAGACATGTCTAATGCACATATTTATATACCAATCCTAGTAATAAGAAATCAAATTCTTAGATACCACAAATTATATCATTCACCTGATATAATGTATAATGATCGGATTAAGATATATTTTAGGGATGTTTTGGTTCGTGATACCAGTTTTCTATATTGCCACGGGTTGCTAAATATTCCCCTATACTTATGAATCGTTGTCTTTTAGAATTAAAAAGTATACACATCGCTATTTGGTATTGGTATATATATTTTGTAATTTGCTATACATTTTAGATATATTCTCTATACCCTATATATTATATATATAGTTCAATGTATAGATTTGTTGTACCCTATATATTATATATTCACTGTATATTATATTTACTATATTAAAGAATTTGCTAGTTTAGTTCGTTATATTGTATAATATACTTGGAGACTATATTTGCTTTGGTTTGCTATATAGCCAAATCAGTTCACTCTATATATATATATATATATATATATATATATATATATATATATCACTGTATAAAATCCACATGGTTTTCTTAATCTTTAAATAATTTGCAAACCAACCTAATGCGTTTCCCACTATTTCAATAGCCACATGGATTCCACTAGATACACATTTAATCTTGGATATCCAATGCTGTAGAAAACGTATATATAAATATAAAATGTTTATAAATTGTTTCCTCTGAGTTAAATATATCATTAGAAAAGGACATAGAAAGAAACATTCATGCAATCCTACCAGGCCATAGTTATCTTTCTTGTTATCCTTCTCTTGTAGCTGCCTTTATTTATGCCTACTACCTTGCATTTGCATTGTGAAAGTGTTCTCCATCTTTCCCTGCTCTCTTCTTTGCCTCTTCTTCCTTCTATGTCACGCTCTTTTCTTCCCTTCCCTTAGTAGGAATATATTATTTATTTTAAAGCTTGCTCCTTTCCTTTTTTTTATGTTTTTCTATTTTTCTCAAAATTTCCATATTCATTGCTTTATTCATTTTTTTTCCTTTTTTATGATTTTTTTTCTATTTATATTTTTTAAATTAATTATTGGTTTATTTCCTAATCAATACAATTGCCTTATTTATTTTATTTGTTTTATGAAGGTTTTCCTATTTATATTTTAGTAGCCATAGTATTAATATCACCTCCATAAAGTATTACGCTAGATTGGCTATATCTAATTCTAGCTCTAATATATAGTATTAGTTTGTGTAAATATATATTATTGATTATATATTTATGGTAAACATATTTTATACCACAAGTAGTTATTTCAGAGTTTATGCTAATACCAAGATTAGTATGATTACATAATTAACATAATACTAAGTAAGCTAGTGGTTATTATGCTCTTTATGGACTTAATACACGTTACTCAGAGCTAATGGAAGAGTTAGTGGGCTTAATACACATTGATACTAATATGAAATGCATGTCTTTTGTTTTCCTCATATATTAAGGCATATATTGATATTCTTGAATATCATATGATAACAAGCTAATAAATAACATTGCAAATGCATTATGATTAGCCTATATATCATAGTATCATAGCCTATATAACATAGTAACTTGATATTATTGATGCAGATTTACGTTCTCAAAAACATTAATAATCATGACATAAACACATAATAACATTATACACTAACACAATCACACGAGATTAATTCCACATAAGCATTAAACTGAGCTAACATACAACTTAATCATGCATAAACAATTATTTAAATGCAACAACATCAAAAATGCACTAATGTTAACCATTCAACTATGTATATAATGAGTGTCATTAATGTGGTGTGTGCATGGATTCCAGTTGTTCCTCTGTCATCCCTCAACACCTTCATCCATGTCACCTTCTCTGATGATGCTCTCCATCTGTCATGCTTTGAGGGATGAATCTCTCCTAAGTCAAACTCAAGACAAAGAGGTGGTCCGTAGCATTGTGACAATATCATAAAATACTGTTGTAAAAATAATCATAATCATAATGTAAAGAATACATCATACATTTAAACTCATAGCAATAAAATCATGAAATCAAAACAACATACAACTATTCCATAACATCTTATGACTTACAACTCAGTTAAATAATAATCAATTGAAATTACCAACTATAAAAATCCATAGATATCAAGTAAGTTTGCTTAGCGAGAAATCGAGATGTAACATCCCATGTGAACCAATCATTTGGAAGCTCATGATGGAGAATACACCATAGGAAGTGGGATTGTTTGGGCTTAATAATGGCATCCCACACATGTTCAAACCTTCTCTTCCAAAACTTATCTATGGAATTAACTTTCTACTTGACATTAAGAGTATCAAATTAAAGATGTTGAGGAGAGAAAAGTTGACAACCTTATCAGGGTCTGTACTAGATGAAGGGTGTCCCAATAGGGCACTACTAATCAATCCACCATTAACAAGGAGTTTGGAATCTAATCTTATGAATATGCACCTTAGGTATAGAATTTTTAATTTCCAAGATAGATTCTCGATCATTAGCTTGAATATTATATTAAACCATTATAATTCTCGAAGGCACTCGATCCCTGGTTTCCTTACAAAAAAGATTAGAAATGACCCTAATGCCTTTTTTGAACAACTAACCACTCTTTATCCAAGGTACTATATCAAAGGGCACCCCATGAAAGGTAAGGATGGGAGACCACCATATAGAGTGGGAATTAAGAGAAAACCTAGTCTTGAAACCATCTTCATCCCAATGTAGGTTTCTTTTAAAAGTTCCCAAGCCTTCCAAATACTCTTGGAAAAAAAGGTGTCAATAATGGAGACGAGGACCTATGTGATGAGAAGATTTTGAAGACTTAAACCTTTCCAAGATACCTTTCCCATAGGGTTTCCTTGTGTGATACAATTAGAAGCATATTTTTTCATGCTTCATCCTCTTCCAAGCTTCACATGATCCATCTAATGCATAAGGCATAACCCTGTATTTTGATATCTAGGAGAATAAGACCTATGTGGGATCTTGGTTTGTAGTAGATTTATTGAGAAACTCAATGAAATCCTCTAGTTCCTTCAAAGTTGGTCCATAGGAAGTCCCTCAAAATTATCTCAGGATTGACATAAACAACTTTAAAAGGATCACAACAAGAATAATAATAAACATGAGTAGCCACCATCTTATAGAAAATTTTGAAACTTTCTTGCTAAAGAGAAACATTATAAACCCTGACTCCAATATTTGTCTCAACCCTTTGAACCACACATCCCTAGATGTCTAAGGGAATAAATTGATAAGTAAATGGGATGCCCATAAACTTAATTGTTCACCAAGCTGAATCCAGAGCCATATATACTAAAGAATCTAATAAGGGAGAAATAAACTGCCTATAGCATTGGGTCTTCTTCCATTGAATGGAAGATCCAAAAGTTAAAAATATATAGCTAGACTTTCCATGGATCTGAAATAGAAGTCTCCTCTTCAACTAAGTTAATTTTTTTACCCTAATTTATATTAATGTAATCAATACTAACCATAATGGAATAAAAACATGTAGAATAATTATGATATTAAGTTATGGAATTCATGCATACATTTAATTATACAATACTAAAATTGATTGCAATAATTTGACAAGTGGATCATGATAAATATAGAAAGTATAATAAATGGATGAGTACTTACCTTTTTCAGGTGACTGTTTGACTATGGTTGTATTCTAGAAGTTGATATCAGCTAAAATCAGGTATGTGATTTGTTTGATTTGGGAACTGTATATATGTCTGCATAGGGTGGTTCAACTGATTTGGGTTAGTATCAATGATCGATATTGACCTATGAAAAAAAGAGGATAAATGAAAAAAAATTTAGTTGCACTTGTCTCTATATGTTCTATATTTATGATCCTGAACTTTGATGATGCAAGGAACTCTAGAAATTAGTTTCGTTTACCTTGAAACCCTATGTGTGCTTGTAAAGTCTATAAAATTGAAAAAATTTGAAAAATTTAATGGGTTGAGCTGACCCCAATCACCCTCATTTGATGTTTGACTACTACATATGTATCCAACACTCTGAGGATGGAAATCAATCCACATTTAGTTCTCCCACCTAGTGTGATTGTGTAATTGTGCTCATTTGCTAAATGTATACAATTAATGATTTAGATTTAATACTTAAAAATGCTTGACTTGACTTAGATTTAGTGTGATTAAAACTTAGATTATGACTAATCTTTATATAGATTTGAAATTTGAGAAGAATAGGGCATATTTGATTAATGTGTAATATTCTATAGATGTGTTCTAGATAAATGCCTAAACCCTTTTGAATGAGACTTTGATTTTTTTATATGAGTACAATTGGGTAATTTATCACATCACTAACATGTTAAGAAGATGGGCTGACCCTAAGGAAATTTTTTATTTTAAAAATTTAATTATTGTTAGAAGAGGGTTAGTTTCAACCAATGTGGGTCATTATCGAATAGTAATAGTGATCTAAACTAACAAACTGACTTGTGTACAGGTGGACTGAACTAAGAGTCTGGATATTTATGTGTGAGATATTTAATAGGTTTGAAAAAGGTAGTAAGGTTACTGTAGGTGTTACAACATCAGAACAAAAGGATAAACTCATAAGATAGCATGCAAGTGTGAGAATGGTGGATTAGGACCTTGTTTGTGAGCTCGAGTCACGAGTGATAAAATGTGTGTCAAGTTTGTCATTATTAAGTAATTAATACCATATTTTAGTATCTAAAATGAGAAAGGATTCAACAACAAAGTTTCATTAACCATTTTCTTGTGAGATTGGGGAAAAGAGATATATTTAACCAAATGTCTGAAAGAGTACTCAACCAAAATATAATTGATTCCCTCAGTAGAAAAAACATGATAAGGGGATAGAAGGAACCCTTGAATAGAATGAAATAGGCCAAACTCTATAAATTATAAACCATTGATGGTGATACAGGTATTCGCATCGTGGAAAATCATTTTTTACAGTATTGAAAAACTTAGAATCATAGCCAAGATGAAAGGCCATTCATTTTTATCGTAGGATTTTTAAATTAAATCTTGATAAATAAGACCTTCTATTGAGTCTTCTAAGCCCATTACGTTCCATGCAAAACATAAATTATGTCATCAAGATATATGTGTTGCAAATAAAACCAATTTTCTCAAGGTGAATTATGAAGGGTAGCAAATATTTCACCCTAAGAGTAAGAGCTTTGGCAATGATTTTTTATGATATATTGAGAAGGTTAATTAGATGCCAATGGGTAATAAGCTCTAAATACCCAGATTTGGGAATGAAAATTATATTACCTTGAATGATAAGTTTTCTAGGAGAATTGGTTTGAACAAATTCTAGGTAGACTCTATGCAAATCTAGACCCATTGCATCCCATAATTCTTGATAGAAATAATAGGTAAACCCATTAATAACATGAGATTTTTCAACATCCATTTACATAAAAGGCATATTAAATATCTTCAATGGATATAATTATATTACATGCCACTCTTTGTGTTTCAGTGAGTTTTCATGGCACTACTTGGAGGCATCTAAAAATAGCATACTCTTGTTTCAAAGACGAGGGTTGAGTGACAAACACACCATGGTAAGGAGAAACAAAATATTTCAATATGTCAAGAAAGTGTGTAAGCCAGGAGAGATGTTTTTTTGATAGCTTTGAGATGATCAACCTCTTGCCTCGATCAAAGGAGAGTAAAAATTATTTACAATCTCTATTTCCAATTTTTAACTAGTGCATTCTTGCTCGAATATGAGCTCCACTAGCTTGATAATGCTCTTCCACTTTGAGTTTTTACAATCAAATGGCTGATTTATTTTGAAAAACCTCATTGATAGGAGAAATCTATAAATTTTATCAAACTCAAATGAGTTCAAGGTGTGAAGCCTCAGGGGCACTACGATGAAAAACAATTAATTGTCTAACATGTATGCAAAGAAAGGTATCTATCTATATAATTGCATTTTCCCACCATTATATTTGTTATTCCCAAAGTTTGTCACTCCTTTTTGGGACAACACATGAACTATTTTTGGTCTTACAAGCCAAAAATTTTCTCTTCCCTTCTCAAAAATTGTTATGAGCCTTCAAATTCTCTATTTTTCAAACTTTTTTAGCTAAGGGACCCTGCAGATGATTTCTACGGACTCGACAGATAGAATTCTACGGACTCTGCAGGTGGAACTACGGACTCTGTAGGAAGAAATCTACAGACTTAAATCTATGAACTCCCCCAGTTCTACGAACTCATATTTACGGACTCTGCAGGTGGAATTATGGACTTCATAGATAGGTTTCTACAGACTCCACAAGCTAGGTTTCTACGGACTCTGCACGCAGATTCATTTCTATGAACTCATTTCTACGGACTCTACAGGAAGAAATCTATGGACTCAATTTCTACGAACTTCAAGGCTTGAAAACTACGGACTCTGCAGACTTAGTTTCTACAGACTCCGTCAGATCTACGAACTCATAACTACGGACTCTACAGGTTGGTTTCTACAGACTCTGCAGGAAAGACACAGGTTCAACACTTAGCCATTTTTTCAATCGAGAAGTTCAAAAGGTCTTCCAACAGCTCGAAGGACAAGTGCCCTTACGGAGGGCACTTAGGAGCCAAAAGGACCCTTGCAACTTTTTCGAAAGGCAATCTTCGAGATCAAACAACCCTTTCGGAGGGCAGGCATGGACCAAATGAACTGATTTCGAGGCTGAATGAAGTAAAGGAATTCCTTCGAAAGGATTTCCCGCGACAAAAATGCTAAGGCTATTCCTTTGGATAAAAAATCCGAAGGAATTCCTTCGGACTTTTGTCCAAAGAAATAAGCCCAAAGCAAAGACAAAAGCCCGTCGAAAGAAAGCCTGATGAAAAGTAGGAGCAAGCGGGAAGAAAGAATGAAGGAAATGAACAATTCCTTTGGACAAAATGTCTGAAGGAAAAGCCTGAAGAAAAGTCTGTCGAAGGAATTAAAGCCCGAAGGCCATCCGAAGCACCTCGAAGGGCATGTACCCTTGCGAGGGGGGGGGGCTCTCCCCAGCCAAAATAGGCCTTTCTCAAGACCCCAAAGGGATTTTTCTCCTTCGGGAAGGACAAAATAAGAAAGCTGAAGGAATTGTCAAGGAAAGTGACGGGCCCGCAGACGTCAAAGTTGGACATCGTGAACTAGATGTTGAGATCCAAAAGTCTGGCAATGTCCCCGCAGCTGTCAAAATCAGGGTGACCAACTAGCCGTTGGCTTTCAAACGATGACGCACCCGAAGACATCAAATTCGCGACAATAAAATAGTCGTTGATCTTTGCAGGGTTGAGCGCGGACCCAAATGCATTCAAAGGCCTTAAGGCCAAGGCTGAGAGGAAGAACCGCCGAGGAGAGGAGCCGAAAGAGCTGGCAAAGCTGGAAAAGGTAGCCCGAGGGCTCAAATCACTGCAGGAAGAGACAAAGAGGGAAATATCTGCGTGGAAGTTATTCCAGTAAGTGGAACAGTCTACAAAATAGATATTTGAGCCCTTAAACATTGAAGGTGCCACCTGTTTGTCCCCTTTGGAGTAAAGACAAAGTAGGCAGCTACACAGACAAGAGGAGACATACGAGATGACCCAGGCCCAAGAGAAGACATGTGAAATGAAATAACACGCCATAGTCAAGGCAGCCGCTCGATTCCAGCATGGTTCTTTTGACATAACGACAGACACATTTAAAGCATTGAAGGCAACATGGGTCGATCCAAGGAAAAGTGCGTCAGTCTTTTCTAGGCCGCTATATATTGTAAAATCTAGTTTTATGATGAGGAGACTTTTCATTTTTATAGAAGCGAAACTCTATTCAAATTGAAAGGCGAATACTGAGACTTTGAGCTCAGATTATTGTTCATATTATTTTATCTAAATGAGAAAGCAAGATACTTGCAGACTTTGTGCTGTTATAGCTTGTGCTATTCTAGGAAATTATTCTTATGTCTATTTCCTAGAAGTATTCTTGTTTATTTAATCTAACAAGCAGGTTTTGTGGAAGAGGTGTCCTGAAGTCAAGTGTGGAAGACTTTGTGCTGTCTGCAATTGTGTTTAGTCTGTTTGTTTTTTGTTTCTGTGTAAAATACTTTGGGACGACTTTGTGCCCTCATTGTTCTTCGTATCTCACTCTTTGGGTAGCTGAAGTGGAGAATTTGTGCTACACTTCGTTCTGTTGGTTACTGCACCCTATTACCAGTCACTTGTCACTTCCTGAAAGAACTCTTGCTATTTTCTGTAAGACCACTTCTGAAAGAAGAGAAGTGCCTTTAGTGTCTTCACCGAGATTTCTGCTTTGTCTGTGAGCATCATCTCTAAAAAAAGAGAGATGGATGGTGTTACCCTACCCCTAAGTGTTATTTTCTATATATATATATAGCTCCTCATATTTTATAGGGAACCTCCCCTTGATGAGAGGAGAGATTTGTCCATCTCTGATGTAGTAAACCTGCACACTGGGCCAACCAATCTCCCTTACTGTGGATGATAAGACCTATTTTGCTCACTAATTAGTTAGTTGACAAAATATTCACCCAACAGTCTTTTTGGCGACTCCGCTGGGGACTTCAAACAAACAGTTCCTATCCTTATCCATTGTATACTCTGGCGACTCTCATCTGGGTCTTATCTATTATCATTATAGCCTTATCCATTTCCATTACATAATCTGGTTTGCAAACCAAATTTACTGAGGAAGAACAACAGTTTGAAGCCTCAAGCTTCAAGCTGAAGTAGGACCAGTTCTTTCTCATTTTTATCCTATAATCTGGCAACTCCACGTTATACCAGAAGTCAAAGAACCCAAGGTATTGTTGACCCAATCTTTGAGTTGGTGCAGCAAGGAAATTTTGATTTATTTCCTCCACAACCTCAAGTTCAACGATCCAGTAGTGTTCCTCCCATTTGTACCAGGTCACCAATACAAGGTAGAACTTTTTCTGCTGTCGCCAGAGCTTTACCTGTACATACTCCACCCAGATTTGTTATCCCTACTTTCCATAATCCAATCATGGCAGCTCAAGGCCCCTAGATTAACTCTTTTGGTTCACTAAATTTGACTCCACCTCTACATGAACTTTCACGTAGTTCAAAGAAGAATTTCTCCAAATTCTTTGGTGATGAGAGAGTTCACCCCGATGAACACATTGCAGCCTTCATCATAGCCTGCAGTGTGATAGACATAGAATTTGAGGACATGGCAGTCAGACTGTTTGTGGAAACATTGCAAGGTGCTACTGCAGACTAGGTCTACCACTTGCAGGCTCAGTCAGTAACTGACTGGAACACACTCAAAGCCAAGTTTAAAGCAAGGTTCAAGCCTGCTGAAAAATGCACATGCCCTGCTGGCCCAGCTCACACAGATGAAGAAAGAACCTCATGAACCTATGAGGGACTTCATTGCTAAGTTTGACAAGTTGAGGAATTGAATTCCTATCATTGCTCAGTGTACACTTGAGAACCTTAAATGTTTCTTCATCAACTCAGCTGTCTGAAGTGAGTTTTCTGTTGAGACAGGCTAGCCACATAGACCTTGCTGCTGCTCAAGATTTGGCCACTGAAGTGGAAGATGATCTCATCTGGGCAGGGAAGATAAGAAGAGATCCTAACAGAGGCAAATCTTCTTCATCTTTCGAGAATTTATCTACAGACAACACTGATCAAATGGTGCAAAAGCTAGCAGATGAACTGCTAGCCTTGAAAAGACAAGTGGCCCAAGGTATGTCTGTTCCTCCTTATCAGGATATGCCAAGGAGAACATTTCAGATTCAGTCATATCAAGGCAATGCTGTCAGGAATCAAGGGCAAACAAATCGTCTTCCTCCCCCACAGAGGAACCTTGCCCTTGAAGCGCCTCCAACCAACTCAACAGTTGGATATCTGGAAATAGAACATGATTTCTCTTTCCAACCTGAGTTTGATCAAAAAAATGACGCTGATCTCTTTGCAGCAGACCAAGAAGAATCAGCTGGCGACTCCCACATTGGTTACCTGAATTACCAAGATGAACCCAGAAGTGAAGGTAAAGCAGTTGAAGGATCATACATTGTTTTAACCTGGTCCAAGAAACAGTCATCCCAGCAAGCTGATAAGGAAAGAACAAAAGAACGAACTCAGCTTGCAATTTCAATTGCTAAGCAGGGAACTTCTCTACCTTTCCAGCGTAACGACCCGGTGATTGCTAAAAAAGTAAGTACTTCAAACTTGCCTTCACCTTCTGCTTCAATTTTTTAGGTCAGTTCTCCCCCTCTCAAAAACTAAAAGGATGAACTCCCATCCTCTGTTCCTAGTTCATTTCAGACATTTGACACAATTGACCATGTCAAGAAAACCAAAATTCAAATGTCTAAATTTGAATTAATACAAACCAACCCTAAGCAGTTGGACAGGTTGGTTGAGTGTGTGAAGAATAAAACCGTCCCTGCAGGACCAGCTGTTCCAAAAATGACTCCCACATCCACCCAGAATAACCTTGTCATTACTCCTCCTGCTGCTCCCATAGAATCTCTTGGTCTCACACTGACCACGACATTTGGGAGATGTTTTTCCATGGAGAACAAACAAGTCCCACTGCTGGGACAAATCAAGGACGCTCAATTTGCATTTGCAACGTTCTCGGATAAAAGAATCAAGATGACTATCCTGGTGGCTGACGTCCCAGCATCATATGGCATCCTTCTTGGCCAAAATTTCTGTAAGGATGTTGGTGGCGAGTTGAGCATGGATTTGTCTTAAGTAAGGATATCGATTAAAGGTGTCATGAAGAGACTACTCCCTAAGAAGGAAGAAAAGTATGTGATAACTAAAACATTAGCGCCTGAAGCTCAAATTCTATTTGAGTCTTTAGGCAGAGGTAATTATTTCTTGTCTATAGAGGATGTTCATGTTTCAGTAGACAAAAAACCTGTAGGCGACGATCCAGAATTTAATTCAAACAAGACATCAAAAGAATTAGTAGGGCAAAGTACAGATGAAAAAAGATCTTTCCTCTTTAATGAAGAAAAATCTGATAGAATATCAGTTTCTGATGATATTTGGATCCTAGGATTTGATGGCAGCAATTCCTCTACCGATGTTGGGGCTAGGATTGTTCTAATATCTCTTCAAGGAGATATTTTTTCTTCTTCATACGAGTTGCAGTTCAGCAACACCAACAACACTGCTGAGTATAAATCTCTGTTACTCGGGTTGAAGGCTGCTCAAGACAGAGGTATCAAGCTTCTTCATGCCAAAGGAGATGCTGAGCTGATAGTTTGTTAAGAGTTTGATGCTGGCGATCAAATCACGTGCTGGACTGAAACAAAAGAGCAACGAGCTATGGTAATGGACCATACTACTACATGCCAAGGTCAAGAAAAAGAACTCTTCGCCAAGGGAGCAAAGATTTATGGTTTTCAGATTGGAGACCACGCCTTGCCATGGGACAAGAAGAGAGAACCAAAATGAATGCACAGAAAACATGATTCTTGGTGGAGAGTTCCATTCGCCCGTCTCTGATTCTGGAGAGAAAATGGTTTCTAACTGATTTATCAGGACAGAACGTCATTTTCACTATCTCACAGCGGGCGGCATCTGAAGCGCTTCAATTCTTGAAGCATCAGATGAGATCATCTATACACACATACACACACACACACACACACACACACACACACACACACACACACACACACACACATATTTGTAGTCTTTAGTTCTATTTTGTGCCTTTAATTTTCATTTTTGGCACTTTTATTTTTTGTCACACTTCAAGGCACTGGAGATTCTAGTCTCTACTCTCCTCAGCGACTTCAAAATTTTAACTGAGGAAAGTTCCCCAACTGGAGCCTGCGGTTGTTCCAAAAGTTTGTCACTCCTTTTTGGGACAACACATGAACTATTTTTGATCTTACAAGCCAAAAATTCTCTCTTCCCTTCTCAAAAATTGTTATGAGCCTTCAAATTCTCTATTTTTCAAACTTTTTCAACTAAGGGACCCTGCAGATGATTTCTACAGACTCCACAGACAGAATTCTACAAACTTTGCAGGTGGAACTACGGAGTCTGCAGGAAGAAATCTACAGACTCAAATCTACGAACTCCCCCAGTTCTACGAACTCATATCTACGGACTCTATAGGTGGAACTACGGACTTCACAGATAGGTTTCTACGGACTCCACAAGCTAGGTTTCTACGGACTCTGCAGGCAGGTTCATTTCTACGAACTCATTTCTACGGACTCTACAGGAAGAAATCTACAGACTCAATTTCTACGAACTTCAAGGCTTGAAAACTACAGACTCTACAGACTTAGTTTCTACGGACTCTGTCATATCTACGAACTCGTAACTACGGACTCTGCAAGTTGGTTTCTACGGACTCTGCAGGAAAGACACAGGTTCAACACTTAGCCATTTTTTCAATCGAGAAGTTCAAAAGGTCTTCCAAGAGCCCGAAGGACAAGTGCCCTTACGGAGGGCACTTAGGAGCCAAAAAGACCCTTGCAAATTTTCTGAAAGGCAATCTTGGAGATCAAACAACCCTTTTAGAGGGCAGGCATGGACCAAATGAACCGATTCTGAGGCCGAATGAAGCAAAGGAATTCCTTCGGAAATATTTTTCGCGGCAAAAATGCTAAGGCTATTCCTTAGGACAAAAATTTGGAAGGAATTCCTTCGGACTTTTGTTCGAAGAAATAAGCCCAAAGCAAAGACAAAAGCCTGCCGAAAGAAACCCTGATGGAAAGCAGGAGCAAGCGGGAAAAAAGAATGAAGGAAAGGAACAATTCCTTGGGACAAAATGTTCGAAGGAAATACTTCAGACTTTTGTCCGAAGGAAATGCCTGAAGAAAAGTCTGTCGAAGGAATTAAAGCCCGAAGGCCATCCGAATCACCCAAGGGCATGTACCCTTGCGGGGGGGGGGACTCTCACCAGCCAAAATAAGCCTTTCTCAAGACCCCGAAGGGATTCTTCTCCTTCGGGAAGGACAAAACAAGAAAGCTGAAGGAATTGTCAAGGAAAGTTATGGGCCCACAGACATCAAAGTTGAACTTCGTGAACTAGCCATTGAGATCCAAAAGTTTGGCGACGTCCCCGCAGCCATCAAAATCAGGGCGACCAACTAGCCGTTGGCTTTCAAATGATGACGCACCCGAAGACGTCAAATTCATGGCAATAAAATAGCCGTTGATCTTTGCAGGCTTGAGCGCGGACCCGAATGCATTCAAAGGCCTTAAGGCCAAGGCTGAGAGGAAGAACCGCCGAGGAGAGGAGCCAAAAGAGCTGGCAAAGATGGAAAAGGTAGCCCGAGGGCTCAAATCACAACAGGAAGAGACAAAGAGGGAAATATCTATGTAGAAGTTATTCCAGTAGATGGAACAGTCTGCAAAATAGATATTTGAGCCCTTAAAGATTGAAGGTGCTGCCTATTTGTCCCCTTTGGAGTAAAGACAAAGTAGGTAGCTGCGCAGACAAGAGGAGACATACAAGATGACCCAAGCCCAAGAGAAGACATGAAATGAAATAACATGCCATAGTCAAGGCAGTGGCCCGGTTCTAGCATGGTTCTTTTGACAGAATGACAGACTCATTTAAAGCATTTAAGGCAACATGGGTCGCTCCAAGGAAAAGCGTGCTAGTCTTTTTTGGGCTACTATATATTGTAAAATCTAGTTTTATGATGATGAGACTTTTCATTTTTATAGAAGCAAAACTCTGCCCAAATTGAAAGATGAATACTGAGACTTTGAGCTCAGATTGTTGTTCATATTATTTTATCTGAATGAGAAAGCAAGATACTTGCAGACTTTGTGTTGTTATAGCTTGTGCTATTCTAAAAAATTGTTCTTATGTCTGTTTCCTAGAAGCATTATTGTTTATTTAATCTAACAAGCAGGATTTGTGGAAGTAATCAAGAAGGTGTCCTGAAGTCAAGTGTGGAAGACTTTGTGCTGTCTGCAAGTGTCTTTAGTCTATTTGTTTTTTGTTTTTATGTAAATGACCTTGAGACGACTTTGTGCCCTCATTGTTCTTCGTATCTCACTCTTTGGGCAGCTGAAGTGGAGACTTTGCGCTACACTTCATTCTGCTGGTTACTGCACCCTATTACCAGTCACTTGTCACTACTTGAAAGAACTCTTGCTATTTTCTGTAAGACCACTTTTGAAAGAAGAGAAGTGCCTTTAGTGTCTTCACTGAGATTTCTCCTTTGTCTGTGAGCATCATCTCTGAAAAAAAAGAGATGGATGGTGTTACTCTACCCCTGAGTGTTATTTTTTGCACACACACACACACACACACACATATATATATATATATGCAAAATATATATATATATATGCAAAAAATATTTTATAGGGAACCTCCCCTTGATGAGAAGAGAGATTTGTCCATCTCTGATGTAGTAAACCTGCACACTGGGCCGACCAATCTCCCTTGTGGATGATAAGACCTATTTTGCTCACTAGTTAGCTGGTTGACAAAATATTCACCTAACAATATCCATACAAAATCCCCAGGAGGACTAAGTGATATGTTCTAGATTATAACAATGTGATTCTTCTTCCAAGTGTGATACAGACGAGAAGATTTAAGATAAAATTACATCTTGGGGATACTTGGAGGAGGGAAGCCATTCAACCTCAAACTTGATGGCAAGGTGGTCTGAAAGCAAAGCATCTAGAATGATAGCCACTGGGCGATAAAAAAATTAGCAAAGAAAAAAGACTTTGCTCTGCTAGCATAACTCTATCAATCTTATTCTAAATCCAGTCACATCCTTGTTAGAGATTGGACCATGTAAACCATGGTGAGTTGGAAATATTGGGACCATGGTGACTAGGATCTAAGAAAATGAGTATTTTATCATTGAAAACCATGCCTCTCGTTCGCTATCACACCATCACATTTCAAGTATCTCTTCATTGCATTATTGATACTCAATCATAGAAATTATGAGATAGGATCTAGTTGGCATGAGGAAGAGAATTAACCAACTTACACCAAGACACCACCCTTTAAAAAACATCATTATATGCACAAATGTTGTTAATAATGAGGAAGTGGCGACTAAAATTGCATAGGGTCCACACCATCTAATGATTACGATTCAAACTCCAATTAAATACAAGATGCGAAAGGGAGTGGGATAATAAAGTGATAATTTCCCTATATCCATTATTATTGATCTAACATGTGGTAGATAACATCCAGATATATTGATATGATGTTGAAGGTGAGGGTGAAACTATAAATTATAACTTATTATAGAAAAAAAATTCCATATTTGAAAAAACTAACATGTATACCTAATAATATATTTTTGAGTCTTTTTTAGGAAGGCCCCATACATTCCAAGAGTATACAATCATTAGTAAATTCTATTTTCATTTTAGTTTTCTCATCAACCACAAATAAAAAAAAATTATTAGCCAAGTAGGATTGATGGTTATCCTTCATGAAGTCACCAAACTTAAATTCTCATTGCTCATATTGAACATATTCACCATCTTTTAGAGGTGGAAAAGGACTGCACTCTTTGTAGTAAATAGCCTTGTGATCAAACACCACTAATTTATTAGTCAGACCTAAATAAATCACCTCGAGATGGGGTTATGATGGTTGGGTAGCCATCAGTTAGCTTTAAGTAGCTGAAAACACGGTCATAGATTATGGGTTATGGATAGAGGCGACACCTCCAGCTAAGTAGTGGAAACTGGTTGATTAGTGACCATTGAGTATCCTCGTATGGGTTTGTACGTAGTGTGAGGCTTTACCTACCGAGCAGGATCATTAATTTTTTTCCTTCTTGGACACCATAGTCCCATCTATATATATATGTTTGAGCTCCTTTGTTCATCTTGGTAGAGGTTTTGGTATGTGTGGTGGTCCAAGAGTTAACCATTAATGAACATTCAAAAAATTTGTGATCCATGGCTTGATAGTAGAATCAAGTGTTGGGCATGTTAATGTATAACACACATTAAGTAAGAATCTTGTCACCAATTTGGATATAAATGGTTTCCTTGAGATATTTATAAATATTCACTTAAATGAAAATGCATTTCTAAGGCCGAACCATATATAATTTTTCTTGATTAAACCCTATAAGATTCCCTACAGGTTTAATAAACTGATGCACAAAACTCCACAAGGTAAAGTGGAGACCAGTGAACTCAACCCAAATAGGGATTTCAAACTTTGCATGCTCAGAGATAACAAAGTCTCAGGTCCAATGGGAGAACCCAACCAATGTGTTGTAGATGAACCAAGGTCCATGAGAAATAATGGCATGGCAATGGCCAATGTTGTTAAACTTAAAAAAGAAAATCCATTGGTCATGCTTTGAACACCCTCAAATTTGATACCATGAGGGGTTGTCTAAGTATTATGAACCTAAGATTTAAAAATTATTTTTGCAGAGACATGACAAAAAAAAAAGATACAAGAGTAAACTCAAAATAATTGCATTCTCTATCAAATTTAGGACAATCTAAAACAACATTAAGAATTTTATTGGGGGTGATATCGATACCTCGTGGAGGACTTTTAAAACAAATTTATGTGCTTACTTTGATGTCATTGTTCTTCACAACTCTGTTGAGAACACTTGGAAAAAATGCTATAAGAACAAAGGATAAGGACACTTAAAATATGGCTATGCTGCCTAAAGGGAAATGATTGGGGTGGGTGCAATGAAATAAATATGTCTCCTATAAAAGAATCAATTTTCTATTAGATAAGTTAATGGCAATGTGACAATCTAAAGCATTCGATAAAAACCCTAACAAACCCTGACCTCAAACCTCATCCTTGAGAGAGATAAATTTTAAATCAAGGGGTAAAGTATTATATAATTATCTTATTTAAATTGAAAATTAAAAGTTGTTTATCTTTTATATCATAATACTCATAGGAAAGAAATAAAATAAAAAATATAGTTTTAGATTTTACATTGTGATGTTCACAGGTGGATATTTGAAATAAAAACAAAATATTTTTATCTCTTACATTGTGATGTTTATAGGAGGATATTTTTAACAAAGAAAATTTTGATAGGGAATTTCAAGCTTGGATGAGGATGAAGACATGGTGGAGGAAATAGTGGGCAATGAATGCATTTATTGCAGTTCTATGAAATTTTCTAAATCAGTCAAAGTAACAATTTTATTAATGCATGGACACTGAAATTAAGACATATAGTTATACATTGAAATCCTACCTTTTCTTCCTCTTTTTTTATATATAGATAGAGACAATATCTCTATTTTCTAGGTTTGATGTTGGTTTATTATTATTATTATTATTATTATTATTATTATTATTATTATTACATTGAAGATGCAGATCAATAAAAAATAAGGAAAAATAAACCATGGCTATCCCAAGTATACCCCCGAAGGGATTTTTTTTTTATGATAAGTAAGATTATAGAAACAACAAATATTTGAGTATTAAATTTCAACCCCATTCTTTGGATATCTTTTAGTTTGTTATGCAACTCTATGATTTTCAGCAAGTCGATAAATTTGATGTTGCACTTTGCCCAATTGTTTGTCCTAGTTTTTATTATACTAGAGAGTGGTATGCATCCTCTAATTCAAAACAATACTTTGAATAATAAAATCATAATAAATTATATGAAAAACAACCCCTTGATTTTTAGTGTTGTTAAAGAAATAAGCATACAATCTATTCTTCCAAATATGTTTGAGAATAATCTATCTAAAAGTTTCAGATATCACATTGTAAGAAATACCAATCCCAAGAATTACACTTTTTCAAGTGATTTTTCTATTAAAGAGCACTATAAAATCAAGTTATACTTGATTCTAAATGGGATTAACAACTTTTTGAAGTCTAGACTGCATGCTTAATAGTAGCAAGTTTCTTAAAAAAGGGGAAGGCCAACATGATATTACAAATAAAATTAAACTTATCAATTGTAATTAGTTGGCATTGAACAACACTCCAAGAAAGGAGCTAGGCATTAGAATCATCTTTTGAGTTCCAAATATTGGTATAAATTTGGAGCCAATTATGTTCAATAATTTTACAGTGCCATTTTGAGTTTAATCTTTTATGAATTAAAGATATTTTGAACTTGTTGATGATGGAGTGGTCTCCCTAAGTTGTAATAAAAAATTCCTTCCACCTTGTGGAAAGAGGTAATGTGAGGAAGTGAAGTCACTATTCATGATGATGAGGTCATAGACACTTCCATGATGATGATGTGATAGACACTATTCATGTTGATGAGGTGGCAAACACTATTCATTCTAATGATGTGGTAGGGTCACTATTCATGTTGATGAGATGGTAGTTACTATTCATCTTGATGAGGTGGTAGTTATTATTCACTATGGTGAGGTGGTAGTTACTATTCATGTTGACGTGGCATGTGGGGCACATTAATCCAATAAGACACATAGGTGCCTTTACTGATTGATATGGGAAGGTGTGGGGCACATTTCTATGAGGGATCCATGATTGATAAGTTTGTCCAAAGTCATAAAGATGATTGAACATCTTCTGAATCTTGTGGTTAGGTGGGAGACAAATATAATTGTTCTTTGTGGTTAGGTGGATTTGGTTGTGACTTTGCCTAAATTAGATGATCTACCTTTTGACCTTTGTACATGTAGAGACAAACCAATACTATTTAGAACCATGCATGTCTTGAGTGTGGCACATTTTTCGCCCTTCTTGAAGTTTCTTTCTCATCTCTCTTCTATGTTTGTAATTCTATATATGCATGATACTCCTTTGTATTTTGTAAGCAAGATATGCTTTGGATGCTTGGAAGGTTAAGCTTGGTTGTATATGCTTTATATTTAAGCATTGTAAAGGAGTTGTTTGAGGAAGTTGTTTGTAGAACAAGTTTTGTTGAAGTTAATATAAGTCTGTAAATTACCATTTCATGGTTTTTTCTTGCACATTTCAAGGTATCCACGTAATCTCTTGTGTAATGTGTTATTATTTGTTCATTGATTTGTAGATTGTTAATTCCACAATTTATTTTCTTTCATATATTAGATATTATTTCTAACATCTAGTATCAGAGCTAGGCTCTTTTAAAACATGTGTTTGAGTGTTTTCTATAATTAGGGAGGTTTGTGTAAGTGGGAGCTACTACAATAACATGAGAAGTGACCAAATTTAATGGCATAAATTTATTCCTATGGAAGATGAAGGTAGAGGATATCTTGGTGCAAAATGACCAAGCTCTAGCCTTGAAAGGTATTACAAGCAAACCCAGTAGTATGACATATGAAGATTGGATCAAGATGGATAGGAAACAATTTATACAATATGTCTTTGTCTTGCATATTCTTTTCTCTTCAATGTTGTTGAGGAGAAGAATGTAGAAGGGTTATGGGAAACACTGAACACATTATACCAAATAAAATCAACAACAAATAAAGTGTTCTTGAATAAGAAACTATATAGCTTGAGTACAAAGGAGAGTTCATCTATTGTTGATCACCTGAATGAGTTAAACATTCTTATCAACAAGCTGGTCTCCATTAATGTGAAGATGGAGGATGAGGATAAAGCAATCACCTTACTATGTTCCCTCCTTGGTACATGGGATCATTCGGTGATGGCCATTAATAATTCATCATCTAAAGCTTTGAAATTTGATGATGTAGTAATGGCTTTGCTTGGACAAGAGATAATGATAAAGTCTTCTATGGCATCCTCTAGCAATGAAGCCTTAGCTGTGAGAGGTCATTCTAGTGAGAGGAGAAAATAAGGTAGATCATAGTCTAGATCAAAGTCAAGAGGATCCAAGCAGAAAATAAAGTGATGGCATTATGGAAAGCTAGGACACTCAAAGAAGGATTACTGGAATATGAAGAAAGAAGCGAATGATGGAAATGAGAATCCACTTTCAACTGAGGCTAACATAGTAGATTCAAAGGAAACACTAGTACATGAAGCCTTATACCTGAATAACAGTATAACTCTTTTCAATACATGGGTTTTGGACTGTGGTGCATCTTTTCACATGTTTCCACATAAAGATTAGTTTGATAGATATCAACCATATAGTGGAAGGTCTATCTATTTGGGTGATGATCATCCTTTAGAGATTGTGGGAAGAGGGGATATAAAGATCAAGCTGAACGATGGAAAAATAAGAATTTTAAAATATGTACATCATGTTCTTGATTTGAATAAGAATATGATTTCCATCAAGATGATGGATGAATTGTGATATTCTTGTACCTTTAGAAAAGGTTAATGCTGAATTTACAAAGGAGACCTAGTGATAGAAGAGGGAAAATCTTATGGTTCCTTGTATCATCTGTGTAGAGATTTAATGACAAATACTGTAACAAGAACAACTTCAAAGAATGCTCAGGATGCAGTGATGCTATGGCATCAATGCCTTGGACACATGAGTGAGAAAGGCTTGAATATTTTGCATGACCGAGGTATGTTGGATGGAATTAAGTCATGTAATTTAGAATTTTGTGAACATTGTATCTTTGGTGATCAAAATAGAGTTCATTTTACTACAATCACAGGTAAAAGTTATGATTTATTGCAACTTATCCATTCAGATATATTTGGACCAATTCCCACTCAATCTATAAATGATATAATGTATTTTAGAACCTTTATAGATGATTATTTTAGAAGAGTGTGGGTGTATTTTTTGAGTAAGAAATCAGAGGATTTTAATAAATTTAATAATTTAAGGCACATATAGAGAAAATTTTGGGCAAATCTATTGTATGTCTCAGGTTAGATAAAGGAGGAGAATATTCATCTAGGGATTTTGATAAATTTTGTATGTAGGCAAGAATTAAACATCAAAATACTGTCCCTTATACTCCACAATAGAATGGTGAAGATTAGTGTATGAACCACATTATCATGGAGCATGCAAGAAGCATGTTGAGTGCATCTAAACTGGATAATGGATTTTGGGAAAAAATTGTTAATATTGTTGTTTATCTCATTAACACGTCACTTATAGTTGCATGGGATGGAAAGAATCTAGAGGAAGTTTGGTATAGTAAGTTAGGTGATTATTTTGACTTATGTATATTTGGTTGTGAAACATTTGCCCATGTGCCTAAAGAAAGGAGGTCCAAGATTGATTTGAAATCAAGAAAATGTGATTTTATCATCTATGGAGACACAATTAAAGGGTACAGATTGTGGGATCCTACTAACCAAAAGATAATTGTTAGCCAAGATTTGTGTTCAATGAAAAATCCATGCAAAAGGAGGTACAATAAACACCTGAAATTGTACGTATTGAGGTAGTTAAGGAAGAAGGTGAGAATAAGCATGTTAAAGATTCTGATCAGCATGTAGAGCACCAATAACAATATCCACAACTTAGAATATCCACACATACCAAAAGGTTTCATAAATATATACTCTTATTTTTTATTCCTATTTTATTTTGTTAATTGATGAGGGTGAACCTGGGTCATTTTAGGAATTTATAGACTTTGAGAATGCAATAAAATGAAGAGAAGTCATGGAGGAGGAAATGCGAGCTCTTCATAAGAATGAAACATGGGAGCTTGTGGATCTCCCACCCGGAAGAAAAAATGTTGTTAACAAGTGTACAAAATGAAGAAGAATAATAATGGGTTGTTGGAGTGGTATAAATCTCATTTGGTGACAAAAGGTTATGCACAAAAGTTAGGTATAAAATTCAATGAAATCTTCTCTCCAGTTATGAAATTAAATTATATTAGAGTATTACTTGCTCTTGTAGCTGCTCAGAATCTAGAACTAGAGAAACTTGATGTGAAAACAACATTCCTACATGGTGATGTCAAGGAAGAGATATATATGGATCATTCCTAGGGATATCAAGTAAGAGGCAAAGATTAGTTGGTTTGGAGATTGAAAAAATATCTGTATGGGTTGAAATAGGCATCGAGTATGTGGTAAAAAAAATGACACCTTCACGAAGAGCCAAGGTTTTAGTAGAAGTGACGCTGATCATTATGCATACCATAAGAGGTTCAATGATGGGAGGTTTATTATCTTGATACTATATGTTGATGATATGTTGGTTGGAGGCCCTAACATGAAGAAAATCAATGATTTAAAGGCTCATTTGGCTAGGATATTTGAGATGAAGGATTTAGGAGAATCAAACCAAATTTTAGGGATGAAGATACACATGGACATAAAAGGAAAAAAGATCTAGTTGTCTCAGAAGACATATATTGAAAATATTCTGCAACGATTCAATATGCATAATGCAAAATTAGATGTACTGCACTTCCTACACACTTTAGGTTGTCTTTCGAGTAGTGTCCTAGAATAAAGGAGGATAAGACATGCATGTATCATGTACCGTATTCATTAGTAGTTGGAATCCTCATGTACACCATGGTGAGAACTAGACTGGATATTTCCCATGTAATGGGAGTTGTGAGCCAATTCATGGTGAATCCTAGAAAGGAGCATTGGTCTAAAGTGAAGTGGATATTCAAATATTTGAGAGGCACTTCAGATGCTACTATTGTTATGGAGTATTAGCTTTACAAATTGGAGGTTTTGAAGATTCAGATTTTGGTGGTGATAGAGATGGATGAAAGTTCAATATAGGATACACTTTTACTCTTGATGGTGGAGCTACGATTTGGGATTCTAAGTTCAAACTAATGGTGGATTTATCAACCACTAAAGTGGAGTATGTGACTTTAACTAAATATTTAAAAGAGGTAATATGGTTAGAGTGACTATTAGGTGACTTCATGGAAATGCAGGGAAATACTACTTTGCATTGTGACAGTTAGAGTGTAATTCACTTGGTGAAGAATGCAACATTTCATGATCACATGAAACATATTGACATCAAGTACCACTTCATTAGGAGTGTGGTTGATGATGGAAATATACTATTGAAGAAGATTGACACTGAATAGAATATTACAGACATGTTGACAAAGCCAGTCAGGGTAGAGAAGTTTGAGTGGTGCAAAACTTCTCTTGGCTTGTTAAAGTTGTGATGAAGGCAACATTGGGAAATGAAGGAAACTATATGGTAGAATACACAAGTGTATTAATTCATATATATTAAATTTAAGTGGGACAACGTTAGGAAATGATATCACTATTCATGTCAATGAGGTGGCATACAATATTCATGCTGATGAAGTGGCATACAATATTCATGCTGATGAGGTGGCATACATTATTCATGTTGATGAGGTGGTAGATGTCATTCATGTTGATGATGTGGTAGGGTCACTATTAATGTTGATGAGGTGTTATTTACTATTCATGTTAATGAGGTGTTATTCACTATTCATGTTGATGAGATGTCAATTACTATTCATTGTGGCAAGGTGTCAGTTACTATTCATGTTGAGGTGGCATGTGGGGCACATTAATCCACTAAGACACATGGGTGCCTTTATTGATTGATATGGGTAGGTGTACGGCTCATTTCTTTGAGGGCTTCATGATTGATGAGTTTTCCCAAAGCCATAAAGATGATTGAGCATCTTCTGAATTTTGTGGTTAGGTGGGAGACAAAGATCATTATTTCTTTTGGTTAGGTAGAGGTGGTTGTGACTTTGTCTGAAGTAGATGATCTACCTTTTGACCTTTGCACATGTAGAGATAAACCAACACTATTGAGAACTATGTACGTCTTTGATTATGGTGAATTTTTGGCCCTTCATAAAGTTTCTCTCTCATCTCTCTTTGTAATTCTATATATGCATAATACTCTTTTGTAGTTTGTAAGCAATATATCTTTTAGATGCTTGGAAGGTTAAGCTTGGTTGTAAATGCTTGGTATGTAAACATTGGAAAGGATTTACTTGAGGAATTTATTTGTAGAAAATGTTTTGTTGAAGTTAATAAAAGTCTAAATGCTGCCATTGCCCCATGGTATTTCCTTGCACATTGAAAAATTTCCACCTAATGTGTTAGTCTTTGTTCATTGTTTTGTAGCTTGTTAATTATGAAATTTATTTTCTTGCACATATTAGATATTATTTCTAACAAGTAAACAAATTATTGACTTAATTTATCTTGTCGATGAGAATATTATTTCTTAATATGTCTTCTTAGATTCTTTGTAACTTTATCAAGCATTGAAGATGGTCTAATATAACAAGATTTGACTAACTTCCTCTTAAATCCATTTGTTGTTTATTTTGATGTTAGTCCATTTCCATAACTTTATGCCCTTGTGTAATTTTGCATCACTCAATAAATATTTCATTTGTATTTCTACCTTTAGTATGAACTTTTGTGTGAATGTCCAATCTATTTGTAACATTAAATATTTATTTCTTGCATTCAATGTGATGTCTAATATTAATTCAAATTTTAACACTTATTTTTTGCTTTCATTCCTTTGAATGGGTATTGGATCATCTATTTTTTAGCATCAATCCTTTTATTTTATTTGTTTATTATATTCATCTCTAACAAGTTTTAGATAAATAAGAATATAATTCAAACTATTTAAGAGGTTGTTTAAGGTAAAACTATTGAGGCTTCAAATTGTGATGCTCTAACTTTAAGTGGAACATAATTGAATGTTCTAGAGCATCAAGAAACTCATTTATGGAAACACTTATAGTGACTATATGTTCCTTTGATGTAATACCCACAACATCTTTATTTTCCAAAATTTTAGACCTTCTCTATATTTTCTTGGTTTGTTCCTTTGATACTGTAATATCTAAAACCTCTTTATTTTCGAATTTTGTGGACCCTCTATATTTTTTCCTTGGTTTTTTTTCTTTGAAATATCATTTTCACATACAACCTATCCTTATGCATATAGATCTATTTTATCCATATACCCCTCTAGTTGTTCATTCATCTTGAATTGAGATATTTTTGGGATGTGCTTTTGCTTTGGGATGATAATTACAAAATTCATGGAATAGTATTCATATGCAGTATTGGAAATAAGATTTATTTTTTAAAGAAGAAGAGAGGTAGTGGAACTCACATGCTATGTTCATTCACCCAAGATATTATGTATGCTTGGCTGAATTCATTCATTATCTATTGATATTCCTCTTGATTTTTCTTTCTTTTATTATAGTTGTCCTTATGCCTCTAATGTCCATTTTATTGGTTTCAAATAGATGGATCACTAGAAAGAAGGAGCCTCTTGATTGGTCCCTTCACTAATGTAGGAAATCACACATTAGGAATTAGAAACTAGAAATTGTATAAAAGAGGTGCAATGCAAATGTCGATAGATCAAAATAAGTGTCTTGTTAATTGTTTTAAAGATAAAGGAGGTGAAATTTAAAAAAAAAAGATTCTAGAAATTTACTTGACATTATATGTAACATGAATATAACACAATAATTAAAAGTGATTCATTTTTCCATATGATTAAGAGATGCCATGGGATGAAGTATTTTACAACAAAGAGAATGGATGCCAAATACATGTGATGCACACATCTTATTTCATAATCACTCTTATTACATTTCATTTATTTGTCCGTATAATTTCTTCGTGATAAATTTTAGAAGAAGGGATACTTGAAATATTTAATTACATTAAACACAACATAACCAATAGACTACATCTAACATAGCTAAATATTGATCAAACATTAGAAACCAATGTTTCATTTTAAATTACATGATAAAAATAAGAAAATAACAACAAAAGAAACATGAAATGAAAGGAAAAGGGATAATTACAAAAAAAAATCATATTATCAATTCATGTGATTGATAACAAATTTTCTAAATTAGTTTTTACTTATTGCTTTTTGATGAAGCCTGAAAATACAAGACAAATTAAAAAGCATGCCAATATTAAAGATTTTAATAAAGTGTAATAACATTATGTAAAACTTGCCTTATTTTCATGCCAAGCTTGTTATTTATCTCAACAACATGCATTGCATTAGAAATATCATGCTTTTTGTAAAGATGATCAGAACATTTCACAAGTCAACTAATAATCTTTCACATGAATGTTTGAAATGATTATATATTTTATTTGCTTATTTAATTTCCTTTTGATAACACATAATTTTTTTATTTTCATGTTAGTTATCAAATTTATCTGCAACCTCAAAATATGTCGCATATATTTTTTCTTTGTCACTATCAACAAAACCAAATTCAAACAATATTTCATTTTTTTATTCTCATATTCTTAAAGGGCAACCTTCGATTACACTCTTCCCTTTATTGAACATTATTTTTGGTGTGCATTTAATTCATTGATAGGGGAAAATGTTTTTTGAATATCATTGTCCATGGCAAGCATCTCAACAAGTTTTGGTGTATTGATTTGGCTTTGTGAAAAAATGACACTTGCCATAGACGTTGTTTGCACTTGTTTTTTGTATGTATTTGGAAGAAATGTTGTGTTTCCAATCTTACTATGTTTGGATGAAATTTTTTGTAAGTCCAATATTGTAATAGTCTTGTTTTAAAATAAAGTACATGATTATTTGAGAAAAAGACTAAAATGGAAAAAAATTACATGGGTACAAAAGGGAGAAAACAACAAGCAACTTACATTTCATATTTAAATATTCTACATTGGATTTTATAAGATGCACAATAGATCCTTCTTGAATCTCATCGCATAAAACATCATCATCGAATTTCCTTGCCAAAAGTCTTGTTTGTAAATGTAAATCATTGAAAAGTGAAACACAATCTCATATATCTGCACTTAAAAATGAGCATATAAGATATATCTCTAATATTTTCAATAAATTTTTTATTTCACTTTCTCCTTTGATAAAGAAAGAAATAGAATTTTTAGTTAAAGATATAACCATCATGTTAATATTGTCAGGATCTTAGAGTACAATCGATTACTTTTGTATAAGCAACTAAACACGAAATTGAAACCAGAAGTAATAAGTAACTAGAAATCAGAAACAACAAATAATAAGAGATACAAGAGACAATAAATCTGTATTAAACTCTTCCAGAAAGAAATACAATGAATAAATTTTTCTCTCTTCACACCTCTCAGATGTATAGTAATTTTTCCTCAAGAGTTCTCTCTCTCTCTCTCTCTCTCTCTTTCAATCAATTACAATCAACTCAATTACTGAATTGTTGTGCATGCTATGAGGATCTAACCCTACTATATAGTATACTACAACACTAGGGTTCATGAGCCATGCATTCACCACCCTTAGATCCACCTCTTAAATCAAAGACTCAAATCTGTTCTCTTAAAAATAGAATTATGAAAATGCATAGAATTCGGTGTCGGTCTGAAGATGATCGATATCGATCGACCCCTAATCGATGTCAGTTGGTTCTGATCGATGCCTAATTGATGTCGGTTGACCCCTAACCGATGTCAGTTGGTTCTGATCGATGATGACCGATGTCGGTCGACTCCTAACCGATGCCGGTCGACCCTAACCGATGTCGATTGATTCTGACTGATGTTGATTACTGTGTAAGCCCAAAAACTTTCACATTAGCTCATTAGTGAAGCTTTTAGCTCCACAACTCAACAATCTTTCACTTGGAGATAAATCGCTGCCCCTGTACCTGTACAGCAACATCTTCTAAACATCTCTGCGTTGTTTTTCCCTCTTCAAGTTCAATCTTGAAGACCAACAAAAGTTGAATGAAGATTCAACTTCTCTTTTGTTATCGGCTTTGTTAACATATCAGCAGGAGTCTTATCTGTATGGATCTTTTTCAGTTTCAACTGTCCATCCTCTAATACATGTCTAATGAAGTGGTACTTAAGCTATATATGTTTAATTTTTGAATAAAACGCTGAATTTTTTGCCAAATAAATTGTACTTTGACTATCACTGTACAATCTGCAACTCTCTTGCTCCTTTTTCAACTCTTTCATGAACCGAGTCATCCAAATCATTTTCTTGCTAGCCTCTGTGATTGCAATGTATTCTACCTCTGTAGTAGACAAGGCAACAACTTTTTGCAACTTTGAAATCTAGCTAACCGTCGTTCCACCAACAGTGAACACATATCATGTGGTGCTTCTCCTACCATCCAAGTCACCTGCCATATCCGAATCTACATACCCATGTAGAGAAGTGTTTGACTCTCCATAGCATAAATGCCTACTGCTGGTCTCTCTCAGTTATTTGAGAATCCACTGAACTGCTTTCTAGTGTTTTTTCCTAGATTGGCCATAAACTTGCTGACAACTCTCACTGTTTGGGCAATATCTGGTCTAGTACATACCATTGCATAAATCAAGCTCCCAACTGTTGAAGCATATAAAATTCATGTACTCAACTTTATCATGTGATTTAGGACACTGTTCTTTTCTCAACTTGGAGTGTCCAGCCATAGGTGTGCTTCCCGATTTTGCATCTTGCATATTGAACCTTTCTAACACCTTATTCACATAATCCTCTTGAGACAAAATCAAACTATGATTTTTTTGTCTCTCTTAATACTCATGTCAAGGATTTTTTTTGATGCTCTTAAATCTTTTATGGCAAATGTGTGAGCTAATTTTACCTTAAGCTCAGTAATTTTTTGCATGTGTGAACCTGCAACAAGCATATCATCTACATACAGTAACAGGATAATATAACTACCATTATCCAATCTGTTAAAATAAATACAATGGTCAGATTGATATTTATTAAAGCCATGCTTTGTCATAAATCTGTCAAATCTCAAATACCATTGTCTTGGAGCTTGCTTAAGACCATATAAGCTTTTCTTCAACCTACACATAAATTTCTCTTTACCTTTGACTTCAAAACCTTCCAGCTAATCCATATATATCTCTTCATCCAAATCTCTATGAAGAAATGATGTCTTAACATCAAACTGCTCAAGATGCAAATCTTCAATAACAACTAAAGACAATACAGTCCGAATAGAAGTCATCTTTACTACAGGAAATTTTTTTTACCAAAATCAATACATAGTTTCTGTGCAAATCTTTTTACTACCATTCTGGCCTTATGTCTCATTTGTCCATTCTCTCCATTTAACTTGTATACTCATTTATTTTTCAGTGCTTTCTTTTCGGCTGGGAACTCAACCAAATCTTACGTATGGTTCTCTTCCAAAGAATCAATTTCTTCATTCATGCCATGCTCCCACTGTTTCTTGGATTCTACCTGCATTGTCTCATCAAATTTTTTTAGTTCTCCACTATCAGTGAGCAACAAGTAGTATAAAAAAGGGAATAACAAATTAGAGGTTTACTTACCCTTTTAGACCTCCTTATGGACGTTTGAGACTCATTTACAGCTTGTTGTCTGCCCAAATTTTTTTAACAGTGACCAATCTCGGTCATCTCTTATCGATGTCGATCTACACCTGACCGATGTCGATTTCTCCTAATTGACGTCAATTTTTACCTGATCGACGTCGATTTCTACCTGATCGACATCGGTCTCTGTGTTTTTTTATGAGTGATAATTTTCATCTACGAGCTCATTTTGGATCATAACCTCTTTCAAATCAAGATTGCCCTGTTTAAAATTATTCAGCGTCTTGAACTGATCACTGTACATCACCTTCTCATTGAAAACTATGTCACGGCGTTTAATAATTTTGTTAGTTTCTAAATTCTACAATCGAAATCCGAAATCTCTAAAATCATAACCAATGAAAATGCATCGCATAGATTTAGCATCCAGTTTCTTTCTATTTTCTTTATCAATGTGCACAAAAGCTTCAGAACCAAAAACTCTGAGAAATGAAAGATCTACTTTTTTACCTGTCTAAGCCTCTTCTGAAATTTTATTATCCAGTGCAGTAGAAGGTCCTCTGTTAATCAGGGAAACCACAGTATCTACAGCTTTTGTCCAAAATTGTAAGGGCAAATCAACATGCAACCTCATACTCTGTGCATGCTCCATTATTGTTCTATTCATCATTTCAGCAACTTTATTTTGCTGAAGTGTCTTTGGAACCGTCTTTTTTCTGCGTATTCCACTCATAGAACAATAACTGTTAAATTTATTACTGCAGTACTCACCACCATTGTCAGATCTAAGGCACTTCAATTTCAAACATGTTTCATTCTCAACCAAAGCTTTTTATTTCTTAAATGTGTCAAAAACATCAGATTTTCTCTTTATGCAATAAACTCATATCTTTCTTGTAGCATCATCAATGAAAGAAACATAATACTGTGATCTTTCAATAGAAGCTACCTGAGTTGGTCCTCACACGTCTGTGTGAACAAACTCTAACTTGTGCGTCTTTTTTGTTGACTCAGTTTTAAGAAATCTCACTTCTATTTTTAAAAAATACAATGCTCACAGAAATATAGATCTATGCTTTTCAAATTTGAAAGCTTACCTTTTGACTTAAAAACTTTCATTTCCTTCTCACTCATGTGACCAAGCCTACAGTGCCACAACTTTGCATCTACATCTGAAGTAGATAAAATAGAAAGATAATAATTAGTAATAAAAGTATATAGATAAAGTGTACCTACTCTCGTACCTTTTGTTAATACAAGTGCACCCTTAAAAAAATTTTAAGATTCAACTGTGAGAGTTACTGTGCAACCTTTATCACTCAACTTTTCTACAGAAATCATATTTCTCTTCAGGATGGGTACATGCATGACATCCTTCAACACCTATGTATTGCCATTCTACAATTTCAGCTGCATTTTTTTTTTGCCAACAATTTTACAAGGGTCATCATCTCCTAAATAATTTTTTTTAAAATCTCCATGGACATAATCATTGAAAAAATCTCTATTTAGAGTTGCATGGAAAGAGGCACCAAAATCTAAAACCCATGATTCTACTTTATTATCCAAAGAAAATATAAGAGCATCATGTGCAACAATACCTACAATTTTTTGTTCTTTATTACTTTTATACTGATTTTTTTTGTTATCCTTCAACCAACAATCTTTCTTTGCATGCCCTTTCTTTTCACAATTTCAGCAGGTTATTCTTTCATTTCTGGATTTGGATCTACTTCTTATTTTGACCTTGATTTCTCTTGCTTACCCTTCTCTCTTTGCCTTCCCTTGCTTTCAACACTTAAAACATTTCCTGATGTTTTTTCTGAGCTTTTTCTACAAATTTTTTTATTCAAAATTACACTAACAACATCATCAACTTTCAAAATATTTGAAGCACATGCAGTATTACTAACTGCCATTACCAAACTATGCCAACTTTCAAGTAAAGAGCATAAGATTAAGAGAGCCTTAATTTCATCATCAAAAACTATTTTGACAGAATTTAACTGATTTACTATTGTATGGAAATCATTAAGATGACTAGATACAGATCCACCTTTCTACATTTGAAAATTAAATTACTTCATAAGATATACCTTATTCGAAGCTGAGGGTTTTTTATATAAATTTGCCAAAGTATATATTAACTCTACTGTTGTTTTTGCCTGTGATAAAATAGAAAACACAGAAGCTGTCAGGCTCAACCTTATAGATCTAAGAGCTTTTCTATCAAGAACATTTCATTCTTCATCTTTCATATCTGTGGGCTTCTTTGAAACCCCACCCAACGGTAAATATAGATTTTTCTGATACAGATAATTTTTAATCTGCATCCTCCATAATTGATAATTCTTGCCATTGAATTTTTTCATTCTTAGTTTACTTTCCTCTGCCATTGCTTTGCTCCCACTCAATCAGAAACCCTTGTGAGTGAATTTTAAAATCAACAAACACTAACACGCTCTGATACTAGTTGTCAGGATCTTAGAGTATAATTGATTACTTTTGTATAAGCAATTAAACACGAAATTAAAACCAAAGGTAATAAGTAACTAGAAATCAAAAACAACAAATAATAAGAGATACAAGAGACAACCAATCTGTATTAAACTCTTCCAGAAAGAAATACAATGAAGAAATCTCTCCTCACACCTCTCAGATGTATAATAATTTTTTTTCAAGAGTTCTTTCACTCACAATCAATTACAATAAACTTAATTATTGAATTGGTGTGCATGCTATGAGGATTTAACCCTACTATATAGTATATTACAACACTAGGGTTCATGAGTCATGCATTCGCCACCCTTAGATCCACCTCTTAAATCAAAGGTTCAAATCTGTTATCTTAAAAATAGAATTTTGGAAATGCACAAAAGTCGGTGTCGGTCTGAAGATGATCGATGTCGGCCGACCCCTAACCGATGTCGATTGGTTCTGATCGATGCCTAATCAATGTCGATTGACCCCTAACTGATGTCGATTGACCCCTAACCGATATCGGTTGATTCTGATCGATAATGACCGATGTCGGTCGACCCCTAACCGATGTCGGTTACTTTGTAAGCCCAACAACCTCTACATTAGCTCATTAGTGAAGCTTTTAGCTCCACAACTCAACAAATATCAATGCTTGGCATGCCAATACCAATGCTCTTAAATGAAAACTGCAAACAAAAAAAATAAAATCTATGGAAAAGAACATAAAAATAATACTTAACAATATAAAAATATTAAGATGACCATCGTTAACAAGGAGATCAAAAAATTATACAACTAAAAAGATGCATCACTTCAAGCAAGTGTACATTTAATTCGATACTTTATTTCCATTATGCATATTACATTTAATAAATGCACTTTATAATGTTGCATTTTAATTTTTTGAATATAAAAAACTATACATTAAAAATACACTATATAAATTCTAAACACATACAACAATATCTATTATTATTGTTTAACAAATTATTATTTATTTGATCTTCAAATTTTACGTGCATAATTAGGAAAATCTTTTGTTGCCTTGGGGTTCAGAATTATGATACCTATTTTTTTCTAAGTTATACCTAGGTTCATATTTTGTAACATAATAGAAACTATCAAAAACAAGGCCAAAACCTCTAGATAGATGACCAACGCTATAAAAAATCTACAAATAAATAACGCACGCTTCTCAAAACTTTAATTAAGCTTTCACCATAGATTTTATTTCGGATGATGGAAGTCTAAGTAGTCCACAATGCAAAATGTTTATGACATGTTACAACCCATTAATTCTCTCATTAAGTGTGGTGTTTTTAATGTTATCACATCTATCAATTTATTATCTTTTGCATGCATTTTCATGTTTTTCTATATTTGGCATACAATGAAAAATATGTAAGTACCAAGAACAATAACTTTACAATATGTTAGGTTTCACATAAATTGTTTGTTGATAAAAATATAATGTTTCACCCTGTGTTGAATAAATAAATACAAATAACAATAAGTTGATTTCCAACAAATTTAATGTCTTTTACTTGTTAATTATTCAAAGTAATTGATGAAACAACTATTTAATACAATATCATATTTAATATATCTTATAAAATTTTATAACATTATGACCCTAATAGATAAATAAAATGTACAATAGATAAATAAAATGAACAATATAATCTTAATTTAATTTTTTAATTGTTTATATAATTAAACAAATAAAATAATAATATGTCTTACATAACCCTTTATCTAAACTTGGACATCACAACTTAAATGTAATTCAAAAAGTATAATCTTACATTGTCATTTAAAAAAAAAAAAAATCATTTGTTATTATAAGAAAAATAATATAATAATTAAAATATTTAAAATTAAATATAACAATACCAATGTGCTCAAGATTTATACAAGATTTATCACCTCCTATAAAAACCATTATACCTTAACCAATTATCTAAACAAGGTTTTTCAATAGTTAAAAAAACAACACAATGTTTAAACAATTAGAATAATTATTATTCATATATACCAAGTATGATCACATGCAAGCTACTTTATATTTTAATGAATAAAGCACAAAATCCATCAATTAAATGATTTTTTTAATGAAGAAGAGAAATTTTTTAATTGAAAAATTAAATTAAATTTTAAATTATTAATTATTAATTCACTGTATCAAAAGGCTATGAATATGCAGTTTATATTTTAAGTAAACTATTTAATTTACTTGATGGAAAAAATACCTAATATAATATAATATTATATTCAAATTTCAAAAGGTATTATAACTATGCAAAATAATTATTTGAAGTAAGAAATAAATAAAACATGTAATAAAAAGTTCCTTTGAAACTTAATCAATTTAATATATTCAACAAATTGAATTAAACATTTCTGATATCAACATATTTAACAATTTAATTATACATATATGATCTCCTCGTTAGAAAACTTAAAAACCCTTTTATTTTAACTTAGTCTATCATCAAAATCGAGATGTATTGGTGAGGTTTTATATTGAAAATAATTCCATCTACACACAGTGATTATTGGCTTCAACAAAGGTGTATGTGCCTAGATTCCAAGTTATAGAAATGATTCCATACATTTCTCAAGATTGATCATACCTGAGATTCTTATAAATAAAAATAATAATAAATTATATTTAATCAATAATTTTAAGGTGCTCACGTGCATATCGTAATAAAAATAATCACAATGTAAACATAAAACCTACTTTTAATGAAAAAGTTTAGATATTTGAAGTGACAAATTTATCAATTAAATAGACATTAATTTTTTCTCTGGAAATTATAAGAAACCAAACAAAAATAACCTTGTCAAGCTCACATTTCAAGATAAAAGGTAATTTTTTATAGGTCTAACCACAAAATAGAAATAATATATAAAAAATAAAGCAATCATGTTACCAAGTTGGTTTTGTTACATGCACACCAACCCACAAACCTACTCTAGGCATAAGTAGTTTCTCACCAAATCAAACTTGTTACCTGCAACATTTTCTTTCCCAAGACACTCAAACCAACATTAAAAAACTTCTCAAAAATTATAAGAACAAAGTACATTACAAAAAATGTTTTTCATACTCCTTGTTTCTATAATGTCTATAATCCTTGCATTGGATAAAATTTTATTTGTTCGACGCATTTTTATACAAAACACATAGTAAGATTGTTTATGGGTTAGTAACACATGAAGCAAATTTCTAAATCCTTATGTGCACATTAAAATCCAGCACAAAAAAAAATAATAGCATTTATTTAAAAAATAATCTTACCATCGAAAAAAAATGTATCAATGAGAAACAACAAGAAGAAACCAAGGAACAAATAAATTTTTTGATGCAAGATTTCTTGTCGAATTACTTTAATACCAAATAATGTAAAACACAAAGGTGGTATCCACTTAAGAAGATGCAACATTTTGCTATTTATTTACTATCGAATTTATTTGATACCAATTGGTACAAGCATGGAAGGGTTATCCACTTTAAAAAAATCTCAAATTCTATGATGCTTAGTTTAGGCACACACACATAAAAAGCTAATTCAAAATTCTAATTGTGGGTATTCATCATAAAGAGCTCAGTTTTCTCATTGATTTGAAGATATTACAATTTTTTTACATAATAGACAAACTATCAGCTACATGCCTTACAAGTTTTGGAGTACAAACATCGATGAAGCCATCTCCAACAATAGTCCAACATCTAACTTGATCACCTACAACTTCTTGTTTTTCCATTTTTTTTCCTGTAGCTCTCTTATAACCATCAAGCATATTATCCATGGCGTTCCCTTCCAACATGCCAAGTACTTCAGTTGTTTGTCTTTTTTTCTCTTCCATTTCTAGCTCCATATTGTTAGTTTCAATTCAATCATATTCTTCTTGTTTCTTGTTACTCCTCTTTTTGTCAGGTTAGACCCACCATAGTCCATCCTTCTCTACCAGAGGCTTATCTTTTTTTTATGTGGTAAAGAGAGCCTAAAAGATCTCATGAAATGTATAGTGGAATTAAAAATTTATTTTGAAGTTGAGAATATTGAAGACCCTATGACGGTAAAGGTTACAAGTAAGATACTATGTGGAGTTACAGTTGAGTATTGGAGAGTTATCCAAGAGAGGAGAGAAGGAAAATAAAATAAGATGGTAAGGAGTTGGGAACATGTGGTTTCCAAGTTCATGGGTCATATTTTACACCCAAGAATGCATGTAGAGTGGTTGAAGAAGCTTCATGTTTTGAGGCTTAAGAGAGAAGAAAAATATTTCCATGAAAGGTAATATGAGAGGAAAGTTTCCATGTAATCAGCTCAATTCTAGTTCAAGAAGTAACAAGGAGAAGGATATGAATGAGGAGGTTGTATTAAAAGATAACAAGAGAGTGAGGTTTCCAAGTGAGAAGCCCATATTTGATTTCAAAAATAACAAGAGGAAAGTTGTGAGAAGCCCTAATATAATTTTTAGAACAACAAGGAGGAAGAAGTTTTTGAGCAATTCATAAGGGAAGGAGTCATCATGAAGGAAGATGTAAATGCGATAGTCATTGAACTGAAATAAGGAGACCCATTGTTTGATGATGGGAAATAGTTTTTGGTATCCCATAAGTGGGAAGATTTATAATTTTCTTTGGTGAATGAAGGCAATACATTTATCTTTTCTATTTTGGAGGGAAGCAGGGTTGAGGACAACCAAGAAAAATTACATTTTTCATTGAAGGAAACATTAGAGGTGAATGAGTAAGGAAACCATTAGGATTTACAAGTTTCTATAAATGAAACAATGAATGTGAAAGAAGAGAACAACCATGAAGATTTGCAAGTTTCCATGAAAGAAACAAGATAGGTGAATGATGCAGGCAAACATGAGGAGATGTAGGTTTCCATGAAGGAAATAATAAACATGGTTGATGTTCAAGTTAATGCACATAAAAATAGTATGATTTAAGACCAACCATGTGAACAAACAAAAAATAGAATGAAGAATGAGGAAAGGACAACCATGAAGATGGAGATGCTGGACATGTTTCTACCAAGATGATTAAAGAATAAAATTGTTGTTGTATATGTGGCCCATAGTCCACATAGGTATTGGATAAGAGACTCTTATGATTCAAGGTATGGCTTTTTCTCATACGGACAAAGAAAGTGCAAGGTCATTTTCACAAGGCATGGTTGTGGTGAATGACAGACAAAGCAATCAGCCTAGAGTCGATGTAAAGAGTTTGAAAATGAAATAAGAAAAGGATGAGATAGAAAAACTAAGCTTGTTGTCAACCCAAACATGTGTTCAAGATCATGATGTTGTAGGTGTAGATATGAAGAGAAAGAATGCATTCAAATAGGCCTTTCAAGGTAAAGAGAGTGAACTTCTTGAGTTCACAAGATGTGAAGAACAATAACTAATTTTCATATCAGTTGAAACATGTAAAGAAGTGAAGGAAGAAAAAGAGTCTTTTAAGAATCTTATAAATGAATAAGTGACAATCAAGATTATGATGTCAAGAGATAAGATGGTAGCTATTAGAGAAGAGGAGTTTCAAATAGAAAAGGGTGATAGAAGGATAATCCAACAACAGGTTGGCTAGTGAGTAAACAAAGCCAAGAAGGATCTAGGAGGAGGTGGTCAGTCAGTGGTGGGTTTAAGCCTAGAAGAGATAATAAGATTTAAGAAAAAATGTCTTGGTGGAAGTGGTTGGATGAAGGTGGGTTTCAATCCACAAGAGGATGAAGAGAAGAGAGGATAAGCCTTTAGTAGAGGAGGACAGACTATAGTGGGTCTGACCCCAAAAAAAGAGTAAAGAGAGACAAGAAAAAGAGGATTGAATTGAAACAAACAAGAGGGAGTTGGAAATGGAAGAGAAAGAGAGACAAACAACTAAAGTACTTTGTGTGTTGGAAGGGAATGCCATGGCCATTATGCTTGGTGGTCAAAAGATTGGTTTTTACCATTTATTTCATCTATGTGAGCAAGAGCTCACATTTTAAAATCCTTGGTGTCTGATGTAGGAGGATCTAAGGGTCCATGAAATCTTGCATCAACCAAAAAAAAAGAAAAAATATATATAAAAAAAAAAAAAGTAGTTGGGAACAACAAATCATCAGCAACAAAACAATAACAGAACAATAATGGATTTTTAAGAAAAATTCACAAGTTTGGGGCCTTTTTTTTAATCAAAGGAATGTGAGGAGACATGGTAAATGTTATAAGGAGTCAGGGAAAGGATCTCATAAAGTGGGGAGAAGAGAGATGGATAAAAAGGTAATGCAAAGGGGGGAAAAGAGAGTTATAGGGAAAAAAACAAGTTGTAGGTGAGAAACAAGTTGTAGGGGAACTAGTCAGATGTTGGACTATTGTTGGTGATGATTTCCTCCATGTTTATACTCCAAAATTTGTAAGGCGTGTAGATGATAGTGTGTCTATTGCTTTAAACATTTTAATGTCTTCAAATCAATGAAAAGAGTGTGCTATTTGTGGTGAATGTCCACAAGTAGAATTTTGAGTTAGTATTTTGTATGTGTGTGTTCCTAAACTAAGCATCACAAAATTAGAGGTTCTTCTTAAGTGGATACCCCCTTTGTGCTTGCACCACTTTTCAAGCTAAAATTAAATATTTGTACCTTTATCCAAAAAAATGTTAATTCAAGACTTTATTTTCTGTTTATTTGGGTTGTTCCTACACATGTTGTTTAGCTTGCTTAGGTGTTATGTGTCATAGGAAGTTACCCTTAATTATCATTTTTAGCTAGTTGGTGGGAGTTACATGCCTATTCTAGGCTCTATCACAAACATTATAGGGATAATTATTTTTCATCTTTGCTATTTGTACTCCTTTTTTAAATTTGAATACATAGAGGTTTTGCATGGTTTTAACTCTTGATACATCTTTCACAACTGCTTGTTTATTCAAAGTTATTGCTTTGTTCAAGCTACAGTGTATTTGGGAATCCATATTTGATCTTAGCAAGAAATATGACATGGTATCAAAGCACTGGGTTTGGTAAGCCAAATATTTGATTGTTATGGTGTTTTGAGTTTATTATGAAAATTTGAGTGTATTGCAAAAAAACTATTTTTGGTGTTGCATGTGTTTTTTGGTGATCTAATGAAACATAGTAAGGCAAGCACTGGTTTGTGTTAATCCAAGTTGGTCACCAGCTACCTAGAAAAACCCTATGGCTTCCTTAGCACCTATTGTTAATCTATTTGCATCCTCTTTGAATCCTCTATGACCTACATGTTGAAAAGGGTCTTTGATCTGGTTCATCCACCATTGTAGCTAATCTCTTAGGCACAACTAGACTTGGTCTACTTCAATTTCACCCACGACTCTTCAAATCTGGCAAAACGTAGGATGATTGTGGGTTCTTGGGCTTAGTTTTGCTCTACCTAGTGCCACGTTGCATGCACCTGCTCTCAGCTTTTTAATCTTGCTCGCCTTCTCTCCAATGGGTTGTTGGTTTGAGTAATCACCATTCAAAAAAGGATTTGTCTTAATAGTTATAAGTATTGTAAGAATGCATAAATGTAGTTTCCAAATTTGTGGTGGTAACGTAGTTTCCTTTGGAGTTTTGTTCTCCCAAATGCTTAAAATTAAATTGATAAACCTCTTTGCTTAAGAAGAATCTGATGACAACTTTATATAGATGTCAAAACACAGGCCAACATGAAAATGATAGGACAAGTCTTTGGTAGAAACAAAATCATGACCCTGCAAACCTATATAGAATTTTTTGAGAAGTAGAAGCAAATTTCATGGTTTAAGAATATACTAGATAGGCATAGAGAATCACAAACACCTCATATAGTTATTCAAAAAATAAATAAAAAAGGGCTTTGCCAGAATTAAAATGCCAACGTATGAGTTTTATCCCCTAAATGTTTAAAACTAAACCGAGAAGCCTTCTCTACTTGAGAAGACCTTGATGACAGTTTGGAGAGATCCCAAAACACAACCCAACTCGAAAATCATAAGTCAGGGCTTTAGTAGAAATTAAATCACAACCCAACATACCTGTATAATTCTCCATGGTATTTAGAAAATAAATCCTACCTTGATATAATACTAAAAATGACCAAAACTTTTCCATATAGTTGCTCACGAAACACCACCTCTAAAATCTTAAAATAGATCTACAACTTTTCTCAATTCAAAATTCTCAATCAAACTTGCTTTTAGTGTGGTATCAAACTTGCTCTTATAGATTAAAAGCTCATATATAAATTAGTTTTTTTTCAATATGTTGTTAATGTCAGTTTGTATTAATAACACATTACCTAAACCTTTGCATCCTTACATACATATCAAAATTTAGAATTAAAAACTAATGACATCTAACATAATAACAACAAAAATTCATACAATAGACTTGCCACAGTGAAAAAATGTACTCATGCCATTGGTTCAATTTATTAACTACTCACTCTTTTGTCTATGTTATCTAGTCATCAACGAACCAACACATCCTTCCTGACCACCTTTAAGCTCTGCGATCTAATCGTACCAATACATACCACACGTCAAAAATAAGAAAATGCGATAATATTCATCCTCCAATATTTAATGTAAACCATCAACCAGATATAAAATATAAGACTCACTCTAATAAATAAACATATATTAATGTAAAAAAACTAAAAGTTATTCACTTATTTCCCTCACACATCCTCTAGATAATTTAGACTAGAAGTAAGGAGGCCTAATTAATTTGCAACCCTCTATTTCAATATAAAACATTCTCCATACCTTGGAGCTATTACCCAAAGTGGTAAATCATCACTCTCGAAGCTAATTTGTAGAGCATATGTCATTTATAAAAATACTATAGTATTCCAAAGTTACCTCTTTATGGAAATAATATAGTATATCTACTCCAATGACTACAATATTAACCCATAAAAATATTTGGGGACCTATTACAAAGGATACTCACAAATAGATGGCTCCACTTTCATATGATATACGGTTTAGCAACAGATATTGTGAGAAAAATCATTAACTTGAAAAATCATTAATACAAAGGTTAATGTATGAGTTTTTTTTTTTTTTTTTCTCAAATGTTTAAAATTAAATCGAGAAGTATTTTTAATCTAAGAAGAATTTGATGACTTTTTATATGAGAATGATAAAGTAAGGTTTTGGTAAAAATGACATCACGTTTTTATAATTTTGTAAAAGAGTGTTTTAGAAAAATAAACATTTTGATTAGGTACAGATAACCACAAACAACTGATATTATCATTTAGAAATAAAAAAAGAAAAAGATAATCCTAATATATTTGTTAAACTTATAAATAGGATAATTTAAAAGAACCGCAAATTTAAAGTCATTTAATTTCAAGGAACACAAAACGGCAATAATAGAGCTCTGTTTACAAGAATTGATAATCAATGATTCCATGCTATCAAAGAACAAAATACTATAAAAATTATGAAAACACAATGAAATAATTGTGTTATTTAGAGGACATATCCTACTTCGATCTAATATTAACCCCAACCGATACTTGTCCACACAGTTGCCCATGAAACACCTTTTATAAAGCCATTTAATTTTAGACAACTCAAAATGGCATTAATAAAATTTTCCATATTGTCAAACAACATAATATAATAAAAACAATGAAAATATAACCAATTTTTTGTGTTATTCAAAGGACAAATCCTATCTTGATCAGATGCTAGTCTCGATCGACACTTGCCTATATAATTATTGATGAAATCACGACCTCGCAGACCTGTACAAAAAATTTTGAAATGAAGAAATGTATTCGGTAGGAACAAAGAATCACAAACAACCCATTTAGTCATCCACGGGGCGATAGGCGGAGGGGCAGGGGGAGGTGTTCCTAATACATTTGTTAACTTACAAGCTAGATAATTTTAAAGAACCATGAAGCAAACGCCGTTTATTTTCAAGGAATAGAAAAGGGCATTAATAAATCTCTATTTACAATAATCTAATAATTCTATGCTACCAAACAACATAATACTATAAAAAAATGAAAATACTACCAATTCTTTGTGTTATTTAGAAGACAAGGCTTACTTGCCCTAATGCTAACCTTGACCGGAACTTGTCCACATAGTTTCCCATAAAATACTTTCTCTAAAACTGTAAAACAGATCTAGAACTTTCCTCAATTCGAAAGCCTCAATCAATCTTGTTTCAAGGTGATATCAAACTTACTTTCATAGATGATGAGCTCATATATAGATTAGATTTTTTACAAAATTTTTTGTTAATGTCACCATTATTTTGGATTACTAACGCATCAAATGAATTTCTACATCTTTATATACATATTAAAAACTGTACAAAAAATATTAGTAGTGTTGAATGGGATATAATAAATATCTACAAAACAAAATTGCTAGCGTGGTAAAAAGTACCTTACCATTGGTTCAATTTATTGACCATTCAAGTTTTCATATCTGTCATCTAATCATCGACTAACCAAAGTATACCTACTAAAAACCCTCAGAGTTATAACCCAACCATCCCAACACATATCATGCATAAGTAACACAAAAATACGATCATATTCATCCTCTAACTTTCACTGGGAATCATTATTCAAATACATAATGTAAAATTCAATCAGATAAGTAAACTCCTATTGACGTAAATATAAAAACCCTAATTGATAATGCACTCAGGTGTTGCATGGCATCAAAATGGATGTTGAATTGGTCTAGATACAACTCATCATGCATGACATACACATGATGGAGATTCGGTCACTGCATACGCTTAACTAAAACAACTATTTTAAAATAAAGAGGAAAGAATTTAGTGACTACCTTTTAGGAGGAATGTGGGCCTAAGTCCTCCATATTAATTTTTTTTCAAGTCATGTAAAGTTTGGAAGATTATAAAAACATAATTTTGTCACGGACAAAACTGGACCATGCACCAACTCTAACTAAATAGATTAGATATAGCCATGTTGATCCTACATATTCAAATTTGTATATGAAATGTTTTAAAGAAACTTATGTTAAAGTAATTTGTTTGAATAATTTATTCCAATAATTATATTTTAAGAGTGTATATAATATTTATTTATTAATGTATAAGGATTTTTGATTTAAAAAATATATATAATTAAATATGTTAGAAAAAAATTGGAGAGAGTGATGATGTTTGGGCACAAAAAGAAGTAAATGATTTCTATAAGATTAGAGTAACAATTGTCACTGTTAATCGCCATTGCATCAACGCTTCAAACCTGCACTCGAATTTGTTGTGCATACCTTCCTTTCCATAAACCAACATCATGGATTTTCAAGCCCATACATGTTGTCCTTATGGTCTAAGATTTGAAATTCTTGCAAAGTTTAGGACCCAGGTAGATAATGTCAAAAATGGAAGCCTCTAGGTGTCATCAGGTTGTATCCAAACCACTAGGGAAGATCCTATTATCACCTATGAACAAAGTGAAATCCAATATGAAATGGCTATCCTAGCAAAGCTTCGATTGATTTGTAAGTTTGTGGGTAAGGGTCCTCGTGCATAGGAGTTATGAACTTGGACATCGATACATTAGAAAGTGAAGGGACAAGTGGACATTTTCTTTGGGACAAGAGGTTTTTTCATTGTTTTTTTACTTTTGGAGAAGAACAAGCTCATGTATTTAAACAAGGATCTTAGTTTTTCGATAGGTTAGGCCTTTTTATGGCTCCTTGGAACCCTTGTTTTGACTTTTCACAAGATCCTAAAGTTTCACTAGTTTGGTTAAGATTATTTAACCTCCTTGCAAGTTTTTTGGTAGTTTCTATTCTTGATAAAATTAGGAACTTCCTAGGGTATATGATATGTATTTCTTTAGAAACTCATAACAAGGAACATATTGCTTATGCTAAGATTTATATTGAAATAGATGTAAGTAAATCCTTACATAAAAGGGTAAGGTTAAAATCTCTAAAAATAATTTTTTTGAGCAACTAGTGGACTATGCAAATCTTCTCTTTCAATGTTTGATGTGTCACTCCTATAGTCATTTGGCCCCAAACTATCCTCTTAAAATATGGTTGAAAAAAATGTTGAGAAAGAGGACTTTCAATGAGTTGGAAAGAAGGGGAAGAGAGACCCTAAACTTATCAGTATTTAAAGGGAAGTATATAATCCAAGCTCAAGTTGGGTTAAGCCCTAACCATTTTGCATCTTTGATCACCCAAGAAAATGAATGGAATCCTAATGAAATGGTTGCTTCAAATCCCCAAAAAGATGCTGAAACAACCAATGAAGACCTTAAAGTAATTGTTTTTAAATACTTTGATATTCAAAAGTTTCCAAAGTCATGTAAGGTTACACATATTGGTCCTTACTGAAGTGATTGAGTCATGTAAAGCCTATAATTTAAAAGCAATATCATGACAAAACTCAACATATGGTGGACATGCACTGACCCTAACTAAATTGATAAATTACAACCTATTAATCCATTGTAATTGATTTTGTATTGACTAATATTGACCTTTTCAAAATTTAATGAAGATGTCACCAAAAACTAGTCACATCAGTCATTTCCTAGGGTTTTCTCCATCTATCACACTATCATTGTTCTATTCAGATCTGTGAGATTTTTTATTACCTTGATGAGTATTTAACAGCCTCTCGCTTGGAAATATGCCCTTTGCATGGTTATTTTTTTATTTGATGGGCTCCCCACACGAGCTTTCATTGTTAGATGCAACTAATTCTATTATAAGCAGCAATAGAACCAGAAAAAGCACATAAGTTTGTACCCAAGGTTTTTGACAAGGTAATGTAACCCTCTCAAGATAATCCTCCTAATGTTTTGTTTGATTTATCTTTATTTTAAAAAGCATGCCAAAGGCTTGAATTTCACACCCTTATTAGTTAATTTTTGGGACATATCCCTATTGAATCCATGCTAATGAGTTAGGTACAAGTCCATGGAAGCCTCACATAACTAATCTTATTGGGGTGCAAAACATGACCAAGGGTTTCTCCCTTTTTAAGTTTGAAAATCATGAACATTGTGTTGTCATACACAAACATGGTCCATGTTATGTTATAAGTTCATTTCTTGTGTTTTTCCCTTGGAAGCAATCAACCTAGAGCTGGTGTAGAGAGTTTGAAAATGAAAGAAGACAAGGATGAGATGGAGTAACTAAGTTTGTTCTCAGCCCAAGCATGTGTTGAATAACATGATGTTGCAGGTGTAGATATGAAGAGAAAAAAGGCATTCAAATTGGCCTTCCAAGGTAAAGTGAGTGAACTGCTTGAGTTCACAAGATGTGAAGAGGAGTAACTGATTTTCAGATCAATTGAAGCATGTAAAGAACAAGTGAAGGAAGAAGAAGACTCTTATAAATGAGTAAGCCACAGGAAATATGATGGTGTCAAGAGACAAGATGGAAACCATTAGAGAAGAGGAGTTTCAAATAGAGAAGGGTGATAAAAGGAAAAATCCAACAACATGTTGGATAGTGAGTAAACAAAGCCAAGAAGGCTCTAGGAGGAGGTGGTCGGTTAGTGGTGGATTTAAACACACAAGATAAAATAAGATTCAAGAAAAAACATCTTGGTGGAGGTGGTTGGTCGAAGGTGGGTTTTAGTCCATAAGAGGATGGAGATAAAAGAGGATAAGCCTTTGGTGGAGGAGGATAGACTATGGTAGGTCTAACTCCACAAAAAGAGGGGTAAGGAGAGACAACAAAAAAATGATTGAATTGAAACCAACAAGAGGGAGCTGGAAATGGAAGAGAATGAGAGATAACCAACTAAAGTACTTTGTGTGTTGGAATGGAATGTCATGGCCATTATGCTTGGTGGTCAAAAGATTGGTTTTACTATTTATTCCATCCATGTGAGCAGGAGGTCACATTTTTAAAACCTTGGGTGTCTGATGTAGGAGCATCTAAGGGTTAAAGAGAGACAAGAAAAAAATGATTGAATTTAAACCAATAAGAGGGAGCTGGAAATGGAAGAGAAAGAGAGATAAACAACTGAAGTACTTTGTGTGTTGGAAGGGAACGCCATGGCCATTATGCTTGGTGGTCAAAATATTAGTTTTACTATTTATTCCATCCATGTGAACAGGGGCTCACATTTTAAGACCCTTGGGTGTTTGATGTAAGAGCATCTAAGGGTTCATGAAATTTTTCATCAACCAAACACATTTAAAAAAATTTAGAAAAACAAAAAAAGACGCAGTTGGGAACAACAAATCATCATCAACAAAATAATAACAAATAATAATGGTTTTTGAAGAAAAATTCATCCAAGATGGGCCTTTTTTTTTTTTTACTCAAATGAATGTGAGAAAGACATGGTATGTGGTAAAAGGAGTTAGGGAAAGGATCTCATGGAGTGAGGAGAAGATAGAAGGATGAAAATGTGATGCAAATGGGAAAAAGAGAGTTGTAGCAAAAAAATAGAAAAACAATTTGTAGGTGAGAAACAAGTTGTAGGGGAACTAGTCAGATGTTATATTGTTGTTGGTGATGTTTTTTTCCATGTTTATACTCTAAAAAGTGTAAGGCACGTAAATGATAGTTTGTCTATTGTTTTAAACATTTTAATGTCTTCAAATAAATGAAAAGAGTGTGCTCTTTATGGTGAATGTCCACAGGTAAAATTTTGAGTTAGTCTTTTGTATGTGTATGTGCCTAAACTAAACATCACAAACTTAAAGGTTGTCCTTAAATGGATATCCCTTTTGTGCTTGCACCATTTTTCCAACTCGAAAATTAAGCTAAAAAGTAAATATTTGTACCATTAACCAAAAAAATACATGAAAAAAAGAATCATCTCACCAAGTTGATTTTTTTAATGTAAATCAATGCACGATCCTATTCTAGGCACAACCTACTACTTGCAACATTTTCCCACCCAAGGCATTCAAACCAACGTTAAACTTCTTCTCAAAAATTAAAAGAACTAAGAAAACCAACAAAATAATTTTCATATCCCTAGATCAAGGGATAAACTAAGTCTGTGAAAAAAAACTCAAGATATTATTGCAACATTGGATAACATTATGTTTATTTAACACATTTTTGTATGACACATATGGCAAGGTTTTCCATGAGTTAATAACACATCAAGTGAATCTCTGCATAGTTATACATTAAAATCTAATGACAACACAACATGTATTTGTAGAATAAACTTACCATCAAAGAAAAAGGTATCAATGTCATTGATGTGTGATTCAAATTTATAGGGTTAGTGCAACAACCAACATATGACCTAAATATATTATAATTATTAATATATAATGATATAAATTATAATAATATATAAGTAAACCAATAATATTAGAATTATTAAATATTAATATTATATAACTATATAATTATATTAATATAATATTTATATAATTATATATATTTTATATATAATATAATATAATTACAATGTGATTATATTATATTATAGTATGTTTTATACTAGGCAACCAATCGCTTTTGAGTCAAGCATCAACTACATTTGAAGACCTTGCCACATGGAAACGTCTTAATGGACAAAGAAAACATTACAAAAAGGCCTTAAAAAAGGGGTTTTGCAAAAATACAAAGGCCAACTTATGATTTTTGTTCCCCCAAATATTTAAAATTAAATTAAGAAACCTTATTTTCTTAATAAGAACCTAATGACAAGTTTATAGAGATTTAAAAATGTAGACCAACATGAAAATGATAAGACAAGTCTTTTACAAAAACAAAATCATGACCCTGTAGACCTATATATAAATTTTTTAGAAGAGGAAACAACTTTCCCAGTCTGAGAATGTACTTGATAGGCACAAAGAATCACAAACAACTCATATAGTTATCCAAAAAATAAATAAAAGGGGCTTCACTACAAAAGACCCTAAAAAGGGGGCTTTTCCAAAATGCAAATGCCAACATATGAGCTTTATCCCCCGAATGTTTAAAACTAAACTGAGAAGCCTTCTCTACTTGAGAAGAACCTAATGATAGTTTAGAGAGATCCCAAAATGCAATCCAACATGAGAATGATAACTTAGGGCTTTAGTAGAAATTAAATCACGACCTTACAAACCTGTATTATTCTCTATGTTATTTAGAAAACAAATCCTACCTTGATCTAATACTAAAAATGAGTGGAACTTTTCCACGAAGTTGCTTACGAAACACCTTTTTTTAAAATCGTAAAATAGATTTATAACTTTCCTCAATTCAAAATTCTCGATCAAACTCGCTTTCAATGCAGTATCAACCTTATTCTTATAGATAAAAAGCTCATATATAAATTAGTTTTTTTCAATATGTTTTTAATACCAATTTGCATTAATAACACATCACGTGAACCTTTGCATCCTTACATACATATTAAAATTCAGTATTAAAAACTAACGACATCTAACACAATAATAACAAAAATCCATAGAATATAATTACCACCACGAAAAATGCCCTTGTACAATTAGTTCAATTTATTAACGACTCATCTTTTTGTCTCTATTATTTAATCATGAACAAACCAACACATCATTTCCAACCACTTTCAAGCTCTGTGACTCAGTTGTGCCAATACACACCACATGTCAAAAGTAAAGAAAAATGATAATATTCATCCTCCAACATTTAACGTGGATCCTGCAACTTAAAGTAGAAAAAAATGATAATATTCATCCTCAAATATAAAACTCAATCCTCTAGATATTCTAGACTCAAAGGAAGGAGGAGGTCTGATTTATTTGCAACCCTATATTTCAACCAATATAAAACATTATCCATCATCATTCTCGAAGCTTATTTGTAGAGCATATGACATTTATAAAAATACTATAGTACTCCCAACTGACCTCTTTATGGAGATAATATAGTATATATTTGTTCCAGTGACCCTACAATATTAACCCATTAAAATATTTGGGGACCCGTTACAAAGGATACTCGCAAAAGAAAACCTTGAGACCAAAAATAATACAAAAAGAGGACTGATACACAGCTAATTAATACCAATTAATTTTATGCCTCTACATTACGAAATTGTAAGACATATTGACCATATGCAATAAACCCATTCCACACCCTAAAAAATAAATAAAATGATATATTTTTTTTTATTGGATAAAAAAGAATAAATCAGATTACATCAACGAAAAAATATAATTAAAAGTATTGGTGCCAAACAACGATACATTCGAAATAATAGCGCTGTAATATCAAGAGTTATATAGTTAACCGATTTATCATGAAGCATTAGATGGCTCCACTTCCATAAGATATACGATTTTACAATAAATATCGTGAGAAAAATTATCAATGCAAAGGTTAATGTATGAGTTTTGTCTTTCAGATGTTTAAAATTAAAACAAGAAGTCTTTTTAATTTAAGAATTGGATGACATTTTATATAAGAATGATAAAATAAGACTTGACAAAAATGACATAACGACCTTATGGGCCTGTAAAAAAAAAATTTAGAAGAAGAAATATATTGGGTAAGCATAAATAATTACAAACAATTGATATTGTCATTCAGAAGGAAAAAAGAAAATCCTAATATGTTTATTAAATTTACAAACTAGATAATTGTAAAGAACCACAAATTTAAAGCTATTTAATTTCAAGGAAAACAAAAGAGAAAAAATAGAGCTTTGTTTACAAGAAGTCAATAATTCCATGCTATCAAAGAATAAAATACTATAAAAATAATGAAAACACACTGAATTAATTGTGTTATTTAGAGGACATATCCTACCTCAATCTAATATTAACCCCAATCAGTACTTGTCCACACAGTTGCCTATGAAACACCTTTTGTAAAGCCATTTAATTTTAGACAACAGAAAAGGGCATTAATAGAGCTTTCCATATCATCAAACAACATAATATTATTTAAAAAATGAAAACATAGCCAATTTTTTGTGTTATTCAAAGGACAAATCTTATCTTGATCGAATGTTAATCTTGATCGACACTTGTCTATGCAATTGCTGACAAAATCATGATCTTACAGACCTGTACAATTATTTTTGAAATGAAGAAATGTATTGGGTAGGAACAAAGAATCATGAACAACCCATTTAGTCATTCACGAGATGACAAGGGTAGGGGGCGAGAGGTAAAGGGGGAGGTGATCTTAATACATTTGTTAACTTACAAGCTAGATAATTATAAAGAACCATGAAGCAAACACCGTTTATTTTCAGGGAACACAAAATGACATTAATAAATATCTATTTACAATAATTCAATAATTCCATGTTATCAAACAACATAATAATATAAAAAAATGAAAACGCTACCAATTCTTTGTGTTATTCAGAGGACAAGACTTACTTACCCTGATGCTAACCTTGACCAGAACTTGTCCACACAATTTCCTATGAAATACTTTCTCTAAAACTATAAAATAGATCTAGAACTTTCCTCAATTCGAAATCCTCAATCAATCTTGTTTCAATGTGATATCAAACTTACTTTCATAGATGACAAGCTCATATATAGATTATTTTTTTTCAATATTTTGTTGATGTCATCATTACTTTGAATTAATAACATATCAAAGAAACCTATACATCCTTTCTTTTTGTATTGAAAATATGCAAATTACATAAAGAATTTACTGTTCATGAGAGCATCTAAGAAAAAGAAACTGTTGGCATCATTAAAAACAAGAACAATATAGTGCTTACAGCATATAGAATCATCAAAAGCATTAAAAAACATAATATATAAATACATTACATCCACTGTTCCAGGCATGAACAACCATAGGAGAGATCTGTTAACCGTCATACAAAATATTCTTCAATCCCTGAACAACACGTATCTTCTTGTTACATAATAGTTGCTTCACTTGATATTTAATTTGTTGAATCTGGAAAGCCATCGTTGTGTTTTTCTCCAAATCTCCTTGTTGCTGTGAAAAAGAGAAATAATATGGAGAAAAACTTCAGAGTAAATATTTATAATTCTTGTTTCCTGATGAAAAGAAGATTTAGAGAAAGTTGTCAAACATTTATTCTTCCATATTTGCAACAAAATAACTTTTCTAATGGTATCGTCAACAATATTATTATTCATGCCCATCCTCGGAAGTGCTTCTTTCCAGTTTAACTGATGACTATATATAGCAGGTAAGCTATTGAAAATGGCCTTATATTATTTTTTAGCATATACACAGTCTCAAAACACATGTTTTAAGTCTTCTCTTGATTGACAAAAAGGGTAGTTAATGGGTTAGATCATGATGCCTTTCAATCTATCTCCTATAGGCAGTTTATAGTGCAGGATTTTCTAGGCCATGATTTGAGCATCTACACCAGCTTTAGACTTCCAAATTTGGGTTCTAAAATTAGACCAAAGATTTTTGCTAAATTTACATTTCCATTTTAGATTGAATCGAGGAATTAAAGGGGCATTATGCAAAATATGAATATAACTTTTCTTCAATGGAAAAACATTGACATAGTAATGTGCTAACCATCTCCAGTCTTTCAAAAAACCGCATGGAACAAGAGTACACATTTTCATGGACAACTCCATCGAAACCAAAGACTGAATAAAGGTGATAAACTGTTCAACTTTGTTGTTCAATCCAAAATGTCTTTAAAGGTTATGCCATGGAATCTAGTTCAACAGAGAAAAATCCCACATGTCGCCAAACTACCGTACACATTTTTTAAACAAGTAATATGCCTGTTTATGGAAGGTAATGGCAATAGGCTTGCCTAGATATCAATGAGTTTATTCCACCATATGGATGAGGATGTAAAACTGAATCCATACTGTAGAGAGGCTTCTCTCCACTCTAAAAAATGACAAACATGTTGCCAGGCTTTCCAAATGGATTGAAAAGGAGAAGAAGCTTGAATTTTGAAAAAAGGTGCAAGAAGAATCTTATCCCACCAATTGATGGCCTGCCATTTACCATGAATAGAAGCAGACTTGATTCTATGATGGACCAATATCTTTCAAGGTTCATCACCCCGACTAGCTCTAATGATCCACTTAGTTGATAGACAAATTCTTTGGGTTTTAGGATCAATAATTCCCAAACCACATTTGTTCTATAATTATATGCAGTGTGTCTAGGATGTATATTTAAAACCAACATCACCACACCATTTGGTCCAATGAAATTGCCGAATAAATTTGTTCAAATCTTCATAGCCTTTGTTGGAGGGCATCCAACAAGAGGCGTAATATACATGTGAAGCATTGAAGATTCTATTAACAACTTGGATTTTTCCAACAAATGATAGAAACTTGTTGCCCCAATTAAATTTTTTGTTCTTGAGTTTATTAATAAACCAATTCCACATATCTGACAAGGAAACTCCTATTCTGAATGGTATACCAATATGCCTGGTATTCTCTCCATGCTTTATTTGTCTTCATTCTTTAGGTATCCAATGTGGAACATACCCATAACGTATCATCAAAAACTCAGTTTTATTATGAGCCAACTGCAATCCTGACACTGAACAATATAGGTTTAATATATCCAGGGTATTCATAATTTTTGCTTCAAAATTTTGTAGAAAAAGCAAGTTGTCATCAACAAAATGAGAATTAATAACAACCACATTCCTAAAAATTGAAATCCCTTCTATAAGCTGCCATTGATTAGTTTTTTGTAAAAGATAATCCAAGGCATCAACAGTAAGAACATATAATAATGGTGGCAAAGGGCATCCCTATTTAATGGAACATTGAAGAGGGAATGAATCAATAATAGAATCATTGAGATACCAATCTTTTTACGTCAATAGACGCTTCCTTTCTTTCTTTCTTTTACAGCTTGATAGGAGAAAACCTGCAACAATAGGCAGGGGCCGAATGGCTACGGCTTCACACTATTACTGCAAACTATATAAATTACAAACACTTGTTTCAATTTCTGATTCTCAGGATCCTTCAAAAAAGGCAAGAGAAGAGCATACTCTTTCCACAAGGCTACTAGATTTCTAAAGCTTAGAATTTTTTCGATGAAAATGCTATGGAGAAGAGGCCTATATATAGTATTTTGGGAGGTCCTGCCTGATCGTTGTCAAGGCGGTGTCAAGTCCCATCATACTTTACAGCGTGAAAGGTGAGCTACATTGATATGCTGTTGGATGCGCTGGATGATGATGATGTTTGGGTGCGCGGGTCCAACATTGCTTCCGCTTCATCCTCTAAGTCATTTTCGCTGATAGGATTGAATAGACACCTGAGATGGAAGGTACTGGAAAGATGCCAGTGTTGGGGTCTAGCTTCGCATGCATGATATCGTGGAGTGATGTGGAAATAAGATTCCCACTCTAGCTGTCTTCTGATGATCATATGCACAATAGTGTCTTGGTCATGATTTTCCTCTTCGTGGATGCAGTGTGGGCCATGCCTTGCAATCCATTGATACAAATGTTCATTGAAAGGAGATCTGATTTTGATCAGCCATGTCCATAATGGACATTTTAATAGTTCAGTGAATTGATGATACAAAAATTCACTGTTCAATCTTTCTATATAAATGACTCCAGAGTTTTGATGGCGGTTTGCCTGAATTGTAGCTGCTGAGGACATCTGCAAGTCTTGTCCCACTGCATATGAAATCCTTGTGTATCTCAGATGCAACCCTTCTCTCAGAATCTGCTCTTGGACAAGGATGTTCAAGGAAGGAAATCCTTGGTTATAGATTCTGGTCAGATTAAAACCAAGAATGGGTTGATGCATTTGCGTTGCTGGAGGATTTCGGCTGAGCCAATCTGTAATAACATTTTCAGTGCCTTTGATGTGTTCAACAGAAAAATTAAACTTATTAAAAAATGCTTGCCATCTTACATATTTACCGCGACCATCTTTCCGACCATGATCATTTTCTTTAAAGGTCAGAAATCTAGTGTAATCGGTCATTACAACAAAATGTGGCAAATGGAGAATTTTTAACATGAACTTCTCTAAGCATTTCTTTACAGCATAGATTTCTTTATCAGAAGAAATCCATTTTAAGACATCAGGACTGAAAACTCCACTAGCAAATTCACAAATAAACTCTTTATTATCTATTATACAAACAAGTACTCCTCCCCATGCAATATCGGAGGCATCAGTATAAACCTTCATCTGATCAGATTTTGGGATATGCAGTTCGGGCAGTGTAGCAACTTTGGCTTTGATTTTTTGGACTGCTGCTATGTGTTGTTCTTCCCAACGGAAAGCTTTCTTTTTCTGGAGGAGGTTTTGTAAAATGAACCTGTCTTCACCAGAGTTAGGATAGAAACTATTTAAATAATTTAATAATCCCAAAAATGCTTGGAGCTTGGCTTTATCTAGCTTCTCAGGAAAACTGATGACTTTTTCTTTGATATGAGGCTGTAGTTGCAGTTTAGAATCTCGGATGACCATACCGAGGAAATTACATTTGGTCTTGCACAACTAAATCTTTGTCTCTGAAAGGACAATTCCTGCATCTTGAGCCAGTTGGAAAAACTTGGAGAGATGAGTAAAATGGTCAGTCAAACTGTTACTAAAAATTAATATGTCATCAATATATACACACAAAAAATTAGAAGTGCCTTGGAAGATCTTATCCATGTGGGCTTGATAATATGCTGGAGCATTCATCAAATCGAAAGGCATTACTGTCTACTGCAAATGGCCGAAAGGGTAGCTAAATGTTGTCTTTTCCCTGTCAGCTTCGTTGACTCTTATCTGATAAAACCCTGACTTGCAGTCGAATTGGGAGAAGTATTTACAGGCTGCAACTTTCTCCAACAGATAGCTTTTATCTGGTATGGGATATGGAAATGGTTGTGTAATAGCATTTAATGGTCTGTAATTGATGACCATTCTTTTCTTTCCTCTTTTCTGTTCAGAATGTTTGTTCACCATAAAGGCATAACAACAGAAAGGGGAAGTTGATTTCTCAATAAAACCATTTGCCTCCGATTCTTTGATCTGGAGTTCCATATCATTGTAATCCTGAGCTGGTATTGGGATTTTCTTCCCAATCTTCATATGCTTGCCTTCAATGATTTTGATATCCATTTCAAGCATAGATTTGGACCAAAACTGCTGAGGATTGTCAGAACAGATAGTGGTTCTAATCTTTTCTCCTATTTCTTGTATCTCAGCTGGGATTATTTCTGGAGCTTGAGTCATGGAACTTGGAAATTGTTCAGTGGCATAAATAAGGCGAGGGATTCGTAGCCTTTCATTATCTATAGTGAACATGATACTCTTTGTAGTGGAACCATAGGGAGAGTATCTGTCAATAAATGATCCTCATAGTAGGATATCTATAGGCATCTTTTCTAGGGCAAAAAAGTCAGCATGGAAGATTTTATTTTGTATCCGAAGGGGTTGCTGATGTTTATATTCTTTACAGATAAAACTATTCCCTTGAACATCTAAGCTCTTATAGGCTAAGGTATCATCCAATGTCTTCCAGTCATGGATGAGCTGTGGTTTTGCAAAGGACAGAGAAGCTCCTGTATCAACCTGAGCATCTACTAGTCTTCCATTAATTTCTAGTGTAAGAAATTGAGCAAACCTTCCATTAATTAAATGATTCAAATATGCTGGTTGTGGATGTTCTAAGGGAGGAATACTGGTACATACCAACTTTTGTCTCCCTGGATCCTGAACAAAAGGTTGTTCAGTGTAGGTGTCTTCAGGTTCTTCTTCTTCTGCTTCTTCTTCCTGGAGGTTACTGCATTCACCGGGGCAGTAATCTTGGTCGGAGTAGAAAAGGCTTCCTACTTCGTCATCCTCTTCATTTTCTTCTGTGGGCAGTAACTCATCCCACTGTGGCTCTATCACTGGTTCTTTGATTTCTCTTGGAGGTTCTTTGCTGGTGAACTTATTCTTGATCCAAGAGTCACTTGGTTTAAAAGAGCTTGGATATTGCAAAGGAGGATGCTGGAGTCTTTGCAATATCGGCGGCATACAATGCATTGAGGGCTGTCTCCCTCTGGATGTGCCTTCTCCTCTAGATTGTCCTCTTGCTCTGGGTTTCTCTGGTCTTTCAGGAACTTCATGGTGATGTCTAGACCAGGGTCCATATGCTTCATTGGGTAGCATGGACCAATCATGATGTCTTGGCCTGTATGGGCGTTGCATGTTGGTTAGCGGCTGTTCCAAGTCATCGGCTAATGACTCGAGAGCATCTGCATCATCATAGTCTTCTTGATCCTCTTCAGGGAGATCATCTAGAATTGGTTCATAGATGTCATCCTGTAAATAGAGGTCTTCATCTGAATCTACAATATCCCACCACGCGGCTGCGTTGGAGGTAAAGACAACTTTGACTGCAAGGGCCTTACAAGAACATTGGGGAGCAATATGGCCAGGTTTGCGACAGATGTAGCAAATTGGATATTTGGAAGGAGGATGAGTAGTGCGTCATTTCTTGAGGAAATGATGAGGAGGTGCATAGGAATGTTTGCGAGGAAAAGAGCGGCGCTTAAAAGAGAGTCACTTGCGGCGCTGCTTCTGCTGTTTGCGAGGTTGGACAAATGGCCGACAGCCAAAGGGGGCTGTTTCAGGAAAGATAGGAGCAATTTGGGAGGCTTGATGCTTAGTGAGTTTCTGCATGGACTTAGTCTCAGAGACTAAGCACATAGCTTGCTGCTTCGAAAAATCAATCACATCTGAGAGAGAGAGATCTTCAATTGTTAGTCCTTTAAGATCAATATAAGAAATGACTCTATCAATAAGATTATATGGTAGAACATGCAAAAATTTGATCTTAATCTCAGTGGATGAGAAACTCTTGCTGTCATATGCCAACTGTCGGAATTGTTTGGCAAAGGCATCAAATTGCTTTAAATCACAAAGCTCCATTTTGAGAAGCCATTTTTTGGATTCCAGTTCTCTATTGCCAACTGGAGGTGGAAACTCACTAATCAATAAATTAAATAATGTGGCTAAAGAATCAGGGTGATTATGTACACGTTCATACTGTTGTGCTTCAGTCATTGAACTCCACCATTGGCTGACAATACCCCAGAAAAACTTTGAAGCAAAACAAGTTGTACCGGCTTGGTCTAAATGGGCATTGATAGTGATAACTCTCATGGCATTACACCAGGCAATAATCTCATTCAATGGATTGAGAAGGTCATCAATATTTAGATACCAAGGCTGCAAATGAACATGTGTTCTTTGCATAAGAGTTGTACTGGGCTGTTTCTTGACAGTCTTAAAATTGGAGCCAAATGATACTGAGCAATGGGGCTTTTTAGCAGAGGATTCTGCTTGCTGATCTTGTTTTGAAAGCCAATCTAAACTATCTTCTAAAGCATCTAGTTTAGTATCAATAGAAGACACTTTTTGTTGTATCTTCTCTATGTTATCTTTTATATACAAAACATCACTAATTTGAGCACTTGCATCATTAAATAACATTTGAACATGTGATCTAATTTTGGGACCAAATCCCAACCATTGTAGCATTTTAAGAATAAATCTCCATCAAATTATATCATATGCGTTATCAAAATCCAACTTGATCAATAGAGCATCTTGTTTTGATTGTTGGGTCTATTCACAAGTTTCCCAAGCTAAGATAAGATTATCCAAAATGTATCTGCCACCAAGAAAACCAGTTTGCTCTAGCCCTAACAATATTTTGCACTACAAGTTTGATCCGAAGGGCCAATGCTTTAGCTATGATCTTATAGGATGTATTAAGTAATGTAATCGGTCTCCAACCAAAAATAGTGTCTTCATTTTTTCCTTTAGGTAGTAGCTTAATTAGGTCTATATTAATGTTAGGACCTAAGGAACCTTTCTCCAAAGCTTCCAGATATAACAAATAGAAATCATCTTTGATATGAGGCCACATTGCCTAATAAAATTCAACTGGAAGCCCGTCAATACCCAAAATCTTGTTAGGGGCCATTGACAAGAGTGCGTGTTCTATTTCTTCTAATGATAAAGTTCGATCCAAAAACTAACTATAACCTTGATCAATTCTCTTGGTAATATAATCTTTAACAATTTCCTCCAAAGTTAATTGAATATCTACCCACTGTTGTTCTTCTTTGAAGAGGTTTGCATAGAAGTTCTGAAAAAGCATACTAATTTTAGATGTTTTCATGTGAAAGGTGCCAAAATCATCCATAATAGCACAAATTTTCTCTTTTTTGTACTTGTAATTAAGATAATTAAAAAAATACTTAGAACCTTTATTCCCCTCTTTTATCCAATGTAGTCTAGCATGAATTTTAGCTTCTTGCTCTCTATAGTTATCAATTTTACGGAGTTGTGTCTCTGTTTAAGCAATCTCTGCTTGCAGCGTAGTGTTGCTTGGATCAAAGTTCAACTTTTTTTGTGCTTGTTTTAATTTACCTTGAAGAGATTTTTCCTTTCTTTTGTGCTGCCAAGCCATTCTCTTGCCAAAGGAGCACAAAAAGGTAATGCGTTGGGAAATAGCTTCACCCCACCACCTTATCCATGACTCACCTTCTTAAGGTTTTGGAATAGAATTCCAAATCCCCATTGAGGTTGTCATGCAATCAGGCCTCTTCAAGTGAGAGATATTAAGTTTATATGGTAGTGGATAAGTAGAATTGTTTTGGGAGGGTGAAACAAAACAAAAAATAGGGAAGTGATTCGATAAATTAGTCAAATAATCCACCAATAAGCAAGCACCCGAGGGGTCATTAGCCAGTGGTAGATTGGCAGAGATGTAAAATCTATCCAATCTACTTAACTTCCTATCCTCCCTTGATTTGTAGTTGGACCAAGTGAACTAGTTATTGACATGTCTAGAAGCTTTATCTTGGATTGGATTAACTACCCCAAGAGAATTTTGACAAAACAACCAACTATTAAATTCATCATTGCTGAGTTTATAAGGACTGTATTAGCTTTGATCATTACAATGTTAAACCATATTAAAGTCACCACCAAGAATCCAATCAGTATTTGGAAGAAAATTAGACATACAATTCCAAAGCTCTACCCATTCTTTGACATCATTAGAGGCATTAATAGAGCAAAAACCAATAGGTTATCCATTGATAATGGTAAGGGCCCACACACAGCTCTGAGAGGGGTCCTCCCCCTCATTAATGAAATATTTTGACATCCATGGAGAAATACCCAATACTGAACCTCCTCTCCCATCTTTATGAGATGTATGAAAAAAATGCCCCCTTTCCATACATGAAATAAAGATGATTTTGGATGATTACTAGTAATTTTAACTTCTTGCAGAAATAAGATATCTGGGTTCTATTTCAAAACTAACTCTTTAACTTTGAACTTCATGTGAGGGAGCGTAATTCCTCGTACATTCCAGGAAAGGCATTTTTAATTCATGATGTAAGTTTTGCAATAGTATTTTCTTCTTGTGGTAACATGCGAAAACTATTGGCTAATGCAACTGATTGCTCATCCTTAAAATGTTCAGAGGAAGAAACAGAAGGTGATCTAGACCGCTGATGAGATGGGATTGGATGAGAGATATGGTTTGCATTACGATGGGTAACTGGATTAGGAGAGATAGGTGGAGAACATTCTTGGGAAGGGGAATGATGACAATGAAATAAGGAACTAGAAGGTTCCTTTCTCTTCCTCAATAATCTCCATCCATTCGACATTACTGCATCCTTAAAAGAAGGTGAAGTTATTTCAGGAGTATTGTCAATAATAGGTGGATTAGCTGAAGCTGGATTAAGTGTTGAAGGTGGGGGAGAAGGGGAGGAAATAGTATGCAGACAGGTAGGCTGAGTAGTAATCTAGTTAGACAGAACAAGATGCAAAATAATTTGGGCATATCTATTTTTCCTGATAGGACAATATTGGATCAAATAGCCTTCCTTTCAATAAAATAAACAAGCATTTGGTCTGTTTAAATAAACTAAGGGCTGGCTCAAATCAAACCTTGGGCCAATTAGTTTAATAAACTCTGGCAGTGGTTTATCCAAGTCCACTTCCATGCACACCCTTGGATGTACCCTCAAACTTGTAAATTTATCACTATTATGTTTACTCCAGATGCCTTTGCCCAACTGTGACATAATATCCCTGAGGAAAGGTCTGAAAGCTAGGTTTAAATAGGGTAATTCAATCCACATTGGGTAATGAGAATGGGATGGACCTTCAGAGTGAAAGTCGAAACTCCAGGCCTACAAGTAACAAATTTGTCCATAGATCACCCAGGTACCATATTGCAAGACTACTTGGGCATGGTTAGCTAATTTAGACATATAAGTTATGTATCCCTTGCCCAATCCCCTTAGGGTTTCAATCTCCCATCCTCTATTTTCCCAATTTAATCGAGCCCATTTATAAAAATCTGATTCAGACAGAATGCCTCTAAGGAAGAATAAAATAATAATTTTATTTTGGCATTCAGAGATTATGTCTACAATATCATCTGAGAACAGGAATTCTAGAGATTTTCTTGACTCCTCATTCGTACCCATAGCTTGATTGCCATCTTTGTTATCTAAGACGTTTGGCTCTTGCTTCCTTTCTATGCCTTTTTCAACGGAATGTTCAACATCATTGATCAACAATTTCTCTCCATCCTTTAGCCCTGAAACATCCTCCATTACCTCTTGTCGATGTATTTCTTCTGCATTGACCGTGGAAATGGACCTAAGATCCTCTCCAACGTGCCTTACTACAGCTTTTAATCTCATTTTCCCATTGATATCCACAAGTTCACTGGCTAGGTTTGACAAAAAAACTAGGGTTATAATGTTCGTTCGCTATTTTTTTCAAACCTATACATCTTTACATACACATTAAAAACTAGTACAAAAAATATTAATGGTGTCTAATGAGATATAATAAATATTTACATAACAAAGTTGTTAGTGTGGTAAAAGTTACCCTCACCATTGGTTCAATTTATTGACCACTCACATTTTCGTATCTACCATTTAGTTGTCGACAAGTTAAAGCCTACTTATCAACGACCCTCAAAACTTACCACGCAACCGTACCAATAAACATCATATATCGATAACAATAAAATGTGATCGTATTCATCCTCCAACTTTCACTAAAAATTATCGATCAAACATTAAATATAATACTCAATCCTATAAATAAACTCTTATCGACGTAAATATAAAACCCTGATTGACTATGCACTAATGTGTTACATGACATCAAAATGGATGTTGAATTGGTGTAGATACATCTCATCACGCATGACATACACATAATGGAGATTCGATCATGCATATGTTAACTAAAATAAAATAACTATTTTTTTGGATCGAAGATAAAACAACTATTTTAAAATAAGGAGGAAAGAATTTACTCACTATTTTTTTTTGAATTTGTTAATGCTACATATTCTTATTTAAAAATCAAATATAACTAATTGCAATGAAGAACAAAATTTGAAAGTGGGAATAAAGAGGGGAAGCCCCATGGAATCGGAATCCGATAGAGATTTGTTTGGTGATGGAGATTTATTTTTTAATGGGATGTTTTTAATAAATTTATTTTTAAACAAAGTTTAATATTTTTAAAATATATAATATTTGTTAATATAAAGGGATTTTTTATTTGAAAAATAATCTAATTAAATATATTAAAAAAAATTAGAGAGAGCAACAATGTTTGGGTACAGAGTTTAAATAAATAATTGTTAGGGTTAGGGTAGTCGCTGTCATTATTATTCATTGTTGTGTAAGCGTTTCAGACTTATATTCAATTTTTTGGTGCATACCTACCTTTTCATAAACTAGTCTTATGGATTTTAAATCCTATACTTGTTGTCCTGACCAAAGATCTAAAATTCTTGCAAATTTTAGAAACCGTATAGATAATGTCAAAAATGAAAGCCTTTCAGTGCATCCAAGCCATTAAGGTAGATCTTATTATCACCTATGAACAAAGTGAAATCCAACACGAAATGGCTATTATGGCAAAACTTGGATTGGTTTGTAAGTTTGCGGGTAGAGGTTCTCGTGCACAAAAGCTATGAACTTGGATATCCGTACATTAGAAAGTGAAGGGATCATACAAGTTTGTGGACATTCACTTTGTGACAAAACTTGCAAATAAATCCAAGCTTTGTTAGGATAACCATTTCATGTTAGATTTCACTTTGTTCATAGGTTATAATAGGATCTTCCTTAAAGGCTTGGATGCACCTAAATAACATCCAAAGGCTTTTATTTTTTACATTATTTTCATAGTTCCTAAAATTTGCAATAATTTTAGATCTTTGGCCAAAAGAACAAAAAGTATGAGTTTTAAAATCTATGAAACTGGTTTATAGAAATGCAAGGATGTGTACAATAAATTTGAATGTAGCACTGAAACACTAACACAATAATAGCCAACAATAATAGTTATTACCTTAATCTTATAACAATTGTTTACTTTCCTTTCTACCCAAACATCGTTATTCTCTCCATTTTTTTCCTAATATATTTATTTATATATATTTTTAATTAAAAATCTAAATACATTAACAAATACTATATCTAACTATATATATATATGCCCTTAAAATATAATTATTGAAACAAATTATTAAAAAAATCACTTTATTCAACATAAGTTTATAAGAAACATCTCAATACAAAATATATGGATTCCCACTTTATAGATAGTCAATATATCTTTCTAATACATTATGTGAATCATAGTCGGTCCATCTCTCAATAAATCCAAACAAATCTCTTTGGGTTTCCGATTCCATGGGGCTTCCCCTTTTCATTTCCACTTTCAAATTTTGTTCTAGGTGCCATCTTCATTGTAATTAGTTATTTTTTTATTTTTAAATGTCCATGTTAGCCAACACAAATTCAAAAATAAATATGTAACATTAACACGGATATGTCTAATCAATTTAGAGTTGGTGCATGGCCCACCACATATTTAGTTTTGTCGGTAAAAAAATTATGTTTTTATAATATTTCAATTGTATGTTTTACTAAGCATTTTGAGATGTTTAGTGAAACTTACAATTGGAAGATTATAAAAATATAGTTTTTTTACTGATAAAATTAGACATGTGGTGGATCATGCACCAACTCTAACTAAATTGATTAAACATAGCTGTGTTAATGTTACAAACAGTTGTTTTTTAGTTTGCCCCTTGTTTGCCATCTTAATAGTATTTGGAGGAGTAAATTTAGCAAGGTTAAATAGAATAAACTTAGTTTTCAGATATGGCAGTCCAACACTGACTCGCACTCTCAACTCATTGCTTGGAAACTTCTCCATGCTAAGCTTCCACTTGGGAAATGCCTTAAATTCTTGCATCCTACTCCCTCTTGTCTCTTCTGTGGCAAGTTTGAGTCCATCTTGCATTGTTTCTGGGTTTGCTCACATGTTAAATCTCTGTGGTCTTCCCTCATGATCACATTGCTCACCATCTTTCATTTTACTTGGTCCTGAAAATCAACCCTCCTCGATTGTTCCAATTCTCACAACGTGAACTCTAATACTTGTCGTATTATTCTCATTAATCACATCTAAAAGTTTCGATGCTTGGCTGCACTTTCGCATACATTCTTACCCCTACAGATTGAAATACTAGTGAATTGTACAAATTTATCTCTCCAGATGTCCATTCTGATGTCTGGAATCAAGGAACAACTTAAGGTCAATAAGGACCTTGCTAATCAGGCCAGTGGTTTGAAATCACAACTACAAAGATGGGAGGCTAATTTGAGGAATTCTCTAAACAGGGTCAACAATGTAGCAGATTCAGGATTACGTTGATTTGGGTTTATCTAGGGTGGATGGATGGATGTTTGTGTCTTCTATGTGGTTGTTGAACAACCTCCTTTTTGTTGGGCTATATTCTATTGTGTTGGTGCTTCATCTTTAGACAATTTGTTGTTGGCCACTGGGTTCTCTACGTAGTACAGTTTGTTACAGTAGAAGGTAGCATTGAGCTAACTATTCTTCTGAACCTATTGTTGAAGGATATACTGATGTGTTATTATTGTTTTGCTTTGTTTCTATTGTAGTTGTTCTTACAGCTGTACACTATATATGTATTCTTCTGATTTGCTTCATCCGATATAAAAAAAAGTTTCACTAAGAAACTACATGACTTTGAAAACTTTTGAACATCAGGGTTTAGGCCCACATTCCTCATAAAAGGTAGGCCTGTAAGTTTTTTTTGGTAGATTTTGTTCTTGAAAAAAATAAGAACTCCCTAAAGTAGATGATATGTATTTTTTTTTAGAAATTCATAACAAGGAATTTATTATTTATGTTATGATTTATATTGAAATAGATGTAAGTAAACTTTCATCTAGAAAAGTGAGGTTAAATTTTTTGAAAAGACTTTTTTTTGAATAACCATTAAATTATGGAAATCTTCCCTTTCTATGTTCGATGTATCACTCTTATAGTCATTTGGCCCTAGACTATCCTCTAAAAATGATGGTTGAAAAAAATATTGAGAAAGAGGATTTCCAATGAGTTGGAAAGGAGGAGAAGATAGACCCTAAACCTTTGAATATTTAAAAGGAAATATAAAATCCAAGCTCAAGTTGGGTTAAGCCCTAACCCTTTTGTAGCTTTGAGCACCCAGGAACATGAATAGAATCCTAACATAATGGTTGCTTCAAATCCCCAAAAGATGCCAAAACAATCAATGAAGACCCTAAAGCAATTGTTGTTTTTAAATACTTTGATATTTAAAAGTTTTCAAAGTCATGTAAGGCTACACACATTGCTCCTTATTGAATGACTGAGTCATGTAAAGCTTATAATTTAAAGATAAAATAAAAAAATCATGACAAAACTCAACATGTGGTAGACCATGCACCGACCCTAATTAAATTGATTAGATAAAATCTATTAATCCTTCGTAATTGATTTTGTATTGACTAATATTGACCTTTCAAAATTTAATGAAGATGTCACCAAAAAAGGTAAAAATTTAATGATGTTGTTACAAAAAATTAGTCATGTTGGTCATGTCCTAGGGTTTCTCTATCTATCATATTGTCATTGTTTTATTCAGATTTGTGAAATTTTTCTATTGTCTTGATTAGTATTTAACAACTTGTAGCTTGAAAATATGCCCTTTGGGTGGTTATTTTTTTATTTGATAGGATCCCCACAGGAGTTTGCATTGTTAGATGCAACTCATTCTAGTATAAGCAATAATAGCATAAAATAAAACATGCAAGTTTGTAACCAAGGTCTTTGACATGGTAACATACCTTTGTTAGGATAATCTTCCCAATGTTTTGCTTGATTTGTCATTATTTTAAAAAGCATGCCAAAGGCTTGAATCTCACACTATTATTAGTTAATTTTTGGGATGTATCCATATTAAATCCATGCTAATGAGCTAGGTACAAGTGCAATGGAAGCCTCATATAATTAAACTTATTGGGGTGCAAAACATGACCAAGGATTTCTCCCTTTTCAAGTTTAAAAATCATGAACATTATGTCTCCATTCACAAACATGGTCTATGTTATGTTAAAAGTTCATTGCTTGTGTTTTCCCTTTGGACTTGTGACTTTTTCGTCATTAACAACGATAAGCTCAAGGTCCCAAACTAGGTGGAGTTCCATGGATTACCCATACCATTTTGGCCCTTTCAAACCTTTGGGTTAGTTCATATACTCTGAAACTGACAAATTATATGTTATTAGACCATAATGGCATGTTTGTGTCGAGATTGGCCTTGCATAAGACCTTTGTGAGACAATCAATTTTCATATTATAGGGAAATGCTTCACCCGATGGGTGATGTATATAAACCTTCCCAATACTAATTTTCAGTGTAAGGCTTCAAACCACAAAATCAAGGATTGTTTGCTCATGGTTTCCATGTATTCTCTAGTAAAAGCCATGCTCGAACTTACTTGACCCCATATGGGAGTTAATAATAGATAACAAGTAGCGGGTTATCAAAATAATTAGACTAACCACCTTAATAGGAATCTATCACCAACCCTAAGCCATCCACAACCACCATTGTGGCAAACCCTCAACCAATTGTCCAACCCCAAATTATTCAAGTTCCCCAAGAAAACCCCAACGTAATCGTGAAAAGTAAACCAAAAGCTACCAATGTGATTTTTGAGATACAAAAGTCCTTGACTCCTAGTTTCTCATATTTCCAATCATAAAAATCTTCATCATATAAGGCCCATATCATGGCTATAGATCCTAATAAAACCCCGCTTTCCCCTCAGCATCAAGTAACACAATATTTGTAGAGCCCTTCCCTTGGCATAAACAAGTAAGATTTCTTACAAATTGAGTGGTGACATGTTGTGCTTATAGACTTTATTTCCAAAGGTCAGAAGCATAAATTTATGAATACCTCCTTTGTGGTGCATGAACACTAAGATGAAAAAACCATGAATCTTAATGGTTTTCAATGAATGTATATTTATGGAATGTTTGTGGTTTAAATAACTTGGCTTGAAAGTACATGGTTTAGGTCAGCCATAAAAATATTTTAGATTTGCACATTCTCTGTCTACAAGAGGTGAAGATTAATGGTTTTATTCTCCATATGCCAACTAAAACCAGTTATCATAATATGACATGTCAGGTCTTGACATGGGATGCCATGGAGTTATCTCTATGTTTTTAATTCTTTTTTCCTTGTTTGTAATAGGTTGGGGAGTGGATGTGTTAATCCGTACAGTTTGGATAGTTTTAGATTTCAATGGGTAGACCCTTGATTTTGTTAATGTATATGCCTTCAATGACATTTTATAATCACTAGATATTTTAAAGTGCCTAAAGAGCAACCCCCTATCACCCATTGGTTAATATGTGGATATTTAAACATTGTTATAATTTTAAAATACAATTAACACGCATTATCATGAGATGGTGTGCCAGCGAATAACATGCTTGGTTTTACATGCACAACAAACTAGGGTTATTTGACCTTAATCATCACTACATAACCTCACCCCTTAGTTTAATTGGTCTAAATTTTATCAAGGAAACAAAAGATTATCAAGAGACTAGACTTATGACGCAACCGTACCAATAAACATTATATATCGATAACAAGAAAATGTAATCGTATTCATCCTCCAACTTTCACTAAAAATTATCGATCAAACATTAAATATAATACTCAATCCTATAAATAAACTCTTATCGACGTAAATATAAAAACCTAATTGACTATGCACTAACGTGTTGCATGACATCAAAATGGATGTTGAATTGGTGTAGATACATCTCATCACGCATGACATACACACAATGGAGATTCGATCATGCATATGCTAACTAAAATAAAACAACTATTTTTTTTTTTTGAAGATAAAACAACTATTTGAAAGTGGGAATAAAAAGGGAAAGCCCCATGGAATCGGAATCCCAAAGAGATTTGTTTGGTGATGGAGAGTTTGGATTTATTGCGAGATGGTATGATTCAGAGTATTACAAATATATATTGAATATCTATAAAATGGGAATGAATTTTTTCAACCATATATTTTTTAAGGGGATGTTTTTAATAAATTTATTTTTAAACAAAGTTTAATATTTTTAATATATATATTATTTGTTAATGTAAAGGGATTTTTTATTAAAAAAATTAGAGAGCGCAACGATGTTAGGGTACATAGTCTAAATAAATGATTGTTATAGGGTTAGGGTAGTCACTGTCATTATTATTCATTGTTGTGTAAGCATTTTAGATTTGTATTCAATTTTTTGGTGCATATCTATCTTTCCATAAACTAGTCTTATAGATTTTAAATCCTATATTTGTTGTCCTTCTGACCAAAGATCTAAAATTCTTGTAAATTTTAGAAACCGTATAGATAATGTCAAAAAATGAAAGCCTTTGAGTGCATCCAAGCCATTAAGGTAGATTTTATTATCACCTATGAACAAAGTGAAATCCAACACGAAATGGCTATTATGACAAAACTTGGATTGGTTTGTAAGTTTGCGAGTAGAGGTCCTCGTGCACAAAAGCTATGAACTTGGATATCCGTACATTAGAAAGTGAAGGGGTCATGCAAGTTTGTGGACATTCACTTTGGGACCAAAATTGCGAATAAATCCAAGCTTTACCAGGATAACCATTTCATGTTAGATTTCACTTTGTTCACAGGTGATAATAAGATCTTCCTTAAAGGCTTGGATGCACCTAAATAACATCCAGAGGCTTTTATTTTTTACATTATTTTCACAGTTCCTAAAATTTGCAAGAATTTTATTTACATAATCCCTAAAATTTACAATAATTTTAGATCTTTGGTCAAAAGGACAAAACATATGAATTTAAAAATCTATGAAACTAGTTTATAGAAATGCAAGGATGTGTACAATAAATTTAAATGCAACACTGAAACACTAACACAATAATGGCCAACAATAATAGTTACTACTTTAATCTTACAACAATTATTTACTTTCCTTTCTACCCAAACATCGTTATTCTCTCCAATTTTTTTCTAATATATTTAATTATATATATTTTAATTAAAAATCTAAATACATTAACAAATTTTATATATATATATATATATATATATAATAATTATTGAAACAAATTATTAAACATATTACTTTATTCAACATAAGTTTATAAGAAACATCTCAATACAAAATATATGGATTCCCACTTTATAGATAGTCAATATATCTTTTTAATACATTATGTGAATCATAGCCGGTCCATCTCTCAATAAATCCAAACAAATCTCTTTGGGATTCCGATTCCATGGGGCTTCCCCTTTTCATTTCCACTTTCAAATTTTGTTCTAGGTGCCATCTTCATTGTAATTAGTTATTTTTTATTTTTAAATGTCCATGTTAGCCAACACAAATTCAAAAATAAATATGTAACATTAACACGGATATGTCTAATCAATTTAGTTAGAGTTGGTGCATGGTCCACCACATATTTAGTTTTGTCGGTAAAAAAATTATATTTTTATAATATTTCAATTGTAAGTTTCACTAAGCATTTTGGGATGTTTAGTGTAATTTACAATTAGAAGATTATAAAAATATAGTTTTTTTACCGACAAAACTAGACATGTAGTGGATCATGCACCAACTCTAACTAAATTGGTTAGACATAGCCATGTTAATGTTACAAATAATTGTTGCTTAGTTTGCCCCTTGTTCACCATCTTAATAGTATTTGGAGGAGTAAATTTAGCAAGGTTAAATAGAATAAACTTAGTTTTCAGATATGGCAGTCCAACGCTGACTCGCGCTCTCAACTCACTGCTTGGAAACTTCTCCATGCTAAGCTTCCACTTAGGAAATGCCTTAAATTCTTGCATCCTACTCCCTCTTGTCTCTTCTGTGGCAAGTTTGAGTCCATCTTGCATTGTTTCTGGTTTTGCTCACATGCTAAATCTCTGTGGTCTTCCCTCAAGATCACATTGCTCGCCATCTTTCATTTTACTTGGTCCTGGAAATCAACCCTCCTCGGTTGTTCCAATTCTCACAACATGATCTCTAATACTTGTCGTATTATTCTCATTAATCACATCTGAAATTTTTGATGCTTGGCTGCACTTTCGCATATATTCTTTCCCCTGTAGATTGAAATACTAGTGACTTGTACAAATTTATCTCTCCAGATGTCCATTTTGATGTCTGCAATCAAGGAACAACATAAGGTCAATAAGGACCTTGCTAATCAGGCCAGTTGTTTGAAATCACAACTACAAAGATGGGAGGTTAATTTGAAGAATTCTCTGAATAGGTTCTATTGTGTTGATGATTCATCTTTAGACAATTTGTTGTTGGCTATTGGGGTCTCTGCTTAGTACATTTTGTTACAGTAGAAGGTAGCATTGAGCTAACTATTCTTCTGAACCTATTGTTGAAGGATATGTAGATGTGTTATTATTGTTTTGCTTTGTTTCTATTGTAGTTGTTCTTACAGTTGTACACTGTATATGTATTCTTCTGATTTGCTTCATCCAATATAAAAAAAATGTTTCACTAAGAAACTACATGACTTTGAGAACTTTTGAACATCAGGATTTAGGCCCACATTCCTCATAAAAGGTAGGCCCATAAGTTTTTTTCGGTAGATTTTGTTCTTGAAAGAAATAAGAACTCCCTAACGTAGATGATATGTATTTTTTTTCAGAAATTCATAACAAGGAATTTATTATTTATGTTAAGATTTATATTGAAATAGATGTAAGTAAAATTTCATCTAAAAAGATGAGGTTAAATTTTTTGGAAAGATTTTTTTTAAATAACCATTAAATTATGGAAATCTTCCCTTTCTATGTTCAATGTATCACTCTTATAGTCGTTTGGCCCTAGACTATCCTCTAAAAATGATGGTTGAAAAAAATATTGAGAAAGAGGATTTCCAATGAGTTGGAAAGGAGGACAAGAGAGACCCTAAACCTTTTAATATTTAAAAGGCAATATAAAAGCCAAGCTCAAGTTGGGTTAAGCCCTAACCCTTTTGTAGCTTTGAGCACCCAGGAACATGAATAGAATCCTAACATAATGGTTGCTTTAAATCCCCAAAAGATGCCAAAATAATCAATGAAGACCCTAAAGCAATTGTTGTTTTTACACACTTTGATATTTAAAAGTTTTCAAAGTCATGTAAGGCTACACACATTGCTCCTTATTGAATGACTGAGTCATGTAAAGCCTATAATAAAAGATAAAATAAAAAATCATAACAAAACTCAACATGTGGTAGACCATGCACCGACCCTAATTAAATTGATTAGATAAAACCTATTAATCCTTCGTAATTGATTTTGTATTGACTAATATTGACCTTTCAAAATTTAATGAAGATGTCACCAAAAAAGGTAAAAATTTAATGATGTTACAAAAAATTAGTCATGTTGATCATGTCCTAGGGTTTCTCTATCTATCATATTGTCATTGTTTTATTTAGATTTGTGAATTTTTTCTATTGTCTTGATTAGTATTTAACAACCTATAGCTTGAAAATATGCCCTTTGGGTGGTTATTTTTTTATTTGATAGGATCCCCACAGGAGTTTGCATTGTTAGATGCAACTCATTCTAGTATAAGCAATAATAGCACAAAATAAAACATGTAAGTTTGCACCCAAGGTCTTTGACATGGTAAGATACCTTTGTTAGGATAATCTTCCCAATGTTTTGCTTGATTTGTTTTTATTTTAAAAAGCATGCCAAAGGCTTGAATCTCACACTGTTATTAGTTAATTTTTCATATGTATCCATATTAAATCCATGCTAATGAGCTAGGTACAAGTGTGATGGAAGCCTCATATAATTAAACTTATTGGGGTGCAAAACATGACCAAGGATTTCTCCCATTTGAAGTTTAAAAATCCTGAACATTATGTCTCCATTCACAAACATGGTCTATGCTATGTTAAAAGTTCATTGTTTGTGTTTTCCATTTGGACTCGTGACTTTTTCATCATTAACAAGGATAAGCTCAAGGTCCCAAACTAGGTGGAGTTCCATGGATTACCCATATCATTTTGGCCCTTTCAAACCTTTGGGTTAGTTCATATACTCTGAAACTGACAAATTTTATGTTATTAGACCATAATGGCATGTTTGTGTCGAGATTGGCCTTGCATAAGACCTTTGTGAGACAATCAATTTTCATATTATAGGGAAATGCTTCACTCGATGGGTGATGTTTATAAACCTTCCCAATACTAGTTTTTAGTGTAAGGCTTCAAACCACAAAATCAAGGAATGTTTGTTCATGTTCTATAGTAAAAGCCATGCTCTAACCCACTTGACCCCATATGAGAGTTAATAATAGATAACAAGTAGCAGGTTATCAAAATAATTAGACTAACCACCTTAATAGGAATCTATCACCAGCCCTAAGCCATCCACAACCACCATTGTGGAAAACCCTCAACCAATTGTCCAACCCCAAATTATTCAAGTTCCCCAAGAAAACCCCAACCTAATTGTGAAAAGTAAACCAAAGGTTACCAATGTGATTTTTGAGATCAAAATTTCCTTGACTCCTATTTTCTCATATTTCCAATCATAATAATCTTCATCATATAAGGCCCATATCATGGCTATAGATCCTAACAAAACCCCTCTTTCCCCTCAACATCAAGCAACACAACATTTGTAGAGCCCTTCCCCTGGCATAAACAAGTAAGATTTATTACAAATTGAGTGGTGACCTATTGTGCTTATAGACTTTATTTCCAAAGGTTAGAAGCATAAATTTATGAATACCTCCTTTGTGGCGCATGAATACTAAGATGGAAAAACCATGAATCTTAATGATTTTCAATGAATGTATATTTATGGAATGTTTGTGGTTTAAATAACTTGGCTTGAAAGTACATGGTTTAGGTCAGCCATAAAAATATTTTAGATTTGCACATTCTTTGTCTACAAGAGGTGAAGATTGATGGTTTTATTCTCCATATGCCAACTAAAACCAGTTATCATAATATGACATGTGACATGTCAAACCGTGACATGGGATGTCATGGAGTTATCTCTATGTTTTTAATTCTTTTTTCCTTATTTGTAATAGGTTGGGGAGTGGATGTGTTAATCTGTGCACTTTGGATGGTTTTAGATTTCAATGGGTAGACCCTTGATTTTGTTAATGTATATGCCTTCAATGACATTTTATAATCACTAGATATTTTAAAGTGCCTATAGAGCAACTCCCTATTACCCACTGGTTAATTTGTGGATATTTAAACATTGTTAAAATTTTAGAATACAATTAATACTCATTACCATGAGATGGTGTGCTAGCGAATAAATGCTTGGTTTTACATGCACAACAAACTAGGGTTATTTGACCTTAATCATCACTACATAGCCTCATTCCTTAGTTTAATTGGTCTAAATTTTATCAAGGAAACAAAGGATTATCAAGAGACTAGACAAACCCTTTCTATATAAGTATAATGTCTTCTCCTTTTCCCAAAGATTTGACATGTCAGTCAGTGTGCTCTTGTGTGTTCTTCTTTCTAACCACTAGCCAATTAAATTTGGTAATGAATGGTCAACTCTGTCAGAATGTATTTTCAACAACTGGTTTTACCTCAACACCACACATCTACAAAATGAAAAAACATCGATCACATCAAATGGGTTTGAAACCTTGAATTGTGCCCCACTAATACTTCTAGATGGATTGATCAATGAGAAGCATCCATTACACACACAACACATTTTCTTAGGCTATTTGAAAAATAATTAGCCTTGCTAAAGAAAAGGTAAAACTTTCATTATTTGAGGGGAATCAATCAAATTTCATAGGAACTTGATTAGTCCCCATTGAATGAATCTCTATAAAATAAATCTACCAATCTGAGGTAAAAATTAAATAATTGAGTTTCCACAAGCCCGTGGACCCCAAATTTGAGCATGTATTCACTTGTTAAAGATTGGAGATAGAGTTTCCAAATAATTTTTTACAAAGCTAAAATTTTGTCATTATGTTATGAAAATCAAGGCTATAAAATAAACTAACTGCATCACTAGTCTCTTAGAGATTCTACAAGCCTTTATTAATCAGTATAAACAAGTTTTTTAAGCTCAACCCCCTTTTGAAAATAGGGATGTATATATGAATAAATGTCTTGATGTTGTTATTTTTGAACTCACCCAAAGCCAAATAATGGCATGTGATTAGCCCTCTCTATTGAGTAACTTCATAATTTTGTATCAAGCATGGCTCAAAACAAAGCCTTAGGTATTGATGGATTTCCTTGTGATTTTTGCCAAACCTTGTGGGATTGTGTGGAATCTAATTTGCACAAATTTTATTTGGAAGCCATGATCAAGGTTTATCTTAGAAAGCTTATAAATAAAGCAAATAAAAAGTTTATTCCCAAGTCTAGGGATCTTTAATTAATCACCAACTAGATTCCCATAACCCTTATTGATGTTTATTATAATAATATTATTAAGGCTTTGACACTTATAATTAGATACCTTGTTCCATTGATGGTAAGGCTCAAAGAAAATGGATTAATCCAAAATAGATATATATTGTCCAACATTATTATGGTCTAGGAATGAGAGGAATGGGCCTATGCATCTAAATATAAGGCCTTGTTTGTTAAAATCAACTTTGAAAAATCCTATGATATGATTGAGTATCCCTTTATTTTTATTATGCTACAATTTCTAGGTTTTAGTCTTAAGATTTTCACACCATTAGGACTCTCTTTCAAGAAACCTCTAGTAAACTCATTAGTAATGGCCATTAGTCAAAGAATTTTGGACTCTTTCATTCCATTAGGTAGGGTTCTCCACTAGTTCCCTCTATGAATGTCCTCATTTTGGATGGTTTTGGCTATTTGGTAGGAGGCTATGCCTCTAGAGGTTTAGTTAATTGAATTGCTCTCCCTCAATAATTTCAATACCAACTTATTGGTGGCAACTTTAAATATGACTCTTTCCTTACTCTTTGGAGGTCTAAATGGTGTTCTATAATGCCATGGAGTACCTTTAGATGTTTTGCTTTGATTTTGGTTGTAGTTTACCATGGGTTAACATTCAATGTTATAAGAAATACTATTACCCTATCCACTGGATTTAGGCTTACTAGTGAAATGGATTTCCTATGGGGATATGTTTAAAATCCTAGACATTCCATTCACTTTCTAAGCCTCCTATCTTGATATATGGAATTATGTTTTCCTACAAGTGGAGATTGTTGTCCCCCAAAAATATCACTCATTTTTGGGACAACATTTGAACTATTTTGGTCTTACATACCAAAATTGTCTCTTCCCTTTTCAAAATTTGTCTTGGGCATTCAAATTCCTCATTTTTCAGGCTTAAATCTATGGACTCTGCAGGTGGGTTCAATCAAAAGAATCAGTTTCTAACAGTTGGTCATTTTTGGGATTGGTTCAGTGCCTTGGTTCAAACAAAAATGTTCAAAGGCAGGTTCAAGTAGCAGGTTCAATGTTTGGTTCATTGGTTCAATGTCAAATGATTCAAAGGCAGGTTCAATCAAGCAGTTTAACGCTTTGATTCATCCTTTGGTTCAATCAAACGGTTCATCAATCGGTTCAAGGCTTCATTTGAACCGTTGAACCAAAACTTGGTTCAAGTGACAAAGTTCAAAGGAGTACCCCAAGAGTCAAAGACATAAGTGCCCTTGCAAAGGGAATTCTCGTCGCAAAAAGTGACCAAGGCAAACAAATGGACTAAGACAAAAGCCCAACAAAATCTCGCAGATGCTGCCAAGTGTCGATGGCCAAGCCTCACTAAACTTTGTTTCTAAAAATTGGTAGATATTGCCATGTGTCGCTCTTGAAGCTTGTCAGAAGCCTCCAATTGTCAATATCCATAGTCTCTTCCCTTAGCTTCACTATTTCGAGCAAAGACCATGGTGGACCTGGGGATGAGTGACTAAATGAAGCGAAAGGCGCCAAGTGTCTGCATCCGCAATTCTAAATTTCTAATAGGTTTCAAAGCCTCTATCAATAAATGTTTCTTAGAGTCCCACAAAAGTTGCCACATGTCTTCACTTGTTTAGCAGCGGAATGTGCCATGCGTCAATTGCTAAAGACCAGTAGAAAGTGACTAATGAACAGAGCATCGAATTGAATATAGGACCCGATTCAAATAACCAGAAAAGGAGGAACGATGAAGAAGGATCAGATCACTAGGTGGACATCGAAAGATGTAAACTTTCAATAGTGTGACTTGTTTCTCTGCATTAAGAAAAGCAAATGGGTAGATGCCCCTAAGTTCCAGCTTGCCTTCTTAATAGATTTCAATGCAACATGATGTGTTACTATTCCTGAGTCCTTCTTGAAGAGGCTATATAAGGGACTCTCTTCTATTGTAGATATATCTCTTTTTTGGACAATTAGAATGAAACTCTACCCAAATTGTAAGGCATTACTGAGACTTTGAGCTCAGATTGTTGATCATATTTTGTTACTGGAATAAGAAAGCAAGTGACTTTTCAAACTTTGTGTTGTAATATCTTTGTTGTTGAGGAAACTGTTCTTATGTCTTTTTCTTCAATATATTTTTTGTTCCTTTAATTTAACAAGCATAATTAGTGACAACAGTCAGGAAGGTGTCTTGAAGAGTCAAGTGTGGAGAGACTTTGTGCCTCCATAATTTCCTTTAGTGTGTTTTCTTTTCATTTCTGTGTAAAGGACTGTGAGACAAATTTGTGCCCTCATTGTCCTTTGTATCTTACTCTTGAGCAATTCAGGTGGAGACTTTGTGCTACATCTCGATTTGTTGGTTATTACATCCTTTGTTACATTTTGCTGTTACTACCAGGAGTATTGTTGTGGTTTGCTAAATAGTACTTCTGAAAGAAGAGGAATCCTGTCTGTCATTTCCCTTGAGTTTTCCCTTTGATCTGCACGCATCATCTCTGAAAAAAGAGAGATGGATGGTTTGTCCTACCCTTGAGTATTATTTTTTGTTTATATATATATGTATATATAGCTTATCTATAAGGAACCTCCCCTTGATGAGAGGAGAGATCAGTCCCCTTATGATGTGGTAAACCTACACATTTGATGACTAATCTTCCTACTTTGGCTGATCAGACCTATCTTGTTTATCAGTACACTGATCGACAAAATATTCAACCAACATTTTTTGGTGACTCCGCTAGGGAATATAACCCATTATCATTATAACCCTTATCCATTATAGACTCCAGCGACTCCATTTCATGTCTTACCCATTATTCTTTATAGCCTTACCATTTTCATCCATCTCCATTTTTCATCCATCTCCATTATATTATCTGGTCTGCAAAACCAGAGATACTGGGAAAGAAAGCGCAGTTTGAAGCCTCAAGCTTTAAGCTGAAGCAAGGCTAGTTTCTTTTCCATTTTTGTCTTATAATCTGGCAACTCCACTCAGATGTGTTATCCCTATTGTTCATAATCTGATCATGGCAGTTCGAGGCCCCTGGAGTAACTCATTTGGCCCACTTAATCTAGCTCCACCCCTGCATGAACTCCCACGTAGTTCAAGAAAGAATTTTCCCAAATTCTTTGGTGATGAGATAGTTCACCTTGATGAACACATTGCATCCTTTAGCATAGCCTGTGGTATTACAGGGGTGGAATTTGAAGACGTGGTAGTCATGATTTTTGTAGAAACACTACAAGGTGCTGTTGTAGACTGGTTCTACCATCTGTAAGCTGGATCAGTGACTGACTGGGATACACTTAAAGCCAAGTTCAAAGCAAGATTCAAGCCCACAAAAGATGCACATGCCTTGTTGGCCCAGCTCACATAGATGAAGAAGGAGCCCCATGAATCTATGAGGGACTTCATTGACAGGTTCAACAATCTAAGGCACAGGATTCCCATGATCGCTCAGTTGACACCTCAGAATCTCATGTGTTTCTTCATCAACTCACAGCTGCCTGAAGTGAGTTTTTTGTTGAGATGAGCTAGACACATAGACCTTGAGGCTGCTCAAGACTTGGCTACTGAGCTAGAAGATGACCTTATCTTGGCAAGAAAGATAAGGAGAGATTCTAACAGAGCTAAACCCTCTTCATCTTCTAAATACTCACCCACAGTCACCACTGACCCAATGGTACAAAAGTTGGCAAATGAATTGCTAGCCTTGAAAAGGCAAATGGCACAAAGTATGTCTTCTGCTCCTCTATATAGAAATGCACCAAGGAGGACATTCCCTAATCAGCCATATCAAGGCAATGATGCCAAAAGTCAATGGCAACCAAATCATCTTTCTCCACAGAGGAATCTTGCTTTTGAAGCACCTCCAACAAACTCAGTAGTTGGATATCTGGAAACAGAGCATGTTTCCTATTTCCAACCATCAGTGCAGGATCTAAAAGAATCAGCTGGTGACTCCCACATTAGTTTCCTAAATTACTAAGATGAACCGAGAAGTGAAGGTGAAGCAGTCAAAGGATCATACACTGTATTCACTAGGTCTAAGAATCAATCAATACAACAAGCTGACAAAGAAAAGACAGACGAGCAACCCCAACCAATAATTTCAATTGATGAGCAGAGAACCCCTCTCCCTTTTTAGTCAAAGGACCCAGTGATTACCAAAGAAGTAAGTACATCAAAAATCTATGTACCTTCTACTTCAGCTTTGCAAACTAGTCCTCCCCCTCCCAAAAATCAAAAGGATGAACTCCCATCCTCTCTTCCAAATCCATCTCAGTCATTTGCCATGATTAATCATGTCGAGGAATCCAAAATTCAAATGACTAAGTTTGAATCCCTGCAAGTCAATCCTGAGCAATTGGGCATTGATGGAGAACTAGATGCGGACCTATTTGAGACAAAATACGTGGTCACCCAAACATCAGCCCTTGTAGCACAAATTTTGTTTGAGTGTTCAAGCAGGGGTAATTATTTCTTTACCATAGAGGATGTTCATGTTTCTGATGAAAGTCCTGTAGCTGAAAATCCAAGAATTGATCCAAACAAGACTTCAGGAGAATTGGTAGGATACAATATAAACAAGGAAGGATCTTCCATCTCTTATAAAGAGAAATCTGATAGGAGATCAGCTTTTGATGATGACAGTCATTCTTCCACCAATGATGAAGTTGGGACTATGTTGATATCTCCTCAAAGAAATATTCTTCCTTCATGCAATTTGCAAGTCATCATTTCTTCCACAGCTAGATACAGATCTATGTTGCTTGGATTGAACACTGCTTAGGGTGAAGAAGTCAAACTCCTTCAGATCAAAGGAGATGCTGAGCTGATGGTTTGTCAGGAGTTTGATATGGACAATCCAATCATGTGCTGGACTGGACCAGCAGAACAACATGTTATGATGGTGGACCATGCTGCTGCAAATCAAAATCAGGCAAAGGAATCCTTCACCAAGAGAGCAAGGAGTTATGGTTTCTGGTTTGAAGACCACATCCTGCCTTGGAACAAGAAGAAGAAAAGGCCAAGAAGAAGATACAAAAAATTAGTTTCTTGGTGGAGAGCTCCATTCACCCATCGCCATTTCTAGGGGAATTTTTTTTTCCTGCTGGTTTATCAAGATGGCACACTATTTTCATGGTCTACCAGGCAAAGCAGTATCTGAAATACTTTAATTCTTGAAGTATCAGATCATTTCATCTGTACATATGTATATTTGTATAGTTTTTAATTCTGTTTTGTTTTGTTTGTTTCCATTTTTGATGCCTTTTATTTTTGGGTAGCATGACTCCGTAACCCAATGGCATACTTGAAGACACTGGAGATTCTGGATTCTACTCCTTTCAATTCTTTTTGCAATTGACTGAGGTTCCCCAACTGGTGCCAGTTGTTGTCCCCCAAAAATATCACTCATTTTTGGGACAACATTTGAACTATTTTGGTCTTACAGACTAAAATTGTCTCTTCCCTTTTCAAAACTTTTCTTGGGCATTCAGATTCCTCATTTTTTAGGCTTAAATCTATGGACTCTGCAGGTGGGTTCAATCAGAAGAATCAGTTTCTAACACTTGGTCATTTTTGAGATTGGTTCAGTGCTTTGGTTCAAACAAAAATGTTCAAAGGCAGGTTCAAGTAGTAGGTTCAATGTTTGGTTCATTGGTTCAATGTCAAATGGTTCAAAGGCAGGTTCAATCAAGCGGTTCAACGCTTTGATTCATCCTTTGGTTCAATCAAACAGTTTGTCAATCGGTTCAAGGCTTCGTTTGAACCGTTGAACCAAAACTTAGTTCAACGGTTGGTTCAAGTGACAAAGTTCAAAGGAGTGCCCCAAGAGTCAAAGACACAAGTGCCCTTGCAAAGGGAATTCCCGTCACAAAAAGTGACCAAGGCAAACAAAAAGACTGAGACAAAAGCCCAACAGAATCTCGTGGATGTTGCCAAGTGTCGATGGCCAAGCCTCACTAAACTTTGTTTTTGCGAATTGGTGGATATTGCCATGTGTCCCTCTTAAAGCTTATCGAAAGCCTCCAAGTGTCAATATCCGCAGTCTCTTCCCTTAACTTCACTATTTTGAGAAAAGACCATGGTGGACCCGGGGACGAGTGACTAAATGAAGTGGAACGCACCAAGTGTCTACATCTACGATTCTAAATTTCTAATAGGTTTCAAAGCCTCTATCAATAAATGTTTCTCAGAGTCCCACAGAAGTTGCCACGTGTCTTCACCTATTTAGCAGTGGAATGTGCCACGCGTCAATTGCTAAAGACCAACAAAAAGTGACTAAGGAATAGAGCATCGAATTGAATCTAAGACCCGATTCAAATAACCAAAAAAGGAGGAATGATGAAGAAGGATCAGATCACCAGGTGGACATTGAAAGATGTAAACTTTCAATAGCGTGACTTGTTTCTCTGCATTGAGAAAAGCAAATGGGTAGATGCCCCTAAGTTCCAGCCTACCTTCTTAACAGATTTCAATGCAACATGATGTGTTACTGTTCCTGAGTCCTTCTTGAAGAGGCTATATAAGGGACTGTCTTCTATTATAAATATATCTTTTTTTTGGACAATTAGAATGAAACTCTACCCAAATTGTAAGGCATTATGATGAAAAATGATCTTAAATGATGAAACCTGACCTTACACTGCTCTGTAACCATCAAATTGTGAGCTAACTTCATAAACAGGCCTATTTAGTTCAATCATTCCTTGTAGCCTTGTTTTCCTTGTTTATTGGCCATAACTTTTTCTAGGTTAACTCAATCATGAAATTAAAACCATTTATGGATACCCATTAAGCCCTTCTATGGCATACTAAAAAATATCCTAAGGTTACTTTGTACGGAATTGTACTTTCTTCTTTAAGCCCTATTCCAATTAGCCCTCCTTTAGTGCAAAACCCCTTGTCCAGAGTGATGTACAAAATTTTAAAGCAAACCAAGCATCATTCCAGATACCTATTATCTTTTTACAAGTGAATCAATCATTTTTTAGTGCACTTCTTTGGAGAAATTCACTTTTCCTATATTGGCCTATGCTCTTTCCTTCACAAACACCTAGGATCCACTTGGCAATTGTTCTTTTCCGTACTTCTCCATACTGTATCACATTGCAACCACTTCCAACAGTTTTATAACATCATCAAGGGTCAAATTCCAAAGTTTTAAGAGGTTTCAATCATTAAAACTCATTTTGAGGACTAGAAGCTAAATCAAGATTTTCCCTTGGACAGTCACAGGTTGAGAGCTAATTATTTTTGCTGGGTGTGTTTTAGATAGTTTCAAGGGTTCTAATCACTTGTATAGGGTCTTTTTTAACCCCCTACACCTTCTCCAATAATCAGCCAAGTCATATCAACCCTTTGTACCTTCCAATGCTTAATAATTTAGTGTCTTTTGACTGTATTTGTATGACAGTCAGCAGGGTTCAAGATTTTCCTTATCTATTTCAAGGATAAATGGACTTCAAGATGTTATACAAACATGTACATACCTTAAGTGATTCCCCTGTTCCCATACTTATAACAAAGAATACATTTCAAAGCATTTACCTTGCAAAAACATACAAATGTCTGACCCTTGCCTATATACTGTCACCTACAGGCCTGAATTTCAACAGTTGAAGTTTTTGGACATTAAAGGGGTTTCTAAACCTGTTTCTTCCTTTCTTAAGTTCATACCTACCTCAGGGACCTATTTACATACCATTTTCAACTCCATCCAAACATTTTCATGTGGATTTTACCTTAGACAATGCGTTGTATTTTTAAATTCCTGAATATCTAGTTTAGGCCTGTTTGGGCTTCTTATACATTCAAAGTAATTTTAAGACCTCTTGTTCACAGAATATAAGTTTAAACTCATTCTCAACATGCCAAATAACCAGTTTACATGTAATTTTCTCAATGTTCTATAGAAAACCATCATTTATACACATTCACTTATACACACATAGGCCTGTCACCAGAATTTTCATAACATAGTCACATGAAGCAAAACATTCATTCTTTCATAGATCAAATAAGAAACCTAAAGTTCAATATAAAATGTTCCATGGCTTCCAAAGCCTTGTCTATTCCTTCACACATTCTTCACATCAAATTTGATCCTTTTTCCTTAACCTTATCATCTCTTGAGTGAGGTCCTCCCTCACTAATTCTCCTTTCTATCCTTCATTCTTTCTTCTTTCCTTTGAAGGAGAGAATTTTTTCTCTCTGTCCTTCTCCACTTCTACGCCCCTCTCATCCTCTCTTCTTCTCTTCCTTTTTTTAATGAATTCTTCTTTGTTTTTCTTTCTTTTCAAGAATCTCTCTTCCAACTTCTACGCCCAAATTGGGCTTAAGGCAACAAAAGACTGTTTTTAAGTTTTAACAATTTACTAAGGTTGAAAATAGTTTCAACCATTTCCCCTTTATTTCCTCAACAATCTAACAATCACTTTTCACCTTTTTACTTTCACTTTTTGATAATTACATTTATCTTGAAGGTAAAATTTTGAAATCTCACAATTTGAAGGGAAAACCAAAATTTGAATTTTTACACTAGAATTTGAAACTTTTGTAGATGCTCCTGCATCATACTCTCCCTCTAGAAAAGATTTGAATCTTAGTTCAAATGTCATGCTTCCTCCTCACTTTAGTCTTCACTTGTATACCTGGATCCCACGGTCTTGTTGTCAATACCAATGCTTGTCTTTGGTAGTCTTTGTCTTTCATCTTGCTTTTTTTTCCTCTTCTGGTATGTTCTTCTTCTCATCTCTTTCTCAGCTGCTAGCTCCTGTTTCCATGCTTCTTCATCTTCATTTATGTCTTCTAGATCTTCTTGTTGTTCTTCTTGTTTCATGAGCTTCTCCAATGGCTCATGTATGTCATTCACTTCAGCAACCTTCATACCTGCATACAAAACATTCAAAGCCACCTTAGAATAAAAATCTTTAGGCCATGAAGCCTCTTGGCTATCTTCACATGCTTGCTCTTTGACCAAAACTGCCTTTGTCTCTTTGCTATGCTCTTGTCTTGCTCCACTCTTCCCCATGTTGCCTTCACCATGGCTTGTACCTTCCTTTATCTCTCTTGAATCACCCAACAGCTCCTCTAACATATTCAACTCTTCCTTTATTGAGATCTCATCTATCTCACCATTCTCTTCATCAAATTTGGGCTGATCACACACAAGGCTTACTTGCCCTTTACCTCTTATCTCATCTTTTCTTAGCTTGTCTTCACAATAACCAACTTCTTCATCAACATCAATATACTTATCAAATACAATTGAAGCACTCTTACCTTCTATCTCTTTGCTTTCTTCAATCATGTGAACTGATTTCACATCTTCACTTTCATCATCCATCTTCTTGGAATTCTCTCCTTGCTGAATATTAGTTTTCATAGACATTTTACTTTCCTCATTTTCCATCAAAAGATCATTGAATGATTCAAAAACATCATCAGAAATAATTTGTTTACCTTTCCATGTACTTGTGTCATCCTCACGCCTTTGGTTGCTTGTGTCAACCTTCATCTTCCTCCATTGATTTCTTAGTGTTGTTGTCTCAACACTCACATCTTCTTCACTCTTAGCCTTCTTAGGCACCCACATTTGATTCTTTCTCTTATCAATTAACTTCACAAGCCATTTAGGCATCCTATAACCATGCTCTTGTGATACTACTAAAAAACCAACTTTGTTTGTCCTTTTATTTTCTTGCACACTTACATTCATATTAGGAATATGAGAAAAATCAATCTTATAAGGTAAACTTGCCTGCTTGCTTACTTGTTGCTTGCTTGTGTGCTTCACCATCCACTTAGGCATCACATATCCATGATTGGTTGCTTTGTGTGAGGACTTCATCTTCCTCTTGCCTCTTCTAACCTGTGTATTAATATCTTCATGCTCACAATAACAATCAAAATCAGCACTTAACACTTCATTTACCTCTTTGATAGCTTGATCCATGGAGCAATCTTTCTCTTTTTTTGTGCTTGGCTGTCCTCTTTCTTCTTCTTGGCCTTCAATGGCATCTTGGAATTCAGCTTCATCTTCCATCTCTTCTTTTGCTTGTATGGGTTCTTCAACACCTCCATTATGCATTAACCAATGCATCTCTTCTTCTTCCTTATCAACAACAAACTCACTTCTCTCTCTTACACATTCACTTGTGTACTTGATGTCTTCTCTTGCACCAATCTCTTCACTCTCCAAGGCCCTTCTCTTGACCCTCATACGACTGCTCATACCTGCAATTACCCACTCAAAAACAACATTAAATACAAAAACAAGAGACCACAATGTCTCCATGAGTGTCCTCTTAATGGACATTCTCATCTTTCCAAGTGCTCTTCGTGGCACTTCATCTTTTCTTTCTTTTCTTCTCTTGTCCTCCACAATGAGAATTCTCTTCACAACTTCTTCCTCTTGCTGCTCACTTGGCAACCTTCTTACCTTCTTCAAGCCTCTATGGGCTTCTCTCTTCATGGCAATCTTCTTTTGCCTTCTTCTCCTTTTCACTAGGAGATCTATTGGCCACTGCAACCTTTTCTTTATTGGCCATACCCATGCTTGCCTATTTAGTTGCATCCAAGACTCATATTCATCTTTAATCTTAGCCAATTCTCTCTTCAAACTAACAATTTCTTTATCAAGTACAAAATTGTCCATACCTTTGATGCTTGCTTTCTTCTTGGTGCCCCTATGTACCTTGCTGCTCTGTAGTGCCTTCAACAATGCTTTCATCTCTGAGATCTTCACCCAAGTCTTTTCCACCTTGGTCTCTTGATTTCTTGTCTCACCCAAGCCTTTTCTCCTTGACTGGTCTTTTGACAATCTCCTTGATCTCACCTAGGCCTTTTGCATCCTAGTCTTTTGATCCTTTTCTCAATCCTGCAACAACTCTTATACAACACTTCATCAAATACAAATCATAAATCCAAGCTTACCTTGCTTTGGATCTTCTTCTTGAGCATTCACTTGCTCTTCTTCTAGAGCTTCTCTAAGCTTTAGACTCCATCCTTTACCTCACCTATGTCTATTTCACCTTAGTCTTTTGGCAAACTATCCAAGCTTCTTCTTGGATCTTCACTAAGCCTTCCTTGGCTTCTTCTCTTCTTAAGCCTCAATGGCTTGGCTGCCTTGAACCTGCAACTCCTTCACTTGATTGCTTCTCAGCACAATAACTCAAATCAAATAGCACAATTATGCATACCTTTTCTCCCCAGGGTCTCCTAATGCTTGTCCTGCTGATCCTCTTTCCAAACCCTGTAACAATTCATTAGAAATCATAGCAATCAACAAATTGCCAATTCCCAAGAGCTTCAAGCTCTGATACCAAATGATGAAAACTGATCTTAAATGATGAAATATGACCTTACATTGCTCTGTAACCATCAAATTGTGAGATAGCCATTGGTAATCGATTTAAGGTTTGTATCAAATCATGGGAATGGAAACACTTTAATTCCAATCTTTCCACTATTTGGGTGAGCCTTTAACTCTAATTTTTTGAAATCAATAATCTAGAATAACCATCTAGATTTCAACAATAGATTCAAAGATTTGGTTTTTGAGATTGAATTTAACCTTTAAGTATTGAAAACTTTCACAAGATATAGACCTTTTATCAAAAACATCCCATATGATCTAAATGCCTTTTTGAAAGAGTTAAAGAGTTAAAGGGCTTCGATTCTAGGAAACTCTGCTAGGGATTCCCATTAATGGTAATATTTGGGGACCACCATAAAATTGAGAGTTAATGGAGAGGCTAGATTTGAACCCATCCCACTTCCACACCAGCCAAGGTTTGTTTGTTTCCAAGGATTTTCACAAATTTTAAACCACAAAGGTACATGTGATCCTGATAGGGACAGGAGTAACAAGAAGATTTTTAAACCCCAAGTACTTTCAAGAACCTTGCCCATAAGGGATACCTGAGGCGATACAATGTCTGAGGAGAAATTTACATGCTTGATGAAATTTAATGGCCATGGGGATCCACTTAAAATAAATGGGAAATACCTATTTGGATATATCAATAAGCCCAAGCCTACCAACCTCTCTAGATTTACAAAAAATATCATAGCTGACTTTTTGAAGCCCATGTTTCCTTCCAAATTAGTCTAGAGGAAGTCTCTTAAAAAAATCAAGCTTCCTATAAGACACCTTAGAGGGAGACCAAAAAGAGGACTAATATACATGAATGCAAATCCAACAAGATTAATAAAACTGAGTAAAACCAAAACTTCGGAGCATATTTTAAATTTTCTTGCAAGAGACATAGGCTTAGTGACCCATTATGCAAGCTTCGTCTCTGTTGGTTGAATATTTTGTCGATCAGCGTACTGATAAACAAAATAGGTCTGATAAACCAATGTATGAATATTAGTCATCCAAATGTGTAGGTTTACCACATCAGAAGGGGACTGATCTCTCCTCTCATCAAGGGGAGGTTCCCTATAGATAAGCTATATATATATATACACACACATACATATATATATACATATACATATATATATATATATATATACATATACATATATATACATATACATGTATATGTATATATATATATGTATATATATATGTATATATATACATATACATATATATATATACATATATATACATACATATATATACATATATATATATACATATATATATACATATATATATATATATATATATATATATATATACATATACATATACATATACATATACATATGTATATATATATATATATATATATATATATATATATATATATATATATATATATATATATATATATATATATATATATAAAACAGAAAATAATACTCAGGGGTAGGACAAACCATCCATCTCTCTTTTTTCAGAGATGATGCATGCGGATCAAAGGAAAAACTCAAGGGAAATGACAGATAGGACTCCTCTTCTTTCATAAGTACTATTTAGCAAACCACAACAATACTCTTGGTAGTAACAACAAAATTTGAACAAAAGATGTAATAACTAGCAAATCGAGATGCAACACAAAGTCTCCACCTGAATTGCTCAAGAGTAAGATACAAAGGACAATGAGGGCACAAAGTCATCTCAAAGTCCTTTACACAGAAATGAAAAGAAAACACACTAAAGGCAATTATGGGGGCACAAATTCTGTCCACACTTGACTCTTTAGGACACCTTCCTGACTATTGTTCTTGTTGAATTAAAGGAACAAAAAATATATTGAAGAAAAAGACATAAGAACAGTTTCCCCAACAACAAAGATATTACAGCACAAAGTCTAAAAAGTCACTTGCTTTCTTATTCCAGTAACAGAATATGATCAGCAATCTGAGCTCAAAGTCTCAGTAATGTGATGCAGGAGAATCTACAAAAGTTTCAAATTCTAGTGTAAAAATTCAAATTTTGGTTTTCCCTCCAAATTGTGAGATTTCAAAATTTCACCTTCAAGGTAAATGTAATTATCAAAAAGTGAAAGTAAAAAGGTGAAAAGTGATTGTTAGATTGTTGAGGAAATAAAGGGGAAATGGTTGAAACTATTTTCAACCTTAGTAAATTGTTAAAACTTAAAAACAGTCTTTTGTTGCCTTAAGCCCAATTTGGGCGTAGAAGTTGGAAGAGAGATTCTTGAAAAGAAAGAAAAACAAAGAAGAATTCATTAAAAAAAGGAAGAGAATAAGAGAGGATGAGAGGGGCGTAGAAGTGGAGAAGGACAGAGAGAAAAAATTCTCTCCTTCAAAGGAAAGAAGAAAGAATGAAGGATAGAAAGGAGAATTAGTGAGGGAGGACCTCACTCAAGAGATGATAAGGTTAAGGAAAAAGGAGAAAATTTGATGTGAAGAATGTGTGAAGGAATAGACAAGGCTTTGGAAGCCATGGAACATTTGATATTTAACTATAAGTTTCTTATTTGATCTATGAAAGAATGAATGTTTTGCTTCATGTGATTATGTTATGAAAATTCTGGTGGCAGGCCTATGTGTGTATAAGTGAATGTGTATAAATGATGGTTTTCTATAGAACATTGAGGAAATTACATGTAAACTGGTTATTTGGCATGTTTATAATGAGTTTAAACTTATATTCTGTGAACAAGAGGTCTTAAAAGTACTTTGAATGTATAAGAAGCCCAAACAGGCCTAAACTAGATATTCAGGAATTTAAAAATACAGCCCATTGTCTAAGGTAAAATCCACATGAAAATGTTTGGATGGAGTTGGAAATGGTATGAAAATAGGTCCCTGAGGCAGGTATGAACTTGGGAAAGGAAGAAACAGGTTTAGAAACCCCTTTAATGTCCAAAAACTTCAACTATTGAAATTCAGGCCTGTAGGTGATAGTATATAGGCAAGGGTCAGACATTTGTATGTTTTTGCAAGGTAAATGCATTGAAAAGGTCTTATTTGTTATAAGTATTGGAACATGGGAATAACTTAAGGTATGGACATGTTTTTATAACATCTTGAAGTCCATTGATCATTGAAATAGATAAGGAAAATCTTGAACCCTACTGACTGTCATACAATACAGTCAAAAGACACTAAATTGTTAAGCATTGGAAGGTACAGAGGGTTGATTTGACTTGGCTGATTATTGGATAAAGTGTAGGGGGTTAAAAAAGACCCTATAAAAGTGATTATAACCCTTGAAACTATCTAAAACACACCCAACAAAAATAATTAGCTCTCGGCCTGTCACTGTCCAAGGGAAAATCCTGATTTAGCTTCTAGTCCTCAAAATGAGTTTTAATGATTGAAACCTCTTGAAACTTTGGAATTTGATCCTTGATGATGTTAGAAAACTTTTGGAAGTGGTTTCAAGGTGATACAGTATGGAGAAGTATGGAAAAGAACAATTGCCAAGTGGATCCTAGGTGTATGTGAAGGAAAGAGCACAGGCCAATATAGGAAAAGTGAATTTCTCCAAAGAAGTGCACTAAAAAATGATTTATTCACCTGTAACAAGATAATGGGTATCTGTAATGATGCTTTGTTTGATTTAAAAGTCTGTACATCACTCTGGACAAGGGGTTTTGCACTAAAGGAGGGTTAATTGGAATAGGGCTTAAAGAAGGAAGTACAATTCCGTACAAAGTAACCTCAGGGGATTTTTTAGTATGTCATAGAAGGGCTTAATGGGTATCCAGAAATGGTTTTACTTTCATGATTGAGTTAACATAGAAAAAGTAATGGCCAATAAATAAGGAAAATAGGGCTACAAGGAATGATTGAACTAAATAGGCCTGTATATGAAGTTAGCTCACAATTTGATGGTTACAGAGTAGTGTAAGGTCAGGTTTCATCATTTTAAGATCAGTTTTCATCATTTGTTCCATGGCTTCCAAAGCCTTGTCTATTCCTTCACACATTCTTCACATCAAATTTGCTCCTTTTTCCTTAACCTTATCATCTCTTGAGTGAGGTCCTCCCTCACTAATTCTCCTTTCTATCCTTCATTCTTTCTTCTTTCCTTTGAAGGAGAGAATTTTTTCTCTCTGTCCTTCTCCACTTCTACGCCCCTCTCATCCTCTCTTCTTCTCTTCCTTTTTTTAATGAATTCTTCTTTGTTTTTCTTTCTTTTCAAGAATCTCTCTTCCAACTTCTACGCCCAAATTGGGCTTAAAGCAACAAAAGACTGTTTTTAAGTTTTAAAAATTTAATAGGGTTGAAAATAGTTTCAACCATTTCCCCTTTATTTCCTCAACAATCTAACAATCACTTTTCACCTTTTTACTTTCACTTTTTGATAATTACATTTACCTTGAAGGTGAAATTTTGAAATCTCACAATTTGGAGGGAAATCCAAAATTTGAATTTTTACACTAGAATTTGAAAATTTTGTAGATGCTCCTGCATCACATTACTGAGACTTTGAGCTCAGATTGCTGATCATATTCTGTTACTGGAATAAGAAAGCAAGTGACTTTTTAGACTTTGTGCTGTAATATCTTTATTGTTGGGGAAACTGTTCTTATGTCTTTTTCTTCAATATATTTTTTGTTCCTTTAATTCAACAAGAACAACAGTCAGGAAGGTGTCCTGAAGAGTCAAGTGTGGATAGACTTTGTGCCCCCATAATTGCCTTTAGTGTGTTTTCTTTTCATTTATGTGTAAAGGACTTTGAGATGACTTTGTGCCCTCATTGTCCTTTGTATCTTACTCTTGAGCAATTCAGGTGGAGACTTTGTGCTGCATCTCAATTTTTTGGTTATTACATCCTTTGTTACATTTTGTTGTTACTACCAGGAGTATTGTTGTGGTTTGCTAAATAGTACTTCTGAAAGAAGAGAAGTCCTATCTGTCATTTCCCTCGAGTTTTTCCATTGATCCGCAAGCATCATCTCTGAAAAAAGAGAGATGGATGGTTTGTCCTACCCCTGAGTATTATTTTCTGTTTATATATATATATGTATATATATATATATATATATATATATATATATATACATACATATATATATATATACATATATATATATATATACACATACATATATATATATATATATATATATACATATATATATATATACATATATATACATATATATATATATATATACATATATATATATATATATATATATATATATATATATATATATATATATATATATAGCTTATCTATAGGGAACCTCCCCTTGATGAGAGGAGAGATCAGTCCCCTTCTGATGTGGTAAACCTACACATTTGGATGACTAATATTCATACTTTGGCTTATCAGACCTATTTTGTTTATCAGTACGTTGATCGACAAAATATTCAACCAACAGAGACGAAGCTTGCATAATGGGTCACTAAGCCTATGTCTCTTGTAAGAAAATTTAAAATATGCTCCAAAGTCTTGGTTTTACTCAGTTTTATTAATCTTGTTGGATTTGCATTCATGTATATTAGTCCTCTTTTTGGTCTCCCTCTAAGGTGTCCTATAGGAAGCTTGATTTTTTTAAGAGACTTCCTCTAGACTAATTTGGAAGGAAACATGGGCTTCAAAAAGTCAGCTATGATATTTTTTGTAAATCTAGAGAGGTTGGTAGGCTTGGGCTTATTGATATATTCAAATAGGTATTTTCCATTTATTTTAAGTGGATCCCCATGGCCATTAAATTTCATCAAGCATGTAAATTTCTACTCAGACATTGTATCGCCTCAGGTATCCCTTATGGGCAAGGTTCTTGAAAGTACTTGGGGTTTTAAAAATCTTCTTGTTACTCCTGTCCCTATCAGGATCACATGTACCTTTGTGGTTTAAAATTTGTGAAAATCCTTGGAAACAAGCAAACCTTGGTTGGTGTGGAAGTGGGATGGGTTCAAATCTAGCCTCTCCATTAACTCTCAATTTTATGGTGGTCCCCAAATATTACCATTAATGGGAATCCCTAGCAGAGTTTCCTAGAATCGAAGCCCTTTAACTCTTTAACTCTTTCAAAAAGGCATTTAGATCATATGGGATGTTTTTGATAAAAGGTCTATATCTTGTGAAAGTTTTCAATACTTAAAGGTTAAATTCAATCTCAAAAACCAAATCTTTGAATCTATTGTTGAAATCCAGATGGTTATTCTAGATTATGTATTTCAAAAAATTAGAGTTAAAGGCTCACCCAAATAGTGGAAAGATTGGAATTAAAGTGTTTCCATTCCCATGATTTGATACAAACCTTAGATCGATTACCAATGGCTATCTCCCAACAACGTGCCTTGAAAATGCTCAACAAACCATGGAATCTTAGTATCTCTTAGAGTCTTTAGAGTAAGAGATTCTAAACCATTTGGTCTAAAATTATAGAACCCAACCTTTGCTTGGTCAATTAATTGCCAAGGTCTTCTAATGGGGGACAAATTTCTTCATGTGGGAGATCTTCTCTCCTAGATGCCCAATTTGTAGTCAAACTAATTCTCTAAAACACTTTTTTTGTTTTGTGTTAGAGCCTAAAAGGCTTGGAGATAGATTAATTCCTTCTTCCAACACTTCAAACTGAGTCATTCTCCTAGAATATGGTTCTTTTGTGGGATTATACTCTGGTCCCCATAATATTCAAGTAAATTTGGTACATATTTTGGATTGAAATTCTCTTTCTACTTAAAAAAGATATAAATTATGCTATATTTAACAAAGATAATATTGAAAAAGATTTTTCTATTGCTAACAAAATTGTTATCTTTTGTAATGTTATGGTACATATACAAGTGTGCATGGAGAAAGTGACCTTAGAGGTTGAACAAGTTTGAATGCTCATTGGCCATTAGGTCAATTACCCTTGCATTGTCAACAAGATATCCTTAAATGCAGCGCTCCAAAACCTCCCAAGAGGGTACCAAGAGCAATGAGACCATGACATATGTCCTCCTCTTTATGTAGGGATAATAACACTTATAACTTACTATCTTTTTTTATGTGATTTTATACTTATGAATTTTTAAATATTAAACCATGATTTTGGTTATCTTTCCAATTCTATTTACCCTAATTTTTTTAATTTTTAATTTTCTTAAGTTTTACTTTGTTATTACCATCTTTTTTATCACATATATATTATATTTTTATTTTTATGACATGCTTCATTCAAAAAATATGTCACCAAAATTAAAATTTAAAGGTGGAAATAAAAAGGTAAAGCCACATGGAATCCATGTTCTAAAGACTTTGTTCAAACACATATCCCCTATTTCTCAATGACATCATAAATATTTCATCCCCTCTTGCATTATTATTTATTTATTATTTTTATTTTGAGTCGGTTGCTAGGAGCATTATTATTTATTTATTATTTTTATTTTGGGTCGGTTGCTACGAAGGGGAGTATATTAGACATTATTTTAGAGTTAAGGGATAATTTTATGGATAAATTCATGATTCTCAAAGATTCCATAAGAAATTATGTGTAAAGTGGAGCTTAATAAAGGTTTATCCATTGAAACTATTTTACAAATATATAATATGTCAGTGTAGACATTCAAAATGGTTTCTTAAAATTTATTTAGCATTATTTTATTTTATTTTTTCAATTTTTTTTTGATGTATGGGTGAATGGTTTAAATTTAATATTATTAAATTGTTATAGTAATTTATAAAGTTTGAAATTTTTTACGTGTATTTTTATACAATTCTTATTTTGGTGTTTTCATTATTATATCTTATTTTTATGATTATAAGTATGGTCCCAAAATATTTGTTTATATCATACTTAATTTTAGGGAAACTTATCCACTTCTTCTATCTTTTTTATTTTGAGTCATTGGAAATCGATTATATATATCAATATTTTCCAAATTTAAATCTTGTCATTTATAGATTGATAAATGATTTAGTTCATTTGATCATCTAACACATATCTGAAAACTATAACACATTTGGATATATGCTTTAAATTTTCTATTATTTTTTATTTATATTACCCATTAATTATTTCTTTAATTTGAAGTGTATAACAAACTAGAAGGGTTAATGCTATGCAAACCATCAAACCAAACACTTGTATGTTTAAGTTTTGTATAATTTTTTGATTTCAAAAAGGAAAAATTTAAAGTACATAACTAGTTAAAAAGGATTAGTTGAAAAACATGATTAAATTTTTATTTTATAGTGAACAATTCTTTACCAAGACCAAACAATTTGACTATGGTCATATGTATGATTCTGACATTGAGTAAGACCATATATATAATCTTGGCACTGTGACATTTTGAGGTGCAAATTTAGTTAACAAAAGGCTCAAATTTTTTAAAACAAATTAACCATGTTTAGATTAATATGACAAGTTCAAAAATAATTTAAAATCCCTTTTTCACTAGAGAAAAAACATTTAAACAAAGATAAGAACACATTATATCTCTCTATGTATAATTGTATATTCAATGAAAAGTTGTTTATTATAATTTTGTGTATTATTTAATGCTTAATTTGAAGTATAATTATTTTATGCATAAATTTAAATAAATTTCATTATTTTCTACCTCTTAGGGTTATGAATATGTTAGTGCATATGAACTTGCTTTATGTAAGTTAATGCATATGTTAGATCCCTAGAAGTTTAATATAATTTTTTAGATTTATTATTTCAAACTTTAAAAATTTGATGTAAGAATTTTTTTGGGTCTCTATTGTATATATTATTTAATTGTTTAGACACTTATGTTGCAATGGATAAAAAAATCTCTTTGACAAATAATTATTCACATAATTTATGAATAATTAAAATTAAAACCTAAGCTATGCAATCTTATCCCTATAAAAATGAGTAATTAATTCATAATGAAACATAGCACTGACCCATATGGGTCTATATTAAAAATGTATAAGAAAATAAAGGTAAATCTCATGAACCTCACAATTGGGAAAAAAAAAAAAAAAAAACTAAAATTATTTTGCACAAAAGTTTATATTATCAAAATAAATGATTTTATATAAGAGAAAAATACAAATATAAATTTCCCCACGGATGCTCTCATGCATCTCTACCATGAAAAAAAGGGTAAGGAAAGCCTTTATTTTTTTGAAATAGAAGGCCCTAACAAATGCAGTTGGTTAGCTTACCATATTTAATGTAGGTCGTTGGCCAAATTGATGTTGGTAAAAGGTAACCATATTTAATGTAGGTAGTTGGCCAATTTGGACTTTTAGATAGTAAGTGTATATGTCTTTTATAATTACCTGATTTACAAACGAGGAAATATGAAATATATAAATATTTGAATGTAAGTATTAATTTATATAATCTTAATTAAATTAAGGTATGTTAAAAATTAATATTGAGTATGATGTCAAAATAAACATTTGAGTTCTATTTTTAGAATTAGTATATTTTGGATTTTTAAGTATTTTGTAAATTTTTTTAATTTATTCATCATTTTAATTATTATTTTGATAATTTTGTGACACTTTCCAATAATTTTATAAATTATAGTTGGAACTGTCACTTAACTGCCAATTTATTCTGGTTCATTTCAGTATACTCTAGTTCAATATTTGAGTATTTAATTGAATCTAAATCATTATCCACTAATTACCAAAGAAGAATCACATGATTTATTGATTATATGATTTAAATTAAAGTCAATTTTATTTAATTAACTTAGTTAGAACTCTAAGTTGACTAAGATGTCTAGTAGTTGTTGCATGTTTGACTTTACTATTAAAGAAGGCTTCTTGCATGATGTCTAAATATTTATATTAAGTTAAATTATATTAATTTATTGTATTTTTAGTTGAGTTTTAGTTCAATTAGTTTTATATGATTTCTTTATTTTATATTTTTTAATTTTAAATTTAACTTGCAGTATAATTTATCTTGAAATAAAGTTACTTTAGTTTTCTTTATTAATAAGAATTACAAATAAAAGTTGTGTAGTGCATTAATTCAAATTGAGGATATTATTATATATTTTATTTCTAATATTATTGTAGGTATACATTATTTTATACTGTTAAATATATCTTTTCAAATTCAAAGCTATTTGGTACACTTTTTGGTTGATGATTTCACTCACAACACAACTAGTTATTCTAAGACTATTTTGTTGATACACGACTTCAATATTAGAGTGAAACAATGTTTATTTTCACTCATCAAATCATTCAAAATATTCATTTGGTAATATATCCATGTTCAAATAAGGTTCTGAAGATTTTTAGGCCATTTTTAGAAGATACAATGACTTCAATGAATTCTGCTTCCATGAATATTCATGTTTTCAAAGGTGACAAATTTGAGTATTGAAGAGATCAATTAAAGATAATCCTTTTTAAAAAAAATATTTTGGTAGAATTTTATTCATAGATACACACCACCTCAATATTTGAACACCTTGACACAAGATCAAAAAAGAACAAAAAAAGATGAAAAAAAGGGAGATGTACAAGCTTTCTTCTACATTCAGAGTGCCATAAACCCAAGTATTTATCCAAAAATTGCAAGATCCAAGAATGTCCATGAGGCATGGAATACTTTGGATACTTCATATCAAGGCTCTATTAAAGTAAGAGAAGTAAAATTTCAAACCCTTAACATGAATTTTGAGGATTTGAGAATGTTAGATTCTAAAGGAGTTAGAGATTATTGCATAAGGGTAAATCATTTAATTCATAGATTGAGGTTTTATGGAGATACTATATAAGATAGTGTTATAGTGAGAAGGATTTTAAGATTGTTAAACCAAAGATGCATGTTGTGATCACTTTTGAAGAGTGTAAATACATAAACACTATAAGTGTTGATGAGTTAGTGGATTCTCTTTCATCTCAAGAGGATAAGATGAGATTATATGCAAGAGATCTAAAACATGGTCTAAAATAAGCACTTGCAATCAAGGCAATAGTTTTAAAGACCAAAGAGATAAATAAAAATCAGAATCAAGTGAGTTTACAAAACTCAAATTCAAAAGGAAAATATGAAGCAAATTTCACAGGTAAGAGCAAGAAATAATTTACTTGTAATTACTATAAAAAATGATGACACGTGATAAAATATTGTAGGATATTAACAACTAAAAATCAAATCAATAAAGAAATGGAAGAGAATGATTTTCAAGCTAAAAAAAGTGAGTTTCAAGAGGCATTATATTATTTTATGACATTTTTGTTGAGAATATAGGAATAAAAAAAATTATCTCTTAATTTACGTTACTCAAATCTGGTGACAAGTCATAAAGATGATTTCAACAAGTTAAGTGATTCCTTCAAAATCTAAGAGTAATTAGGAGACATAAATTCCATCCAACTTAAAGGAAATGGTAGTATAAAAATAATTACAATCAAAGGTAAGGTTGATATAATTGATCATAAGAGTGTTTATCATAGTATCACATGATATAGTGATAAAATTGAAGTATACAAGTTTTATAATCTTACTAGTAAATCCATAACTATTTATAGGGATTGTAATTTTTTTGAAAGTAAGGTGTATGTTGATTCTAATTATGTAGCTATAGATGTCATAAATGAATGGATTCAACCTCTTAATTTTTTATTTTTATGGATTATCAAGTCCTACACAGGTTCCTAATTTATTAGAAAATAATACTAGCTCTTTACAAGAGACTAGTCATCTATCTACATCAACAACAAGCAAGAACAAGCATTTGTTGAATCCTTATCTGGTAAATAAAATGTTGGATAATAATTATGGGATGATGATAAAAAGGATAAAAAATTAGGAAGGTAACTTATTTGATGATTCTTATGATGCAAAATATTATGTTTGCATTATCATTAGTGACTAGTGAACTTAGAAGTTATGCAGAAGCTAGTCAAAAGAAAGAATGGGTTGATGTTATGAAATTCAGGATGAATTCAATTGAGATAAATGATACATGGAGTTTATTTAAAATCATATTAAATAAATATGTTATTGATACAAACTGGGTCTACAAGATCAAGGTTAAAATCTCATTCCTTAATGGAGTGATTAAAGAAGAAGAATATGTGGGGCAACCACAAGGTTTTGAGGTAAAGGGTAAAGAATATTGGTTATATAAGTGTAATAAGGATCTTTATGATATGAATGAAGATCCAAGAGATTGGTACTCAAGATTAAATCACTGGTTATTAGATCAAGGATTTTTAAGAAGTCAAAATGAACTCACTCTTTATATACAAGTATTAAATTTTAATGTTTTATATGTTTGTCTCTCTCTCTATATATATAACTTGATATTTACAGATAGCCCCATGGAAATGTTAAATAGCTTCAAGGAAGCTATGAAATAATACTTTTAGATGACTGATCTTAGACTTATGAAGCATTTTTTTGACATGGAATTTTATTATAAGAAAGAGGAAGTATTCATTTATCAAGCCAAGTATACCTAGTATAGGCTAAAAAGGTCAAGATTTCAAAGCTAAAAAACCTCAATTACAAGTAAATAAATGATTATGAGGGTGGATGGAATCTATTTAGATGATTAAAATACTTTTATAATCATGGTGAGAGGTTTGATGTATCTCATTATTACTAGACTTGATATTAGTTATGGAGTTTCACTAGTTTATAGATTTATGAGCAAAGTGTCACTCAAACATTTGCAATCAATTTAAAAAAAAATCATATATGTAATAGGTAATTATAATTATGGTATTAATTTTATACAAAAAATATATTTATGTATCATTAGATAGATAGATTCAGATTGAGGAGGATCTCTTGATGATAGAAAGTCAACTTCAAGTTATTGCTTCACAATGGGAAGTGGATTAGTTTCTTGGTCTTCAAAGAAACATGTTATAACTAAATTAACCTATAATAAAGTTAAATATTAACCATTAAATAATATTTCATGAAACTAATGTGGTTTATATTGTCGAAGATGATCTATGGAAGGCTTGAGGAGATGATAGGAATCTCACCTCTTTGCATCAAAAGGGGGAATGTTGAGTATGATGCCAATATGGGCACTTGAGTTCTATTTTTAGAGTTGGTATATTTTTAGTATTTTAGGTGTTTTATAAGGTTATTTAATTTAATTAGTTTTTTTTATCTCTTTGAGATATTTTTCAATGATTTCTTAAAAAATAATTGAAACTGCCAATTAATTGCTAATTCACTTCAGTTTACTGTAGTTCTCACTTTAATGTACTCTAGTTCAATATTTGAGTAATTAGTTGAGTCTAAATAATTATACTCTAATTTAAAAAGAGGAATAATGTGGTTTATTCATTATAAGATTTAAATTAAAGTTAATTTGAGTTAATTTTCTTAAATAAGTTTAGTTGGAACTCTAAATTGACTAGGATGTCTAGTTGTATGTTTGACTTTACTATTAAAGAAAGCTTCTTGCACGATGTCTATATTTATAGTAAGTTAAATTAAGTTTATTTATTTTATTTTTAATTGAGTTTAAGTTCACGTAGTGTTATATGAGTTCTTTATTATATTTTTAAATTTTAAACTTAATTTACAATGCAAGTTATCATGTAATACGCTTATTTTAGCTTTCATTATTAATAAGAATTGCACATAAAGGTCATGTAGTGAATTAATTTGAATTGAGGAGATTATTGTATGTTTTATTTTTTATATTATGATAGGTATATATTATTTTAGACCAACAAATATATATTTTCAAGTTCGAAGCTATTCGGTACACTTTTTGATCGATAATTTCACTCACAACTTAGCTAGTTTGTCAGCTAGTTATTATGGGACCATTTAGATTCAATATTAGATTGGAAAAAAGATTATTTTAACTCATAAAATAATTCAAAACCTTAAAGTTATAACATCACCCCACCTTAAGTGCAACTTAGGGAATGTGTACAAAAAATGAGGCCAAACCATTTGAAATGGGTCTTAGCACTACAAGGCCAAGTTATGTACCCATGTATAGTAAAAATAACTACTTGAAAATAATAAGATACAAATAAATTATATTACCCAAGAATAATTAAACCATTCCCCCTCAATGATAAATTGGGTAAGGTGGATGAATGTTTCATGATAAACCTGAAGTTGAACTCCAAAAAGTAAAATTTGTTAGTGATAAAAGCATGTTACATGGTTTCCAAAACAAAGGATCCACAAAAGTAAAACCCCAATTTGAAAATAATTTAAAATTAAAAAAATTAATGATTTATAAGGTCTAAATCATAATAGTGTGTCCCACTCCTTGGCCAAAAATATTTAAAAATGAATATGAAAAACACATAAAAATTTAAATTTAAAAAAAAATGTAGATACATTACGTCTTTCTCTATATAGGTTGAAACACATATGTTTTATTCATTTCACATAATTAAACTAAATTTATTTATTAGGGAGAATTATGTATTTATTGTCTTGAAATTATAAAAAATCACCCATCAAGCAAATCTCATGGTGTTGGCAGGCCATCATATGGATTCCAAAGAGCTATAATCATAAAACCCAAAAACTAACAGTTACAAAGGGAGAGTTATCGCATGGATCTAAAAGAGATAAAATTAAAACACCAAAAATCATATAGATGATAGTCCTACCTAAATTCATTCCACTCAAGGATACAATCAATTTATTAATGTCATAAAAACACATTGATATTTCACATTCAAGGATGGAAGGAAGAGCTCCAAGCAAGTTGTAATCAATGAAACTTGAGCCCTTTGTAATGCCCACAGAGATGGAAACACGATGACTCATGAGGGGGAGTATTCATTAATTTTTAATGAATGTTTAAATACTCCTAATTTGTTTCACATTTTCATAGAATATTGAAAAAATAAACTTCTCACCAACCCTAATTTGGAGCCTATTCTTATTTGAAGGTAATATTTCTCCATGGTTTGCATAAATAAGGGTGTGGTATAACTTTTTAGGATTTATGGAGTTTAAGCCCTAGGTTGTTAAAGGGGATGATTATACTAAATGAGGGTATAAATATGTAATAAATATAACTATTTATTTTTAATATAATTGACCTAGTTTGATCTTTCTAAAAATATCAATAAATGATGTAAATAAGTACTTAGCTAAAAATTGATCGAGACAGAAGATTTGGATGTTGTAAAATGGGACAGGAGCTAATCTGAGTGTCACAGATAGGATCTAGGTGTCAAAACCCTTCTTGGATAGTATCACCATAACTAGACAACATCATCATTAGTGCTAGTGTCCTCCTTTTGGCACTAGTATCCTTTGTGTAGAACTATTTTGAGATTTTGGGTGTACCTATGTCTGAGTCTACCAAGCCCGTTCTTGTGTGCATGAGTTCTAATTCCCTATCGGTGACTTATTTTGACTAATTTTTATATGTAAAACCTATACCTCCATGTTTTTAGGGCATCAGATTATAACAAGTAGTAAAGTGTCATGTTAGTGGGTTAGGTTGGACATCCTCAAAACCTTGGTATGATAAGAGTTGCCTGCATACCAATACTCAGAGGAGGGATCAAGACTAGTTTGGTTCTCTATACCTAAGTGTTGGTGCAGGTGAAAATGATACTAGTATGAATGTCGTCTTGAGTGCTTTGAATGTGATTGAGACTGTAAATCTGAATAATATGAGATTAAGAATGTTGTAGATGGATGTATATAGAAGTAGGGCAGAATAGGGGTTAATAATCTTGATTCTGCACAACTTGTTTTGGATTTATTTGTGTTATTTGAATATAAATTTCATCTAATGGATAAGGGGCTAAAATTCATGTATATATATTCTTCTAGTGCTTGTGTAGGTCTTAAAAGAGGTCTAGGATGACCCTAGGTGGTTGTTGATTTGAAGATATATCCATTGGTGACCAAAGGAAGGAAAAAGACTAACATTCAAAATAAGACACTAGCACCATTGGTGTTAATGTTCTAATTATGGCACTACTATCTAGGTGGTAAAACATGAGGCACTAGGGGTTAGGATTCTAAAGTGAGGGTTTGGGACTGATTTAGGAATGTTTAAGGATATGTGTGGTCTGCACGAAGGCTAGATAAGTATCTAAATAGGCCCTAAGATAGGTTTAGGATTAAGCTAGAGATGGGTGATCTCAAGTAACACTCTTGGCACTCAAATGCCATTTTTAGATGATTACAAGGTGGTATAACATTTGAAATATAAAATGGGTATCCATCATTGACTATTTTTTCCCCTTTAAATTAGGCTACTAGGTTTCAATCAAGCTTTGGCAAAGATGATGATCCTGTCCCTACCTCATATGGATATGTATCAGTTGAATTCTCTAAGGAGCCTCCAGACTTATCCATCAATGATGAATGCCTTCAAAATTTGGAGATGGAGATAGGCAACAAATATCTGATCATTTGTTTATTTAGGAAATGACCTAATATTGACAAAATCATTCAATGGATGAATTTTTCATGGCACGAGGTGTGTGATACTTTAGTCTCCCTTTTAGGTAATGGTTTTGTTTGATACTAGTTCTACACCAAAGAAGACAAGGACTTCATTTGAATAAATGGACCATGGTTTTTTGAGAAGAGGGGTGTATTCATTTTCCTGTGGAACCCATTTTTTGTTCCTGTAGTGGTGGTTATCTCTTTGATACCTATTTAGAGCACTATTTTTAGGAAGTATTAATGTTAGCATGCAAAAGATGGTCCATAAAAGGATACAGATCATCACATAAAATAATGGATTGAGTTTGCCCAAGAATATTAGTATGTGAAATTTTGTCAATAAAGGAAACAAAATCCTCCACAATACCATTGTAATGATCAAAATGTAATGGTTGTATTAAAAAAATATCACAACATATTATAATAAAATATCCTAAGGAGATGCTATGAAAAGATGTCTCATATATTGGAAAATAATATTCACTTAAAAGGGGGGCTCAATAGTTAGATAAATGTTTTGCATGAAGGAATCATTATAAATTTGAGTAATTGTAGGAATATTTAATGTTCATATGAAGTTTATATGGAAGCACATGAAGTGTCTTCAAATAATTACTCAGGTAATTTCCATACAATAGAAGATCATTTTGTGTGCAACATATGTTGATGTAGATCCATGAAGAGAGCTAAAAATATGTGACCAAATACCACATCACAAGTATATATCCATTGGTTGTATTTTTCATATGTAGAAGGTGCAGGTAATTATACAAAAAGATAAGGATGAAGGTCATGTTTGGTAAAAAGTTCTTCCATGTATATTTGTCATGAGTTGTAGTTTGATCCATTCAAAATGCCTATTGAAAAATCCATGATATGTGTTTTTTAAAGTTTGTTACAATAAATGATCCATCAACTTAAAATATGAGTAGTTCACCGATGTTTTCAAGCAACGTGAAACAAAAAATTTGTGAGAGTGGTGTAAAAACCATAGATGTGCATAAAAATATGCACATATAATAAGGATAAGGCACTAAAAACCCTTATCATGGTACCCAAAAAAATAGTAATACACAAGACATAATGGTTTCGAATAACTTTATGCTTGACACACATAGCACAAGAGTTGAAAGGATATGTCCGCCAAAAATCATGTAAGGCATAAAGAAATAAGCCTTGAAAGGAGGCTATGAACTAACCACAACTTATCATATAAGGACCCTCTTAAGAAGAAGAGAGATAAGCCATAAGTGTGCCAAATGATATCCTCATAAAAATGCATGCAAGGAATGAACATCAAGTGCAATATACAGAAATGTCCAAAAATAAGAATAAGGCACACACCTTAATAGTGCCATAGAAGTAGTCTCAAATAAGAACAAGATGGTCCCTATTTTATGGTAAAGTGGATTTAGGGTTAAATAACACTACACTAAACCATAAAATAGGGATAACTTTATATTTTATATAAATATAATAAAAATAATAAGTAAAGACATGAAATGTGCCTATAAATGAAAGTAATTTCAGATGTATATAATTGACAAGGAGGGGTTGATAGACACACACTTGATTTTTGAATCGCATGTACCCTCTTAGAGGTTGAAAGTATCGAGAAATGGGCCCATAGATAATGTATAAGAGATTTAAGAAAGATGATAATGATCTAATAGTGAAACCAAAACCAAACTATCCTGATAGCAATAGATAAATATTGGGGTGATTTAATTCATCACAACATCAATGTCAATGGTAAAATATCTTTCCAAAACATTCACAAGAAAATATATCCCCTTGATGTCCACTTTAAGAAGTCTACAATGGATCACTCTCAAGAAATGATAATTTTAATGTTGTTCCCATAGGAAGATGCATATAAAAACATACCCATCTACATGGTTTTTATCAATCTATTATTTTTTATCATGTTTTAAATTCATTGACTTATGCAAACAATTGTGTATGTATGTTTTCTCACGAAAAAAATCAACAAACTATTGTAAAATAAAATTTTACGATCCAAATTATTTTTCTCCTTTATTATGGTTAATGTGCATGTAGTTTCCTTTTGAAAAACACTATCTATGCTATGATATGAATCATTTGTATTATTCACCTTGCCTAAAATATTTTATAATTATTGACTATGTTAGGGTAAAATTATGTGTTCATGTTTATTTATATATTTATAGATGTTATATAACACCTATTTCTTATACGTTGACATGTTATTGATGAAATTCATGATATAGATGCAAGATTCATATGCAATAGGGGTATACACATGATTATGGACTCACAATATGTTGGGATCACTTATTATGCTTGCTCTAGGGAAAATATGTGGAGAATCTCTTAACATCATTTTGGGTTATATCTTGTGTGATTTCTTTTTTCAAATTAAGTTCTCTTGTGATTTTATATGTTCCAATCTATCTTTATGATTGCATATATCTTTATATGTTTAGTGATTTCATATATGATCATTAAATATTATACTAATTCTATCAAAGAATAATATTATGTCCCATTAGGTGGCCCGATAACATTTTAAAATAATGATTAGAAAATAAATCCTAAAAATACTTAATAGACTTAAAAATTTTAGGAAAAGTATGGATTGAGATATGACATTGTTGATATTGTGTGTATGTTTAAAAATTATTTCCATCTAGTTTATTTGATTCTCAAGTACATATGTTGGTTCATTTGTGGATGATGTTGACTTAGCTAATATCATTTACCTAAGGTGGATGTTCTAGTTAGAGAGGTACATGAAAATGTTGAAGGGGTTTGTTAAACAATTAACAAAGTCAAAACAATCCATTTGTGAGGGGTACAATGTCCTTGAACCTTCTTTTTTATTGAGTATCTTAGTGAAAAATACAATGATATACCACACTTATCGGATGTCAATCTTAGAAATGATAAAGTAGATGAGGCATTTGTACACAAAGGGAAGAAATTGAGACTTGGTATGCGAGAAAAATTATCAATCATATCTATTATATTATTATTGACAATAAGGAGGTTACCTCTATTTTATATGGGTAGCCTATAGTTATTTGTTTTATATGGCTTCCAACTACTTTTTTTGTTCATAGGGTTTAATTAGGGTTTCCATCATTTTTTCTTTCATTAGGGACAGTGTATTAGGGTCTCGTAGACAATTTTTATCTCGTGGACGTTGTTGAAATCTATATCTATCTATTGTAGTTTCCAAAATGTATCCTTATATTCGAAGTCTTTTGTTTTTGTTCTATCAAAATTTGGAGGGATTCCTTCTAAAACATCTTAATAGTCTCATGGGATTGCATCTATCCTTTATTTTTCTATGAGGCAAATTTGCAATATGGGTACTAGCACTTCTAAAGTTTTATATAGTATAAATTGACTTATCTCAACATATTTTAGAATTACTCAAATGATTTTGTCCTTTCCTAATTTATTTTATCCATCATAAGTCCTTCCAACACTTACCACTCCACCGTAGTTCTATAATTCTAAGAGGAAGGCATCTAGTTCTGTACTTGGTGCCCTAGGTCCTTTTCTTCCTCTAAAACATATAATTCAATTATGTCACCTTCTTATATGTTTTCTTCTCCTTTAGAAGATTCCCTCTCTAAATATGTAATAAATCCTTATTTTATAGTTGAGGATAACCACATCATCTTATTAATTTTTATATGTTGATCTTGGCCTTCTTCATCATTTATGTTTAAATGGGAAAGGGTCTATGTGCTCCTCCACTCATGTGCATGAGTGTCGCTCCTATCAAATCCATAGAAGAAGTGGCCAAGAAAATATATTCTTATTTTGTTTTTATTATTTACACCACTTTAGAGGATTCCTATTTCCCTAATGGACCTCTTATTATCCTCAAAGAGTGGGAGGGTGTGTTTTTTTAATCATATTTCCACTTCTTGCAACACCCTCCCATTATAATAATGTCGTATTTGAAACACCATGGTGTCTTCCCCTACTACCTTCATTGTGGCCATCCACATACTTATACTCTTTATTTGTTTTGACCTCTACAGATTGTCCTAAACCCTCCCTTTGCCTCGGTCTTTTGTTGCAAGAGTTGGGTTGTTTAGATCTATAATAACTTGTGTTATATTACTTGTTTCCCCTTGTTATGTTGGTATAATAGGTGTTTTCGTGCTCATAACACCATCTTCATGCTCTACCGCCATAAATATTACTTGGCCCACCTATCACGTTGCTTCATTACTCTATCTAGGAGGACTTGGTGCTCTAAGATCCATGGTAAGTTATTAAATACCCACTATTATACTATCTACATGTTCATCCGTCACTTCATATAGAAGCGGTGTTATTTATGCTTAGCATTGTTGATATGGGTGGACATGTGTTATTTGTGTCCAACAAAAAAAATATTTCATCCTTATACTTATTTACTATTAGGTCTTGCATTCTATATCAACCATCAACCATGCTTTTAATCATGTCTACTTACTACCTTATAATGTTTATAATTTGAAGTCCATCTGAAAATGCGTTCAAATTGTTTGTTACCTACTCTCTAATAGTATTCTCCTACTCCTAATTTTCCAACCCATTCTTCCTAGGAATTATTCTTGTAAAATACATGGCTAAAACCAAAAGGATATAATCATAGAAAAAATTGTGCTTACCACATTTAATCTCCTACAAGTTCTCCATGAATTGATTCTAGAGGGTGACATAAAGGTTGTAATTGTGTTATATCTTTATTATATCCCAAGAAACATTGATGCTCTTCACAGTGGTGGAGTCCTCATAGTTTATGTAATAGACTTTCCATGCTACTAGCTTTGATTTATATCTCACCCATGGTTTTTGATCTTATTGATGGAAAGAGCCCTTTGATTTGAGATAGTCCACATCAATGTTGATGTTTCCTTAGTGGTTAGACTACCCTTTTATTCCACTTCTTCACATCTTATCCGTCATTCATCCACCATCTCTCTGCATCGTATATTCAAGTATATCATTAACATATTATTATAACTGGCACTTACCCATGTGTGTGTATAAAAATAATGAATTTTTTTTGCCACATTCATAAATACATTGGAGTTTGCTTCAAGGATTTTCGAGGCACAAAATCTTGTTTCCATAATATGTTTTACTTTCATCCATGTATACACACACTTAAATTAAGGCATAATAATTACACCTAAAAATGGCCCCTAAGCATTTATTAGTCATTAAATTATATAATCGTAGGGTTCTTGTATATTTGTTAGTTATTGGTCAAAATTAGGTGTTATTGGCATTATTTTTCATTTTTCATTATGTGGTCCCCTTCTCTGCCCTCACTTTATCTCTCCTATTTTTTTGTCTCTATGGTGGTCCAATCTAAAATGTATGTAATATGTTTCAAGGGGTGTGGGTGTTTTAGATCCATCAAGGATGCCCCATGTCTTGTGGTCTCATCTTGTGTACTTTTCCAATTATTTGATTTTTAATTGTGTGCTAATAACACCTAAATTTGAATTCGAAGTATTTATAAATACACATGCATCTGAATGCATTGATGCATCTAGAGATAATAAAAGAAGGCGTCTAGAATTTATTGTCACATCAATCTATTAATCTTTTACAAATAGTCCTAAAAAATTCAAGTAAATATTTATAGAGAATTCATTGTAGCACTAGAGGTCATATTAGCTATATATTGAATTGCATTGGTTTGCATGACTAAAGAATTATTGAAAGTATTGTTGTTTTGGATATTAGACATTGTTGAGGGACCTAAAAATATCAAGGAAACTTAACTTTTCTTTGGTATAACGTAGGACCTAAAGCACATCAATTTCCTTATCGTTTTCAGGATTAACTGCTTAATTAGGGTTTGGAGAATAAGTACAATTTTTTCAGTGATTTGTTGAAGTTTCATAAAACTAAGCGTAGTTTTTAGAGCCCCAAAGTTGATGAATGCAATCATCATAAACTTTTGTGCTTGCCTAACACTTCCCACAACCATACACGCTATAGTTCTCTTGCCAAAAAAATAAAACTTGATGGTTTGGACATGGTCCTTTGGTCATCTTTTTTTAGGATTTTATTGTTTTGCCACAAAACCCTGATTTCTATTTTTAAACCTTGGTGACTATCTCCAAATCCCCTGATATTCAAAATACTTTCTTAAACCCTTTTTCCATCATTTATTTTAATATTTGAAAATTAATTAGATTTGATAAATTATTTTACATATTTCTAAGCTTAATTAAATGTTTATAAATATTTATGTTTCAATTTAATTAAAATCCATTTTTCATTCTAATTAAAATTAATCAAATCAACACAATTTAATTAAAAAATTAAAAATATCAAACTATATATATATTTATACTTTAAAAATTAATAGTGTAAATGCACTCAAATGACGAGACAACATTGTTTACCGACCAAAGTGAGACATGCGGGGACCATAATGCACCGACCCTAACTAATAAACTAGACTAGATGGGCAACTAAGTTATGCCCCACTCCCCACTCCCCATTCTTTAGATGTTGATGTTGCCAGATGGATAGGTAGGGCCCATTGTATAAAGCCAATGGGCATAAGGTATTCTATATGGCAGATGAACCCCACTAACTATATATATATATATATAGGGGGTGCGGAGGGGGAAATCACTGGCCAACTATCAATCCATGGGTGAATACAAGCTTGACCCCTGACATCTACAATAAATTTGGCATTCAAGCACAACAGATTGAGGTAGGCCACTCTTACATCTACGTGGGTATTTTTTCTCTACGCTGCCTTTTAGCCTTGTACCTATAAAAGAAGTAAGATTTAGCAAAGGCTATGTAATATAATTGACATATTTAGAAAGATAATGTTTTCAACTCCAATTTCAAGATGTCTAGAAAAAGATTCCACTTTTCCATATGTTATTTACTTCCACACTATTGAATGGATGTGAGGTTCGAGGCCCATACTTAAGACAAAATGATTTCAAACACGTGGAAATATTTTTTATCTCCATATTATCAAATAAAATTCGAGCCAAGATAATGGTTCCTTACTTACTTATTCTCTTAGACTTTGGAGTTTGTCATCTCTTTACCTCTTTAGTTTTCCACATTATCATTATGTTGCATAGCCTCTAAAGCATGACAAATTCTTGGTTTTCTCAGAATAGGTATATGTATTTGGCACTTTAATATTTTATGCAACTTGTCAAACAAGGATGTAAATCTTGTTGGTATGTTAGAGTTATGACTCTTATACAGAAGTTGAATAATGATACAAAAAGACTCCATACTCTTAGGTTTTCTATATAATGCTCTTTAGTGCATTAAACAAGAAATTAATAAAGGTATTCATGAAGAGATTAATAAATCTTATTTGAATGTTACATGGAATAATCTAAAGGAGCCTTTGAAATCAAAGCTTCTTCATTATTTCCAATTTTATCGATGCTTACATGAAAATTGAAGCTCCCAAATAAATGAAGAAAACGTTGCCATCATACTTAAAAATCACTAAACTGTAAACACTAAAAAAAACACATATTCACAAAACAATTTAAAATGATAAGACAATTAAATCTCAAAATTGATATTTATAATACTTAAACATTCAATTAAAAAATAAAGATAAACAAAAGGTGTTTCTAATTAAAATTTTCTAAACTTTCTTTCATCTGTCTCTTCACATTATGAATGAAGTATGACATGATGTCATTGAGATTTGGTTGGTCCATCCAGTTACCTAAAACGAACTATTTTCATATGGGAAATAAATAATTGAGTGCCTACCTTAAAAGTTACAAAGGTCGTGGTCCCCATTATTTACCGACCAAACGCACTTAGAGTTTCTAGGGTCTCCATAATTGAATTTCCCTAATATTTACCGACACCACCTTGTTAATTCTCCATAATTGAATTTCTAGGGCTATTTTTGAACTTTACACGTCAAATATAGCAAATTAAAATAGAAAGGTCACATGGAATCCATGTTCTGAAGATCTATTTCTCACTGACATATAAAATAATTCACCATAGATAAAGGCATCAAATCGTTCTCTTTTTATGCTATGGGAACACTTTATAACAAGGGGAACACCAAGTTTGCAAATTCATTTTTATGGTGTTCACACCTATTATTCATGCTTTATTTAAAATATGTGATCACGTAAATAAAATAGGGAAAAATCAGATGTGAAAATATAAAGCGGATTTAAATTTTTAATGTATCTTCGAATTTCACTAATAAAAGAGATCTTCATGAGGTCTCGTGACCTCATGACCCCACAATGATCATCGTGCGTTCTCTTATGGTGTTGCATATTTAATTAAAGTAACGTGTATCCTTTATTAATTTTTTTAAATATGATTGCAACATGTTTATTTACTGTGTAGGGAAAGGGAGTATATGTGAAATGATATCAAGGAAAATCTAATATCTAATAGATCTTCAAATTTCGATCAAAGAAATTTGAATACTTGGAGACTCTGTGACTTGTGACTATTAATCGTTGACGTACTACAAATGTTTCCTTTATATTGTAATTATTTTTAAAATGTTGTGTGTATGTTTTCTTAACGTGTTTTAAATATAATTGCATTATATTTATTTATTGTGGGAAAAGTTGTGGATGTAAAAAAGAATATACAACAAAACCAAAATCCCAATGGATCTCCGAGAAACAAAAGAAGTCATTCAAAATTTTGAGGCATTTTTTTACCATGTGATTGTGAAGTAGTCACAGATAGCCACGTACTTTAGTCCAATAAGACAAGGTAAAGGACAAAAATAATTAAGACTAGAAGCTCGATGAAAACACAATATATAAGATTTTGCTACATGACCATGACCAATGTGAAGATAAAGAACAATCAAACCTGAGCACACATAAAAGAGAATTAATAATTCAACACATCTGTGGAGTAGAAAGTAAATGAGGAACTCTATGAATTTTGTGACCTCAAGGTTGTGGTACTATGACATGTAGACGGTCAAGATTCTCCATTGAGATTAAGGCCACAAATTCACTATTCACTAAAGTTAGAGAGGAAATTTGATGCATGCCACTAATTCACAGTGTTAAGGGATGAATGCGATTGAACATATGTGGCCTTTGAAATTTAAATTTAAATTACAAATTAAAAGGATAAGAAGAATAATGATGATTAATATAGTTCACACATGACCTCCATTTTGATAAATTCCACAATAAAAACTAAGATAAACATAGAGAAAGCAGATAAAAATATGAAACAATAGAGTAAGCAGAATTCGCAATAGGGGAGATGGTAACTTGTTAACTGCAAATGAATTCATAGTGACCCAAATAATTTCATGGATGCATGAAGGGGAGAAGTGGTCGTTGCTAAGAAAAGGGACAACCAACATTTATAATGTTTAATTTTAAACGGGAGATTATTTTGAGGGACTTGGAAGGTGAAGTCATGTCTCAATTATCTATTTAAATCTAAGAAAAGCTTCTTTCAATCTAAAGTAGTTAATTTTTATTTCTTTTCTTTTATTTTTAGGGATAAAATTAGAACTGTTAGTCTATTTTCAATAAGCATGTTCACATACAATTGATTTGAAGATGTGGTGATGACCTTTTTTTTATAAATACATTGCATTATAAAATTTTAATTAAAAATAGTTGGAAGATGATTTGTAAGCTTGAGACATCACTGTGGATGTTATGTGAGTTTATGTTTTCCTTTTTTCACTTAGATTAATGCTTTGTGCTTATTTAGTTTAAAGTCTTCATTATAGTGATTTATATGTTGTGTTATGAGTTGGTTTAATTGAGTGTATCTTATATTGGAGTCATGCAAGATCTCTAACCGATAATTAATGCATGAAACCCTAGGTAGTAGGTGAGAGCCAAAAGTTGCACACACAAAAGTAGAATGCATAAAATGAGTCAAGTTAATGTCCAACACTCTATGAATAGCTAAATATCTCAGATGTACAAATAAGGAGTGAAATGTGTAACTCCCCCATGAAAGTAAGTCAAATGTGCTAAGAATAGATTTTAACTCCCATGCCTAGAATAAGCAATCAAGTGTAACACTATCTAACTAATAATGTTTCAAACGTGTAACTCTTATGACAATGTACACCTAAGCAAGCATATCCCACAAGTTTAGGGAAACTCCAAGTGAGGTAGAATAAACCATGTGACATGTGTAGGAAATAATCCACAAGAAGAAAAATAGAAAATAAACATCCTACAACCCCATAACCACAGATTCAATGGGTAAAAATAAATGGGTCCTAACAACTAGGCCTCATGAGGTATCCATGTACAAAACAACTCTCCTAAAGTGAAGAAAAAGAGAAAATCTATAGGAAAAAACTCCCCCCCCAGCCTCGCAAAAAAAGAAGAGAGACCTAGAAGAACCCTGCCCCCCTTCTGCCTCACCTGTCCCCCGAAGATGATGTTGAAGAAGTCCACACTCCAAGTATAACTTGAAAAAACACTAATATTGATAATGAGATCCTCTACTTGAATATTAAATAATGTTTCTTCCTTTTGCCAGAGGAAGAACACAAGGTGTGTATTAAAAGTATGTTCATTCTACAATTGAAAATGAAGGCAATAATACAGAGATATCAGAAACAGATATAAAATTAAAGCATGACATAATTTTGGCAAGATCATGCATAAAAACTAGAAGTAATGCCACTAAAGTGAACATATCAAAACTAGGTGTAGTGAAGTGTAGATCACCCTCGAATAATGAATGAGTCTTCCAAGTGCTTGATGGATCTCCAACAAAGGTGTGATTCCTTTACAAGGAACCATGCTCCTCATGCATAGTAAGAGGGCCAACTACTTTACGCAATGAGGGTGCAACTAAAGCATAGACTATGAAGGACTGTGAAATGCCTTGTAACTATGTATTAGACTGCCCAATGTCGGATGAGTCCCAAATCAATATACCTACACCTTATAATGTCTGAACTGGATCAAAGGTAGGTGGATCATGAAATAATTCTTCAATATCTAGAAGGTGACAAAGAGATAGATGATGGAGGTGTATCCACGTCACTACTATAGTCATATGTGCTATAAAAAGAGTCCTCAATCTCAAAAATGTGCTTAGGATTAGAAGTGCCATCAAGAACATGTGAGTTTGATGAAGAAGGACATGGATATTCATAGAAAGAATGTCCATAAGAAGTGGAGAGCATAGATAAATAACCCTCAAAGCTAAAGAATATATTGCAGATAAATCACATGGATCTGTAGACTGAATATCCATAGGAAGATATGAGTTGTCAAAACTCTCAATGGACATACTCACACTGGAAATAGTAAACTCCTTTGAAATACAAGACTATGAAGGTTTTATAAGAGCAACATCTTAAATAGGGACAAAAGTAGAATATGTAAAAGGAAAACTAAGGTCAGGCAAAATCTCATCTTGTAGTGGTGGCTTGATAAAAAGAAGAGAACAGTCCACCATGAATGTGTCATCACAATAAATAAAAAGAGGAGGAAGTACAACAGTGTCTAAGGAGACGATAGGAATAGAAGGAGGCGTGATATATATCTCAGTAGGATCTCTGAAAAGAGATTGTAGGATGATCCACACACTGCAAGGATACAATGTATTCTCCACATAGCAACAAAGATTCATGGAAACATTTAACGGTAGGATACTGAGAACCTTGTCACAAGTGTTAGCCTACTTATTGGACCAAATAGGATCAGTGGGAGCAAAAATCTATCCATATAGGAATGGAATACGATTGTTTCATGTGAGCAAGTGTTCCATGTAACCACGTCAAGAAGCATAGTTGGTCTTTCCAAGAAGAACCATTGGTGTAGAATTAACTCTCCTCATCTATTGGTATCTCTCAAGTATATTTGACATGACTGAGAGAGGATACCATATAATTGAACAACTACACAGTACAAACTGCAATGACCCCTAGTTACAAGAATAATGCACACTCATGAAGAGGATGTCGAGCACAACCAAAAATGTGTCCAAATAAGTAGTAAGTGTTGGAATCAATAAAATGTAGAAAATGAGAGTGCAAAAGAGTAATAAAACATATCACACATAATAACTCATTAGAACAAATAATAGTGACCCCCCATAATATTGCAAGTACAAGCATGCTCGTATAGATGTTAGACATTATCGAGATTGCATCTCTAGTGATTGGTGTGTAAGTAAAAGAAAATGGAGGGACGTCGAGCTTTGTCGATAATGGGTCCAAGAGTGTACAAGTGCGAAAAGTGGGCCAAGAATGGGTGTAATAAGATAAAAAAATTATATTCAACCACCCTATCTAATATGAATTTCATGGATTATATCATTGTTTTTTTAGAGATTCATCTAGATCTTATAAAACTTACATTTAGTACGAGGACCAAAGATATTCAGTTTTATTTATCTATGAGGCACTTCAACGTCTACAAAAAACATTCAATTTAAATCTTTACTTACCAATAATTTTAGAAACTTCAATTCTTACTTCCAAACAACAGGTTACAAATATTAAAAATATGCATATTCAAACAATAATATCTAAATTTAGATAAAACAATACAATTTCTATTAATTTCAAGATCCGTTTCCTTCAAATATAAAAAGTAACGCTTCTAATTAAAGTTCTCTCATTACATTTCTTTTATCTGTGTTTTCTTTTAAGATGCATTTGACACATTATCATAAAGTGTGACATGATGTCATTGAGATTTGGTTGGTCCATACAGTTACTTAAAACGAACTATTTCCATATAAAATAATTGAGTGCCTACCTTAAAAGTTACAAAGGTGGTGGAAAGGCAAAGTTCTTTATTGAAATGACGGGTCCCCATTATTAATTCTCCATAATTGAATTTCTAGGGCTATTTTTGAACTTTACACGTCAAATATAGCAATTTAAGTTCACAATACATTCACACTACATCCATGGTGTAACGTAGATTAGGTTCTAATTTAATTGATTGGCTGCACTATAAACCAGTGAAATAATTATTGCAAAACATTTAAGTTTTTTGCTACCACATTCATATTTATCCTAAGTCAAATGTTCACACTTTATTATATATTACTTCAGCGCTTTGTAAACCTCATATCAAATCGACCTACAGTATAAAACAAATTTGATATACTAACACATCCATGGAGGCCTCCCTTTATTTTAAAGACTAAGTTATGTTGTGTGATGTCGTGACCTCCTCATTGCATTCTGATTGCCGTGTGTTTTCTTTTTGGATGCAAAGAATCAAGTTGTGTTTTGAAGTCTCCATGACATCGTGACTCTGTTGGGAACACCAAGTGTCCTTGTTTTCAAATTCATTTTTACGGTGTTCACACCTATTATTCATGCTTTATTTAAAATATGTGATCACGTATATATTTATTTATTTTGAATAGGAAAAAAGCAGATGTGAAAATATAAAGCAGATTTAAATTTCTATTGTATCCTCGAATTTCACTAGATCACCTTAAGAATAAAAGAGATCTTCATGAGGTCTCGTGACCTCATGGCCCCATAATGATCATCGTGCGTTCTCCTATGGTGTTGCATATTTAATTAAAGTAACGTGTATCCTTTATTAATTTTTTAAAATATGATTGCAACATGTTTATTTACTGTGTACAGAAAGGGAGTAGATGTGAAATGATATCAAGGAAAATCTAATATCTAATAGATCTGGAAATTCTAATAATTTTTTTTTGAATACTTGGAGACTCTGTGACTCGTGACTATTAATTGTTGACATACTACAAATGTTTTCTTTATATTGCAAGTATTTTAAAAATGTTGTGTGTATGTTTTCTTAACACGTTTTAAATATAATTGCATTATATTTATTTATTGTGGGAAAAGTTGTGGAGGTGAAAGAGAGTATACAACAAAACCAAAATCCCAATGGATATGCGAGAAACAAAAGAAGTCGCTCAAAATTTTGAGGCATTTTTTTACCATGTGATTGTGAAGTAGTCACAGATAGCCACATACTTTAGTCCAATCAGACAAGGTAAAGGCAAAAAATAATTAATACTAGAAGCTCGATGAAAACACAATATATAAGATTTTGCTACATGACCATGACCAATGTGAAGATAAAGAACAATCAAACCTAAGCACGCATAAAAGAGAATTAATAATTCAGCACATTTGTGGAGTAGAAATTAAATGAGGAACTCTATGAATTTTGTAACCTCAAGGTTGTGGTACTATGACATGTAGACAGTCAAGATTCTCTAAGGCCACAAATTCACTATTCACTAAAGTTAGAGATGAAATTTGATGCATGCCACTAATTCATAGTGTTAAGGGATGAATGCGATTGAACATATGTGGCCTTTCAAATTTAAATTTAAATTAAGAATTAAAAGGATAAGTAGATTAATGCTGATTAATATAGTTCACACATGACCTCCACTTTGATAAATTCCACAATAAAAACTAAGATAAATATAGAGAAAGCGGATTAAAATATGAAACAATAGAGTAAGCAAAATTCACAGTAGGGGAGATGGTAACTTGTTATCTGCAAAGGAATTCATAGTGACCCAAATAATTTCATGGATGCATGAAGGGGAGAAGTGGTCATTCCTTAGAAAAGGGACAACCAACATTTATAATGTTTAATTTCAAATGGGAGATTATTTTGAAGGATTTGGAAGGTGAAGTCATGTCTCAATTATATCTTTAAATCTAAGAAAAGCTTCTTTCAATCTAAAGTAGTTAATTTTTATATATTTTCTTTTCTTTTTAGGGATAAAATTAGAACTGTTAGTCTATTTTCAATAAGCATACTCACATACAAATGCTTTCAAAATGTGGTGTTGACCTTTTTTTTATAAATACATTTTATTGTAAAATTTTAATTAAAAATAGTTGAAAGATGATTTGTAAGCTTGAGACATCACTCGGATGTTATGTGAGTTTATGTTTTCCCTTTTTCACTTAGATTTTACTTTGTGTTTATTTAGTTTAAAGTTTTCATTATAGTGATTTATATGTTGTGTTATGAGTTAGTTTAATTGAATGTATCTTATATTGAATTCATCCAAAATCTCTTAAAAAAATAATTAATGCATGAAATACTAAATAGTAGGTGAGAGCTAAAAGTTGCACACACAAAAGTAAAATGCAATCATTATTCGACTATAGTCACCGTAGAACAAACTCGAACCTGGGGTTTGATGAGACTCTATCAAATAAATCATCGGATATATAGCATGTGATACAAAGTACAACGAACTTACCACAAATGCATCAGACGTGTTAAATCAACTAACTAAATGACATCATGGCAGATAACTTCATTGCATGGTTTTAATATATAGTTTTATAAAAAGGTTAATAATATTTTAATATCCCTTCCACCCGTGACTTGGCTAAATATTATTTGCTTTTAAAAAGCAGATCAAACTTTGTAGTGACATTATCTTCCAATGCTTCACGTGATAGACAGATATTTCGTCATCGTGATGATAATTTTTTACCATTATAAGTAGATATTTCGTGACATATTACAATATACATTACATTACTCTATATCAGTGTTTAGATTGGAATTTGTATTGTCACTATCTTCCAATAATTTACGTGATAGACATAAAATTCACTAATATGATGATAACATTTTACCACTATAGTCAGATATTTCATGACATTATTACATGTCAAAGGATAACATACATTACCTTGATTGATTAGAAGTTTCTAAACACCATTAAATAATAAAATTTTTGGATAACATTCCAAATATCATTTTCCAACCGTAGTGTGAGAATAAAAAATAGAAAGAATTCAGTTACGATCACGTGAATGGTGTTCTCTAAGTTTTTTGGTGGGGTGGTTGTTCTTAAAATTTAAGGAAAACGTTCTTATTCCTATCTAAGAGTATAGGAAAAGAATATAATATATTTTATAACATTAATCATAACAGATAGTTTTGCAATAATACTTATTATTCATGGTATTTATGATAAGAATTATTATTTATTGTGATTGAATAAAAATTCATAGTTCAATACTGGTACATTAACTAGTTTGTCTCGCACTAACATGAATCGAATAATGAATTTATCATAATGGAACTATAAAGTAGTATTGAAATAACTTAAATATAATGTATTTATTAGATATAATTGGATTATGAAAATGATGCTTACATAATTGTTTACTCGCATTGATAAACACAAGAAAAGGAATTAGTATAAAACATTCCAAGATGATAACATGAGGAAATAAATTTAAAAAAATATGTTACATTTTTTGTGTACCTAACCAAAGCGTTCTTACATTATGGTGTTAGATCATGAGTTTAACACTTGTAATTATTGTGCTCATTCATAGCTTGAATTGCGTAAATAACATACTTCATATAAGAACTAAGATAATAATGAAACTTAACAAATTAAAGGAAGCTCAATTTTTCCATGGTGTGATGCAAGCCCAAAAACACATCATTCTCTTTATCACTTTCAGGTTTAATGTTCCAATTAGCGTTTGGAGAAGAAGTTTAATTTCCCAATGATTATCATAAAAACTCAAAAAACTAAGTGCAATTTTTAGATCCTTAGTTCCAATTAATATAATGGTTAAAAAAAATTGTGCCAACCTGACACTTCCTAGAACTGCAATGAATACAATTATGATTCGTATAACTAAAAATTGACGGTTTAGATAAGGTTCTCTGTTCACCACAATTTTTAAGGGTTTTTATTGTCTTTCCACCAAAGCTTGATTTTTGTTTTCAAACCTCGTCGAACATATCCTTATCTCCCAATATTCAAGAGGGTTTTTTAAACCATATTTTTCATCATTTATTGTTATAGTTTTAGAAAATCAATTAGGTACTGTGTGTGTGTGTGTGTGTGTGTGTGTGTGTGTGTGTGTGTGTGTGTGTGTGTGTGTGTGTGTGGACACACACACATATATATATTTTCATTTAAAAATAATAATCACTAAGTAGACCCTCTCTACAACCAAGAATAAGGTTCCTCTTAACATATGGGTGCCAAGATTTTCCTTGCTCGAGCTCAATAGAAAAAATGATCCCCTTGATCGATTTCTTCACCAACATAGGCAAAAATGTATTTGGAGTTTAAAATATAAAAATTCTAATTGAAAATGCATTACTTTGAAATCATGGAAAATTTTAAGTAATTTTGGGCTTAAAATGATCTTGAGCTAAATCTTGCAAAGATAAAAATTGTGGCATTCAATTTAATAATAAAGGAGATTATACCCATCAACTAATAGACTAGACTAAATGGACAACTAAGTTATCCTACTCACCCCTCACCATCCCATTTATGCCGCACTCCCCACTCCCCACTCTTTAGATGTTGATGTTGCTAGATGGATAGGTAGGGCCCCATTGTATAAAGCCAATGGGCATAAGGTATTTTATATGGCAGATGAACCCCACTAACTATATATATAGGGGTGCAGAGGGGGAAATCACTAGCCAACTATCAATCCATGGGTGAATACAAGCTTGACCCCTAACATCTACAATAAATTTGGCATTCAAGCACAACAGATTGAGGTAGGGCACTCTTACATCTACTTGCGTATATTTTTTTCTAGGTTGCCTTTTAGCCTTGTACCTATAAAAGAAGTAAGATTTAGCAAAATATATGTAATATAATTGACATATTTAGAAAGATAATGTTTTCAACTCCAATTTCAAGACGTCTAGAAAAAGATTCCACTTTTCCATATGTTATTTACTTCCACACTATTGAATTGATGTGAGGTTCGGGGCCCATACTTAAGAGAAAATGATTTCAAACACGTGGAAATATTTTTTTATCTCCATATTATCAAATAAAATTTGAGCTAAAATAATGGTTCCTCACTTACTTATTCTCTTAGAGTTTGGAGTTTGTCATCTCTTTACCTGTTTAGTTTTCCACATTATCATTGTGTTGCATAGCCTCTAATGCATGACAAATTCTTGGTTTTCTCATAATAGGTATATGTGTTTGGCACTTCAATATTCTATGCAACTTGTCAAACAAGGATGTAAATCTTGTTGGTATGTTAGAGTTATGACTCTTCTACAGAAGTTGAATAACGATACAAAAAGACTCCATACTCTTAGGTTTTCTATATAATGCTCCTTAATACACTAAACAAGAAATTAATAAAAGTATTCATGAAGAGATTAATAAATCTTATTCGAATGTTACATGGAATAATCCGAAGGAGCCTTTGAAATCAAAACTTCTTCATTATTTCCAATTTTATCAATACTTACATGAAAATTGAAGCTCCCAAATAAATGAAGAAAACATTACCATTATACTTAAAGATCACTAAATTATAAACACTAAAAAATAACACATATTCATAAAACAATTTAAAATGGTCAGACAATTAAATCTCAAAATTGATATTTATAATACTTAAACATTCAATTAAAACACAATAATTGAGTGCCGTCATCTGTCTCTTCACATTATGAATGAAGTATGGCATGACGTCATTGAGATTTGGTTGGTAAACTAAAACGAACTATTTTCATATAAAATAATTGAGTGCCTACCTTAAAAGTTACAAAGTTCTTTATTGAAATGACGGGTCCCCATTATTTATTTACCGACACCACCACCTTGTTAATTCTCCATAATTAATTTCTAGGGCTATTTTTGAACTTTACACATCAAATATATCAAATTAAAATATAGAGGTCACATGGAATAATATTCATCCGTCACTTCATATAGAAGTGGTGTTATTTGTGCTTAACACAAAAAATATTTCATCCTTATACTTATTTACTATTAGGTCTTGCATTCTATATCAATCATTAACCATGTTTTTAATCCTATCTACTTACTACCTTATAATTTGTATAATTTTAAGTCCATTTGAAAATGTGTTCAAATTGTTTGTTACCTACTTTCTAATAGTATTTTCCTACTCCTAATTTTCCAAGCCATTCTTTCCAGGAATTGTTCTTGTAAAATACATGGCTAAAACCAAAAAAATATAATCATAGAAAAAATTGTGCTTATCACATTTAATCTCCTACAAGTTCTCCATGAATTGATTCTAGAGGGTGACACAAAAGTTGTAACTGTGTTGTCTTTATTATATCCCAAGAAACATTGACGTTCTTCGCAGTGTTGGAGTCCTCGTAGTTTATGTAATAGATTTTCCATGATACTAGCTTTGATTCATATTTCACCCATGGTTTTTGATCTTATTGATGGAAAGAGTCCTTTGATTTGAGACAGTGCACATTAATGTTGATGTTTCCTTAGTGGTTAGACTACCCTTTTATTCCACTTCTTCACATCTTATCCCTCATTCATCCACCATTTCTCTGCATCGTATATTCAAGTATATCATTAACGTATTATTATAATTGGCACTTAACCATGTGTGTGTATAAAAATAATGAATGTTTTTTACCACATTCATAAATATATTGGATTTTGCTTCAAGGATTTTTGTGGCACAAAATCTTGTTTCCATACTATGTTTGTTTTACTTTGATCCATGTGTACACACACATCAAATTAAAGCGTAATAATTACACCTAAAAATGGCCCTTAAACATTTATTAGTCATTAAATTATATAATCGTAGGGTTCTTGTATATTTTTTAGTTATTGGTTGAAATTAAGTATTATTGGCATTATTTTTCATTTGTCATTGTGTGGTCCCCTTCTCTCCCCTCACTTTATCTCTCGTATTTTTTTGTCTCTATGGTGGTCCCACCTAAAATGTATGTAATATGTTTCAAGGGGTGTGAGTGTTTTAGATCCATTAGAGATGTCCCATGTCTTGTGGTCTCATCTTGTTTACTTTTCCAATTATTTGATTTTGAATTGTGTGCTAATAGCCCCTGAATTTGAATTCAAGGTATTTATAAATGTTGCATCTTAATGGATTGACGCATCTAGAGATAATAAAAGAAGAAGTCTAGAATTTATTGTCACATCAATCTATTAAGCTTTTATAAACAGTCCTAAAGATGTCAAGTCAATATTTATAGAGAATTCATTGTAGCACTGAAGGTCATATTAGCTATACATTGAATTGCATTGTTTGCATGACTGAAAAATTATTGAAATTATTGCTGTTTTGGATATTAGACATTGTTGAGGGGCCTAAAAATATCAAAGAAACTTAACTTTTCTTTGGTATAACATAAGACCTAAATCATATCAATTTTCTTATCATTTTCAGGTTCAACTGTTTAATTAGGGTTTGGAGAATAAGTACAAATTTTTCAGTGATTTGTTGAAGTTTCATAAAATTAAGCATAGTTTTTAGAGCCCCAAAGTTGATGAATGCAATCATCATAAACTTTTGTGCTTGCCTAACACTTCCCACAACCATACACGCTATAGTTCTCTTGCCAAAAAATAAAACTCGATGGTTTGGACATGGTCCTTTGGTCACATTTTTTTAGGATTTTCATTGTCTTGCCACAAAACCCTGATTTTATTTTTTAGACTTTGATGACTATCTCCAAATCCCCTGATATTCAAGATACTTTCTTAAACCCTTTTTCCATCATATATTTTAATATTAGAAAATTAATTAAATTTGATAAATTATTTTACATATTTCTAAACTTAATTAAATGTTTATGAATATTTATTTCACAATTTAATTAAAATCCATTTATTCATATTGTAGTTTCATTCTAATTAAACTTTGGAAACAATGTGTAAGGATTTTTTTCTTTAAAAAAAAAAATTATCATTAGGTAGACTCCCTCTACAATGGAGAACAAGGTCCCTCTTCACATATGGGTAGAGGGAATGTCTTTACTCAAGATCAAACATCAAAAAATATATTACTGAGACATTTTATGACATCAAAAAGAATGTTGAATTAAACAAAACTCGAAACAAATTTGATGAATTACATGTTGTGATCTAAAATCAACACAATTTAATTAAAAAATAAAAAAACAAATTCTATATATATTTAAGACAACATTGTTTACCGACCAAAGTGGGAAAATTTTGGAAGATGATTTACTTTAGAAGGTTAAAAATACATTATATTCATAAAGATTATTCCTATTTGTAAATAAGCACCTAAAACATATAAACTTACAACAAACGATATTTAATTAAGTAAATGATTGAATATAGAGATTGAAGGCTCTTAGATTTTATTGTTGGCACTTTGTCTATTTGAGTCATTTTTTATATGTTATTATATATTAGATATGTCTGTTTCTATTTGCAATATGTCATATTTATCGTATTGAAATCTAAAAGTGATATAAAAATTCTATCAAAATCATAAAAATATTTTTAAATTAAAATTTGATTTGTTAAATTTATTCGCTTATTTTTGCTTTTTCACTTCTTGTCTTAGTTTCATGCACTTTGAATCATATCTTACTGAGATATGTCATTCTAAAATAGAAAACAGTTGATTAGATTATAAACTGGCAAACCTCACTTGTCTCTATATAGATTATTGAATTCCAATTTAAGCTCTATTAGTATTCTTGCAGAACTTTAATAGGTGTGAAGAAGGGTCAGAGATATACACCCTAAATTAAAGATCAAGCATAAAGGGTTAGGACCACACTATTACATTTCACATGGTTGAAGTCAACTCTGAGACAAGCCTTTCAATAAATTTTATGCGACTTTGAGGATAAACTACTTTTACAAGTCGTATTTATGAATTAAGTTTTTGTGTTGCATCATAAATCTAACTTGAAAGTGTCATTCTTTAATTATGTCATAAATCCATCACAAGAGACTGTCGTTAGTGTAAAGTAAATGTGTCATTAAGTTTTTTTTTATTCTTAGTCATGTGTCATACACACTATATAAATTTGTAGTTAGGGTATCATAACTTTGTCATTAAGTTGTTAGAATATTAAAATACCTTAATGATAGAAAAGTTATTGAAACCCTAACTATATGATTAAATAAATCATATAATAGGAAATTGAAAGCATAAAGTGAAACAACACTAATAGAGCATCCCAGATTTTAAAAAAAAAATATTTACAATGAAAGAGACCAAATTTGTGAAGAAAATTGCATCTGTGGAAAAGACTGAATATATGGAGCAGGCATTGTGTGAAGCATATTTTTCCATGCACCCATTTAATTTTATCATTATTTACCTTCATTTTTTATTAGTATTAAAAATGTGCACATACATACAATTGTCACTTGAAAAGGGAGTGGTGATCAAATTTGTTGTTAGTTGGCATTAATCAACAAATTTACACTCTGAAAGCCCTTTAGAAAAAATATTTTTATATTTTTTAATTCCTATGAGTTGAGATTTGGAGGGAAAACTTTATTAATTGGAATTAGTGTATAATAGTATTTAAGAACATTTTAATACATTATTAGTAGTTATATATGTATCCTTTATATTACAGATATGTCCTATAATTCTATCCACATTACTAATTAACATTATTTGATATTGTTGACAACCCACCTTATTCTCTTGTTTGGACCCTGATTTGTCACCACATGAGGAATCTCATGTCTCCCTTACCCCTCCATTAACATAACCCAAGGTAAAATCACCATTTTTTTAATTTTTTTTACAAACTATAAAATGAAATCTTAAAAAAATCATCATAATAATAAGTGATTTCTTATTTCAAGAATAAAATGACAAATTTATTTCTAAAACCATGTTGTCTTACACTCTTTTTGTTAATGGTCCATTGTCTTCAATTTGTTGCACCACAAAATAGTTACAAAATGATAATTCTTCCCAATGTGGCAATGATCTTGTAAGAGAGTCTCCAGAGCTAGTTGATTCAACTTCCTATTCTAATTCTAATCTATCTAAACTAACAATATGAAGGGAAAAAATGTTGGAGAAAAGAGTTAGAGAGATACTTGAAAATAAAAATGGTGATGCACTAGAATAAGAAATGAGATGAGGTATTATGTAACCATTCAATGTTCTCGACCAATCTTTGCTCAGGATCATATTGTAAGAATCAGGTATATCCACTACCTAAATATAATTAAATTATTGCACCCTAGGATCAATGCCAACTACAAATGGATATGATTTAATTTGCCAACAACCTTAACCTCTAACTTTTCCAACTGAACAACCTTTTTATTTGAATTTGTAGAAGTCAAACCCAACTTTTGGCAAACTGCATAAGGCATCACATTACCGAAAGCACATGAATCCACCAAATAATTATGTAAGTTCTTTCTAACAATCTAGATTATTAGGAGGAAAGGAGGAGTTTCTGTTTTCTCTTTGTATATTTTAACATGAGCGTTAGCTATCCTATTAACTTCTTTCTCTTTAGGAGCAGATAATTCTTTTAGTAACATGTCTTTCTTGTTGGAAATTTGGAGTAAGCCAAACATTGTTATTTTGGCCATAGTTTTCTTTAGGTCATCTATAATGTTATATCCATGTTTGTTTGGTTCCATTGGTTTGTTAGTTTACAAGGTATAATGTTGTTCTTATGTTGGTAAGACGTGCTAGGTCCTTTAGGTGGAAACATGTTGTTTCTCAAGTTCTTGTAAAGTGGAACTTGAGTATTGTTTGGAGGAGTAGACATAGTTAATAGACCTTAGAACTTATTCCTCAACTAATAGTCATTTCCCCTTTGAAACTATTTGAATGCATGGACCTCGTCTAAGTTTTCTTTAGACTCATTGTCACTCTCAAACAAAAACTCGTAAGTTTTAAGGCTAGAGTTGTACTAGGGTTTCCTCTGCCTTGATTGAAGTTGTTATTGCCAGATGCATGCACTATCTCTAGGTTGTTTATATCCTTATGGAAGATGTTTGAGGCCAAGATGAATTCAACATAATTGATTTCAGTGTGATCAATTGTGTTGTGCAACCTACACCAGGTGGGCAATGCTAAATCAACCAAGTTCACCATGTTAGAAACACTATTTATATTGTTCTGATTTGCATTATCAAGCATACTAGGCACTCCTCTATTATTGGGCCTCATGTTCTATTGCATGTTGGTTCTTTAGAAGTTGAAGTTTCTATTCTATGTGGGGTTATTCACGTTTTAGGTGTTGTTTTTTATTACTTGTCTACACAAATTGACCATGTCATTCATTAACCTTTGAAATATTTTATGCAAGTTTTCTACTTTTAGGTTCATGCTTGATTTCATATTTTCAATTGTGGGTTAACCATGGGTGCATTAGCATTTATAAACATAGTGGATATATGGTGAGTTTGGATATGGTGTGGTTGAAAAGCATCATATTTCTTAGAAATGATGGGATAGCCTATTGGTTGCTAATAAAGGTGACATAACCACTCAACCTAGGCATGGCAACAATATTTTTTTATGTAATGGGAACAAGTTATTGATTTTTTACCTGTGACAAAACATGATTCAAATGCATATAAGGTTTATTGTTTGGCATGTAGTTCAATGTTATCAAACTATAGATTAGATTTGGGTTTGAATAAATAGCACCGAGATCACATCCATCAATGAAGTGTTGTGTTGAAGATCATGATTGATCATTGAAATTTGATTATACGCACCTAACTAGCCTAAAAAAGCTAAAATACCTACTCCATAGCATTGTGGTACCATATATTGCTCAATATTGATAGCTTCATTGTAGGCTGAAGACAATGATAAGAGGGCTACTGTAGTTCTTCTAAGAAACATGGACATCATTGAGTTTAAGGCCCTTAGGTAGGTTTAAATGAAAACCACTTCCATATGAGTGTATGTATATTTCAACCTCTCTTATAACTTGTGTAAACATGCATTAAATCCATGCATTGGTTCATTTAGTTCCCTATGGGCAACAACAAAGTGATGTTATAGGATAGCTAGATCAATGGGTAGACTGAAATGATTGATAAATATTGTTTCTATATTAGCCTAGGAATTGATAGATTCATTTAGAAATTCAAGATACCAAGCATAAAAAACCTTTCCCAAAGAATAAGGGAATAGGTGGCATGCCATATCCTTGTGTTTAACCTAATTGAATGGCTGAATATGTTCTTTAGCAGTTTGAATTCTATTAGGTATGTAATTTGGGTATTATAACTTGTTAGGATTCTTCGATAAGTCATGGGAAAGCCCTAGAAAATTCACATGGCATCAACCTCCACCAAGTCAAGTGGGATTGGTTGTCATTGGTGGGTTCTAAGGGGTAGCAAATGGGTTGATGAAGAAAACTAGAGTTGTAGGAAAGTCACTAGTTAAGTGGATTTGTTGAGTTTTTGGTTTCCCTTTGTTTGCTTTTGGTTTTCAATGTTTAGTGAGTTATAATAATTCAAAGTCATCCCCTATGGAATTTGATCTCATGGATATCCATTGGCTTTGTAGTTTCGCTGTCAGACTACCCAAGCATGGACAATGCTTCCAATGTTCAAGTTTTAGATTTTTTACTATTTTTTTTTGTTTTACGCTTGTTGGATTCCCTCCTTCTAGAACCAATTATGTTAATGTGAATTTTTACACATGCTAATGTTCTAGGAGAGTCTTTAGGATTGCCTCTTTTGAAAGGATATTTGTGAGAATCTCAATAGAGTTTCTTCTACTTGGTCTAAGTGCATTAGTCTTCACTCAATGGCTCACTGTGACCATTCCATTTCAAAGGGCCTACTAGTGTGAATAATTTAAACTTAATTTTAACAAAGTGTGAGGTGCTTTAATAATTAGATAATTAATTCTTGTTTGTTATCTCATTCAAATGGGAATTGTGTAAATGTCAGAAAAAGGTAAACGTGTATTCAAATGTGCCCAATAGATCAACATTTTTAAGGTTTTGTTTGGTATGTTTACGATTACTTTTAATGTTCATTCCATTATGCTTAACATTTAATAATGAAACAATATTGAATGGATTTACAATATAGCAATCAAGATAAGTGTTTAAACATATTGCTTTCATACAAACCCTAATCTAACAACTTGATAAAAATGATAAAAGATGAGTGAGAGAAAAGAAAATAAAAGCTTGAAATAATGATAGAAAATTCAATTTCATGATCACAATAACTCCACAAATTAGCCTATGACCTAACCACCATATAAACAAATAAATTTAGATGCAATGCAAGCTTCTAAGGAGAACATATAAGGAAAGAACAACCACAACCACTATATACACACAAGTTACAAGCAAATGATCCAAGTCTTCTATTAATAGACATTCATCACTTTGACAAACACAATTAGATTCTATTACAATCACTCCCTTAATATTTCCTAACATAACGGTAGGGGAGGAGTTGCGGGAGATAAAATAAAATCAAAATGCATAAAATACAAATTGATTGGCCCAATCTCTTGTGTGAGGATAAAAAGCCCATTCTTTGATAGTAAATACAACCATTATATAAAAATTGGGGCATTTAAAGAGAGTATTTTCCCTCTAAAATAATCCAACAACCTTCATTAATGTACCTATCTACCTCCTTTTCCACATTCTACTCCAAATTCAACACTTATTACTATTCACTTCCTACAAAATAGACTAAAATGAAGTTAAAAGTTGTAATTAAAAGAATGAACATTAAAATACATCACAAAAACACAAATAAATTTACAACTAGGAATAATCAGGTGAAATTAAGACCATTGTCGCATCTAGGATGTAGTCAAAATTTTAAAGACGTAAACGGTTCAAAAAGCTAAAAAACAAGCCAAAATTTATTGTCAAAAAATTGACTCTGAGTCCAAAAACACTACCAATACACACAATCAAGTTTTTTCGTGTCATGTTACTATTGCTTAAAAAAAAATCCTAGTGTTAATCGAGCTTTAAAAAATCATATAGCAATATGGGTCACCTTTTGAATGTTATAGACCTAATTGGGTCTTTTCCTTAGCATAGTAATAGTTGTTTTGAGTGAGAAATTTAAATTGGGGGTCCAAGACCTAATCAAGGTCTGGACCCCTAAATAAGCATTATAAGACCTTTTGGTGGGGCTTCACATTCTAGTCAGTGAATTTTCCTCAATTAACAAAGGAATGACATCAAGGGGATGACCCCCAACCTAATCAGGGATCCATCCCTGATCAACACTACAGTCCACATTGCAATAAACCTTGTTGAAACCCATGATACTTATATAAGAATTGAAACCCATAATACACTAAGCCCTCCCCCCAACCTAAGTGAGGTTATAAACCCCAGACAATGATAGATTCTCACCCCTGAATCCTCAATGACCTAATTAGGGATCAAAACCCAAATTATAACTAAGACTGCCCTCACTTACCTATGAATACCTAATCAGACTTGAAGGTTATGATTACAACTAAATGCCCCAACTACCCAATGCAAGACCTACTTAGAACAGTTCTTTTGATTAACACTAAAGATGCTAAAATGATTCTCCCTAAACTTATTTAGGTTAAAAACCTTGATTAACAAAGGAATAGGCAATCAAGAACACTTGAGACCTAATCGGGATTTGAAAACCCAGTTAGGTCTACGTGCCTTAACTAATTTTGAAACAAGGCAAAAACACCTAGAAAAATTTGATTAAAAATAGGCCTATAAAAATGGGACCTAATAGACCTAATCAGTGTTTGGAATCCTGATTAGGTTTATGGACTTAGGAAATTTTAGCAACCTGTAGCCAAGACCTAATCGAGAAATAGGACAACTTTTTTAACTAGATTTTCAACGAGGCGTAAGTCAATAGAAAATTCATCAAAATACCAAGTGTAAAATACAAAAATGACTTGCATGAGCTCAATCATATCAATAGAATGGGCCTTAGAGACTGAAAGTGCATGAAAATCAAAATGACCCCCCAAAGCAGTTGTAGGGAGCTGAGAGAGTAAGTGGGCTAGATTACCAAGAGAGTACAAGTATTATAAGACTCCACTTTGAGGTCAAGTGTTATAATGAAAGCTTATCATTCAAAACTTATTGTCACAATGGGATAGGTTTTGGGGTCCATAAGGGCACAAAAATTGAAGTGACCTCCTAGAGCAGGTTAAGAGAGCTAGGTAAGCCAGGTTTCAAATGCAAATTGGGAGGTCAAAACTCCACCTTCACACTAAGTGTTATATATGAAGTTTTATCACATGGATGTGATATTCTCAATGGTGATGCTTGTAAGTCTTGGTTCAAACCAAAAATCAAAATGGACCACCAATGAAAATTGAGAGTAATGAGACTAATGAGTTGTGAGTGCAAGTGAGAGTAGTTATAAAATAAAAAAGAGGTTCCTTGATTCTCAGAAGAATTAGGGCATGTTGTGCAAACAACAACATATAGTTATTCAATATTCTAACACAATAAATCACCAAGTTTATATTCCAATGATATTTCACCTCCTTCTTTGACCATGAATTGTCTTGGCATTTGAAAGATTATTAAATAGCAAAACATCATTAAAATGTCACATAAGCAATGTAACAGGTCTAATTTTTTTTAATAAATTTTGAGGTTGATCTCAAAGAAGGGATGTGATAGACAGGAAGAGGAGGATGCCTTCCAAAAACCATAAGATAGAGGAATAAGAGGACACTAGCTGGATGCCATGGAGATCTGGTGTAGTTTTAGGTATATGTATTATATTTTAAGAATATTTCTTGGTATTTGTGGTTATATGATATAATCATGAAATTATTCAATTAACGCATGATTGCAATTTTGCATAATTATAATTGTAAACAATAATTGATAGTTTTATGATTTTATAGTAAAGATGCAAGAGGGATTAGTAAATATAATATTGGGTTGTATATTGTATAAAGTTGTCACAAGTAGAGAATCAATTTTATACCTATTCTAACACATGGAAAGGTTGAAGAGTTTGGATTTAGACTTGCCAATAGCTTTTTCTTAAATTATTTTTGATTTTATTCTATCTCATGGCATTCTATGAAGTTGACAGTTAGGCGAGGTGTTTCTTTGAAAAGACTAGAAGACTTTTCAAGTGTAACATTTGCCACATTCCATAAGACCACTCTTATTTGAATCTACTATCTTTCAAATATTTCACATGCCTTGTGTATGCCTCCACATTTTCCATATATGTCTACCAGAGCATTTTTAACTACAACATCTAATGAAATATTGCCCCTCTACCTATTTCAAAGTTATTATTCTGGCATACGCTGAAAGTATGTTGGAAATAGTGAATTGATCTAATTAAACATGATCATTACATAATGAGAAACAATGCCAATGCCTTGGGTGAATAAACATGTTTTATTTTATCTCATCAATCTTAGTATAACATTCCCATGCTATCAAAAATCTTAGAAACATCCACCATATTTCCATGCTAGAAAATTATGTGTATAAAATGTAATTAGTTAGGACTTAAATTTGATGGGTAACTATGTTTGTCATGAAATTTTATTGATGACAATTATAAATTTAAATTTAGGCTTCAAATGATGATATAATTCATAGTTTAAGAAGGAAATATTAGAGAGAACATATATATTTATTAAAATCTTTTATAGTTTTTAATAGTCCACATAAAATTTTAACTTGCATTCAACATGATATTATAAAAATAAGATTAAGTATAGTTTATAAAACTTAAATATGACCATACAATCATTAAATTTAGACCATGTCCATAGTGATGCAAGAGTGGATTTGTATTCATTTTTTTTCATGTTTGGTGGAAAATTGAATACAAATGATAGCCATACTTTTAATCACTGTCATCAAGGATTGTGTCACTTGCCATGTTGAATGTCAAATATAAATAATGGACTTATTAAGGTAGAGATATTTAAATAAATTCACTCGATAGGCCTAAGGTCGTATGGATAAAAGCATGTGGCCATATGTAGAGTGCAATTTTTTTAATTAGTTTTAAATGATTTTAAGTCATATTTTTTAATTAGTTTTAAATAGTATGATCTATACCTAAATAAGTATAATGAACATGCATGGTATGTATAGTTAGTGGACTATAATTAAACCTATAAACTATGGCATTACATAACTCAACCTTGTGTATTATTACTTCCTATGGATATTATCTTATGATGTTTTATAATTTCAAGTGAAATGAACATCAAAACCTAAGCGTAGGGATTACCATGAATGTATCTTTTATATTAAAATACTCATAACATTATTAATTACTATTCCTTTTAGCTGTGATAAACTATCTAGAAGTGAGACCATAATTGGCAACTTGTAAAGTGATTGGAATCTTAGTCTAGTATCGTACTTCAAATAAGTCATTATAATCTATCATGTATCATTCATAAAACCTTATATGATTTCAAATATCATAATATTTTAAAGTAGGTTTGTTTCACTCTTAGATATATTTGTATAGAAAAATCTTTTTTGTAATGAATCACATATAACTATAGGTGTATAAATTAATCATTCTAGATGTTTTGAGATGTGGGAGTTGACATTGGTTTTGTATTTATAATAGTTTAAATCTTGTGTTGGATATGTTAGTAATCCTTACATTTGATGTCAAGTGAAAATGCTCCACTTATGAATTGTACTACACACGGATTAAAGGATCCTCTTTGATTGAATATTTTTTTATCCTAGGTTTCAGAAAGACATAATTTTTTTATCATGTACAACCTATGGCTTTAAGGGGATAATAATGATTGTTTGACTTTAGGATATCGATAAATTTTTGGAATATAAATCAATTTGGTTATTGTTAAACTCATAGGAGATTGTTGGATGATAAACTCACATAAGAAATGCCAATACTTTGACCAACTATCAACTAATGGTTTTGGGTAAAATATGATTTTGGATGTTGAACCTTATGATAGAATGGATACTTGTGGGATGAAAAAGGTATTGAAATAAACCTAAGAGTTTTGATTTGGATTTGGGAATTATATACCTTTGCTTGGAATATTTATAAACATTGTATATTTGGCAAAATGATATCATGCCTTTAAGTGTAAAATTGTAGCATAAATTTTGTGTTGGGTTGTTAAGATCAACCATAAAATAACTATGTAATTTTATAAATTAATGAAAATATGTATTAGAAGATAACCCTTTGAAATTGGGAACACATATCACATAATTGTATGTTAATCTCTACTTGGGATACTAAAACCCTATATAATGAAAGCTAAACCTATGATTAAGTAATTGAATACCTTTGAAGGAGATTAATTTAATTATAGATGATACACTCTATGTTAGGATTTAAATTTATTAGGAGTACCAAGCCACTTTAGAAATCCAGAAACTTTATGATAAAGTATGGTTCTGATCATCATATTATACTCTTAGGTTACGCCTTGGTTTGGTGATACAACTTATGCATGACATATATAGAACTCTCTTATTGAAATTAACATTAGTCCTAGTTTGAACTCATAATTATTTAATAGTGGTATATTTATATGTAGGTAAATGTATATGTGAGATTATAAGTCTATGAAATGATTTATTAATTCTAGAATTGTGAAACAAACATTAAAAATCATGTACGTATGGGTTATATAAATTCTACAAGGTCACCAATAACTAATCTCAAAGTGCATACCCTAATATTAGAGTCATAATGCATTTAAGGGTCAACTATTTTTTCCCCAAGTCATGTGATCATAAGCATATACCTCAGTGCATGTTAGGAATGTCATATCATTCTCTATTGTATTGTAGTGAGGAGCTACATTCTGACTTGTTCTATCTACATGGATTCTCTCTGCTCTAATGATTATTTTCATCTAATACCTTCAAAGAAGGGTAAGAACACTCTAGTGGATAAGAGGTGTGCAAAGGATCCAAAAGGCTCTATGGTTGGAAGAAAATCCATCCTATGATGTTCTCACTCTTCTATTTTCTAATAGTATTTCATTAATAATGATGGTCTGCAATACTCTAGTTAAATTCATTACGAAAACTTATTCACATATGCCTATTTTCAAAATACAACTATGCTAATCGAGTATTGTATTGTTACTTTAGAATATGCAATCTTATAATTATAATTATGTTGTAAACACTTTAACTTTTATTTGATTAGGGTTATATTCTGATTTATATGTTAATTTGAAATGGAACTATTGGACTAACAAGATATGAAATTTGACTTGTCTAATTAAATATTAATGCATTCATACAGACAATAAGTAGTTTTAGCCACTTATTTTGAAGGTTGCATAAACTTATATATATGAATAAAAAATTGTATCATGAAGATATTATTAGTTGTACACTTCATAATGGGAAGTATATTAAAATATGACCTAATGCATACTTTGATTATTGTATTAAGTGTGTAACTTGATAATGATGTGTAAACATATGATTAAAGTGATAGTGATGAAGACTGAAATAATGGAAACTAATTTTTTGGATGATTATTGATTTTGTATACGGTAGTACTATGAAAACTATTATGCGAATGGAATTTCAAAGTAGTATTTAAATAGCTTAAACACAATTTTTGTACCACATATAATTAGATTATGACAAGTATGTTTACATAAGTGTTTACTCTCATTGATAAACATAAGGAAATGAATTAGTAAGAAACCTTTCAGGATGATAACATGAATAAATAAATTTTAAAAAAATACAGTACATTTTCCATGTACTTGACCAACGAGTTATTATATTATGGTATTAGAGCCTAGGTTTAACACTTGGAACTAATGTGTTCATTCACACCTTGAATTGTGTAAATAACATGGTTTGTATAATAACTAACTAAGATAATAATAAAACTTAACGAATTCAAGGAAGCTTAGCTTTTCCATGGTGTAATGTAAGCCCAAAAACACATCGTTGTCCTTCTCACTTTTAGGTTTAGCTTCCCAATTAGGGTTTGGGGAGATTTTTTAATTTCTCAGTGATTAGCATAAAGACTTGAAAAATTAAGTGCAATTTTTAGATCCTTAGATCCAATGAATATAATGGTTAAAAAATTTTGTGCCTACCTAGAACCATAGTGACTACAATTATGATACTCATAAATAGAACTTGATGGTTTGGAAAAGGTTCTCTGTTTACCACAAGTTTCAAGGGTACTTCTTGTCTTGCCACCAAGGCCTGATTTTTGTTGTCAAACCTCGTCAAACATATCCTTATCTCCCAATATTCAAGATGCTTTTTTAAGTTATATTTTTCATCATTTATTGTTATAGTTTTAGAAAATCAATTATGCATTTATTATTGTTTTATATATGTTTAATCTTAATTAAATGTTTAAGAATATTTTTGTTGCAATTAAATTAAAATTCATTTATTCAAATTACAATTTAAATGTAGTTAAAATATAGAAACAATGCATAATGATTTATTTTCATTAAAAAAAAAAATTAATCACTAAGTAGACCCTCTCTACAACCAAGAACAAGGTTCCTCTTAACATATGGGTGACAAGATTTTTATCACTTGGGCTCATTGGAAAAAAGGATCCCCTTGGTCGATTTCTTTATCGACGTAGGCAAAAATGTATTGTAAGTTTAAAACATAAAAATTCTGAATGAAAATGCATTATTTTGAAATCATGGAAAATTTTAAGTAATTTTTTTTGATTAAAATAATCTTAAACTGAATCTTGCAAAGATAAAAAATTGTGGCATTTGATGTGATTAAGAAAGTAGCATCTAAAATAAATTTGACATTCAAGAACAACAGGTTGAGGTAGGGCACTCTTACATCTACTTGGGTGTATTTTTTTTAGGTTACCTTTTAGCCTTGTAACTACAAAAAAAAAATAGATTTAGCAAAGGATATGTAACATAATTGACATCCTTAGAAAGATAATGTTTTCAACTCTAATTTTAAGATGTCTGGACAAAGTTTCAACTTTTCCATATGTTAGTTATTTTCACATTATTGAATTGATGTCTGAACAAAATGATTTCAAACACATGGAAATATTTTTTTATCTCCATATTATCAAATAAAATTTGAGCTAAAATAATGGTTCTTCACTCAATTATTCTCTTAGAGTTTGGGGTTTATCCTCTCTTTACCTCTTTAGCTTTTCACATTATCACTATGTTGAATAGGCTCTAATACATGGCAAATTCCTAGTTTTTTTTAGAATAGGTATATGTATTTGGCACTTCAATATTCTATGCAACTTGCCAAATAAATATGTAGATCTTGTTGGTATGTTAGAGTTATGACTCTTCTTCAGAAGTTGATTAATAATACAAAGAGATTCCATACTTAGGTTTTCTATTAATATTCCTTAGTGCACTAAACAAGAAGTTAATAAAGGTATTCATGAAGAGATTAATAAATTTTATTTTAAAGTTACATGGAATAATCTAGAAGATCATTTGAGACAAAAGCTTCTTCATTATTTCCAATTTTATCGGTGCTTGCATGAGGATTGAAGTTCCTAAGTACATGAAGAAGATGTTTCCATCCTGCTTAAGGATCGCTTTAGCTTAGTTTTAGGTTTACTCTCGTGAGTTCTAGATGAACTTGGCCATGACGATCCACAAGATGAGTGTATATGCAAATTGTGTTTTCTAGAATTTGAAAGCGAAGAAAATTTTATATTCAACTGCCCTATCTAATATGAGTTTCATGGATTATATCATTATTTTTTTAGAGATTCATCTAGATCTTATAAGACTTACATTTAGTACTTGGACCGAAGATGTTTAATTTTATTTATCTATGAAACACTTCAACTTCTTAAAAAAACACTCAATTTGATGTTTTCACTTATCAATAATTCAAGAAATATCAATTCTTACTTCCAAATAAATAAACTATAAATACTATTAAAAAAACACATATTCATAAAACAATTTAAAATTGTAAGACAATTAAATCTCAAAATTGATATTTATAATACTTAAACATTCAATTAAAAAATAAAGATAAAAAAATGGTGTTTCTAATTAAAATTTTCTTAATCTTTCTTTCATCTGTCTCTTCACATTATGAATGAAGTATGACATGATGTCATTGAGATTTGGTTGGTCCATACAGTTACCTAAAACGAACTATTTTCATATGGGAAATAAATAATTGAGATTTGGTTGGTCCATATAGTTACCTAAAACGAACTGTCTTCATATAAAACAATTGAGTGCCTACCTTAGAAGTTACAAAGGTGGTGGAAAGGCAAAGTTATTTATTGAATTTCTAGGGCTATTTTTGAACTTTACACATCAAATATAGCAAATTAAAACATAGAGGTCACATGGAATCCATGTTCTAAAGACCTATTTCTCACTGACATATCAAATAATTCACCTCAGATAAAGACCTTTGATAAAATGGCAGACATCAAATCGTTCATGTTCTCTTTTTATGCTATGGGAACTGGACAAGTTTTTATAACAAGGGTTTTGATCAGCATTAGTATCTGTGTTTTTTGAAATTGTTTATTTATTTTTGAAGTAAAAGGTGATTTATTAAAATATTTGCAAAATATTATAACGAGGTGGGATTTTTTCAAAGATGTGGTTAAAAATATTATTTTTTTGACCAAAAAGTATCGTACAAATTTTTCAAAAAATTGATGTATTTAATATTATAGAATGTGAAAGTATAGATTGTGTTTTTGTTATATTTGAGGTTTGTGAATAGTTGTTGGATTTAATTTAGATTCTTGCATCAATGTTTGAACAAGTCTTATTTGTTTATGGTCCGCAAACATGTTAGAATATGGATCAAGTCTAATGCATGAACCAGTTCACAAGATAGAGGAGGATAAACTAAAAACTTCTCTTTTCTGAGTTAATTTCATCTTCACAACACATTCACACTTCGATCCATGGTGTAACTTAAATTAGGTTCTAATTTAATTGATTGGCTACACTATAAACCAATGAAATAATAATTGCAAAACATTTAAGTTTTTTGCTACCACATTCATATTTATCCTAAGTCAAATGTTCACACTTTATTATATATTAATTCAGTGCTTTGTGAACCTCATATCAAACCGACCTACATTATAAAACAAATTTGATATACTAACACATCCATGGAGGCCTCCCTTTATTTTAAAGACTAAACTATGTTGTGTGATTTCGTGACCTCCTCATTGCATTCTGATTGCATGTGTTTTCTTTTTGGATGCAAAGAATCAAGTTGTGTTCTGAAGTCTCCATGACATCATGACTCTGTTGGGAACACCAAGTGTCCTTGTTTTCAAATTCATTTTTATGGTGTTCACACCTATTATTCATGCTTTATTTAAAATATGTGATCACGTATATATTTATTTATTTTGAATAGGAAAAAATCAGATGTGAAAATATAAAGTGGATTTAAATTTCTAATGTATCCTCAAATTTCACTAGATCACCTTACGAATAAAAGAGATCTTCATGAGGTCTCATGACCTCACGACCCCACAATGATCATCGTGCGTTCTCCTATGGTGTTGCATATTTAATTAAAGTAACGTGTATCCTTTATTAATTTTTTAAAATATGATTGCAACATGTTTATTTACTATGTAGGGAAAGGGAGTATATGTGAAATGATATCAAGGAAAATATAATATCTAATAGATCTGGAAATTTTGATCAAAGAAATTTGAATACTTGGAGACTCTGTGACTCGTGACTATTAATTGTTGACATACTACAAATGTTTTCTTTATAATGCAAGTATTTTAAAAATGTTGTGTGTATGTTTTCTTAACACGTTTTAAATATAATTGCATTATATTTATTTATTGTGGGAAAAGTTGTGGAGGTGAAAAAGAGTATACAACAAAACCAAAATCCCAATGGATATGCGAGAAACAAAAGAAGTCACTCAAAATTTTGAGGCATTTTTTTACCATGTGATTGTGAAGTAGTCACAGATAGCCACATACTTTAGTCCAATCAGACAAGGTAAAGGCAAAAAATAATTAATACTAGAAGCTCGATGAAAACACAATATATAAGATTTTGCTACATGACCATGACCAATGTGAAGATAAAGAACAATCAAACCTGAGCACACATAAAAGAGAATTAATAATTCAACACATCTATGGAGTAGAAAGTAAATGAGGAACTCTATGAATTTTGTGACCTCAAGGTTGTGGTACTATGACATGTAGACGGTCAAGATTCTCCATTGAGATTAAGGCCACAAATTCACTAGTCACTAAAGTTAGAGAGGAAATTTGATGCATGCCACTAATTCACAGTGTTAAGGGATGAATGCGATTGAACATATGTGGACTTTGAAATTTAAAGTTAAATTTAGAATTAAAAGGATAAGTAGATTAATGATGATTAATATAGTTCACACATGACCTCCATTTTGATAAATTCCACAATAAAAACTAAGATAAACATAGAGAAAGCAGATACAAATATGAAACAATAGAGTAAGCAGAATTCACAATAGGGGAGATGGTAACTTGTTATCTGCAAATGAATTCATAGTGACCCAAATAATTTCATGGATGCATGAAGGGGAGAAGTGGTCGTTGCTAAGAAAAGGGACAACCAACATTTATAATGTTTAATTTTAAACGGGAGATTATTTTGAGGGACTTGGAAGGTGAAGTCATGTCTCAATTATCTCTTTAAATCTAAGAAAAGCTTCTTTCAATCTAAAGTACTTAATTTTTATCTCTTTTCTTTTCTTTTTAGGGATAAAATTAGAACTGCTAGTCTATTTTCAATAAGCATGTTCACATACAAATGATTTCAAGATGTGGTGATGACCTTTTTTTAATAAATACATTGCATTATAAAATTTTAATTAAAAATAGTTGGAAGATGATTTGTAAGCTTGAGACATCACTGTGGATGTTATGTGAGTTTATGTTTTCCCTTTTTCACTTAGATTAATGCTTTGTGCTTATTTAGTTTAAAGTTTTCATTATAGTGATTTATATGTTGTGTTATGAGTTGGTTTAATTGAGTGTATCTTATATTGGAGTCATGCAAGATCTCTAACCAATAATTAATGCATGAAACTCTAGGTAGTAGGTGAGAGCCAAAAGTTGCACACACAAAAGTAGAATGCATAAAATGAGTCAAGTTAATGTCCAACACTCTATGAATAGCGAAATATCTCAAATGTACAAATAAGGAGTGAATTGTGTAACTCCCCCATGAAATTAGGTCAAATGTGCTATGAATAGATTTTAACTCCCATGCCTAGAATAAGCAATCAAGTGTAACACTATCTAACTAATAATGTTTCAAACGTGTAACTCTTATGACAATGTACTCCTAAGCAAGCATATCCCACAAGTTTAGGAAAACTCCAAGCGAGGTAGAATAAACCATGTGACATGTGTAGGAAATAATCCACAAGAAGAAAAATAGAAAATAAATACCCTACAACCCCATAACAACAAATTCAGTGGGTAAAAATAAATTTGTCCTAACAACTAGGCCTGATGAGGTATCCATGTACAAAACAACTCTCATAAAGTGAAGAAAAAGAGAAAATCTATAGGAAAAAACTCCCCCCCCCCCCGCCCAAAAAAAAAAAAAAAAAAAGATAAAAGAAGAAGAGAGACCTAGAAGAACCCCGCCCCCCTTCCGCCTCACCTGTCCCCCGAAGATGATGTTGAATAAGTCCACATTCCAAGTACAACTTGAAAAAACACTAATATTGATAATGAGATCCTCTACTTGAATATTAAAGAACCTCCATCCACATCAAATAATGTTTCTTCCTTTTTCCAGAGGAAGAACACAAGGTGTGTATTAAAAGTATGTTCATTCTACAATTGAAAATGAAGGCAATAATACAGAGATATCGAAAATAGGTATAAAATTAAAGCATGGCATAAGTTTGGCAAGATCATGCATAAAAACTAGAAGTAATGCCACTAAAGTGAACATATCAAAAGTAGGTGTAGTGAAGTGTGGATCACCCTAGAATAATGAATGAGTCTTCTAAGTGCTTGATGGATCTCCAACAAAAGTGTGATTCCTTTACAAGGAACCATGTTCTTCATGCATAGTAAGAGGACCAACTACTTTACACAATGAGGGTGCAACTAAAGCAGAGGCTATGAAGGACTGTGAAATGCCTTGTAACTATGTATTAGACTGCCCAATGTCTGATGAGTCCCAAATCAATATACATACACCTTATAATGTCTGAACTAGATGAGAGGTAGGTGGATCATGAAATAATTCTTCAATATCTAGAAGGTGACAAAGAGATAGATGATGGAGGTGTATCCACATCACTACTATAGTCATATGTGCTATAAAAAGAGTCCTTAGTCTCAAAAATGTGCTGAAGATTATAAGTACCATCAAGAACATGTGAGTTTGATGAAGAAGAATGACATGGATATTCATAGAAAGAATGTCCATAGGAAGTGGAGAGCATAGATAAATAACCCTCAAAGCTAAATAATATATTGCAGATGAATCACATGGATCTGTAGACTAAATATCCATAGGAGGATATGAGTTGTCAAAACTCTCAATGGACATACTCACACTGGAAATAGTAAACTCCTTTGAAATACAAGACTATGAAGGCTCTATAAGAGCAACATCCTAAATAAGGAAAATAGTAGAATCTGTAACAGGAAAACTAAGGTCAGGCAAAATCTCATCTTGTAGTGGTGGCTTGATAGAAAGAAGAGAATAGTCCACCATGAATGTATCATCACAATAAATAAAAAGAGGAAGAAGTACAATAGTATCTAAAGAGATGATAGGAATAGGAGGCGTGATATATATCTCAGTAGGATCTCTGAAAAGAGATTGTAGGATGATCCACACAGTGCATGGATACAATGTATTCTCCACATGGCAACAAAGATTCATGGAAACATTTAATGGTAGGGTACTAAGAACCTTGTCACAAGTGTTAGCCTACTTATTGGACCAAATAGGATCAGTGGGAGCAAGAATCTATCCATATAGGAATGGAATATGATTCTTTCATGTGATCAAGTGTTCCATGTAACCACGTCAAGAAGCATAGTTGGTCTTTCCAAGAAGAACCATTAGTGTAGATGAACTCTCCTCATCTATTGGTATCTCTCAAGTAGATTTGACATGACAGAGAAGATACCATATAAGTGAACAACTACACAGTACAAACTGCAATGACCCCTAGTTACAAGAATAATGCACACTCATGGAGAGGATGTCGAGCACAACCAAAAATGTGTCCAAATAAGTAGTAAGTGTCGGAATAAAAAAAATGTAGAAAATGAGAGTGCAGAAGAGTAATAAAAATATATCACACATAATAACTCATCAGAACAAATAATAGTGATCCCCCATAATATTGTAAGTACAAGCATGCTCGTATAGATGTTAGACATAATCAAGATTGCATCTCTAGTGATTGGTGTGTAAGTAAAAGAAAATGGAGGGACGTCGAGCTTTGTCGATAATGGGTCCAAGAGTGTACAAGTGCGAAAAGTGGGCTAAAAATGGGAGTAATAAGATAAAAATTTATATTCAACTGCCCTATCTAATATGAGTTTCATGGATTATATCATTGTTTTTTATAGATTCATCTAGATCTTATAAAAATTACATTTAGTAAGAGGACCAAAGATATTCAGTTTTATTTATCTATGAGGCACTTCAACGTCTACAAAAAACATTCAATTTAAATCTTTACTTACCAATAATTCTAGAAACTTTAATTCTTACTTCCGAACAACAAACTACAAATACTAAAAATACGCATATTCAAACAACATAGTCTAAATTTAGATAAAACAATACAATTTCTATTAATTTCAAGATCCATTTCCTTCAAATATAAAAATTAATGCTTCTAATTAAAGTTCTCTCATTACGTTTCTTTTATTTGATTTTTTTAAAAAGATACATTTGACACATTATCATAAAGTATGACATGATGTCATTGAGATTTGGTTGGTCCATCGAGTTAAAGTTACAAAGTTCGTGGAAAGGTAAAGTTCTTTATTGAAATGACACCAACGCACCATGCACCGACACCACCTTCTTAATTCTCCATAACTGAATTTCTATGGCTATTTTTGAACTTTACACATCAAATATAGCAATTTAAAATACAGAGGTCACATGGAATCCATGTTCTAAAGACCTATTTCTCATTGAAATATAAAATAATTCACCTTACATAAAAACCTTTGATAAGATGGCAGACATCAATTCGTTCATGTTCTCTTTTTATGCTCTGGGAAGTGGACATCTTTTTATAACAAGGGTTTTGATCAGCATTAGTACATGTGTTTTTTTGAAATTGTTTACTTATTTTGAAGTAAAACGCGATGTATTAAAATATTATAATGAGGCGGGATTTTTTCAAAAACATGGTTAAAAATAATATTTATTTGCTCAAAAAGTATTGCACAATTTTTTGAAAAAATTGATGTCTTTAATATTATAGAATGTGAAAGCATAGATCGTGTTTTTGTTACATTTGAGGTTTGTGGATAGTTGTTGGATTTAGTTTAGATTTTTGCATCAACATTTGAACAAGTCTTATTTATTTATGGTCCGCAAACATGTTAGAATATGGATCCAATTTAATGCATGAACTAGTTCACAAGATAGAGGAGGATAAATTTAAAAACATCTCTTTTCTGAGTTAATTTCAGCGTCACAACACATTCACACTTCGATCCATGGTGTAACTTAGATTAGGTTTTGATTTAATTGATTACCTACACAATAACCATGTGAAATAATTATTACAAAACATTTACGTTTTTCACTACCACATTCATATTTATCCTAAGTCAAATGTTCAATTTAAGCTATTGAATTAGACTATTGATTTATTGTGAGGTTTTAAATTTTTGTTACCTATAAATTATTGGACTAGTCTTTTAAGTATATAGAATTGTGTTGTGGCTACATAATAATTTGAGCTATCATTTTGCATCTTGGCTTAGTTTTTAGGCTATAAAGATATGAGGGACAAATGGTATGATCTATACCTAAATAAGTATAGTGAACGTGCATGGCTTGTATAATTAGTGGCCTATAATAAAACCTATAAATTATGGTATTGCATAACTCAACCTTGTGCACATTACTTTCTCTGGATATTATCTTGTGTTGTTTTATAATTTCAGGTGAGATAAACATCAAAACCTAAGCATAGGGATTACCATGAATGTCTCTTTTATATTAAAATGCTCATAACATTGTTAATAATGTGTAATTAGTTACTATTACCTTTCGTTGTGAAAAACTATCTAAAACAGAGACCATAATTGATAAATTGTAAAGTGATTGGAAGCTTAGTCTAGTATCATACTTCAAATATTGTTAAAATCTATAAAATATCATTCATAAAACCTTGTATGCTTTTAAATATCATAAGAATTTAAAGTAGGTTTGTTTCACTCTTAATTATATATTTTTCTAGAAAAACCTTTTATGCAATGAATCACGTAGAACTATAAGTGTATGAATTAATCATTCTAGATGTTTCAAGATGTGGGATTTGAGACTGGTTTTGTGTTTATAATAGTTGAAACCTTGTTTTGGTTATGTTATTAATCCTTGCATTTGATGTCATGTGAAAACACTTTGCATAAATGGTATGGGACACTTATGAATTTTACTACGTGGATTAAAGGATCCTCTTTGATTGAATGAATTTTGTATCCCAAGTATTAAAAAGCTGTAAACTTTTTATCATGTAAAACCTAATGGATTTTAGGGTAATAGTAGTGACTATTTGACTTTAGAATATCAATAAATTTTTGAAAGATAAATCAATTTGGGTATTGTTAAACTCATAGGGCATTTTTGGATGATAAACTCACATAAGCAATGTCAAGACTTTGACCAACTATCAAATCATGGTTTCGGTGAAATATGATTTTGGATGTTGAACCATATGATAGATATGGATAATTTTGGGATGAAAAAGGTATTAGAAGAAATCTAAGAATTGGGATTTGGATTTGGGCATTATATACCTTTGCTTGGAAGATTTTTAAACATTGTATATTTGGTAAAATGATATCATGCCTTTAAGTGAAAAATTGTATCATAAATTTTGTGTTGGATGTTAAGATCAACCATAAAATTACTATGAAATTTTATCAATTAATGGAACTATGTATTAAAAGATAACCTTTTGAAATTGGGAACACATATGACATAATTCTATGTTAATCTCAACTTGGGATATTAAAAACCTATATAATGAAAGCTAAACATATGATTAAGTAAGTAATTAAACACATTTGAAGAAGATTAATTTAATTATAGATGATACACTTTATGTTAGGATTTCAAATTCTTAGGGGTACTAAACCACTTTATAAATCCAAAAACTTTATGATAAAATATGGTTTTGATCATCAGATTATACTCTTGGGTTATGCTTTGGTTTGGTAATACAACTTAAGCATGACATACATAGAACTCTCTTATTGGAATTAGCATTAGACCCAGTTTGAACTCATAATTATTTAATAGTGGTATCTTTATATGTAGGTAAATGTATATGTGAGATTGAAGTCTATGAAATGATTTATTAATCTTATAATTATAAAAAAAACATTGGAAATTATATGTGTATGGCTTACATAAATTCTACGATGTCACCAAGAACTAACTAGTCTTATAGAGCATAACCTAATACTAGAGTTAGAATGCATTTATGAGTCAACTATTTTTTTCCCCAAATCTCACAGAGCATACCCTAATACACCCTAATACTAGAGTTAGAATGCATTTTTGAGTCAACTATTTTCCCCCCAATTCATGTAATCATAAGCATATATCACAGTGTTTATTAGGAATGTCATATCATTCTATATTGCATTGCAATGGGGAACTAACTTTTGACTTGTTTTATCTACATGGATTTTCTCTGCTCTAATGATTATTTGCATCTAGTACTTGTATGGAAAGGTAGGGACACTCTCATTGGATAAGAGATGTGCAAAGAATCCAAAAGGTTCTATGGTTGGAGAAAAATCCCTCCAATGATGTTCTCCTTAATTTATTTTTTATATAGTATTTCATCAACAACGATGGTCTTCAGTACTCTAGTTAAATTTATTATGAAGACTTATTCACGTATGCCTATTTTCAACATGCAACTATCCTTATCAAGTATTGTATTTCTACTTTGGAAGATGAAATCTTATAATTGTGAGGATGTTGTAAACACTTTCATTTTTTATTTAATTATGGTTATATTTTGCTTTGTGTGATAATTTGAAATGAAACTATTGCTAAATATGAAATTTGGCTTGTCTAATTAAATATTGTTTCATTTGTACTAGAAATAAGTATTTTTAGCCACTTATTGTGAAGGTTGCTTAAACTTTCAGATATGAATAAAAAATTGTATTTTGAAGATATTATTAGTTTTACACTTCATAAGAGGCAGTATATTTAAATATGACCTAATGCATACTTTGATTCTAGTACTAAGTGTGTAACTTGATAACAATGTGTAAACATGTGATTGAAGTTACATTAATGAAAATCAAAAGATAGGCAACTGATTTTGTGCATGATTATTAATGTTGTATGCAATAATACTATGAAAACTATATTGTGAATGGAATTATAAAGTAGTATTGAAATAACTTAAATATAATGTATTTGCTACATATAATTGGATTATGACAAGCATGCTTACATAATTGTTTGCTCTCATTAATAAACAAAAGGAAAGGAATTAGTATAAAACATTTCAAGATGATAACATGAAGAAATAATTTTAAAAAAATACAATACATTTGTCCTGTCCTAACCAAAGGGTTCTTACATTATGGTGTCAGATCCTAGGTTTAACACTTGTAACTATTGTGTTTATTCACATCTTGAATTGTGTAAACAACATGGTTCATATAATAACTAACTAAGATAACAATGAAACTTAACAAATTAAAGGAAGCTCAGTTTTTCCATGGTGTAATGCAAGCCCAAAAACACATCATTGTCCTTATCACTTTCAGGTTTAGCTTCCCAATTACAGTTTGGAGAAAAAGTGTAATTTCCCAATGATTGACATAAAGACTCAAAAACTAAGTGCAGTTTTTAGATCCTTAGTTCCAATGAATATAATGGTTAAAAAGTTTTGTACCTACCTGACACTTCCTAGAACCATAGTGACTACAATTATGATGCCCATAAACAAAACTTGATGGTTTGGATAGGGTTCTCTGTTCACCACAAGTTTTAAGGATTTTTATTGTCTTGCCACTTAAGCTTGCTTTTTGTTTTCAAACCTTGTCAAACATATCCTTATCTCCCAATATTCAAGAGGATTTTTTAAACCGTATTTATCATCATTTATTGTTATAGTTTTAGAAAATCAATTAGGTATTATTATTATTTTTTATATATGTTTAATCCTAATTAAATGTTTATGAATATTTGTGTTGAAATTAAATTAAAATTCATTTATTCAAATTACAATTTAATTGTAGTTAAAATATAGAAACAATGCATAAAGATTTATTTTCATTTAAAAATAATAATAATAAGTAGACCCTCTCTACAACCAAGGACAAGGTTCCTCTTAACATATGGGTGCCAGGATTTTTCTTGCTCGAGCTCACTGGAAAAAATATCCTCTTGATCAATTTATTCATCGACATAGACGAAAATGTATTTGGAGTTTAAAATATAAAAATTCTAATTGAACATGCATTACTTTAAAATCATGGAAAATTTTAAGTATTTTTTGTGATTAAAATAATATTGAACTAAATCTTGCAAAAATAAAAATCGTGGCATTCAATCTAACAAGAAAGGAGATTATACCCATCAACTAATAGAATAGACTAGATGGACAACTACGCTATCCCCCTCACCATCTATAGATGAACCCCTCACCATCCCATCTATGCCCCACTCCCCACTCCCCACTCTTTAGATGTTGATGTTTTCATATGGATAGATAGAGCCCTACTGTATAAATCCAATGGGCATAAGGTATTCTATATGGTAAATGAACCCCATTGTGTGTGTGTATATATATATATATATATATATATATATATATGTATGTATATATATATATATATATATATATATGTATGTATATATATATATATATATATATATGTATGTATATATATATATATATATGTATATATATATATGTATATGTATATGTATATGTATATGTATATATATGTATGTATGTGTGTCTACACACACACGTGTGTGTGTGTGTGTGTACATATATGTATACACACACACACATATTTTATTGACTTCAAAATATATTACCTTTAAATCTTAAAATTGATATTTCTTATACTTAAACATTCAATTAAAAAATAAAGATAAAAAATGGTGTTTCTAGAACTTTCTTTTATCTCTATTTTTTAGATATGCTTTTGAAGCTCGCATTATGAACTCTAATATCTAACATGAAGTATGGCATGACGTCATTGAGATTTTGTTGGTAAACTTAAAAGTTACAAAGGTGGTGGAAAGGCAAAGTTCTTTATAGAAATCACGGGTCCCCAACGCACTTGGTCGGGGGACCATGCACCGACATCACCTTTACACATCAAATATAGAAAATTAAAATATAGAGGTCACATGGAATCCTTCACCTTAGATATAGACCTCTGATAAAATGGCAGACATCAAATTGTTTATGCTCTGGGAAGTGGACAAGTTTTTATAACAAGGGTTTTGATCAACATTAGTACCTGTGTTTTCTGATATTGTTCACTTATTTTTGAAGTAAAAGGTGATGTATTAAAATATTATGATAGATGTAAGATTTTTTCATAGATGTGATTAAAAATAATATTTCTTTGATAAAAAAGTATCATATAAATTTTTGAAAAAAATGATGCATTTAATATTATAGAATGTGAAAGTATAAATTGTGTTTTTGTTACATTTGAGGTTTGTGGATAGTTGTTGGATTTAGTTTAGAGTTTTGTATCAACATTTAAATAAGTCTTATTTATTTATGGTCCACAAACATGTTAGAATATGGATCTAGTTTAATGCATGAACCAATTCACAAGATAGAAGAGGATAAATTAAAAACTTCTCTTTTTTGAGTTAATTTCATCTTCAAAACGTACTTCGATCCATGGTGTAACTTAGATTAGGTTTTGATTTAATTGATTGGCTACAATATAAACCAGTAAAATAATTATTGCAAACATTTAAGTTTTTTGCTACCCAATTCATATTTATCCTCAGTCAAATGTTCACACTTTATTATATATTACTTCAGTGCTTTTTGAACCTCATATCAAACCGACCTATAGTATAAAACAAATTTGATATACTAACACATCCATGGAGGCCTCCCTTTATTTTAAAGACTAAGTTATGTTGTGTGATGTCGTGACCTCCTTGTTGCATTCTGATTGCCGTGTGTTTTCTATTTGGATGCAACGAATCAAGTTGTGTTCTGAAGTCTCCATGACATCGTGACTCTATTGGGAACACCAAGTGTCCTTGTTTTCAAATTCATTTTTACGGTGTTCACACCTATTATTCATGATTTATTTAAAATATGTGATCATGTTTATATTTATTTATTTTGATTAGGAGAAAAGTAGATGTGAAAATATAAAGCGGATTTAAATTTCTATTATATCCTTGAATTTCAATAGATCACCTTAAGAATAAAATAGATCTTCATGAGGTCTCATGACCTCATGGCCCTAGAATGATCATCGTGTGTTCTCCTTTGGTGTTTCATATTTAATTAAAGTAACGTGTATCCTTTATTAATTTTTTCAAATATGATTGAAACATGTTTATTTACTATGTAGGGAAAGGGAGTAGATATGAAATGATATCAAGGAAAATCTAATATCTAATAGATCTGCAAATTTTGATCAAAACAATTTGAATACTTAAAGACTCTGTGACTTGTGACTATTAATCATTGACATACTACACCTAGGCAAGCATATCCCACAAGTAAGTCTTATGACAATGTACACCTAGGCAAACATATCCCACAAGTTTAGGGAAACTCCAAGTGATGTAGAATAAACCATGTGACATGTGTAGGAAATAATCCACAAGAAGAAAAATAGAAAATAAACACCCTACAAGCCCATAACCACAGATTCGGTGGATAAAAATAAATGGGTCATGACAACTAGGCTTGATGAGATACCCATGTATAAACCAACTCTCATTAAGTGAAGAAAAGGAGAAAACCCATAGGAAAAAACTCCTCCCTCCCGCCACCCGCCCACAAAAAAAAAATGAGATAAAAGAAGAAGAGAGACCTAGAAGAACCCCACCCCCCTCTCACCTCACCTACCCCCCGAAGATGATGTTGAAGAATTCCACACTCCAAGTACAACTTGAAAAAAGACTAATATTGATAATGAGATCCTCTACTTGAATATTAAAGAAGCTCCATCCACATCAAATAATGTTTCTTCCTTTTACCAGAGGAAGAACACAATGTGTGCATTTAAAAAAATGTCCATTCTACAATGGAAGATGAAGGCAATAGTATTGAGATATCAACAAGAGTTATAAAAGTAAAGCATGGCATAAGTTTGGCAAGATCATGCATAAAAACTACAAGTAATGCCTCTAAAGTGAACATATCAAAAGTAGGTGCAGTGAAGTTTGGTTCACCTTAGAATAATGAATGAGTTTTCCAAGTGCTTGATGGATCTCCAACAAAGGTGTAATTCTTTTACAAGGAACCAAGCTCCTCATGTATAGTAAGAGGGCCAACTACTTTACGCAATGAGGGTGCAACTAAAGCAGAGGCTATGAAGGACTATGAAATGCCTTGTAACTATGTATTAGACTGCCCAATGTTTGATGAGTCCAAAATCAATATACTTACACCCTATAATGTCTGAAGTGGATCATGAAATAACTCCTCAATATCTAGAAGGTGATAAAGAGATAAATGGTGGAGGTGTATCCACATCACTACTATAGTCATATGTGCTATAAAAAGAGTCCTCAGTCTCAAAAATGTGCTGAAGATTATAAGTACCATCAAGAACATGTGAGTTTGATGAAGAAGAATGACATGGATATTCATAGAAAGAATGTCCATAGGAAGTGGAGAGCATAGATAAATAACCCTCAAAGCTAAATAATATATTGCAGATGAATTACATGGATCTGTAGACTGAATATCCATAGGAAGATATGAGTTGTCAAAACTCTCAATGGACATACTCACACTGGAAATAGTAAACTCCTTTGAAATACAAGACTATGAAGGTTCTATAAGAGCAACATCCTAAATAAGGAAAATAGTAGAATCTGTAATAGGAAAACTAAGGTCAAGCAAAATCTCATCTTGTAGTGGTGGCTTGATAGAAAGAAGAGAATAGTCCACCATGAATGTGTCATCATAATAAATAAAAAGAGGGAGTACAACAGTCTCTAAAGAGATGATAGGAAAAGAAGGAGGCGTGATATATATCTCAGTAAGATCTCTAAAAAGAGATTGTAGGATGATCCACACAGTGCAAGGATACAATGAATTCTCCACATGGCAACAAAGATCCATGGAAACATGTAACAATAGGGTACTGAGAACCTTGTCACAAGTGTTAGACTACTTATTGAACCAAATAGGATCAGTGGGAGCAAGAATCTATCCATATAGGAATGAAATACGATTCTTTCATGTGAGCAAGTGTTCCATGTAACCACGTCAAGAAGCATAGTTGGTCTTTCCAAGAAGAACCAATGGTGTAGAATTAACTCTCCTCATCTATTGGTATCTCTCAAGTAGATTTGACATGACTGAGAGAAGACACCATATAAGTGCATAACTACACAGTACAAACTGCAATGACCCCTAATTACAAGAACAATGCACGCTAATGAAGAGGATGTCAAGCACAACCAAAAATGCCTCCAAATAAGTAGTAAGTGCAGGAATCAACAAAATGTATAAAATGAGAGTGCAGAGTAATAAAAACATATCACCACATAATAACTCATCAAAACAAATAATAGTGACCCCCCATAATATTGCAAGTACAAGTATGCTCGTATAAATGTTAGACATAATTGAGATTGCATCTCTAGTGATTGGTGTGTAAGTAAAAGAAAATGGAGGGACATCGGGCATTGTCGATAATGCGTCCAAGAGTGTACAAGTGCGAAAAGTGGGCCAAGAATGGGAGTAATAAGATAAGGAGAAGAAATTGGTATGTCTATGAGAGGGATTAGCCACCTACCAAACCAAGTCTCAGCGTCCATCTTTAACAAGGGAAGAAGATATGACGAAGTGAATAATTTCCATATGTCTCCCAAATACAAAATATTATTTTTAATAAAAAATAAAAAAAATGACCAATGATATTATTTTATATAAAAATATCCGTTATAAAATATATTGTTTTATTTTAAAAAAAACCAATAAAAAGGAATCCCCCCCACAATATAATGTTTTATAAAAGTAATAAAAAATAATAATAATCCTTCTAAGTCATTAAGCATCCCCCACAAATCTTTGTTTTAATAACCCCTTTTTTAATGTTGAGTAAGGAAACGATATTAGAGGGGAAGCAAATCAGTGAGGAGGGGAGAGAAATGCAGGTCTAAAAACATTGATTTGATCCCTTGGCCAATGGTTAAGAGCTCAAAAAAGGGTGAAAGAAGGTATGTCATTGACTGTAGGAAGGTACTTTGAGACTATGTAGCAATGTGACTTTCCTTTTAAGGTCACCTCTTAACTTGCTCAATATGCTCTGGTTAGAAAGCGAGATACCAATACAACTTATTCCGCTCTCAATGCAGAAAACTGCCCTTTTTACTGCTGCGTATACCCAGGTTGTAAGGATGTGGATGGCAAAAAACCAACTTTGGAGCAAAAGTGTTGGATGGCATAAAAAAATCAACTACAGCAGAGGTCTGTAGGCTTAGGTAAAACTAATGTTGGAGGCCTGGTCGAGTTACAAGCCCGAGTTGGAGGTGAGGAGATCGATAAAACTTTACAAACTGGACAACCCAAACAATACAAAACCCTAGTTTTTTTGCCTAGAGTTATCCAAACTGCAGTAGAACAGAAACCCTCAGATCCCTAGAAAGTCATATAAGATCTTTAAAACTGAAGAGAGACCCACTCCATAACTCAAAAATTCCCACAAAAAACTACCTTTTGTTTTCATTTTTGACACATTTTTGCTACGAATTTTGCATTAGCTTTCATAAAACTCCACCAAAAACCCTAGAAAACAATCAATAAAAAACTGGAAAATAGTAATGTGATCATCTAAGAATCTCATCAAGGATTTAAAATGGAAGAAAATATTTTTAGTGGAGTGCTGATACCATATTGGAGTTGTTTAAGATCTCTATCTAGCAATTTATATATGAAACCATAGATAGTAGGTGAGAGCCAAAAGTTGCACACACAAAAAATGACTCAAGTTAATGTCCAACACTTTATAAATAGCTCAATATCTCAGATGTATAAATAGGGAGTGAAATGTGTAACTTCCTCATAAAAGTAGATCAAATGTGATAAGAATAGAGTGTAACTCCCATACTCGGAATATCCGGTCAAGAATAACTCCATCTAGCTAATAATGAGTCAAACATGTAACTCCTATGACAATGCACACCTAAGCAAGCATAGTTGAAAAGTGTATGAAAACTCTAAGTGAGGTGGAATAACCCATGTGGCATGTGTAAGAAATAATCCACAAGAAAAAATAGAAAATAAATACCCTAAACTAACATCTTATTCTAATCTTTCCATTGGTAAAACGTGACCTTAATTAAATTATTGTAGGTGAATGAGTTGTGCTATTATTTCTAAATAATTATCATGTAAGGTATGGTTATGGAATTCACTCATAAATTTTTTTATTTCTTAGAATTTGGTATTATGTTTTATTAAAATTGAGTAAATGTTGGATTTGACAAATTTTAATTCATTTTTACAATAAATCACATTAAATATTTACTTTAACAAAAATAGACTAAGTGGCAATATGAATCTTCTTTTCTACCCTACCCTTTCACTCTTTTTTAAATCAAATTCAATCATTGTTAAATAATATCATTATAAATATCTAAAATTTGAGTGTTATTTGGAGAGGTTGGGGTAAATTGGTGAATTTCATTACAAGGTATGAGTCCACATTACAAACTAATTATATTCAACCAATTGAAACTTGTGCCCTAAATCATATCTTTGTGATTTATAAAATGAGAGGGTGTATACCAATCCCCTGTTGGAACTAGTACAAAAACAAGCATCAATAGTGGCTTTTCAAATTTAAATTAAGTGCAGATAAGGTCACAAATGGAAAATGGAATTATAAGTGACTCCATCCCTGATAACGTACCATAATAAGAATTGAAATAAAAATAAAATATTATGAAATTTAAAAAAACATACAAGGTCAATATTTTTGAATGTTGGTCATATAATTTTCATTAAGATTCATGTGAATTTCTCCCACTATAACTTTACTTGAGGATTTGGTACATCAACTTACAACTACTGTCACTTATAATTATTTTCATCGAGAAAATTAGTTCCTTCTTCATAGATGCCAATATATCATAGTTGTACAAAGAAGATAACAACTTTATAACTACATATAAGTTCATAGTGATCCTGAATAATTTTACAGTTGCATTTAAAGGAGAAGTGATCACCACAAAAAAGAAGTGCAGTTAATAAATTGTGGATTTTTTCACACATGTAACGAAAAATATTGAATTTAACCTTCTCTATCGATTAACATTATTAACCCAAAAAAACATCATATGCCATTTTGTTGGCATGCTTTTTTTATTTATAGACAATGTAACACCACAATATCATTTATATCTAGCTTCCATGGATTAAAAATTAAATAGGAGTAACCTTTTATTGTAATACCACCATGAATTATAAGAGATGTTTCACCAGATAATCAATTGCATTGTTTTAACAATGAGAAGTGAAATAAAAAGTAAAATTATTATTAAGTAGTAATAAGTAGTAAGATGTTATTGTAGGGTCCTTTTGGGTGAGTGTAATTGTTTAAAAGTGTTGTCTTGAGTTTGAGTCCCATTATATTAAGAGCCCTTAATTGATCACCTTAAAAAACGTTACTCCTCTTAGATAAGAAATGTACATCTTTAAATAAATGCAGCAATTTATTAATGATAATAGAACACAAGATGTCGTAATAAACTTTGATAGATGAATTAAAATAGATCTTTAACTGATAAAAAAATGAAATAATTTTTAGAAATTTGAGAATTTAAATCAATTTTCACGTGAATTATGGCGACACTAGTCAAGTAAATATGATTGGTATAACCTTCTTTTAAGATTATTGTTTTATTGTTTACTTTTAAAAGCCTTTTGATTGGGGTATTTTTTAAAAAAATGATTCTAATATGGCTTGGCTCTAAATTATCCTTAAGCACTTTGAATTGCACATTGATTTTTGGCAAATTTATTTTTATGAATTTCAAGGTAATTGTATTAAATAATTTAAATATTTACAAAACCATACCCAACCTCTATCAAAACATAGCTTGGCTAAGACATTGTTCTAACTAAAACATCGTGATGCCACAAATTTTGATAAGTATTGCACTAACATTATTTTTAATGTTATGTTGATGGAGTGTACTTCCGTACACAGTTTAAGATTCATCAACCTTCAAGAGTTCTTTAAGACCATAAAAAATTGATGTGAATAATTTCATAATAGATTTTGATGATATAAAATCCTTGAAAAACATCAAAATAAACAATTATGATATGAAAATAATTTAAATATAAACAAATTATACATAATACATAACACAAACTATTTATTTTATTTTCTAGAAAACATAATATAAATAGTTAAATGTGATGTCATGTCCATATTTCTACAAAACTAATAATACACAATGTAACTTTTTTATATAAATATAAAATATATTACTAATAACTAAACACAATACCCCAATAATTCATAGTAATAAATTGGAGGATTTGAAGAGAATGGTTAGAGCCTGCTGTGAGGAGCCGAGCTAGGGAAATCATGCCCTAGCTTTTACAGTCCGATTGATTGAGCTGCACAGGCATCGAAGGGTGGGGTTGGACACGTGGGAGCGAAGGGTGGAGCCGCAAAAAACTAACGGCTTCAGCTGGGTGCATGGGGGCAGAGTGTGGAGCCGTAAAAACCTAACGGTTTCAGCTGGGCACGGCAATGGCTCAATAGGAGCATGTGAAGCCAACGCTTGGGAAGAGTTACAATGAAGTAGTATGGTTGAATCGAACAGGTCAGCAAGCTAAAATACTTGGCAAGGAGCTTTTCTCTCAGGATACTGATGCTACGAAAAGGAGCAGGCCTAGAGGGTCTCAAATTATGAAGATTAATGGATGCTTGGAGTGGTGCACGGAGCATCCTAAACTGGTAATCCCCTTTGACATGATTGAAGAGGATGTTGAATATTATTCTAAGCACTCAATGTACTGTAAGTTTTTGGGTTTGAAAGTCTCCCTATATTTCCTAGAGAGTTGGGCCAGGAGAGTATGGGAACCTGAGGGGGAAATGGAGATTACGGTATTGGCAAAAAACTACTTTATGGTGTCATTTTCATGCTTGGCTGATCGAAATAGGGTTTTTGAGGGAGGGCCTTACTTTTATAATCAAGTTGGGCTTTTTATTAAACCCTAGCATGCAGGCTTCAATCCTTCTGAGGAACTCCCCAACCGAGTTCCGGTGTGGGTTAGGCTTCCCAAATTTCCTATTAAATGTTGTCATGAGGATGTCCTCCAGATGTTAGCATCGATGCTCAGAAGGCCAGTGGGGTCTTCAACACAGACTTTAAGTAAGAAAGTTATGACATTTGCTTGTATCTGTGTAGAAATTGATTTGAGTAAACCATTGCCTGATGTGGTCGAGATGAGTGCAGGGTCATATTCATGGGTGCAACAATTGGACTATGAGACTTTGCCCTTCAGGTGTCGCTTATGCCATGAATACAGACACTTGGTGCGGAGATGCCCAAAGGCAAAGCTAGTGGAGTAGCAACATCTTATGCCTCATACCAGTACTCTAAATGTTGAAACAAGGAAGAAGTTGGGGTTTGGTGAGGGCAAGGATGAGGAAGGCTTTGCTTAGGTGAAGGGTCAAAACTATAATAGAGGCCAAAAGAGGTCCCTTATGGAGCGATAAGAGGATGATTCCTTCAACAGGTTTGCTACCCTGGATGATTTGGGACAACAAGAAGTTAACCCGAGACTATTGAGTGTGGAGTGGCTTGGGGGAGGTTTCGGATTGGAAATTAACTCAACTAATTTTCATTTGAATCTTCAAGAGGAGTCGGCCTTACCCATGGTTCTGGCAAAGCAAGCAAGAGATTATATGGTGGTGGAGGCAAGGGAGGACCAAGGACAACACATTGAGGATGAGGACCTCAAGGCAAGGATAGTGGTGGCCAAATTGGATAAGCATGGGAAATTTTCCCCTCACTTGGGCATTCTTTAGAAGGAGGGGAAGAAGGGGATGATGGAAAAAAGTGTTAAAATGGGGCACAAAAAGGACATTGATAAAATTAAGATGATTGGGGAGACCTTGGTAGAGTCAGGTGCTGTTAAGACCCTTGACTCCCACTTTTTATCTCTGCCGAAATGATCATCATTTCATGGAATGTAAGGGGCCTGAACAGTGGCCCTAGACAAAAGGTTGTTCAGGAATTAGTTAGAGGCCAAGTTCCTGATGTTCTTTTTCTACAGGAGATGAAGGTCTCAGTGGATGATATGATGAGTAATGCGCCTAAGATTTGGAGGCAGGGTCTATATTAGTACATTGGTGCTCAGGGGTCTTCAGGGGGTGTGGCATGTTTTTGGAACCCACAGAAGATCCAACCAGTCTCTTGGATCTCCTTCAAGTCTTCTCTATTTATGGTGGCCACGTGTAATGAGTTAGGGGAATTAGTCCTCTTCTCTAACATCTACACTCCTACAGACTTCCAAGGTAAGCTCCTGGTTTGGAAAAATCTCCACCTTGTGCGTCGATTCTTTCCTTACCTGCCTTGGATTGTTGGTGGGGACTTCAATGCTATTCTAGATTTAACTGAGAAAATAAGAGGTAACGCAAGGCTGGATCTATCTTCTTTATTGCTCCAGGATCATATTACAGATCTCAACCTGGTGGATATCAAGCCAAGAAATGGATGCTTTACCTGGAATAATAGAAGGCTGGGGGACATGTGCATTGCTGAGCGGCTAGATCAGTTCTTGACCTCCTGCTATTAGGTGGGGGGTTGTGGATGTCTAGCATGGAAATATTGGATTGGAGAGGGTCAGGCCATTGGCCCATTAAACTGACAATATCTTCAGCCCGTAGTCCACAGAAACTGTCGTTCAAGTTTCAGCTTATGTGGTTAAGGGATCTGGGCCTATTTGGGTGTGTGGTGGATTGGTGGAGGAATGGCAGGCTTGCCACTGGGACTGCTATGTACACCTTCACTAAGCTTCTACAATTCATTAAATACCATCTTAAGAGGTGGAATTGGTAGAGTTTTGGAAATATCTTCCACAGAAAAAATGAGGCTCAACGGGAGCTGAACATTACTAGAGTCATTAGGGAGGAAGGGATGAATGAGCTCTTGATGAGGGAGGAAGCCAAGGCTCTAAAAATGCTAGAGGAATGGGAGCTAAGAGAGGAAATATTTTGGAAATAGAAGGCCCAAATTGATTGGCTCCAGGCAGGGGATAAAAATACTGCCTTCTTTTTTAACTCGGTTCGTGCTAGACAGCATGGTAATGTGATTACTTCCTTGGTGGTGGATAGTGGGGAGACTATCTCTTCTATGCAGGGGATCCACAATGAAGCAGTGTGGCATTTTACCTCTCTTTTTAAGGAAGAATCATAGGGGGACCCAGTGGAGGAGGCTCTGGTCCTTTCCTGCATTCCTTCCTTGGTGACCAGGGACATGCAGGAGCATCTGATGAAGGATATATCTATGGAGGAGTTAAAAAGAACTATTTTCATGATGCCAAATGGTAAGGCACCTGGCTTAGATGGTTTCCTGATTGAGTTATTCCAGGAATTTTGGGATATCATCAATTCTGACTTATTGGCTGTGGTTCAAGAATCTCATATGAACAAACAAATGCTTCAGGCTATAAACTCCACCTTTCTGGCTTTCATCCCCAAGGGGAGGGGGCTGACCGGTTGAGTCTTTTCTGGCCCATTCCCCTCTGTAATGTTACTTACAAAATTATTTCTAAGTTGATCGCTGAGAGGTTAAAGAAGTGGTTACCTGTGCTTATTTCTGAGGAGCAAGGAGGCTTTGTGGAGGACAGACAGATTTTGGACGGGGTGGTGGTGGCAACAGAGACTATCTACTCCATGTTTTAGTCTAATGTTAAGGTGATGTTTATCAATTTGGATATGTCCAAGGCCTATGATAGAGTTTGGTGGGATTTCCTCCAGAAGATCTTGGGCACCTTCGGTTTTGAGGAGGACTGGATACAGTGGGTTATGAGTTGTGTGAACTCGACATCCTTTTTTGTTCTGATCAACGGTGAGCATTCCAATCTCTTTGGGGCTTCCCATGGGCTATGGCAAGGGGATCCTCTATCTCCCTATTTGTTTCTTCTGTTGGCAGAGGGTTTGGGTTGGTTGATCAAAAGAAGGGTGGAGGATGGAGCTATTCAGGGTTGGCATTGGGGTGGAGGTCTTCCAGTTCAATCCCACCTCTAGTTTGTGGACAATGTGGCTCTGATGGGCATGGCTACCATGAGGGAGGCGTCTAACATCTGCAAAAGCTTGGACTCCTTCCTTGCCACGTCTGGTTAGGTAATTAATGAGGGTAAGTCCTCTATCTTTTTCTTTAATACTCCTTTGTCCATACAAAGAAGAGTGCTCATACCCTTAGGTTTCAAATTAGGAATCTCCCTTTGCTATACCTTGGGATTCTAATCTCTACTAGCCGGCAGTCCAAGGAGTCCTGGATGGTGATTTTGGATAAGTTTCGAGATAAAGTGAATCATTAGACCCATCGTTGGTTATCTTTTTCTGGTAAGGTACAGTTGATTCAATCAGTGGTGCAGGCACTCCCTATTTATAGGTGCATGATAAAGGTGGCTCCGATGAGCTTCGTCAGGGACCTAGATTCCCTCACAAGACAATTTTCGTGGGCTGGCAATTTGTCTTCTACCAAGTGGAGTCTTATAAAGTGGGAGGCAGTGTGCAGTGCAAAGAGGTATGGCAGTCTAGGATTAAGGCAATCAGTGTTCTCTGGTATTGCTTTGGTGGCCAAATTATACTGGCACTGGTGTGTGGAGCAGGAGTGGGTTTGGGCCAGAATATTATCCCACAAGTACTTCTTTGGGGTCCCTCAAAAGGACATCCCCCGTTATGATTTGTCAGGCAAAGGCTCAGTGATTTGGGTGACCCTCAAGAAAGGGGCTGCATTGATTAAGAGGGGCCTTTTTTGGATTTACAAGAGTGGGGTAGAAGCTTAGTTTTGGCACAATTCATGGGATGGATACCCTCCCCTTCTTGTCTAATATCCTCAGCTTCGTACTCGGGCCTGGAGGTTCAGCGATGTGGGATGGACAAGGGTGAGTGACTACAAATCCAGGGCCCTTCAGGGGCAGCTGCAGGATGCCAGGTGGAAGACCCCTGAGGAATGGTTGATTGTTGGCATGGAGGAGGAGTGCGTGGAACTGCAGTATATTCTATCCGATAGCAGCTGCAATGCTCTCATGGATGGTGATGAGTTAGCTTGGTCTCCAAATCTGAAGCGGAAGTATAATGTGTCCTCTGGATATTAGGCATTGTTATCTCAATAGTATGAGGGTAGGGAAGAAGTCCAGTGGTGGAAGAAAGTATGGAATGGATTCTCCTGGCCAAAATGTAATTGTTTTATCTGGACTCTAGTTTGGAACAGATGTCTTACCTTGGATAATATCCAGAAGTGGGGCTTTGCTAGCCCTTCTAGGTGCGTCCTCTGCTATGCTGAGGAGGAAGATTCCTCCCACTTTTTCTTTCGTTGCTCTTTCACTATGCAGTTATGGCATTTATGGTGGGACGCGTGGTGGAGCCAGTGTATTCACACAGAGTCCCTGGCTGATTTTTGGGCTAGATTGGGTCAGCCTCCCTCTCTGACCCCTTTTATGCAGGATGTGTGGTACGTGGGCCCCATTTTCTTGTTGTGGCAGGTATGGCTGGAATGGAACCACAAGATTTTTTGGGATGAGAAGATGGAGACTCCACAGGTTTGGAATAGAATTAAAGGGATGATCCAGGAGTCTATTGAAGTGAAGAGTGAAGTCAATATGCCATTGATGAGGGGGGATGTTGAGATGGTGGATAGGTTTGGTATTCAGGGGCTTTCCCCAGTATCGACGTGCGTCAGGAAGAGTCAACGGGGGAAGCAGAGAGTCCATCGACTGGGGAAGTGGTTTCCCCCACCCGCTGGTCTCTTGAAAATTAACATGGATGGATCTTCCAGGGGCAACCCAGGTCCGACTAGGATTGGTGGGATCGGCAGGGATTCTTCGAGATCAGTGATTTTCCTTTTTTCGGCATATCAGGGAGTTCAGATTGTTAATCGAATGGAAGGGTAGGCTATCCTCTATGCCCTGAAGTGCGCCTATGCTTTAGGGTAGAGGCAGGTGATTTGTGAAGTGGATTCTCAAGTCCTGATTCATTTGCTCATGGAGAGAAAAATATCTGAGGTTAGCTGGCAACTGGCCATGATAGTTCAACAGATATTGCAGGTCAGTTCTTTAATGGATTATGTTTCTTTTGCCCATATTCCAAGGGAGTAGAATAGGGCAGTGGACTTCTTGGCCAAATGGGCGTCGGTTGGAGGGGATGATCGTAAGGTGGATGAGTGGGAACATTTGTCTTGTGAGTTGTGTCAGGAGCTACAGTCCATTCTTGCTGATGAGGCAAGTGGTGTTGAGGTGTGAGGCTTTGTATTTGGTTTTTCTGGTCTTTGTTTGATTTGGTGTGTTTGTAATCTGGTGTTTTATGTATTAATAAATTTTTTACCCCCTTTTTATTAACCAAAAAAAACTAAACACAATACCCAAATATAAATCATATATTATTGAATTTTAAAACTACAAAAGAATGAAAACCCCTTATATCATGCATTCAAACCTCAATACCAAAATAAATGTGAAATATGAAGGATAGAAAATTCTTTTGGTGTAAACCTTGATGAAAACCGTAAGGAAAATAGTATTATTATATATATATATATATATGAGGCATAAAGTTATATAAAATCATTTTGAATTATTAAAATATTTGAAAATTTTAATCGTCAATCTATAGTATAAGTAAAGATACTAAAAATGGAGGCTTCAATGAAAAAAGCCTCCCAATTTTTAAATAAAATTGTAAAATAAAATTTGGTAAACCTATCATTTGTTTATGCTATCTTGTCTATGTAAAGGAGGTAATTTTTTTGGTTGTATTTAATGTTATGTCAATATAGAGAAACATAATAATTTGGTTGACTTTATTGTCACCAACTTTCATGTCAAAAGAACCCAAGGATTCACCATCTTTCACATCTTTAAACTCTATAAGAAAAGGCCACAAAACCCCAAAGCTTGAACCTAATGCTATAAGATAGTACATATGAAAAACCAAGGAAAATTACTTAAATTTTTAAAAATAAAACAGAACCTAACATCAAGGGAAAAAATATTACAAAATCAAACAAAAAAATATAATTCACTCAACTCAAAAATTTCTTTTCGCACATGAATTTCAATCAGTATGGTGTCTCAACTACTTTAGTGTTTTAAAAGGCATGACAAATCGGCTTAGAAAAATTGAATATATATTATTTTTAATGTAAATATCCACAAACCATTACCTTGGAGCAAATAATGTTTTGTAACTGTCACCAAATCTATAAAAACTTGCATAATGTAACAAAAAATGTATCTTAAAAATAGAAGTGCCGAAAATCTACAAAATTTACCTATAAGTATTGAATATGTTCTTGGAAAAACAATAAAATGTATTAGTCACTTTTTAAAAAAATGTCATTATTGACTTGTTACCTAGAAATATGACAATTGTAAATGCTTCAAAGTAATGCCATGTCCACCACCATCGGGACTTGCTTTTCATCAACTTGTATGTCAAAAAACACCCAAGGATTTTTCATCTTTCACTTATTTAAACCTTAAAAGAAAAAAAAAACAAAAGATCCAAAGTTATAATATACTAAAATTTTGAGCCAAATTTTATAGGACAATATATACAAAAAACCAAGACAAATTACTTATATTTTAATAAAATAAAATTATAGCATCAACCATAAACACTTACAAAATTAAATAAAAATGGAATTCGCTCAACTCAAAATCTCTTTTCACTCGAGAATTTCAATCAATGTAAGGTTTCAACTACATTAGGTTTTACAAGGTAGACAAATTAGCTCGGCACAATTAAATCTATATTATTTTTAATGTAAAGCTCCATAGACCATTACCTCATAACAAATAAATTTATGCAATTATTGGCAAAGCTATAAAACTCTGCACAACACAATATAAAAACCATACCTCATAAAACATAGGAAGTGAGAAAATCTATAGAATTTAACTATAAGTAGTGAATGCATTCTTGGAAAAATAATTTAAATCTAACATTTATCCCTATAAAAAAAATGTCATTATTGACTTGTTACCTAGCAATAGGAAAATTGTAAACACTCCACAATATTGCTATAGTTATTATCGTTGGAAAAGAATAAAATTAAGGGTTTTTTCTTAAACCATTAACAAAGAATAAAATTGTAGGTATTTGCATAAACCATCATTATCTTCTTAATCATTAGTGCTAATCAACAAGCACAAAATGAAAAAAAATTCTAATTTTAAACCCCAAATTTTTATACAAATAGAATGTTTTATATTTTCCAAAAAGATAAAAACTTCTACTTGAAAAAGATTACAATAAATAAAAATATATAAATGCCTTACCAAATAATTAGATCTGATATTTTGATGTGAACTTACACTTACAATTTAATTGATCTAAGTATTGAAAAAAGTAACCCAAGGACTTCTACAAAGTTTGCCTCTATCATAACCATGTATTTCAAATTCAACATACTAAACGATATTAATTTGAAAATCGAATGTACGCCATATTTCATGACAATGCCACTCACCTCATCAAAATGATATTATATTATCACATTATATAAGTGACATTTAAGACTATGAAAGCATACACTGCACAATAATTTCATTAAATAAATCCATGTGAAAAGAGTCCTAGTGATTAATTAGAGACTATATGATTAAAAAAATTAGTGAGAACTAAATTAAAATAGGATTATATTATCCTACCAAGAGGATTTTTATGATGGTACAAATTATTGTTGGATATAAAAAGATATTCGTCTTATTAAATTGATACTTTTTAGTGATCATTTTATAATTAATTATGGAATTTTTATGATGACATAAATTATTGTTAGATTTAGGAAGATATTAATTAGTGGAGTTGGATTGATATTTTTTAATGGTTTAGAATATATTTTAGTTTATAAAAAATCTGTATGTCAGTTTATATTATATATAATAATTCAACAATTATAATATACGTTATTATTTAACATGAAAATATATGTATGAAATATGATTATATATATTTATTATTATTTTTAAATTTTTAAATAATAGTTCAAAATTACAAGTCTCATTTTATTACAAATTTTTAAAAATGATAAAAAATAAATTTTATGAACTGAATTTTTATATATTAAAGTGAAAAAAATAAAAAATATTAACATTAAAGAATAACTATTTTTTTTATTGCATTTTTCAATGAATAATTTTTACAAACTTATATTTCATTTTATTTTTGCACAAGCCTCTTAAATTTAAAGATTACACATGTAATAAAAATTAATTTATATTCATTTTATTTCTCAATGGATTGTTTAGGTACATGATGAATGTTATCAGCATGTGTAGCCTTTTATGTCACCCTAATTACTAAATGATTCCTAAGTGTTGGAGTAAACCCCAAAAAAACACATTGATTAACTAAATAGTCCTTAGAATCCTTGTGATCAAAAGTTTGATTAAAAAAATGAAGATAGTATGGGGTTAGAAAACGTAATGAATGATTTTCTTCATTGAAGTCATGCAGATGTAAATATTGTTTAATTTGTTGACATTTTTAATGAAAATGTGAATAAGAACATATTAGAATTGAAGGTAGGGTTAAGGTCGTTGATCATTATTTGTTTGTGTTTTATAATGTTTATTTAAACAAAGGTAAAATGTAGATATTTTTTTAATCATGTCTATATTTAAATAGATTTTATTAAATTTTGCAAATCAAGTTTAGGAATCATTGAACATCTTAAATTTGTTTATTTATTAGATGTAAGTGTTGAGAATTGTATCAAAGTATTTTTATTTGGAGTATCATCTTGTATGCAATAATAATCTCTTATAAAATCATCCTCAATCAGGGTGTGATCTAACAAACTGGCATTTCAGACCAAATAAATAGGGCACTTGATCAAATTCTTGAAATGACCAAAAAACTAAGTAAAATTAATTAAACAAGTATATCAAATTAAATGCTTAGTTAAATAATCCATGTTAAATTAGAGAAAAAATAAATTTCAAAAATGAAAATTCAACAAACATCTAAGGGAAATGAAGTCATAATGACATCATCACTTCAAAGTCAAGAATTCTAAAATATTAACATAAATACATTACAAAGGAGAAATATTTAGCCATGCTTCCATAAATACATACTTACACCCAAGATTGACCCAAAGTTGACATTATCTATTGCATTTGAACTCCCAAGGTTGACCCAAAGTTAGCCTACACCTAATTACACCTAAGTTGGGGTTAATTTGAAACTTATAAATACAAGGTCTCACACTCATTTCAAACATGATTTTTCGTGTAATGTTATTATGCAGGGATACCTTCCAAAAATTTCTTTGTGTAGAGTTATAATGCTAAATTGAATAAGAGAAGCTACATAGACCAACACAGCAAAAACCAAAACCATAACTTGGATGAAGGGGAGGTGTTGCTTGCATAGAAAGAGCACCAAAAAAGACTCCAATTTGGACATAAGCCAAGAAAGCCAACTACCATTCAACAAGCAACTTGGACATACAAAGAAGGTAAAAGTGATTAGTCTTTTGTCTCTCTATTTGTGTTTCATTTGGTCTTGTTATTATCAAGCTCCCCTAGTATCTAGGCTTGGGAATGCTTGGTCTCAATCTTATTTTTAGATGTTTGATTTTACTAATGAGAGATTAATGCATATTTTCTCCTGGATTTCTATTGCATACACAAAGCACTGCCATGTCCATCACCATCCAGATTTGTCATCAACTTACATTTCAAAAAACACCCAAGGATTTTCCATCTTTCACTTCTTTAAACTCATCGAAAAAAGGAAACAAAACACCCAAAGCCATGATATATCAAAATATTTAATCAAATTTCATAGGACAATATATATAAAAAACCAAGGCCAATTACTTATATTTTAATAAAAGAAAATCACATCATCAAGTCAAAAGAACTTACAAAATCAAATAAAAAATGGAATTTGTTCAATTCAAAATTTCTTTCCACGCAAGAATTTCAATCATTGTAGGGTTTCAATTGCTTTAGGTTTTACAAGCTAGAGAAATTAGCTTTAGAAAATTGAATATATATTATTTTTAATGTAAATCTCTATAAACCATTACCTCATAACAAATAATGTTTGCAACTATCAATAAAGCTATAAAAACTTGCACAACACAATACAAAAGCTAAACCTCATAAAACATAAGAAGTGCAAAAAATATATAAAATTTACTTATAATTAATGAATGCCATTTACTTTTATAAAATACATGTCATTATTGACTTGTTACTTAGCAATAGGAAAATTGTAAACACTTCACAACATTATCATGATTGTCATCGCTAGAAAAATATAAAATTATGATTTTTTTTCATTAGCAAAGAATAAAATTTTGGATATTTATATAAATCACCATTATCTTCCTAATCACTAATGTTAATCAAAAAATATAAATAAAAAATTATCTGATTTTTCCTACAAATTTTATACAAATGAAATGTTATATATTATTTTAAAAGATAAAACTTTCTATTTACAAAAAAATTACAATAAATCAAAAAACCATAGATACCTTACCAAACAACTGGATTCAGTATTTCAATATAAACTTATATTAACCCAAGCACTTCAACGTGACCATGTATCTCAAATTCAGGATGCTAAACATCCCTTTAATTTGAATGATAGGAAAAAGTGAATGTGCACCATATTTCATGACAATGCCACTCACCTTATCTAAGTGCTACTATAATTTCATTAAATAAAGTTATATGGAGAGAGGTCTAATGATTAATTAGAGCTTATATGAATAGATATTTAATAGGAAATAAAATAAAGTAAGATTATATTATTTAATCAAGTAAGATAGTGATATTATTTACAGAACACAATGTGTAGGAATATAATGGTAAGACCGAACATGTTCCATATGAGAATAAATCGATTGGTGATGATATTCATATTGATTTAATTTTTTTATTTTAATACAAGTTTTATTTCAAATCATTTGTTGATTTTTTTAATGAAAAAGTGAATGAGAATATATTAATGTCATCTGAACTATGATATTTAATTAAGTGGTAATAAGAGTTAAATTTAATTTTCCGTGCAGGTGCCATTACAAATTTTAATTACCATTGATATATTTTAAGGTTTAAATATATGTGCAGGGTGTTGAAAGAAGTCTATCATTTCAGGGAAAAAAAACACAATTCTAGTCAATTAGAAGGAAGCTAAAAAGATATCTTCAAATTTGGGTGTTTATTATAAACTTTATGATATGTATAAATTAATGTATATTATATTTTTTTTATAAAAACTTAAAATAGTATTTTTATTGTAATTTTTAAAATAAAAATATAATGTCGATGGTCTTAAAAATTATAATAATTGAAAGGGTTATAATTTGATGAGGATGATGGTTGTTTATATCCATCCACCAAAGTATAAATCTCTTTAAATATTAAATATAGAAAATCAAAAAGTTAGGGCAGAGATACCAACATTTTATGTAATTTAGTGATTCCATATAATACTTTCACACATATTGAAAAAATTATAATAAAATTTTACATCTTTTATTTAACTTTCATGGAAAGGTGTATAAGTATATTATATATCAATAACATTTGGTCTAATAATAATTACAATATACACTATATTATGTTGAACAATTCACAAGTATCGAAGATTTGTAATATGTTTAGGTCTTGCAACAAAAGGAAAATGAACATGCCCAAGGTGTTATGATTAGTTACAAAAGAGATGGGGAAAATAACACAAAATTATGTCTATGAAAGTTATAGAAAATGTTTTAAAATGGATCATGAATTTTGTATCTAAAAAAATAAACATTTTATAAAAAAATAGATAAAAAATATGGAAACTTCATTATATTTAACATTTATAGACTGGTTATAATATTATAGATTAAGGAAGTTAAAACACATAATGAAAAAAAATTATGATAGTTAACGGGTTAATAAAATTGTCTATATTTATAGCCTTTCATTTTTGGAACATTTATTAAAAAACTAAAATTGTTAGGCAATTGAAAAGATTTCTAAATCAATATATTCACTATGCTAATAAACCATCTCCTAAATCCCAAACATGTATCAAAGAATGTTGTGGAGTCTATATGGAGACATCTCACAAACAAGATAAAAAAAATATAGCTACATGCCCAAAATCTAAATGAGTTTTAAAAATGGAATAAATGAAAACCATGAAAAAGGTCATGTTAGAGATTAACACACCATCCAACTATGGTGTAAATCTGAAATGCAAATTCATTATTGATGCTCTAATAATTTGTCTTAAAACACATGATCGACACAATATAGTAAAGGTATGACATACAATACTTGTATACACCTTTGATTTTTTTTTTCCATCTTAGTGATTTATTTTAAATCTAATGTATTTGAAAATATAATTATTATTGTGTAAAAATAAATATTTATACTTAGATTAAGGGGAGACATGCCTTTCACATGGTCTGAATCATGTTATACACTATCTTTCTAAAATTTTAAGGTGGATGAAATAAAAAAAGATCATCCCATCCAAGCTTCAGGTTATGAGATATGAGATTGTAGAAATTTTGTGTGTATGTTTGAAAATTATTTTCATTTAAGTTTTTTTGATTCACAAGCATAAATGAGCCATAAGCATATATATTGGTTTATATGGTAGATAATGTTGAGATAGCCAATATCATTAAGTTAAGGTGGATGATCTATCCAAATAAGTATATAAAAATGTTGAAAGAGTTTTTTAAACAATTAGTAAATTTAGAAGGATCTTTTTTATAAGGGTATATTATTATTTTTACATTTAAAATTTATACAGCTATTTGTATGCTCAATGGCTTCTATTCTTAGTCAAAAAATTGCTTCACTGGATTCATTTTACCTGGACCAATGACTGTAAGATCTAATTGTGTTCCAAGGGTTATTCATAGTTTAGTTTTTCTTAGGTATTGATTATCAAAGAGTTTTAATAGAGGGTCTTTCGTTCTAGGGGAGAGTTGGGATCATTCTTACCCCCTGATTCTTAGATTTTGATCCCATAACTATGGTGGTTCCCAAAATGTTGGTGTGGGTTAGGCTTCCAATCCTTTCTATTCTATTATAACACCCCTTAGTTTGTGAAGCTATTGCTAACATGTTTAGAAGATTCATAAAAAATGATAGTGATCGATCTTAACAAAGGCTTTTTACTTATGCTCGTATCTATGTGGAGGTGGATCTTAGCAAAGGGCTTTTAGATAGAGTAGAGATTAATCATGATAATTTCCATTGGGTTCAAACCTTGGACTATGAAAACACTGCCTTTAAATATCATTTTTGCCATCAAACTAGCCATCTTTAGGGGGTATGTGCTCATGCAAGAGAAATGGAAAATAAAAAGGACCAGGACAGTGATTCTAAAAGCTGGAAACCATATGAGCATCCTCTTTCAAATGAGGTCAAAGAATCCAAAGATGATATATGGAAGGATGAGGAAGCAAAGGCTATTGGAGAAATGACTGAAGTAGATTCCTTTTCTAAAATGACATCCGCAGATAAAGATATAGGTGGTGGAATCAAGAGATCACAAGAATCTAAATATTCTAAGTTTGATGATGAATAACCCCTGGCTATTTATTAGTTTAAATTTGGTCCCTTGTTGGTTTCATCTAGTTTGATGGCTATTACTAATCCTCGACAGATCTAAATAGAGGTTCATAGAAAAAAAGAGTAAAAAAGGTTTTACTATGGATATGGGTTTTGGTAACCCAATGTTTATTTGCAATTGATTTTTTTTTTGCTTGTTGATGCACGAAAAACAAGGGTTTGTTACCCTCCTTGTTTGCCTTGTATTTCTTAAGCTTGTCCTAGTGTGGTGTTATGGTGTGCTTTCTACTACCAACTTTTTTTGTGAATAGTCTTATAATTTTGATATATTTATATTATTAATAAAACTCTATTTCATCATAAAAAACCTTATTCCTTTTTAGTGAATACCATGGTGAACATTACCATGACATACCAAACTTATGGGATGCTAATTGTGAAAGTGAGACATTGGATTAGACATTTGTACACATTTAGAAGATAATAACACATGGTATACAAATATATTAACCTATCATGTCTATTATATTCATGTTGGGAAAAAAAGGTGGTTAATGATGTCATGATGATGTCAATGGAGATATCCTAGCAAGTGGATGAAGTTATTTGATAGCCTAAGTGGCAATGACAAAGTGTGCAATGTGCTTGTCCTAGTGTGTTTGAAATATGCTTGGTTGATATTCTATTTTAGCATGATTAGATAGGTTCAGGGATGATTATGGTGATTTGAGAATGTGCAAGGGGTCCTATCAGAAGTCAATAATGCTTTGAGTGCTTGTATGCATGAGTAGAATGCACCTGGTTCATCATTATTCTCATCTAGACACTTTGGGTCTAGCAGTAGAAAATCTAAGTAGGTAATTTGATGACATTACCATTGCCACATGGGAATGAGTCAAGGGGAATTGGTCATATGGTTGTGATCACATTAATATCTAGTTTTTATGCACCATATCTCAAGTCGTGCATCAAAGTGTGTTTAAAGATACGAGGGTGCAAATTTGGCTTTTCAGTTAGAATTCATTATTTTCCCATAGCCAAATTTGCAATGTGTCCAGAAAAAGTCGAGTAAGTAGTTTGATGATGGAATATATTGCATGTGTGTATGTTTAAAGAGAAGGTGATCATATGCATTTGTTCATTTTTACACCTAGTTTATTTGTACTAAATTTTAGATCATGCAGTGAAATGTATAAAAATATATGCATATGCAAAGTTGGGCTCCCAGACAGTTTGACTATGTTTTTCCATACTTATCCAAATTTGTGTATGACAAGAAAAGTTGAGTAGGAATTTTGATGGTGTTATATCTTGTATGTGTGAAGGTGTCAAGAGAAAATGATCATATGGGTTTGTTCAGTTTTGATCCAAGTTGTTTTGCTCTAAAATTTAGATCATGCAATAAAGCGCATCAAAAGATATGCTTGTTCAAAGTTGACCTCCTAGGTAGGTTTTCACAAAGTTGATTCTGTGACATAAGATTTTGAAAGGGAATTTTAATGGTGTTATATCTCTCACATGCAAAGGCTTCAAGAACAATGTATCACATGGCTAGATTCCCCTATATGAGGAGATCATTTGGTCCAAATTTAATATCATGCATCAAAGAAAATAAGAAGTTATTAGGGTTTAAAAATGGATACTTATGAATATTGAAAGGGTCCCCATAATTAGTCATTTTTGCACAAGTTATAGTTTGATCAAAATTGACAGTGCGTATTGCTCTAAGAAGTTAGCAATAAGCGAGATAAAGATAGGTGCAAAATGTTTAACTATTGAGCAAAGGTACAGGATAAGGATACAACAATGAGTACATATTCATATAGATTGATCAAATGATGCACATTGATAGTTAAAGACCTGATTGAATCATAGAGATCGACAGAGTGCATTGAGTTAGCATTTCAAGATTGCATGAGATGAGGTCAAAGTGATTGAGGCATAAAATTTAGCAATGGTAGACTATGAATTAATGTTTGGACATGATTTATGGTGTAAGATTGATCCAAAGTTGAGAGGAAATGAGATTTGAGCATTGTGTTTGAAGGTTAACTGTCATAGTTTGAATTCAAATATTTGAATTTAACATAGGGAAAAACTAGATCTTTATTCTTTGTTCATATCTTTCGATAGAATACAAATTTGTTGGTGCTATAAAAATCAAAGATGAAGAGGACTCCATGGTGCATGTAATAAACCTGATTTAAAGATCTAAAAGTGTTTAAATTCAAATATATTATTGTTCAAAGTTGAATATGTGTTCATGCTTATTTTGTAAATGACATGAGATGAGTAATTGAGTTTATATAGATATTGTTTCAATGTCTCCTTATAAATTGGCTTTTTGGGAGTGTTGTAGACTCCATGAGGATGCTTTATGAGTATTTTGGAGGTGTGATAAATATATCTTGAGTATGAGCAATGCTTAAAAAGTTGATTGTATGTTCGGTAATGGTGTTCCTGTGTATAAGGTCTCTATTTGAGTTGATTAAGCATACATAGATGTGAGCTAAGATGACTATGATCATTTTAGAATGTCTAAGGGGACATAAGGAGTGGACCCATGTATTTTAATGTGGTCATGTGTTCTTATTTTTCTTGAGGGTGTGCTACATGGGTGAATAGGTCTCCATGAGACCAATAAGGGCTACAAGGGCTTTATTAAAAGGTGTAGTTCCTTAAGGGTAACCCATAGATGCTATGGACAACCTATAAAGATTATTTTTAGTCGTGTATTCATAGGAGAGATCCCTTAAGGGTGAAGGAATGCCTAATGGTTGACCAAGGTAGTGATTATCAAGATTAATCTATAAATAGTGAAATCAAAGATGGTGATTTTTAGACTTGTATGAGAGACTTGGGAGAGATTTGAGAGAGTTGTGTGTGTGGATTGTGGAAAAAAGGAGGGGTAGTGTGCCATGTGGATGAGTTGAAGAGTAGAACAGATTGAAGACTGTTTGTATTACCTATTGATCATGTTTTTGTTGACAGAATATTTCTCTTATTGTTTGAGTATGAGAGAAGGTGAAGAATGATAATCAGTGGTCCATCATCAGGTGTTGAATACATAAGTGCAAAGGTGGATGTGTTCATAGGTGTTATTGTGATAGATTAGCATCAAAGGTTTTTGTAACCTCCTTGCAAGGTGAAACTTGATAAAAAGTCTAGTTATTGTTGCAACTTAGCTAGACATGTGTGGCAACACCTTGTGGGATTATAGTCTCACAAATAGGGATTGTAGTTCCTTGATAGTTTGTAGATGGTCTAAACTGGTTGTTGTTATTATAATATAGTAGTCCAATTATAGGTTCCGGTGGGTTTTATTTCCCAAAAGAGTTTCCCACATATGTCATGTGTTATGTGATTGATCTTGCATTGTCTCTCTTGCTCATTACTATCAATGATGTGTATACTTCATGAATGCTTGTGGTAACTGATTAAGTGTTTGTAAAGATTAGAATTGAAGTTGTATTATTTGGGCTCACTAATTCACCCCCCATCCTCTCAGTGATTGTATGTCTAACAGATTTATGTCCACCCTAAATAATATCTTGTCCTTATGTACTACTAGGTCTAATATTTTGCATCGACCATCTACCATGTTTTGAATCATATCTCATTACTGCCTTATAATGTTTATAACTTGAAATACATATTAAAATGTGTTCAAAAGGTTTATTACCCACTCTCCAATAGTATTCCCTTGATCCCACTTTAGTAACCCCTCCTTCCTAGGCAACATTCTTGTAAAATATGTGGCTAATACCAAAAGGAGAGAATCATAGAAAAATTGTGCTTATCAAATTTAATCTTCTCAAAGTTCTTGATAAATTACTCTTAGAGGGAAACACAATGGATTTAATTTTAATATTTCATTATCGTATCCTAATAATTTTTTATGCTCTTCATAATTTTGGAGACATCACAATTTTTGTATTAGAATTTCCATGATATAGAATTTGTTGCATATCTCACCTATGAATATTTGATCTTGATGATATAGATTCATCTGATTTTCAATAGGTTAAGTTAGTGTGAACATATATTAAATGATTAGAATACCAATTTTATTCCAATTCTTCACATCTTATCTCCATTCATTAACCATGTCACTACATGGATGGATTTCGTGCTAATGTTATATGAATGATCCAAATAAAGGTTGTCTCCATGTACCCATCTAATAAAAAAATTCATCATATTCTCATGTGTTGTGAAGAATGAGAATGTGATACACACATCTTGCTTCATTTAGTGGACTACCTAATATTTTCTTCTCAATCCCATTCCTTAATAGTTGGTAAAACTTAAGCGTCTCCCTCATTTCTACCTCCATGAAACTATGATATATTTCTTCAATTTCGAATGGAGGTATCTTTGTAAGTCTTCATAGTGGATGACTTGAAATAGAACCCCATAAAATTATCCCTACAAATACGGGAGGTATGATTTCACCAATCTATTTTTTTAATTTGGGCACATGATTTTCTCATCTGATACCACCTATTCGACCTCCATTTATTATAACATTTAAGCTCACAAAAATTTAAAAAAAATATATCTTCTAGATTTACTTGACAACTATATACTCTTGGATTTTTACTTTTATTTTTACCCTTGTTACCCTTTTGCTTTCTAATTTTTCCCATTTTTTACTATTATTTTCTACCCATTTTTAATGTGCCCTTCCTAATTTATTACTTCTCATTGTTCTATCTCCTCTTTCCTATATTTCCTTATTTTCCTCTTTTTCCCCCTATTCTATTTCCCTCCTTTCTCAGCGTTTTTATCATCCCTTCTTTAAAAGCTTGAAAATTTAAAATCTAACTAAGTGTTAGTCGCTCACTATTCATCTTCTTGTTATAATTAATTGGATAAGTGTCACAACTAATCTGCTAATCTAGATTATTTATGGTAACAAGTGTTGACTTCAATTCCTTGAAGGAGTGATTTCATAGGTTTCCATCCCTCGCCCCTTCACCAAGACATCATTTTCCACTTTTTAACATGGTCGATTTTTTTAAATTATTTTTTTCAATTATTTTTGTAAAATCATTTTGTATTTATCTATTCTTTTAAAAATTGATTAGATTTTTTCTATAATTTTTTTTCAAATTTTATTTGATATATATATATATTCTTTTATTTCCTATTTTTGTAATTTTTTCAAAATTACTTTAAAATTTTTATATTCTCCAAATTTCTTTTATTTTTTTCTATTTTTTCACATTATATGTATGTGTATTAATATTAATATTATATTCCTTTTTCCCCTTAATTCAGTATGTAAGCTTTCAGCGTTGTGTCATTGAGATATAATTTATGTTATACTCCTAATAATGTTTTTTACTTAATCACTCTTAATAACAAAATATGGTCCTCGAAATCTAGGCTTAATAATCTAATCTTTAATTTTCCTAGTTTTTTTGGTATTAGTTGTCATATAAAAATAATTGGCCTTCTAACAAAAACTCCTAATTCTTGAAATTCCAATTTGTGACGTGTTTTGTCCCCTCTTTTTTTGTTTTTATTGTATGTAGCTACAAATATGTTTTTATCTAAAATTTTCATGTCTGTAAATGTCCAATTATTTGATTCCTCCTTATTCATCATAAAACATATCGCCATCCTTAAAATTGGTAAAACATACTCCATAGGTAGGGTGACCTATAACTTGTACACCAATTGAAAGGGACAATATTTAGTTAATCTTTTGTATGTTGTGTAGTATGCCCATAAGACTACATGAAACTTCATATCCAATTCTTGTATCTCTATATTGCTTATATTTGTAAAAAACATTCTCCATGAATTTACTAAAGGCTTATATAATACCATTTTCTTGGTGATGGTATGATGTGTTGATATTGTGACTCATTTGAAATTTATTTAACAATTCTTCCATGTTGATGTTCCTTTCCATTTCTTATGGCACTGCCTTTATTATGACTAGATGTGCTCTAGGAAAGTAATCATATGTGGGTCCTCAATTCTCCCCATTATCTATCATGGAGAATTAATACGACCCATGGTTGGGATTTTAGGCTTCATTGCTATCTTGAAATGAAATTCTTGAAATAACATCAAACATATTCATACTTTTCCTTGTATAATTGACATCCTTACTAGGTATTTTGATGGCACATGTTAAGTATTAAATATAAATAGTGTTTACAATAGATAATTCTTGAATCTTTGTAAGGTGTACACTATTGCCAATGTTTCTCTATTGTTGGTTATGTAATTTATCTCTACCTTAGCCAATATATTATTAGATAAATAAATTTAATGATATATATGACCTCTTGCTTATTTAATCTCACTCTTATTTCTATCATTGAAGCATCAACATGTATGTGGAAAGACATATTCCAATTTAATATTATAGCATTGTCCATTTTGTTTGTTAATGAATTTGTTTTTTAATGTATCATATGTCTCTTGGTGTTGTGACATTCATTTTGAAGCTTTATTATTATTCTTATATAGTAACTCTTCTATTGGAGCATTAATAGTGATATAACTTCATATAAACCTCCAATGTTAGCTATATATCCTAGTAGTGTCCTCACATCCTTATCTACCTATATGTGTGTGTGTGTGTGAGGACATTACTAAGATATATAGCTAACATTGGAGGTATATATAGGTAACTTCATATAAACCTCCAATATTAGCTATATATCCTAGTAATGTGCCCCCCCCCCCCCCCACACACACACCCACACATAGTGGTAGTAGGTTTTTTTTAATTTTGGTTTAAGGGGATTGACCATGAGTCGTTTTCAAATTATGTGCCCTATTAGTGTTTCAAATGGTGTTAAAAAGATACACTTCAAAGATTTTATGTTTCCACAGTCCATAAACTAACAAGTGATCTTTTCTAGAAGAAACCATGTCTAGTTTTGAAGATCAATGCATTCGGATCCACTATTTTGATCCTTCATCAAGAAAGAAAGTTATGTGAGAACAATAATACCTTGCATCTTAAAAACTGAAAAAAATGACTGTTGCAAAAAAGTTGCCAAATTAGGAACAAAATAGCCGTTATAATTAGTTACTAGAAACCAAAAAATAATAAAGATTTTTTAAAATGACATAAATGTAATAATATTAATGTCTTTTTAAAAAATCTGTATTGTTTTTTGGTTTTTAGTAACTTATTGTAATTGCTAGTTTTTTCCGAATTTGGCAACTTTTTTACAACCATTTTTTTTAGGTTTTAAGATGCAAGGTACTGATTTTCTCACATAAGTTTATTTTATGATGAAAGATCATAGTAATGGATCTAAAACATGTCGATCTTCAAAACCAAACACCGTTTCTTCCCAATAATATCACTTGTTAATATATAGTTCTTCAAATTTAGTGATATCCTCAATAATATGTACCTATATAACATCAACCAAAACACTTACAAATGGTCCTTCAATAGCCCATATATTGTCCAATCATTTTAGTATACTTATAGGAATTTATGGATAAATTTCCTTACAACATTGATGAAAATATAGATTAACACCATCAGTGCATTCTTTAGGAAAAAGGGAAGGTATGTGTACATAAAAAATCCTTATTTTATATAATTTTTGTTTAGGAAGTATCCTATTTTGTAATTTGAGAAACCATCTATAAAGTAATAGACCTCTTTTCTTGCAATGTTTTCTAACACCTCCTCCATGGATAGTGTGGGAAATGGATTTTGGGCACATGCCTTGTTTAATTCCCTATAATCCACATAAATCCTTATTTATCCCATTTTATTATTTTTCATCACGATAGAACTTGTCTATTTAGAGTTTTTTGTTGGGCTTATAATGTATCCTACCAACATTTTTTCCAATTCTTTACTTACTTTAATTTTCACATCAGAATTTAATCGATAGGGCCCCTTCCTCACATGCTTTACATCCTCTTTAATATAGATTTTCATATTTCCAACCTCTTATGTGATTCCTTCTAGCTCCTTAAAAGTCTTTGAAAATTTACCCTCATCATCTTTTGATAGCTCCTTATCTTTATTACCTCTTCTTCTTTTCAATAATCTCTTAACTTTTCCATTTTGGGCTCCCCTTCTAAAGCTATATTATCCAAACCCTTATCTTAAAGGGATAATTAAAATATTATGTTTTATCCTCGCCAATTTAAATTAGTTATATTCTCCCACATATACTTTTATATCCAACTTTTTAGGGTCTAGTTTTTTCTCTATCAGTTCCTCTCTTTTTGTTATATTACATAAATGTGACATCCTTTCCATTTCTCTATGTCAAGTGATATAGTTTATGGTTTCCAATTCATCTATATTCCCCAAATTCACCTCTAATTTTTCATCTCACTAAACTACGCTATTAATTTTTCCTTTGGTATGAGTAATAATGATTGTATATTCTCAAAGACCCTAAACAAATTCTTATTTGGATCTTAAGAATTGAAAGATCGGCATAATTATTTATTTACTTCTTCCTAAACCTTAGTTCCTTTCTCTAACTCCTAGTGTGTATATGGTGCACATGGTAGTGGTTGTAGATTTTAATAAAAATATTAAACCCAAAGCCTTATGTTTGTTTGTCCAATCTTAGTCCAATAAAATTCACAATTTGCAATGTGGTGTCTTAGGTTAAATGTCCTCATATAGCACATTACATTTTTGAAGTATCCCTATTTTTATGTGTCATCCTTTGCAATGTCTTTATCATATACCATATGGTAATTTTTTATTGATGGTTATAATACCCTTCTCAAGCTCTACAGTGTTTTCTTGTTGACGTGACATCATTTGGATTACTATTATGTCGAGTGTCTCCATGTGTATAAAGTGCGAGAAAGATGTATTATAGTTAGTTGTTAGTCTTAATTTAGTTAGCTTTTTGTGGTGACTTGGAATTAGGTTCATTGTGACTCATGTAGGATCACATTGGGTTGTGTGTGTTTAAATATAACAACAATTTATATTATTAGTTTTTATGTTGTTTATGCCTTTTAGAGGTTTTCGTGTTGATGGGTCACTCTTGTTAGGGTATCCATTGGACCAAATTTGTATTAATTCAAACACATTGCTTGAACTTGTCAAGTGGTTGTGTTATGTTAAATCGGTCCCAACTAATTTACTTGTACCCTTCTTTGTATTCGACAAAAATATCTAATTTTAAAATAGAAATAAGAACATTTTTATGATTGTGATTGAACCCAAGTAACATTTAATAATGGGCGTAAATAAAAAATAAAAAATAAAACTAATGACCAACCCATTAAGGAATTAAAATAAAGGAGTGAAATCCTAAACATAAAAATAAAATAAAGTAATATAATCATCCCTCCTAAATAAAATAAAATAATATAAGCATCCTTCCCATTAAAAAGTTACTTGATAGAGAGAGGAGCCATTTTGGAGATTTTGTCAAAGGGGGAAAATAGATGAAGGGAGAATGAAGAATGAAGATGGAGCAGGAAGGAGTAGTGAAGGAGAATGGAGCTTTAATAATACAGGGAAGGGATTTATTCTTCTTTTAAATCCCTAAATTTTTCCAAGCTAATGTGTAGATTAAATATTGTGTTTTAGTTATGTTTTTTTTTAATGAATTTAGTTGTTTGTTTACCTCATTGTAGTGTTAATTGAGGATTACAATGAATTGTCTTCTGTGTATGTATATTTGGGTTTACAAATACCAAACCCTGGACCTTTAAAAATCCCCTGATTTACCGCATTTACCCTTTTAGAATGAATATAGTAAATTCTTGTTTGTTATTACTATATATATATGTACACACATATATATACACAAAGAAATTCCTTATGTTTATATACACACACACACACACACACACACACACACACACATATACATAAAGGAATTTCTTATGTTTATATATATATATATATATACACACACACACACATATACATAAAATAAATATGTGAATGCATATACACATAATATTATCTTTGGAAGTTATATATATTTATTAACTTCCAAAGATTATATTTTATATTTTATTATATTTATATATTTATATATATATATATATATATATATATATATATATATATATATATATATATATACACATACACACATTCACATATTTATTTTATTCACTCATTCTTTTATTTTATTTAACTTTATATATTTTTAAACATATATAATATGAAATTTGAAAGTTATAAATAGATATATAAATATGTACATAGGTGTTTCTTTTCCATATTTCATTAGCATAATTTGGTCTTACCTATGAATGTATATTATTGAAAATATAGATATGAGATGTGTATTTAAAATATTAGAATGGAATTTTCAATCAAAATAGTTAAATAAATATATATTCAGATAGACAAAAGTTATAAAATATAAGATTTATATATACATGCATATAATAGGCAAGTAGTAATCCTCCAACCACTATTGGTCTTGGATGAATTAGGTGGGAAGCAATTAATGTGTTTAAATGGGTTTAGATCTGAACTCTTATAACTAATAAATAATTAAGTTTAGAGAACTATTTGGAATTATAAAAAGGCAATATAGGGATTTTAAGTTGAATCTATTACACGAAGTGAAATTTTAAAGGGTTTTGAGAATGGCATTAAGTTGGATACTTTCTCGATAGATGGGATCAATTAAAATCATATGTTGTTTAATCCATTATAATAAAAATGAACTCTTTTCTAGGATTTATGTTTTCAATACTCATTTGTGATAGTAAATTTTATTACTGAATGAATTGTATGATCTTCCAAATTTATAGTCAAGTAACATAAGTAATAGTAAAAAATAGAGTTTGAATTTTAGTTCATTGAATTATCTTTGTTGTGAAGCTGAATAGATGAAACTTTATTTGGTTCCACCTTTGGTATATTAGTTGAAAGGATAAAAATTAAACACAAATCTCTCGTGTTTAATTTTCTAATTCTGAGAAGATTTGAATCTATGCAAAGTTATTTGGTGTTTCCTGTTCCTTTATGACTTGAATCTTGGTTAGGTTCACACATGGACTCCTTATGTGTGTAATGTATCCCAAATATCTTATCTCTTACATGAAAAATGAACATTTATTCATGTTATCATAAAAATTTGTTTCTAAAAAATGTGAAACACTAATTCAACATAGTGTAGATGTTCATCCCGTGTTTTCTAAACATTAGGATGTCATCAATATATATTAAAAAAATAATGGTTAAAGGGATTGAGGATGTCATTCAACATCTCAATGAATTGATTTGCTACATGAGTTAACCTAAAAGGCATAACAAACTGGTCAATCAATCCTTCATTTGTTTTTAAGACTATATTCTAAATGTCTAAAGATTTAACATGAATATGATGATGTACCCAAACTTAAGATCAATTTTGGAAAAGATGTATACACCATGAATATGGCATAAAAAGGCCTTAATATTTAGATTAGGATAAAAAAATTTAACTTTAATCTTGATATTATTTTTTTAATCGATTCACAACCTCATGTCCCATCCTTCTTTGGTACAATCACAATTGGGATCATGCAAGGCAATGATTTGGGCATGATGTCTCCATTATCCATGATTTCATAGATATACCACTTGATCTATTCATTCTCTAGAAATGATATGTTGTATAAAGAGGTTTGAGGTAGAGGTAGTTAAGGGATCGAATCAATAGTATTGTTTAGTGTACAACATGTAAGAACTTATTTAGGTGACTAAAAGATATCCTTATACTCATCTAGTTTATGGTTCAATTATTTTCTCTTTGTTATTTTTGGATAAACCACACTATGATATGGTGATATAAGTATGTTATTACATTTAATTATTACCATCAAGAGTATACTTATTACTATAACTAAAAATATTGTTACACTTCCTAGCACAAATGACTGAAAGCTTATGAACTAACTACAATGTATGGTATTTCAGATCATGACAATCTATCACAACATTTCAAGGATTTAATTTACAGACTACATGTCAATGGTAAATATATGGTTGACCACATTCAAAACATTACATACCTCTAATGGTGAGATGTCACAAAGGATTGCATCTTTAAAAAGATTGATTTTGTACACCAAGTGATACTACTAGGTGATCCACTTCTCAATGCCTACACTAGACCATACGCTAGCATATGGTAATGGATTATGCATCAATTTCAAGTTCAAATTTTGAAAATATGCTCTAGGAGAAATTAAATTATTATGACTTCCATTGGAAATGATGAAGTGTATTGGTTCACCATTGATCTACATTTGTTAATGAAACACTATTTTTAATTCATGTAATTTCTTGTTGGGGGAAGTAGAGATATTTTTAGCACCTACTATATTATTGGGTTCATAATCTATTATATGCATACCTTTTATAGTGTTAGATAACTTGTACCCACTTCTCAAGTTGTGTAAGTAGAGAGCTCATGGTGTGATACTCTTCATTGGATTGAATATTGAAGTTATGAATTAAGCACCACTTTCCAATCTTGGAATGCTTGTTCTAATCATTTGAAAATTATTTTCCACTCTCTGGTATGATGAATCAATCAATAGAAATACAAATATAAGGCCTTCAATGTAATTATTCAGATCATAAAATGTCCTCATTTAGAATGTATTTGAGGGATAGTGAGGGTCAATAGAAGAGTGATTACGGATGATAAGGGAGTGATTAGAGATGACTAGGGACAATGAGTGTCAATGAGGGAGTGATTAGGGACAATGAATAATTATGAGAGATTGATTAGGGGTGATAAGGGTTGAGTAGAAAGTGATCAGGGATAAAGGAGGGATGATGAACAAGTGAAATTAAAACAAAGTGGTCATTTGATATGTGCAGGTCATCAATGTGACCTACACTACCCAAATCACACCATTTTGGATCAGTTTCAAAGTGATTGGTTTGCAAACTTTAATTTTAACAAACTTAGGACTAAAAGAAATGTCAGTAATTAATCTAGAAGGCACAAAAACCCAAAAAATGACTATATTTTTACCAAATGTGGACATCAATTGCAAAATTTATGTCCTAAAATCCCTAGGTTCAATACTTAGACCCTAAAAATTCATAAGTATTAACTAGATTGTATTTTGAAAAATTATTTTCTACATTGTAAGGCATGTATCTATGAGACCAGCTCTATCAGATGCAGAGTGAGCTTAATTTATCATATTTACTAAAATAGATTTAAATTATAAGGAAATAAATGTAACAATATAAATTTAAATTTATACTTGGAACACAATCACATTATTATTAACACGATCACATTATATATTAACGTGATCGTGTTATGTTTTAACACAATCATGTTATGCCTCCATAATTATTGAGCCATAATTCAAATAATGTGGTCTTGTTATGTCAATAACACAATTGCATTATGTTAATAACGTAATTGCATTATTTAATAACGTGATCACGTTATGGAAAATGTCCATGCAATTGACCCCTAACTCTATGCACATACCCATACCTTTGCTTGGAATATTTTTAAACATTGTATATTTGGTAAAATGATATCCTTCCTTTAAGTTAAAAATTATATCATAAATTTTGTGTTGGATTATTAAGATCAACCATGAAATTACTATAGAATTTTATCAATTAATGAAACTATGTATTAGAAGATAACCGTTTGAAATTGGGAACACATATCACATAATTGTATGTTAATCTCAACTTGGGATATCAAAACCCTATATAATGAAAGTTAAACCTATGATTAAGTAATTGAATGCCTTTGAATAATATTCATTTAATTATAGATGATATACTCTATGTTAAGATTTCAATTTATTAGGGGTATTAAACCACTTTATAAATCTAGAAACTTTTGTGACAAAATATGGTTCTGATCATTAGATTATACTTTTGGGTTATGCCTTATTTTAGTGATATAACTTATGCATGACATACATAGAACTCTCTTATTGGAATTAGCAATTTAAACTCATAATTATTCAATATTGGTATATTTATATGTAGGTAAATATATATGTGAGATTAGAAGTCTATGAAATGATTTATTAATCCTAGAATTATGAAACAAATATTGGAAATTATGTATGTATGGGTTATATAAATTATACAAGGTCACAAAGAACTAATCTCATAGAGCATACCCTAATACTAGAGTTAGAATACATTTAGGGGTCATCTATTTTTTTTCCCAATTCATGTGATCATAAACGTATATCTCAGTACATATTAGGAATGTCATATCATTTTATATTGCATTACAATGGGAAACTACATTCTGACTTGTTCTATCTACATGGATTCTCTCTGCTCTAATGATTATTTAAATCTAGTACCTTCATGGAAGGGTCGAGACACTCTCAGTGGATATGAGGTGTGCAAAGAATCCAAAAGGCTCTATTATTGGAGGAAAATCCCTCCAATGATGTTTTGCCTCTTTTATCTTCTATATAGAATTTCATCGACGATGATGGTCTGCAATACCCTAGTTAAATTCATTATGAATGTTGATTCACGTATGACTAATTTTAACATACAACTATCATTATTGAATATTATATTTCTACTTTGGAAGATCAAATCTTATAATTGTAATGATATTGTAAACACTTTAATTTTTTATTTCATTATGGTTATATTTTTATTTGTATGTTAATTTGAAATGGAACTATTGGACTAACAAAATATGAAATTTGACTTGTCTAATTAAATATTGTTGCATTTGTACTAGAAATAAGTATTTATAGCCATTTATTGTGAAGGTTTCTTAAACTTAGAGATATGAATAAAAAATTGTATTATAAAGATATTATTAGTTGTACAGTTCATAACAATAAGTATATTGAAATATGACCTAATGCATACTTTAATTCCAATATTAAGTGTGTAACTTGATAATGACATGTAAACACGTGATTAAAATTACAGTTGTGAAAACTAGAAGATAAGAAACTAATTTTGTGGATGATTATTGATTTTGTATGCAGTAATACTATGAAAACTATAATAAAAATGGAACTATAAAGTAGTATTGAAATAACTTAAATATAATGTATTTACCACATATAATTGGATTATGACAACCATGCTTACATAATTGTTTACTCTCATTGATAAACACAAGGAAAGAAATTAGTATAAAACAGTTCAAGATGATAACATGAGGAAACACATTTAAAAAATATGTTGCATTTTTTGTATACCTAACCAAAGGGTTCTTACATTATGGTGTTAGATCCTAGGTTTAACACTTGTAACTATTGTTCTCATTCACATGTTGAATTGTGTAAATAACATAGTTCATATAAGCACTAACTAAGATAATAATAAAACTTAACAAATTAAAGGAAGCTCAACTTTTCCATGGTGTGATGCAAGCCCAAAAACACATCATTGTCCTTATCACTTTTAGGTTTAACTTCCCAATTAGGGTTTGGAGAAGAAGTTTAATTTCTCAATGATTGTCATAAAAACTAAAAAAATTAAGTGCAATTTTTAGATCCTTAGTTCTAATTAATATAATGGTTAAAAAAAATTGTGCCAACCTAACACTTCCTAGAACTGCAATGAATACAATTATGATGCCTATAAATAAAAATTGATGATTTGGATAAGGTTCTTTATTCACCACAAGTTTGAAGGGTTTTAATTATCGTTCCACAAAAGCTTGATTTTTTTTTCAAACCTCGTCGAACATATCCTTATCTCCCAATATTCAATAGGGTTTTTTAAACCATATTTTTCATGATTTATTGTTATAGTTTTAGAAAATTAATTAGGTGTGTGTGTGTGTGTGTGTGTGTGTGTGTGTGTGTGTGTGTGTGTGTGTGTGTGTGTAATCCTAATTAAATGTTTATGGATATTTGTGTTGTAATTAAATTAAAATTTATTGATTCAAATTACAATTTAATTGTAGTTAAATTATATATACAATGTATAAAGATTTATTTTCATTTAAAAAAATTAATCACTAAGTAGACCCTCTCTACAACCAAGAATAAGGTTCCTTTTAACATATGAGTGCCAGGATTTTCCTTGCTCGAGCTCACTAGAAAAAAGGATCCCCTTGATCGATTTGTTCATCGACATAAGCGAAAATGTATTTATAGTTTAAAATATAAAAATTCTCATTGAAGATGCATTATTTTGAAATCATCCAAAATTTTAAGCAATTTTGGGCTTAAAATGATCTTGAACTAAATATTGCAAAGACAAAAATTATGGCATTCAATGTAATAAGAAAGGAGATTATACCCATCAACTAATAGACTAGACTAGATAGACAACTAAGTTATCATGCTCACCCCTCACCTTCCCATTTATGCCCCACTCCCCACTCTTTAGATGTTGATGTTGCCAAATGGATAGGTAGGGCCCCATTGTATAAAGCCAATGGGCATAAGGTATTCTATATGGTAAATGAACCCCACTGATTATATATATAGGGGGTACGGAGGGGGAAATCACTGGCCAACTATCAATCCATGGGTTAATACAAGCATAACAGATTGAGGTAGGGCACTCAAGCATAATAGATTGAGTTAGGGCACTCTTCCATATACTTGGGTATATTTTTTTATAGGCTACCTTTTAGCCTTGTACCTACAAATAAGTAAGATTTAGCAATAGATATGTAATATACAATAAATTTGGCATTCAAGCATAACAGATTGAGGTATGGCACTCTTCCATGTACTTGGGTATATTTTTTTCTAGGCTGCCTTTTAGCCTTGTACCTATAAATAAGTAAGATTTAGCAAAAGATATGTAATATAATTGACATCTTTAGCAAGATAATGTTTTCAACTCCAATATCAAGATGTTTAGGAAAAGATTCCTCTTTTCCATATGTTATTTACTTCCACACTATTGAATGGATGTGAGGTTTGGGGCCCATACTTAAGACAAAATGATTTCAAACATGTGGAAATAAAATTTGAGCCAAAATATTGGTTCCTCACTTACTTATTCTCTTAGATTTTGGAGTTTGTCATCTCTTTACCTCTTTAATTTTCCACAGTATCATTATGTTGCATAGCCTCTAATGCATGACAAATTTTTGGTTTTCTTAGAATAGGTATATGTATTTGGCACTTCAATATTTTATGCAACTTGTCAAACAAGGATGTAAATCTTGTTGGTATGTTAGAGTTATGACTCTTCTACAGATATTGAATAATGATACAAAAAGACTCCATACTCTTAAGTTTTCTATATAATGCTCCTTAGTGCACTAAACAAGAAATTAATAACAATATTCGTGAAAAAATTAATAAATCTTATTTAAATGTTACATGAAATAATACTTAAAAAAACACATATTCATAAAACAATTAAATCTCAAAATTGATATTTATAATACCTAAACATTCAATTAAAAAATAAAGATAAAAAAAAGGTGTTTCTAAATAATTTTTTTAAAAACTTTCTTTTATCTGTCTCTTTTAGAGATGCTTTGACGCTCACATTATGATTGAAGTATGGCATGACGTCATATAAAATAATTGAGTGCTTACCTTAAATGTTGCAAAGGTGGTGGAAAGGCAAAGTTCTTTATTGAAATGATAGGTCCCCATTATTTACCGACACCACCTTGTCAATCCTCCATAATTGAATTTCTAGGGCTATTTTTGAACTTTACACGTCAAATATAGAAATTTAAAATACAAAGGTCACATGGAATCCATGTTCTAAATACCTATTTCTCACTGACATATAAAATAATTCACCTCAGATCAAGACCTCTGACAAGATGGCAGACATCAAATAGACAAGGTAAAGGCAAAAAATAATTAATAATAGAAGCTCAGTGAAAACCTCTAGCAATTTAAAATACAGAGGTCACATGGAATCCATGTTCTAAAGACCTATTTCTCACTGACATATAAAATAATTCACCTCTGATAAAGACCCGTGATAAAATGGCAAACATCAAATCGTTCATGTTCTCTTTTTATGCTTTGGGAAGTGGACAACTTTTTACTACAAGGTTTTGATCAGCATTAGTAAATTTTTTTATCATGTACAGCCTAATGGATTTTAGCGGATAATAGTGACTATTTGAATTTAGAATATCAATAAATTTTTTGAAAGATAAATCAATTTGGTTATTGTTAAATTCATAGGGGATTCTTGGATGATATATTTGCATAAAAAATGTCAAGACTTTGACCAACTATCAAATCATAGTTTTTGGTGAAATATGATTTTGGATGTTGAACCATTTAATAGATATAGATAATTTTGGGACGAAAAAGGTATTGGAAGAAATCTGAGAATTGGGATTTGAATTTGGGCATTATATACCTTTGCTTGAAATATTGTTAAACATTGTATATTTAGTAAAATGATATCATGCTTTAAATTTCATGTTGGATGTTAAGATCAACCATAAAATTACTATGAAAGTTTATCAATTAATGAAACTATGTATTTAAAAATAACCCTTTGAAATTAGGAACACATATCACATAATTGTATGTTAATATCAACTTGGGATATTAAAACCCTATATAATAAAAGTTAAACATATGATTAAGTAATTGAATACATTTAAAGAAGATTAATTTAATTATAGATGATACACTTTATGTTAGGATTTCAAATTCTTAGGGGTACTAAACCACTTTATAAATCCAAAAACTTTGTGATAAAATATGGTTTTGATCATCAGATTATACTCTTGGGTTATGCCTTAGTTTGGTGATACAACTTAAGCATGACATACACAGAACTCTCCTATTAGAATTAGCATTAGTCCCAGTTTGAACTCATAACTATTTAATAGTGGTATCTTTATATGTAGGTAAATGTATATGTGAGATTGAAGTCTATGAAATGATTTATTAATCCTATAATTGTGAAACAAACATTGGAAATTATGTGTGTATGGGTTATATAAATTATACAAGGTCACCAAGAACTAAATAATCTCATAGAGCATACCCTAATACCAGAGTTAGAATGCATTATGAGTCACCTATTTTTCCCCCCAATTCATGTGATCATAAGCATATATCTTAGTGTATATTAGGAATGTCATATCATTCTATATTATATTATAGCAGGGAACTAAATTTTGACTTGTTTTATCTACATGGATTCTCTCTGCTCTAATGATTATTTGCATCTAGTACCTATATGGAAGGGTAGGGACACTCTCATTGGATAAGAGGTGTGCAAAGAATCCAAAAGACTCTATGGTTGGAGAAAAATCCCTCCAATGATGTTCTCCTTCTTCTATTTTTTATATGGTATTTCTTCAACAACGATAGTCTGCAGTATTCTAGTTAAATTCATTATGAAGACTTATTCACGTATGACTATTTTCAACATGCAACTATCATTATCAAGTATTGTATTTCTACTTTGGAGGATGAAATCTTATAATTATAATGATGTTGTAAACACTTTCATTTTTATTTAATTATGGTTATATTTTGCTTTGTGTGATAATTTGAAATGAAACTATTACTAAATATGAAATTTGACTTGTCTAAATAAATATTATTTCATTTGTATTGGAAATAAGTATTTTTAGCCACTTATTGTGAAGGTTGCTTAAACTTTTAAATATGGACAGATAATTGTATTATGAAGATATTATTAATTTTACACTTCATAATAGGTAGTGTATTTAAATATGACCTAATGCATACTTTGATTCTAGCATTAATTATGTAACTTGATAACAATGTGTAATCACAACATGTGATTGAAGTTACACTGATGAAAATCAAAAGATAGGAAACTGATGTTGTGGATAATTATTAATGTTGTATGCAATAATACTATGAAAACTATAATGTGAATGGAATTATAAAACAGTATTGAAATAACTTAAATATAATTTATTTACCACATATAATTGGATTATGACAAACATGCTTACATAAATGTTTGCTCTCATCGATAAACAAAAGGAAAAAAGGAAAGGAATTAGTATAAAACATTTGAAGATGATAACATGAAGAAATAATTTTAAAAAAATATGGTAATTTTTCCTATCCTAACCAAAGGGTTCTTACATTATGGTGTCAGATCCTAGGTTTAACACTTGTAACTATTGTGTTTATTCACATCTTGAATTGTGGAAATAACAAGGTTCATATAAGAACTAACTAAGATAACAATGAAACTTAATAAATTAAAGGAAGCTCAATTTTTCCATGGTGTAATGCAAGCCCAAAAACACATCAATGTCCTTATCACTTTCAGGTTTAGCTTCCCAATTACAGTTTGGAGAAGAAGTTTAATTTCCCAATGAATGACATAAAGACTCAAAATAAGTGCGGTTTTTAGATCCTTAGTTCCAATGAATATAATGGTTAATTTTTTTTTTGCCTACCTAACACTTCCTAGAACCATAGTGACTACAATTATGATGCCCATAAATAAAACTTGATGGTTTGGATAAGGTTCTCTATTCACCACATGTTTTAAGGATTTTTATTATCTTGCCACTAAAGCTTGCTTTTTATTTTCAAACCTCATCAAACATATCCTTATCTCTCAATATTCAAGAGTGTTTTTTAAATCATATTTATCATCATTTATTGTTATAGTTGTAGAAAATCAATTAGATATTATTATTATTTTTTATATATTTTTAATCCTAATTAAATGTTTATGAATATTTGTGTTGAAATTAAATTAAAATTCATTTATTCAAATTATAGTTTAATTGTAGTTACAATATAGAAACAATGCATCCAGATTTATTTTAGTTTTAAAATAATAATAATAATAATAACTAAGTATACCCTCTCTACAACCAAGGACAAGGTTCCTCTTAACATATGGGTGCTAGGATTTTCCTTGCTCGAGCTCACTAGAAAAAAAGATCCTCTTGATTGATTTATTCATTGACATAGACGAAAATGTATTTGGAGTTTAAAATATAAAAATTCTAATTGAAAATGCATTACTTTAAAATCATGGAAAATTTTAAGTAATTTTTGTGATTAAAATAATATTGAACTAAATCTTGCAAAAATAAAAATCGTGGCATTCAATGTAACAAGAAAGGAGTTTATATCCATCAACTAATAGAATAAACTAGATGGACAACTCAGTTATCCCCCTCACCATCTATAGATGAACCCCTCACCATCGCATCTATGCCCTAGTCCCCACTCTTTAGATGTTAATGTTCCCAGATGGATAGATAGGGCCTTACTATATAAAGCCAATGGACATAAGGTATTTTATATGGCAGATGAACCCTAATGTATTTATATATATGTATATGTATGTATGTGTGTGTGTGCATGCACGTACGCGCATGTGCACACACACACACACACACACACACACACACACACACACACACACACACACACACACACACACACACACACACACACACACACACACACACACACACACACACACACACATTGGGTGAAATCACTGGCCAACTATTAATCCATGGGTGAATATAAACTTGACCCTTAAAATCTACAATAAATGTGTCATTCAAGCACAACAGGTTGAGGTAGGGCACTTTTGCAACTACTTGGGTGTATTTTTTTCTAGGCTTCCTTTTAGCCTTGTACCTATAAAAGAAGTAATATTCAACAAAGGATATGTAATATAATTGACATCCTTAGAAATACAACGTTTTCAACTCCAATTTCAAGACATTTGGAAAAGATTCAACTTTTCCATATGTTAGTTACTTCCACACTATTAAATGGATGTAAGGTTTGGGGCCCATACTTAAGACAAAATGATTTCAAACACGTGGAAATATTTTTTATCTCCATATTATCAAATAAAATTTGAGCCAAAATAATAGTTCCTCACTTACTTATTCTCTTAGAGTTTCGAGTTTGTCCGCTCTTTACCTCTTTAGTTCTCCACATTATCGCTATGTTTCATAGGCTCTAATGCATGACAAATTCTTAGTTTTATTAGAATAGGTATATGCATTTGGCACTTAAATATTCTATGCAACTTGCCAAACAAGGATGTAAATCTTGTTGGTATGTTAGATTTATGACTCTTCTGCAAAATTTGAATAACAATATAGAAGGACTCAATAGTCCTATGCTTTCTATCAATGCTCCTTAGTACACTAAACAAGAAATTAATAAAGGCATTGATGAAGAGAGTAATAAATCTTATTTGAAAGTTACATGGAGTAATCCAAAAGAGCCTTTGAAACGAAAGTTTCTTCATTATTTATAATTTTATTCGTGCTTGCATAAAGATTGAAATTCCCATGTACATGAAGAAGATGTTGCCATCCTATTTAAATATCACTTTAGCTTAGTTTTAGGTTTACTCTCATTAGCTCTAGATGGAATTTGGCCACGACGTACCACAAGATAAATGTATATGCAAATTGTGTTTTCTAGAATTTGAAAGTGAAGAAAATTTTATATTCAACTGCCCTATTTAATATAAGTTTCATGGAATATATCATTGTCTTTTTGGAGATTCCTTAAGATCTACATTTAGTACGAGGACCAGAAATGTTTAATTTTATTTATCTATGAAACACTTTAACTTCGATAGAGAACATTCAATTTGATATCTTTACTTATAATTAATTATAGAAATATCAATTCTTACTTCCAAATAAATAAACTACACATACTAAAAAAACACATATTCATAAAATAATCTAAAACTATAAAACAACATATTTTTTTATTAATTTCAAAATATTCATAAAATTGATATTTCTTACACTTAAAACATTCGATTTAAAAAATAAATATAAAAAATGGTGTTTCTAATTAAAATTTTCTTAAGCTTTCCTTTATCTCTCTTTTTTAGAGATGCTTTTGATGCTCACATTATGAACTCTAATATCTAACATGAAGTATGTCATGACATCATATAAAATAATTGAGATGATTTACCGACACCACCTTATTAATCCTCCATAATTGAATTTCTAGGGCTATTTTTGAACTTTACACATCAAAAATAACACATTAAAATAAAAAGGTCACATGGAATCCACGAAGGCCTCCCTTTCTTTTAAACACTAAGTTATGTTATGTGATGTGTCATCATTGTATTCTGATTGTCATGTGTCTTATTTTTGGATGTAAAGAATCAAGTTGTGATTTGAAGTCTCCATGACATACTTCAGTCTGATTAGACAAGGTAAATGCCAAAAATAATCAATACTAGAAGCTTAGTGAAAACACAATATATATCATTTCATTACGTGACCATGACCAATGTGAAGATAAATAACATTCAAACCTGAGCACACATAAAAGTGAATAAATAATTCAACACATCTGTGGAGTAGAAAGTGAATGAGGAACTCCATGAATTTTGTGACCTCAAGGTTGTGTTAATATGACACATGGACAGTCAAGATTTTGCATTGATATTAAGGCCACATATTCACTATTCACTAAAGTTACAATGAGTAAATTTGATGCATGCCACTAATTCAAAGTTTTAAGGGATGAACATGATTGAACATTTGTATATAGTGTGCATGGATTTGTGATGTATTTTTATTTGGTATAATAACATATCTAAAATTATGGGCACTCTTTCAAAATATGAATTAGCTGGTACACAGGTAGGCAGGAAACTGATCGGTGAGAATCTGGCAGGAGGTACAAACCCTAGAGGAACTGCAGGGGGTGTTGAGAAGAAGGATGGGTCAGATTTGTTGGCCGATGTGGATAATGGAAAGTTTGCGAATGTATCTAATCCTTTTTGTGTCCCCCCATTGGATTCCCCTTCTGCTTTTCATGTGTTGGGGTAGGATCTTGAAAAGGAGAAATATAATGTTGATTTTAACAAAGAAAAGTCCTCAGACGAGCTGAAGGGAGGGTCCTCAGAATGAAGGACTTGGTCATCTCTATTTGGCAAGAAACCTACTGGAAAATATCTGTTCCCGCCGGTGACTGCAAAGTCTTGCTAGGAGAAAGGTGAGTTTCAAGTTTTTATTCCAGATTCTTTAGTTGATTTTTCTTGTGTCCTCTATGGATTTCACCCTAGTGGGAAAATTTTTAGGAGCAAGACCAGATCTAGAATCTCTTAGAAAAATGGTTAAAAGGAAATGGGTTATTTGAGGAGAGATAGATATTGCACCAATGTTGAATGGTTTCTTCTTGTTCATCTTTAATTGTAAGGAAGATATGAATATGGTTCTTTGTGGAGGACCGTGGTCTTTTGGTAAATGCTCTCTCACTATTAAAAAATGGGAGCCTAACATGGATTTCTCAGATTCTTTTATCTTAACTACTCCCATTTGGGTTAGACTTCCTAGTTTCCCTTTAGAATTTTGGCATGAGGACATTTTTAAAGGTATTGCCAGTTTTTTTGGTGAACTGGTGGCATTGGATAATGAAACAGCTTCTAGAACCAAAATTCAAAGTGCCAGACTTTATGTTAAAGTGGTAGACCTGAATAATCTCCCAGAAAATGTGGAACTAATATCCAAGCTTGGTAAAAAAACTCAAGAATTTTTTTTTGAAGATTTGCCCAACTCTTGCTATGCTTGTAAGAAACAGGGGCATCTGGTTAAAAATTGTCCCTCCAAAAGAAAAAAATTATCCTAGTAGTGTTTTGGATGGGAAAAAAACTAAGGTCCAGCAAAAGAAGGTCTGCAAACCCAAAGAAGATCACTGCCAAGAACAGAAAAATAATGAAGATTCTAAAGCTATACATGCTGAGGTGGATAAAGAGCCTTCTTTTGAAGATTCTAATGCTCCACATGCTGAGGCAGATAAAGAGCGTTCTATTGAGAAAGTAAACTATGAGAAAGAAGGATATGGTTTGCAATCAGATACCATAATATCTGAACAAAGAATAGATGATCCGATAGATATATCAAAACAAATCGTTTCCTATCAAAGGATAGAAGATCGATGGAGAGATGTAGATGACAAAATTGTGCTAGAGGAAGGTGAATTCTTGGCTGAAGACGGAAATAAATCAGAGGAGGGAGATCTTTTTTCTCAGTCTAGGGAGATCTAGGTGTTATCTCAAGCTGATAATGATGTTCCTATGGATGAGCCTCCTTCCCTAGAAGTTGTGAAAGATAATGGAGAAAATTCAAAGCATAAACTAAACCAAAAAAAAAGGGTCAAAAAAAAGATCAATACTAAGGGGGTAGAAACTAGAAGCAACAAAATAGATTAGCAAAAAAGAGTTGAACAACATTCTAAGGTGAAACTGGATGTTGGTTCCCCGGACAAAACTGGAAGAAGATCCATTAAGAAAACTAGAGAGTTAGAAAGTATGCAAAATATTGCTGATGGTAGGTAGGTAACTATTCTGGATTTTACCCCTAAAAAATAGATACAAAGATTATTATTTAGAAAATTAGGGGGCAGAATAGCATTCATAAATTGGATATTGATGTTGTCCCTGTAACAACTGATTTTGATGCTACTCTTCAGTAGGTTTTAGGACTGCTTGTCCTGGTGGCTGTTAATGCTTTATCTTTTTTGATTCTGTTAAAGGGTTTCAGGGTCCCTTCAAAACATGGTTTTACCTTAATCTAAAACATATGTGACCTTTCAAATTCAAATTTAAATTTGAATTAAGAATTAGAAGCATGAGTAGATTGATTATGATTAATATAGTTTGCACATGACCTCTATTTTGATACATTTCATAGTAAAATTTGAGATAAACATAGAGAAAACAAATAAAAATATGAAACAATAGAGTAAGCAAGATTTTTAGTACAGGAGATGGTAACTTGTTATCTATAAATGAATTCATAGTGACCCTAAATAATTTCATAGTTGCATGAAGGGGAGAAGTGATCATTGCTAAGAATAGGGACAACCAACATTTATAATGTTTAATTTTATGTAGGAGATTATTTTGAGGAACTTGGAAGATGAAGTCATGTCTCAATTATCTCTTTAAATCTAGGAAAAGCTTTTTTAAAGCTAGAGTAGTTAATTTTTATTTATTTATTTTTCTTTTAGGGATATAATTAGAATTGTCAGTTTATTTTTAAGAAACACGTTCATGTATGCAAATTATTTTAAGATGTGGCGATGACCTAATTCTTATATAAATACATTGCATTATGACCTTTTAATTAGCAATATTTGGAAGATAATTTGTAAGCTTGAGAAATCATTGTGGATGTTATGCAAGTTTGTGTTTTCCCTTTTTCACGCAGATTAATGCTTTATACTTATTTAGTTTAAAGTTTTCATTATTGTGATCTATATGTTGTTTTGTGAGTTGGTTGGATTGAGTGTATCTTATTCTATTATTTTTATTTGCAAATAATGACATCAATTAAATTCTTATAGGTGAATGTGTTGTTCTATTGTTTGCAAGTAATTATCGTGTCAAGTATGGTTATGGAATTCACTCATAAAGTTGTTTATTCCTTATAATTTGGTATTATGTTTAGTTAAAATCTAGTCAATGTTGGATTTAGTAAACACTAGTTCATTTTTGCAATAAACCACATTAAATATTTACTTTAACAAAGATAAAAAAGTGGAAATTTGATTCTGCTTTTTTCTCTACTCTTTCACTCCTTTTTTTAATCAAATTCAATCATTGTAAAATAGTATCATTGTGATTATCTAAATTTTAGTGTTGTTTGGAGAGGTTGGGGTAAATAGGGGAATTTCATTATAAGGTATGAATCCACATTGCAAACTAATTCTATTCAACCAATTGAAACTCGTGTCTTGAATGACATCCTTATGATTTTTAAAATGAGACGGTGTATACCCATCACCTATTAGATCCAATGTAAAAACATGCATCAAAAGAATGGATTTTCAAATTTAAATTAAGAACTAAGTGGAGATAAGTTCATAAATGGAAAATGGAATTATAAATGACTCCATCCCTGGTAATGCACCATAATAAAAATTGAAATAAAAATAAAACATTCTAAAATTCAAAAAAAACATACAAGGTGAATATTTTTTAACGTTGGTCGTATAATTTTCATTAAGATTCATTTGAATTTCTCACAGTATAACTTTACTTGAGGATTTGGTACATCAACTCACAACTACCATGTCATGGATAAATGTTTTCATGGAGAAAATCATTTCCTTCTTCATAGATGCCAATATATCATAGTTTTACAAAGAAGATAACAACTTTATAACTATAAATGAGTTCATAGTGATCCTAAATAGTTTCATAGTTGCAATCAAATGAGAAGTGGTCACTAAAACAAGAAGAGTAGTTCAAAAATTGTGAATTTTTTCACACATGTAGTGAAAACATATTGAATTTAACCTTCTCTATCGATTAAAATTATTGAAAAAAAGTGACACATGTCATTTTGTTATCATGATTTTTTTGTTTATAAATATTATAAAACCATAAGCATCACTTATATCTAGCTTCCGTAGATTAAAAAGTAAATATGCGTAACCTTTTTTGTACTACGACAATAAATTGTAAGAGATATTTCACCAAATAATTGATACATTAGTTTAACAATGAGAAGTGAAATAAAAAGTAAAAATATTATTCAATAGTAATAAGTAATAAGATATTATTATAGGTTCCATTCGGGTGAGTGTAATGGTTGAAAAATGTTGTCTTAGGTTCAAGTCCCACTAGATTAAGAGCATGTAGTTAGTCACCTTAAAAAATTTACTCCCCTTAGATAATAAATGTAACAATTTATTAATGATAATAGATCACAAGATATCGTAAAAACCTTTGATAGATGAAGTAAACTAGTGTTTTACCTCATAACGAGTGAAATAATTCTTAGAAATTCAAGAATTTAATCAATTTTTAATTGAATTATGGTGATGCTAGTCAAGTGAATATGATTGGTATATCCTTCTTTTAGGATTATTATTTTATTGTTTCTCTTAAAATCCTTTTGATTGGGGTATTTTTATTAAAAAATGATTCTAATGTGGCTTGGATGTAAATTATCCTTAAGCACGTTGAATTACTTGTTGAGTTTTGGCAAAGTCCTCTTTTTATTTTTATGAAGTTCAAGGTAATCATATTAAAGAATTTAAATATTTATAAAATCATACCCATCCTCTATCAAAACATAGTTTGGCTAAGACATTGTTCTAATTGAAACATCATGATGACACCAATTTTGATAAACATTCCATTGACATTCTTTTAGATCTTATGTTGATGGGGTGTACTTCCATACACAATTTAATCTTCATCAACCTTTGAGGGTTCTTTGGGACCATCAAGAGTTGATGTGGATAGTTTCATAATAGATTATGATAATATAAAACCCTTGAAGAACATCAAAATAAACAATCATGATATGGAAATAATTTAGGTATTAAAAAATTATACATAGTACATGACACTAAAATTTATTATTTCTATTTTCTAGAAAACATTGCATAAATTGTTAAATGTGTCATCACGTCCATGTCTCTACAAAAATAATAGTATGAAATGTAACATTTTTATAAAATCTAAAATACATTACTAATAGCCAAACATAATTCCCAGATAGATCATAAATTACTGAATTATAAAACTATAGAAGATCAAAAATCCCTTATGTCATGCATTCAAACCTCAATACATAAAGAAAGATGAAAGATGATAGATAAAAAATTATTTCACTATAAAACTTGATGACAACTGTAATAAAAATAGTATATTATATATATAAGACATAAATATGGGTAAGTTCATGGAGTTGGGGGATAATTATGTGGACATTTACCATAATGTATATGCATTATGGACATAATGTATACGTGTAATGTCTGTAATGCATACACATTATTTTAAACTAAGCTCTGGATCAACGAACCTAAGCACATACATGATATAACATATATGTGTTACTTTCTACGTACAATGTGAAAACAATTTGTACATGTTCCTTTTACATTGTCAAAAAAATCATAAAAGACTTTCTTCATGCAATGTGAAAGGAACACGTATGCATTCATTTTACATTTCATAATAAAACCTTAAAAGACTTTATTTGTATAATGTGAAAGGAACACATACGTGTTCCTTTTACATTGTACAACAAAAGCATAAAAGACCTAATTGAAGGGGTAGAATGGTTTAATTGGAAGGGGCAGATGGTTGACTATAATAAATGTTAAGTATAAGTTTACATTTATATTATTAATTTTATATTCCTTATACTTAACATTTATTTTAATGAACCATCTACCCCTTCCAATTAAACCATTCTACATGTATAAGTTTACATTCATATTATTACTTTTATAGTTTTTATACTTTAAATCTATTTTCATAATATAAGAAATTAGGGTAACTTTGCATCTGATAGAATTGGTCTCATAGTTGCATGCCTTATAATTTGATATATAGTTTTTAAAAATCCAATCTCGTCAGCATGTAGGCATTTTCAATCTCTAAATATTGAACGCAGGGATTTCAAAGCATAACTTTTGTAATTGATGTCCATTTTTGGTAAACATATAGTCATTTTTTTGGTTTTTATGTTTTTTAGATTGCTTGTTGTCATTTCTAGGATTCTTAGGTTTGTCAAAATTGAAGTTCACAAACCAATTACTTTGAATTCAATCCAAAGTGGTGTGATTTGGATAACACAGGTTACATTGATGACTTGTGCACATTAAATAACCACATTATGTTAATTTCACTTGTTCATTGTCCCTCCCTCATCCCTAACCACTTTATACTCATCCCTTATCATCCCTAATCACTCCCTCCTTGTCCCTCAACATCCCTAATCACTCTTTCATTGAACCTCACCATCCTTCATCATCTCTAATGATTCCCTCATCTTCCCTAATCACTCCCTCATTGACCCTCACCATACCTCATCATCCCTAATCATTATTTCATCATCCCTCATCATCTCTATTCACTCCCTCCTCATCCCTCCTCATCCTTAATCACTCCCTCATTAACCATCACCATACCTCATCTTATCTAATCACTCCTTTGTCATCCCTAATCACTCCCTCATTGACCATCACCATACCTCATCATTGCTTCATCATCCCTAATCACTCCCTCATAATCCATAATGGATCCCTCATTTTCCCTCATCATTTATACTCACTCCTTCCTCATCCCTTCTCATCCTTAATCACTCCATATAATACCTTGATGGTGGGTGCAGTAACTCCCCACTTATGCTCAATCGACTTATGTTCCAATTCTAAATTTTACTCACTCAAATAAGTCCCAAAGAAACTCTTCTTTCACTCATCCTCTTTCACTAAAATAAGGAACTCAAAGACATCGTTTGACTATTTGATGGGATTTGAATATATATATATGGTGATCCATGGCTAGACTGTGGAGAGAGTATGTATCCATAACCCCCGATTAGAATAAATAAGTAGGAAATCAAGTAAATGGTGGGATGAAATTATATTAATTACACATATATATTGAGATTTGGGCATCTAAGAATCCCATCCCAGAGTTTAACATCTATATCTATATCTATATAGATAGGGGTGACTAGAGAATAGTTGAGAATTCCAATCATAACCCCATAGTTAAATTCTCATTTTCTTTATATGTCATTGAAATTGTGTCCATAGTAAACTAGATTACCTGATAGATAGATAAGAAATCACCAATTTGGTAGAGTGTGTTCCAATCTGATAGCTAATGGAGTGTCTTTCCAAACCCAACTTAAACTATAACTAACTCGGTCTATACCTAACTTGAAATATGAAGGGAATGAATGGAAGATTCCTTAATTTAGTGTATTAAAGAGGGGCCACTTAGAGCTTGGGCATGGATCGGTGGCCCTAAAGGTCAAACTAGGGCTTTATCATATTTTGAGTATTCCTCAATCCCAAATAAAATATATCAAAGGATAGCATAAGAATGGAGGGCCCACCATAGATAAATGGGGGACACCATTTTGAAGGCCCTACCTCCATCTCAAACTTTCCCTACTAATTAAGGCAATAGAAAATTTCCTTACCTACTTTATCTACACCAAAGAGTAAGGAAAGGGAAGCTTGTCTTTTTTATATCTATCTTTGATTCACCTAATAGTGTATCAAGGAAATATTGTCTTCTTGATGGATACTAATGGAGTAAGGCAAAACTATCAAGGTAAGTTTTATTTCCTAGTATCTAGCTTTACTTTGATTCTCGATTAAGGCATGGCTATCAAAGGAAGATTACCTTTTGATAGATAGATTTTTTTTTACCTTACCTACTTAGTTATTCCCTACCTAATAAGGTAAGGGAAGCTTCCTTCTTGATAGATATCTTTGTTATTATCATACTGACTTTCCTACACTATCTCTAAGTTCCTTATTTGAGTGAAATAGGATGAATGAAGGAAGAGATTCCTTGGGCCTTATTTGAGAGATAAAATTTTGGAATTGGAACATAATTCAATCATCCAGAATAAGGAATACATTTCACCCACCATTAAGATATTTTAAGGAGTGATAAGGGATGAGGATGGATGAGGAAAGAGTGATTAGGGATGATGAGGGAATCTTTAGGTATGATGATGGATGGTGAAGGTCAATGAAGGAGAGATTATGGATGATGAGGGAGTGATTAGGGATGGTGAGGGATGGTGAGGGTCAATGAAGATGAGAAATGATTGATTAGGGATTATGAGGGATGAGGGGGGGGGTAATTAAGGATGATGAAGGATAATGAATGAGTCATTAGGGATGATGAGGGAAGGTGAGGGTTAATAAGGGAATGATTAGGGACAATGAGGGAGTGATTAGGGATGATGATAGATGGTGAGGGTCAATGAAGGAGTGATTAGGGATAAGGAGGGAGTGATTAGGGATTATTATGGACAAGTAGGTAATGATTAGGGATGATGAATGATGATGGAGTGATTAGGGATGATGAGGGATAGTGAGGGTCAATTAGGAAGTGATTAGAGATTATGAGTGATAGTGAGGGTCAATGAGGGAGTAACTAGTGACAATAAGTAATGAGGAGAGAGTGATTAGGGGTGATGGGTGATGGAGAGGAAGTGATTAAGGATGAAAGAGGGATGATGAGCAAGTGAAATTAACATAAATAGGTCATTTTGTGTGCCCAAGTCATCAATGTGATTTATGCTACCCCAATCACACTAATTTGGATTAAATTCAAATTGAGTGATTTGTAAACTTTAATTCTGACAAACCTAGGACTCATACAAATGCTAGACAATAATCTAGAAGGCATAAAAACCTAAAAAATGACTATATGTTTACCTTGCTATCTATGAGGGATGGTGAGGGTCAATGAGGATGAGGAGAGAATGATTACGGATTATGAGGGATGAGGGGGGATGATTAAGTATGATAAGGGATAATGAAGGAGTGATTAGGGATAATGAAGGACAATGAGGGTTAATAAGGTAATGATTAGGGATGATGAGGGAGTGATTAGGGATGATGAGGGTCCCTAATCACTCTTCATTGAACCTCACCATACCTCATCATCCCTAATCACTCCATCATCCTTAATCACTCCTTCATTGACCCTCATTGTCCCTCATCATCCCTAGTCACTCTCACATGTTCCCTCATCATCCCTGATCACTCCCTTTTCATCCCTCATAATCCCTAATAACTACCTCCTCATACCTTATCTTCCCTAATCACTCCCTCATTGACCCTCATTTTCCCTCATAATCTCTAATCACTCACTCATTGACCCTTATTATCCATCATCATCCCTAATGACTCCTTCATCTTTCCTCATCATGGATAATTAATACAACCCATGATTGGGATTCTATGCTTCATTACTATCTTGAAACGATATTATTGAAATAACATCAAATATCTTCATACTCTACCTTGTATAACTAACATGCTTACTAGGTATTTTAATGGCACGTGTTAAGTATAAAATATAAATAGTGTTTCCAATAGTTCATTCTCTAATCTTTGTAAGTTGTACACTATAACCAATGCTTCTCTATTGTTGGTTGTGTAATTTATCTCCACCTTAGCTAATTTCTTATTGGATAAAGAAATTTAATGATATATATGACCTCTTGGTTATTCTAACACTAATCTTATGGCTATCCCTGAAGCATCAACATGTATGTGGAAAGATATATTCTAATCTAATATCAATATTGGAGCATTATCCAATTTATTCTTTAATGTATCAAATGCCTCTTGGCTTTGTGACTTCCATTTTGAGGCTTTATTATTCTTATTCTATAGTAACTCTTCTATTAGATCACTAATAATGACATAGCTTCATATAAACCTCCAATGTTAGCTTATATATCTTAGTAGTGTCCTCGCATCCTTCTATATATTTTGTGGTAGTAAGTTTACATTAATTATGGTTTTAAGGGGATCAAGCACGAGTCATTTTCAAATTATATGCCCAACCAATGTTCTAAATGGTGTTAAAAATATAAACTTCTTAAGATTTAGTGATATCCTCAAGAATATGCACCTATAAAACATCAACCAAAACACTTACGCATTATCCTTCAATAACCCATACATAGTCTAATCATTTAGGTATACTTATAAGAATTTATGATTAAATTACTTGAAAGTATTGATGAAAATATATATGAACACCACTAATGTATTATTTAAGAAAAAGGGCATGAATGTGTAGATTAAAAAATTCCCATTTTGTGGAAAATGGTTTTTTAGGGAGTATCCTATTTTGTAATTTTTTCATGGTGATATCATGAGAAACAATCTATAAAGTTATAGACCTATTTTCTTGTAAAATTTTATAACACCTCATTTATGAATGATGTGGGAAATGGATTTTGGACACATGCCTTTTTTAATTCTCTATAATCTACATAAATCTTTATTTGTCCCATTTTCTTATTTTTTATGACCATAGGACTTGTCTATTTAGAGTCTTTTGTTGGGGTTATGATGTTTCTTACCAATTTTTTTTCCAAATCTTTATTTACTTTAATTTTCACATTGGGTTTTAATTGATAGTGGCTCTTCCTTACATGCTTTACATCCTTTCTAAATTAGAATTTCATATTTCCAACCTCTTATGTGATTCCTTCTAGCTCTATAAAAAATCCTTGGAAATATACCCTCATTCTCTTTTGATAGCTCCATTATCTTTATTACCTCTTCTTCCTCCCAATAATCTCTTATCTTTTCTATTTTGGGATCCCCTTTTGAAGTTATATTCTCCAAGCCCTTATCTTAAAGGGATATTAAAAATATTATGTTTTATCCTCACCCATTTCAATTAGTTATTCTCCCCAACTTCTACCTTTATATCCAACTTTTTAGGGTCCATTTCTTCTTCCATTGGTTCCTCCTCTCTTTTTGTTATATTACAAAAATGTGACATCCTTTCCATTTCTCTATGTCAGGTAATATAGCTTATGGTCTCCAATTCATCTATATTCCCCAAATTCACATTTGATTTTTCATCCTACTAAATTACACTACCACTTTTTCTTTTGGTATGAGTAATAATAATTATATATTCTCAAGAACCTTTTCCTTTGTTTATCTATACACATATAGATATGTTTCTATATCTTCTTCAAAATTGGACTCTAGTTCTTTGCTTTCTCGATTAATCTCTCCATCATCATTTGATCCAAAATATTTATTCAAATTTAGTAATTTTTTTAAGACATATGTCCCATAAATATCATCATAGTCACTATCTTCCTCATCATTATATACTTGTTTCGTCCACACAACTACCAGTTTAGTTTCCACTTGTAAATTTAATATGATACCATTCCCTTCATAAGTGATTTCCTCACCTTCATATTTAAAAATTCCATTAGAATCCATAAACCATGCTATATATACCAATAACCTCAAACTCTACTTTTTTCTTGATCCAGAAGAAATAACTTGAGTGCCTACTAACCATCCTATAGGGATATTAGGGTTTCATTCAAAAGCACTATGTCATAGGTTTCCACTTAAACTAGCAATTTCCATAATGCTTTCCAGGTGCTTAGTGGTATTAGATTGATGTTTATCCCTAGATGTAGCAATTCGATTCATACTTAATTACCATTTACCTTTATATCAATCAATATGTCATACTTATTCCATTTCCTACTTATGTGGAACACATTATTATTATTTTATTTACCATTTTATAACATTTATACTCTTCATATCTTTTCTTGTTTGTTCTCATGCTTACAAAATTATGCTAATTTCTATAAAAATCCTAAGTGACCCCATCATTTCTACTAGTTTTTTCAACACTATGACATCTTTCTCTTCAAAATAACTTTTTATTTTCCCCATGTTTCTCTTCTGTGATTTTCTTATTCATTTCCCCTATATGATCATGTATCTTTGTATTAAGCATACTCATTATGCTCATCCTCCTTTGATTCTTATTCCCTCTCTATCCATGTCTTTCCATATATTTATTCCTCTCCTAATGGTTACTATTATACATGCCTTCTCTTGTTCAATTTTTATAAAAATGTTTTTGAGTGACTTATTTTTGAGAATTTACCCCCTTTCCTCTTGGCATTATCAAAGTCTCTAAGATATTATTTCCCTTTTCTTAAAATGTTTTGGTTCATTTGTGTGGGTTTTATAGCTTAGTGGTCTATGTAGCTTGTGGCATACCCTTATTAGCTTTGGGGTTTATGGTATCTTCTTTAGGTGATGCACACCTTTGGGAAGTTTCCCACCCACCAGTTTCTCAATTTTAGTTCTACCATTATTATAGCATTTTTTAGATTTTGGGTAGTTAAATGAGTCATATGTGCCATTCTCATGACATAACCTAAACACTTTTTTGTCACTCTTCTATAAAATTATGAGAAATATGTCCTAGCTTCCCAAATTTGTAGCATGTTATCTTGGATTTATCCTTTTCCATCTTGATATCCATATATATACCCTCCTATATAGTTCTGCAGTTTCCCCTATGGTTCCCTCCTTTATTTTGTCTATTATATCTTTTTTGATAACTATTATAGTATGATGTTTTTCGACACTTGAGGTGTCATGTTTATGTTGGGAGGGAGGCTGGATTTGGTATGTCAGTTTTAGTTGATATCCCATAGCTATTGGAGATGTGACATACCTTGGAATTTTTAGTGGTGTTTTTTGAGTTCTTGCAGATGTTCCTCTATATTCCTTATGCATGTCTATTGCATCCTTACCTTGACATTTGTGGTGATAATGATTGAACAAACCACAAGTGGTATATTAAATTAGTTAGTTTTTAGGTGGATCTACCTTCTTTAGGGGACACATATTTTGGCCAAGGTGGTCCCATGCCATACAAATTCCACACCATACTATTTCTTTCTATTTTGGAAACTAAATTTGTGATGTCAATCCAATGGGATTCATTTTGAATGTCACCGTTTTCCTTACCACTTATAAATTTGGATAGTTTTTCATTGCATGTTACTCTATGTAACACATTGTGCACCATATTATAGGTCTTTTGGCACACTATGGTACAAGTTTGCCCCTTAATTTGAATATCTTGATTCAATTATAACTACACAAACTCGTGTTGTAACTTTTATAACATTGTCTTTATTGTAGATTTCTCATGCATCTAGGCTTGTGCCTCCAATCATGGTTCCATCTCCAACACCTCTGAAAATGCATTAAACACCTTTTTTCCATGCATGCTCTTAAGTGAGGAACAATTATAGATACAAACGATTCCACTCTCTACTTTTCATTCAATTGTTCTTTTAGCATCCTATAGATATGGCTCTAAATCTCTAATCATAATCATTTACAATCTCTTCATATATTTTATTAAATCCCTCATCATTTTGAAACTGGGTGAGGGTGTTCGGGTAGTGGAAATAATTTTTGGAGGAATTTTTGAAATCATCCCAAATAAAAATGTGGCTTGGACTAAAATTCATATATCATTTAAGGGTGTTATACTTTAATTTCTCCATAATATTAAATAGTTTTGCATGTGGATTAGTAATTTTTTGGCTCTTCTAATAAGAATCCAACACAGTTAAATGTTATTTTGTGTCCTTTATGTCTTTCCTAAATAGTGGGATCTTCATTATATTATGTGTTATTGCTAGTGAATTTTAAAAGATTGTCCTTCCTCTATTTTGAATGCTATTTGTTGAACTGCTCTTTGTTGCTAGGCACTTTCTCATATTAGATTCTCTTTGTTTCACTATAAGGTTTCTTCTCCCATTATCTCTACTCAACTCTTCTTCATGTTAATTCCTTTCTAGTAATTGATCCAAATTTCTTACAAACTCTTTTCTATTTTCAATATCCTCAATATATTTTTTAGAACTATTCCACACTTTATTTTGTTTGTATATCTCTTCACTTCTCCTTTGTTGCTCTCTATATTTTTCTAAAGGGGTTCCTTTCTTCACGAGGTCTCTTCCGGTTGGGGGCTTGGAATAAGGTGTCTTTTGGTATCCCCTTTTCATTTTATTCTTTGTCATCTTCTTCTAATTCTACTTCCTCTACTACTTCTTTATCATTAATCTCATTAATCTCCTTGTCTTCTAGATAACTAATTTCTATTTCTTCTTCTTCTTCATTCTCTTTTTTTATATCTTTTATATTATCATTTATAATGTCTTCTTCATTATTTTATAATGTTTCTCTTTTGAATTCTCTTCTACATTCTCTTCTATGTTTTCAATTTATTCTCCTCTTTCTATTCTCCACAAGTTTTTTAACCAAGATTTTCTTTTCCCTTAGTCTTCCACTCCCAAGGTTCAAACAACTTCCTCTTGTCCTAATATCATGACCATCTCTTGCACTTTTGCACTGATTTATTTTATGACTTTCTTCTTTTAAAAATGTACCTCTTTTAACTTACTCTCCTCAAACTCATCTTCTTCTCTGCATCCTTCTATCTTATTTGTACCTAGGGGCATCAAAACTAGCCAATGTGTCATTGTTGCATTTGATTTTTTAGATTTAACTTGGTTATTTGCTTCATCTAAATGTTCCTAATCATCTAATTTAATAAATTATTCTTAATTAACTACTTTGTCTAGGTTGACAATATTTTTGCTATTTGATGCTCTTGTGGCACTCTCCATCTTTCTAAAGGTGTTTTTTTTAATTGTCTCTTATCTTTCCTCTCTATATTTCTCTCATTAATTCTTTTTTTAATCTTTTCCTCTCTTCTTCTAATCTCATTACACTTCTTTCTCTTTACTAATCTTTATTCTTATCATTCTACTCCTACATATTTTATTTATCCCTCCCCCAACTACCAAACTAGAATTTTTATAATTCATATCTCTTCAAAAACCCCCTCTTTCCACACACCATTCATTAGGTTCTTGGCCGTAATTAGTAAAGTTAGCACATCTTTTTTTCAACCCTTCTCCACAAAAATTATGTGGATGAGGGTCAATGTGTTTTATATGAACCTACCTCTTGTTCCTTGTAAAATTAAGCCTTCTTTGTGTCAAAATTGGTCTAACCTTGGATGGCCCAAATTATAATTAATGAATCTATAGTTGTCTCAACCCAATAATCAATGGCCTTTGTCCAAGGTTTGTCTAGTGCTTCAAGTTTATAAATTTCTTCCAGTGTCCACTTGATAGATATTTTCTATGAAAAACTACTTTCTTTAGTTGTGTCTCCTTCTCCAACACATATGTTAAGGATTTATTTTTAATGTTTATTTAGTCAATCACAATTTGTCACGTGCAATTTTTTTAAGATAAATATCCATGCGTTTAATAAATTTATTAAATTTCTTAATAAATCTCCTAAATTTATCTCTTAAATTTTATCTGGCCAATCACAATTCGAGGCATTTCCTATCTTTGGCATAAGGTTTTTAGAAAATAAATATTTGTTTTTTAATATTTTTTTTAATTAAATATATTTTTTTTATTGGTGAAAATAATTTCTTAATTATATAGGAATGTTCAATTAGTTAAAAATAATTATTTTTTGTCGCTTAATAAGAGCTAGTTATATAGATTTTTTTAATTTTGATTATAATTTGAGTAATTTTTTATTTTATTTTAGGTCATTATTGTCTTTTGGTGTTTTTGGTGACATGCGTGTATATTTAATGTTTGTTTTGGTTTATATTGAATGGGGTGATCACGTTATATTGGTGGCTTGAATATGCATAGAAAAATTTAGAGAGTTTCAACATAGACGAGATCAATGGTATTGTGTTGTAATCTTCTATTGTGATCATCTTTGAGTTGTGAATAGGTGCAACATATTCATTTTTTGGGTAAGAACTCTCTTTTGTCTCCCTATATTTTCTAATTGAAATATGATATCAGCAGGATATATTCATTGCACTTATGTCTTGCATGCGAACAAATCCATGTGTATTACCCAAAATAGACATTTTTTAATTTGTAAAATACGTATAAAGGAGGTTTTGTATTTTTTATTTTTTGTTAAAAAACATTCAACTTGATATATTCATTGTTTATGTTGTTAACAAACTATGTGCATTTGTGAGCAATATGTATTGGTGTTTATTTAAAGCAAACTAAGAAGCAAATTTTACATTGTTTTGATTTTGTACTTTTTTCTTGAATGGATGATATAACTTTAATATATTCAATGTATGTTTGTTGTGTAGGGGAAAAAAATAGACAACTTAGACATAAGCAAGAGTGTTGGTAGCGTGCCATTCATGAATATATTTTTCATTGAAGTGTGAGATAGTGGTATATATTCATTACATACATATATTATTTGTGAACAAAGTTATGTATATTTCTTAAAATAGACATGAATTTTTATTTATAGAATACCCATAATAGAGGTTTTACATTTTTTGTACTTTGTATTTTGTGTTAAAAAAGTTGAAATGGATATATTCATTCCCAATGTTATAAACAAATAATGTACATGTGTGAGCGATATGTCTTCTTGTATATTAAAGAAGATTAAGAAAGAAAGTTTTACATTATTTTGATTTTGTAATATATTCAGTGTATATTTATTGTATAAGGAAAACAACCAAAGGCTTGGGCATAGGTGAGAGCATTCACAATATGCCCCTCTTCTATTTTAAACATGTTTGATCTCTGAGTAGGTACAATCTATAATTATTTATTAGTAAAAATAATTATGACTTTAGTTTAATTTCCAGTTTTGAAGGTCATAATGGTTTTAGTTTAATTTCCAATTTTGAAACCCAGAATGGCATTAGTTATATATGTGTGTGTGTGTGTGTAAAAAATATTTTTTATTTCTTTAGCATGAATGTTTGTGGGGATGATTTCGTTATTTTAAATTGATTGGAACTATTATTTCAGTTGTTTTACTATTTTCTATCCATCTGAATTCATGCATCAGTTTAATTTTTTTAAGTAGATTTTTTTTAAATAGAAAAGTGTATTTAAATTAATAAAAAATAATATGGTACAAAGTTAGTCATACAAAAAATAGATGGAAAATGTCACACTTCAAAATCAAAATTACCTATTTTTAATTGTTATGCACTTATGTTAATATGATTTGAAGTGATCTTTTTTTTATACCTTTTTTTTCCCTCTAACATTATTTTATTAGAAATATTATTAAGATTAATTTTATTTCTCATCTTTCTTTAAAAGATCGTGAACCATTGTTCTAAAAATTCTCAATAAAAATTGAATTCTTTATTGGTAAAGATAATTTGAAAGATTAATAAAAATGTTAATTGTGGATGAATATAATAGATAAATCACCATCCATAATAGTACATTTTAAACCTTATAAAAATATCTTATATAATTGAAGCGTAAGTCCATTTAACTTAATTGCAAAAACTAGTTAAAAATCTATAATATTAGTAAATTCATATAATACATTAAACTTAATTACATGAATAGCTTCCTTTTAAAGTGAAGCAATGATGGCATTTTGTGGTACACCTCTATTCTCAAGAAAAAAGTGGAAATAACAAAGACATGGGACTATCAAAATTTATTTTCCAAAGACATCAATGCTGAATTTTTATTTTTTGATTTCTATTTGAAGAAATTATATAAAATAAAAGGTGAAAACTACAAGTAATGTGTATTGCTTTAGATATTATTATTAGAACAGAAACATGAGTTAAAATGTATTAACATACTTTATATATATATATTTTTTTTCCTTAAAATTAAATATGAAAACATAAATAGTAACATGATCCATCAAATGTTTGAAGATGTTTTCTTATTCAAATTTTAATATTTTTAAATAAAAAATGTTATCAAATTATATTAAAATATATATACAACGAACTTTTTTAATTTATAATTTTTTTTAAAAAAAAAAGGGGTAAAAAAGTTATTAAATCACAGAAAACCATATTACAAAGCAACAAAAGACCGAAGCTCCCGAAAGAGAAAGAAAACCCCAGAAAAACTCAAACAAAAGCCGTCACACTCCTATATTATTTCCATCTTCACTTAGAATCCTCTCCAGGTTCTGACCTACCTCCTTGGGCAACTGCACTCAACCATCCACCTTCTGACCATCCATATCCTCTAATGCCCTCTTAGCCAAGCAATCGGCTGCCCTATTCCATTCCCTTGGAACATGGGCATAAGACACTAAATTCATGAGCAAACTAATCTGTAATATCTATTGCACTACCAAGGATAGTTGCTAGCTCACTTCTATAATCTTCCTCTCAAGGATCATATTGATCAGGATTTGCGAGTCAGCGTCACACATCACCCTTCTCCATCCTAACTCATAAGCTCTCTTCAAGGCATATAGAACAACTAATCCCTCCATCCTGTTAATCGTCTGCTCCCCCATATGAACCAAGAAAATAAAAACTACAGATGTAGAGGGGTCTCTACCAATCCCATTGATTCCAGCCAGGCCTGGATTACCCCTGGAGGAACCATTAGTGTTAATTTTCAAAAGACCCTCGGGAGGGAGCATCCATTTCACACTCCTTGGAATTTTTTGCTTCCCACATCCACTTCTCCTAATGCAAGTTGAGGCTAGAGAAATACCCTATATGCCAAACTTGTCAACCATCTCTGTGTCCCCCTTCGCTAGAGGCAAAATGACCTCGCTCTTAGCTTCTATAGTTTCCTGGATCATTCTTATAATTCTACTCCAAACCTGTTGAACTCCCAAATTTTCATCTTTAAAAATTATGTGGTTCCTTTCCAACCATAATTGCCACAGCAAAAAAATAGGTCCAACATACTAGGCTTCTTGCAAGAAATGAGCAGTAGAGGGCGGTCTACCCAATCTAGACCAAAAATTAGCAAGGGAGGAAGCATGCACACACTGACACCTCCACACGTCCCACCAGGCATGCCACAATTGGAAAGTGAAGGAGCAGCTAAAAAATAGATGTGGCAAATCCTCCTCCTCACCTCTACACAAAACACAACGTGAAGGACCAACAAAGCTCCTCTTACGAATATTCTCCCAAGTCAGGCATCAGTTCCAGGTTAAAGTCCATGTAAAGAAATTGCACTTCGACCACGAGAAACTACTCCAAACTCTTTTCCACCAAGGAACCTCCCTCCCCACTATGAATTGATATGCAACAACCCCTAGTTAACAGATGAAACAGTGTACTTCCCCTTGGGGTTAGGGGACCAAGCCAACACGTCACCCCCCTTGAGTGCACAGTAATTGCGACCAGCAAGGATGATGTACAACTCTACACACTCTGCCTCCATACCAATAATCAACCACTCCTCAGGAGTCTTCCATCTCACTTCCATCAACTGGCCATGAAGAAAGAGGGATTTGTAGTCACACGCCTTATTCCACCCGGCTTCGCTGAATCTCTATGAAAGTGCATACAGATGAGGATACTGAGTAACTATGGGGGGATAGACATCCCAAGAGTCATACCAAAATTGTGCCTCCATCCCCCCCTTGCAAATCCAAAAAAGACCTCTCTTGATCAGTGCCATTCCTTTCTTGAGAGTAGCCCAAATCACCGATCCACTCCCTAACAAACTATACCTTGGGATATCCTTTGGGGGGATCCCAAAAAGATACTTATGAGACAAGATCCTGTCCCAGACATGGTCTTGTTCCTCACAACATCTCCAATACAATTTGGCTGCCAGGACCGTACCCACAAGAACAGACTATCGAAGCCCTAGGCCCTCAAACCTTTTCAGGCTGTAAACAACCTCCCACCTGATAAGGCTCCATTTCATCGAAGACAGGTTACCAGCCCACAAGAACTATCTTTCCAAGGAATCAAGGTCCTTAATAAAGCTCTTGAGTGCCACCTGTAACATGCACCTATAGAGAGGAAGGGCTTGCACCACTGACTGAATCAATGGGACCCAACCAGCAAAGGACAACCACCAGTGGGTCTAATGATTCACCTTGGCCCATAATTTATTCAGATTCTCCTGCCACAATTCCTTGGACTGTCTCCCTAAAGATATAGGAATCTTGAGATATAGTAACAGGAGGCTTCTAATTTGGAACCGAAGAATATCAGCCACTCTCCATTGAATGGCCAGTGGAGTGTTGAAGAATAAAATGGAAGACTTGTCCTCATTAATTACCTATCCAGAGGCAGCCAGGTAAGCATCCAAGCTAATATGAATATTATCTTCCTCCCTTATGGTAGCCATGCCCATCAAAGCCACATCATCCATAAATTGTAGGTGAGATAGAACAAGAAGGGCACCTCCCCATCTCCAGCCCTAGATAACGCCATCCCCAGTATTCCTTTTAATCAACCGACCTAGACCCTCCACCAAGAGAAGAAATAGGTAGGGAGATAAAGGATCTCCTTGCCACAAACCACGTGAGGCCCCAAAAAGATTAGAATGCTCCCCATTAACGAAGATAGAGAATGAAGTCAAATTCACATAGCTCATAACCCACCTGATCCAATCTTCCTCAAAACCAAAGGCACCCAAAACCTTCTAGAGAAAGGACCATCACACCCTGTCATACGCCTTGGACATGTCCAGTTTAATAAACATAGTCTTCTCCCTAGACTTGGTCATGGAATGGATAGCCTCAGTATCCACCACAATCCCATCCAAAATTTGTCGACCCTCCACAAAGCTGCTTTGCTCCTCTGAGATCAGCACCGCCAGCCACTTCTCTAACCTTTCTACAATCAGCATAGATATAATTTTATAAATTACATTACAAGGGAAATGGGATGAAATTGACTAAAGCGATCAGCCCCTTCCCCCTTGGGAATGAGAGCCAGGAAAGTAGTTCAGGGCCCGGAGCATTTGCTTGCTATTCTGGGATTCATGTATCACTACCAATAAGTCAAATTTTATAATCTCCTAGAATTCTTGATAAAACTCAATTAGGAAGCCATCTGGACCTGGAGCCTTTCCTTTCTTCATCAAAAAAACAATCTTCTTTAGTTATTCCAAAGTTATTGGTCTCATCAGCTGCTCCTTCATATCCCAAGAAACAAGAGAAAGAATACAGGAGAGTATCAGATCCTCCATAGCCACATCCCCCTACCCTTCTTCTTTGAATAAAGAAGTAAAATACTGCCCAAATTCATTATAGATATCCCTTGTAGAAGAGATTACCTCTCCCATGTCTGTCACCCAAGATGTGATCACATTACCGTGTTGTCTGGCTCTTACCGAATTGAAGAAGAATGCAGTGTTATTGTCCCCCTCTTACAGCCACTCAATCCTAGCCTTCTGATTCCAAAATATTTCCTCTCTCATCTCCCATTCCTTCAAAGTCTTGACATCCCTCGCTTCCTCCTTTAGTAAAAACTCAGATAGCCCCTCCTCCCTAATCAATTTGGTAATGTCATTCAGCTCTATTTGTGCCTCCTTTTTCTCCTAGAAGATGTTCCCAAAGCTCAGATTGTTCCACCGTTTGAGCTGGTACTTCACGAATTGGAGGAGCTTAGCAAAAACATACATTACAAAACCAGTCATAGGCCTTCCTACTCTCCACCAATCAGCAACCCGTCCAAACAGGTCTTGGTCCCTGAGCCACATGAGTTGAAACTTGAATGGCAGCTTCTGATGCGAACGAGCAGAGGAAATGGTAAGCTTGATGGGCCAGTGATCTGAGCCTCTCCAATCTAAAATATCAAAGCTCAAAGACCACAAGCCGCCCACCCAAATCGGTCAATGCATCAATGCACTCATAAATCGATCAATGCGCTCAGTAATGCAGCTGTCTCCCACCCTTCTATTGTTCCAAGTGAACCAACTGTTACATGGCTTAATATCCACCAGGTTGAGTTCCAAAATCTTGTCTCTAAGCAAAATGGAAGACGGTTACAATCTTGCATTACCTCCCTTTTTTTCTATTAAGTCCATAATGGCATTAAAATCACCAGCTATAGTCCATGGTAGGTAAGGAAAACCACTGCAAACCAAATGAATATTATTCCAAACAAGAAGCTTACCTTGAAAATCAGTAGGGGCGTAGACATTCGAAAGAAGAACATACTCCCTCAACTCCATGTATAAGGAGACCATAGATAATGAAGATCTGAAGGTGATCTAAGACACCGGTTGAACCTTACATGGATTCCAAAGACAAGCCACACCACCCGCTGACCCGTAGGCCCCAATGCACTGGCATAAACCTTGCCTCCAAAGCTTAGGTGCAATACCCATCATGTACTCCACCAAAACCTTGGTTTTTTGAAGAAAGAGAATATCCAGACAGTGATTCCTAACTAATTCCTGAGCAGCTTTTTATCTAGGGCTGCTATTCAAGCCCCTAACATTCCAAGAGATCATAATCATTTTAGAGGAGGTAAGAAGTGGGCATCTAAGGTCTTGACCGACCCTGACTCAACCAAATTTTCTCCAATCATCTTTATCCTCTCCATGTCCTTCTTTCGTCCCAATTTAGCACTTTTCTCTGAAGCTCCCTTCTTACCCTCCTTCTGAAGAATTCCCAGGTGAGGAGGAGCCTTCCCTCACTTATCCATCTCTATAGCCCCTATTTGTGTTGGGATATCCCCAACCTCTACTCCCTGAACTGAATCAGCAATGGGTTCAAATGTATTTTTCTCCCCCACCTAGCCATCCAAGTTCATAGGTAAGGCAGCTTCCTCTGGATGCATTGAGTGAGAAATGGAAGAATTTCCAACCGTTTCAGATCCCCCCACCAGCTGCTCCACACTTCTTAATCCTGGGCTAACTTCTTACTGGCCCAATTCATCCAATATCTCGAACCTATTGAATGAATCCTCATCTTGTCACTCCATTAAGGACCTCTTATGACCTCTATTTCAGCTCTGGGCTTTAACCTGCAAAAAACCCTCAGGATCCTTGCCAACACTAGCTCCACCCTTCTTCCCTTTGTCAGCACCGTTGGTGCTAGTCAGAGGAGGCAGAGGTGAAGGTTGCTAGTCTTCCATTTTATCCTTTGGGCACCTTCTCACTAGGTGTCCATACTCATGACAAAGGTGACATCTGAAGGGGAGGGTCTCATAGTCCAGTTGTTGCACCCAGGAGTATGAGCCTACACACATCTCTATCGCATCTGGAAAAGGTCTACTTAAGTCAATTTCCACACAAATTTGAGAAAATGTCATGACTTTCTTACCTAAGGTTTGTGTAGATGACCCCACTGGCTTTCCTAGCATTGAAGCTATCGTCTGCAGAATATCCTCCCAGCAGCATTCAATAGGCATTCTGGGTAGGCGTACCCACACTGGGACCCTGTTTGGCAATTCCTCAGTAGGGTTAAATCCAGCATACCATGGTTTCAAAAAAATCCCAACCTGATTATAAAAATATGGTCTGCCTTCAAAAACCCTATTTCTATCAGCCAAGCAAGTGAAAGTAACCATGAAGAAATTGTTTGCCAGTAGCGTAACCTCCATCTCGCTGTCTGGCTCCCATACTCTTCAAGCCTAATTATCCAAAAAAGGGAGAGAGACTCTCAGTCCTAAAAACTTACAGTATAGTGAGTGCTTGGAGTAATACTCCACATCATTAGCTATCATATCAAACATAATTACTAGCCTTGGTCTCTCCTTGCAGTGCTCCAGGCATCCATTAATCCTTGTAAACCTTGAACCTCCTATCGAGCCAGTGTCAAACTCCCTTGGAGTCTGGCTAAAATTTTTATTTTCCAACATCCTGGCCTCCTACCCCTACGAATTTCTACCTACCACTTCACTAAAACTCTTATCCATCCTGATTTTAGTTAGCTCATTTTGTGCCATGTAAGCGCCCCTCCAGAACTGCACCTCTGCTTAAGTGGTCACCTCCCTCTCCCTTCCAACGCCGAACCTTCAACCCACTCCTTCACAGCCCCAGGGATCGCTAAAACAAGCCAGGGCACGACTGCCCTAACTTGGCGATGAGTTGCAGAGCTTGTCCATCTCCCATCGATTCATTCTTAATTTATAATTTAGATTGAATAGTGTTTTCAGATTAAAAATGTTATCAAATTACACTAAAATATACATATAAAGGACTTTTCTTTGATTTATAATAAATTTTAAAAAAAACTTATGATGTCACAATATTGAAAAAAGAACCAAAAAGATTCTACGTGTAAAAATTGTTGAAAGCATTGACTATATGTATAACACACACACACAATAAACTCGATTATGAGTATGGGATCATGGTCTATTTTAATTATAAGATGTTTGAATTCTAATTTTTTTTAACTGGTGATTTACCAATTCAAAGAGTATTACATTCACAATTTAAATTATTTTGTGGATACATCAAAAAAACATGGTTAATCTTCATATGATTTTCATGTGTGTAAGGGTGTCTATTCAATAATTTTATTGGTTTTATTATTTGAGGTGCTTGAACATGATACAAATCCATATGCTACTATATATATATATATATATATATATATATATATATATTGCAAAATGAGAAAGAAGCTTTTTAGCTCTATATTTTCTATTATTGTTTTTTTTTAAACTTTCTTAGAGCCTATTTTTGTTTAATATGCATAATAGTTTCATTTCTATGTCAGTTTTTGTCATATTGCAAATGATTGATTATGGAAATTAACTTATTAGTTGATCCCTCTGTATATAAGTGTAGACACCTAAATTTAACACAAAACTTTTATTCTTAATTTATTTTATTTAGAAAATTTACACATTTAACTTGTTTCTAATATTACTCTGGACCGACAATATGTATATACTTGGTCCATTGAGCCTAAAATTACCTTATCTATAATATATATACACTATTTTTCACTTATCAACTAGCCTTGCTTAAAAACTAGAGCCGAAATCATATCTTAGATAGACCCATATTGTTTTTTTGGTCTGCTAGCTTATTTTTGTGAATATTGTGGCTTTACACTTATTTTTATATATTACCATAGTTGGAAAATGTGCACAAGTTATCCTAGGTCAACCTATATATACAAGGTTTACCAAACCATTCATAATCTATAAATCATCTCGAAGGAATCTATGTAGATCCAAGCATCACTCAAGCTAGGTATCAAATCAAATCTTATACACTTTCAACAATGTCATCCTATCTTAGCCTTTCTATATTTTTTTTGTGATAAAGGATAATATTAGAATGTGTGTAGTTGCATTATCACTTCTAAGGAATAGGAGGTTAAAAAATTTAACTCAAGTTATTTTATCCACACACTCACAAAACTAGGTGGAGGTTTTGATACGTGCAAGTGGGATACTTAGTTTACAACATTGACTCATTGATCACTTGACTCCAACTATTTATTTTGAATGGAATGCAAGCTAGTTCAAGTAGGAGATTCACATATTTTGCACATTCTACCCATCATATATGTTGATGTGATCTAACTTTGAAGATTTAATTTGAATTTTATCATAGCCTTTTCTTATGATATGGATTTTAACTCTTTTTGAGTCAATAATCAGATACAACTGATTATTGACTAAAAAATATGGATTCAAATACTATCTCAGTTGCATATGTACACTCCAAAAGCATAGAGGATGAGTCAAATTTTTCATAAAATACAAAATCTTCAAAGAAGTTTTGATAGAGTTTTATTCATGCATACTTCTAGGCAGTTCAATAAAGTGGTTGATGCTCTCTCTAATTAGGCTCTTGATCACTCCAATCTCAAAGGCTATGGTCTTCCTCCCTTATGGTGGCATTCTCATATTAGATAAGTGGTATTATTCATGCTATCCTTTGATGGCAATCAATTAGCCAAACCAATCTAAAGCTTGGTGGATCTTTTTTGGATTTTCTCTTCATTATGATGGCAATGGTGGCTCTATTTTTTCTAAAGTTAGATTATTAACTTCTAATGTGGGTCAAGTTCGTTGTGTGTTGGTTTTTTATTTGACCCCCATTTGTTTTCATGAGCCTTAATTTATTAGTTTTTTGGTCTATGGACATTACATGCATGGCCCGTTTAACTGATCTTCTTAAGGTTATGCGTGCTTTTAAATATGTCGAAAGAGGTAGGCCAGGTGCGAGTCTTAGAAAATTTTGGTGGAAAAGATACCCCTACCTTATTGAGTCTTACCCAAATGTAGCATTTCCTTGAAATGTTTTACCAAAAAAAAAACATGACATATTACTTATATTATATTTACCAAATAAAAAAGTGTCCCCTATATTCTATGCACATAACATAAAAGTTCCTAATCCAACATCAATTTTATTAATATCAATTTATCTTACATACTTCCATAACTCCTTCCTTGCATCTTTATTTCTTACTTGCATATATTTTTATACACTTCTCTTTTATCTCACTCTTACACATTATCTCTCATACAACACATATATTACAAAACAAGGGCCATGTTACAACTTGAGTACCTACCACAAGGTTGTGCATTGGGGTTGCTACTATTTTTTTCTAGTAATTAGAAAATCATAATTAGGGGTTGATTTTTATAATAAATAGGCACCTCTCCAATCTAATTTGAAACTTTGAGGAGAATACATGCTGGTACCTACTAGTTATCAGGTGGGTAGGCCATTCGGTAGGCAAATTTTGAGAGGTTTTTTTTACAGATTATGTACAATATTTTAAATGATTATGGAATGAATGTATGGAATAATTTTGATGGAGTTTGAAGGGACTATTAAACATATAATTTTAGTTCTTCTTCAGAATTCCACATGTGTATTGTAAATAAAAAACTATACTAAAATTTTATTTTATTTAGGGTGGTATAGTAATTTTTGCAGAGTATGGATTGACCTTTCAACACTAAGGCTAACAATCTAAGATGTTAAAAAAAGGAAGTGAATAGAAATGCATACCTAGCAAGTATCATTTCAATAAGCGTCAATGTCCACTGCCAAAAGTGTGACTGCTATCATATAGAGTAAAAATAGAGCATTTAAAATAGTCATCCTCATTATTACAATTTAATGGATCAAAAATTAGTGAAATAATATGAGCAAACAATCTTATTATTTATGAGGTGGATTAGTTTCAAATGTGTGAATGAGCATTTCATGAAATTTATCTTGCATCATTAAGATATTTGAAAGGAATAAAATATTATACAAGCTAGCTAAAATGGATGTATGATGTGTTTCAACATATCTCATCTTTCGCATGATTTGAAGGTAGGAATGACTCAAATAATAGTTCACTTTCACATGGAAAACATACATCAAAACCTTGAGAAATACAAAAAATCTCAAAAGTTTTTAAATGTTGAAAAAAAATAGATACAATTTCATTCAAGATGAATGCATCATTAAGACATCGAATTCAAATATGGTAATTAAAATAGTCATTGAATTTATACATTGTCATTCATTACATGATAGTTCATAATCCTGAAGGTTAATGTTTTTAGTTCAATGTCAGATAGTTTACAACATTGCAACAATAATGTCAAAAATGATAAACTAAAACTACATAGCATGAGTGATGAAAGAAAATGTAGTGCCATAGGAAGGCTTAGAGTTTGGAATCTAAATTCATATATTGTATTGGGAACCTAAATATCTTGCCTTTAATGAAGTTCCTAATTCTATAATGCCTAAACTAGCTAGGGTTCTTATCTGTACATGCTTTTCCTGGTCTTTTAATCTAGTTTAATGTTGGATGGATTTGATGAAAAGTTGTGGCTTCCATATCCTTTACATACCTTTACTTTCTCCCATTGAGTATTTGGTTCTACTTTTGAGGAAGCAAAGCCAAAGAATAGCCTCCCCAAGTAATCCTTTTTTGATACAAATCTGCCTAAAAACCTATAAAATATTTAAAATAATTGAAAGAACAATAATCAATAGCAAAAAATACCATATACCTTGTTAAACCAATGATACATTTATTTAAAAATAGCAGATTCCCCTGTGTATACAAAAAATGAAACTACAAAAGCTCTAAAACTATGGGGGGAAATAGGGTTTTGAGGTTAAACAATGGAAATTTTAATATTATGTTGTAGGGAGAAATTACCTTATTTTTTTGGGTCAATTGGATTTGCAGTCATGAATCAAAAACCAAATCAGCCACATATCCAGTGACTTTTGCATCACCAAAAATAGGTTGCATATGATTAAAATTGTATGAATTTCACCACAACAATATGTTTCAAATCTAAATTTGATTAAACAAAGTTGATCTTGCTAAAAAGAAGGGCATAAGATTGATCGAAGGAAGGTGTAATGCAAAGAATTGTTTGATAACACGGGGATGTATATAGAGAGAAAAACTACCACAAAAAATATAATAGAGTGCCTACACTTTGCATGTGGTGATAATACTAAATGCATACGGTTACGGTTGGCAGTCTCTAATCTATGGGTTGAAGATACATCCTCCATCTCCCTACACTAAACATGAAGCATGTTCACATTGTTGCTAAAAGATTTGACAGGGTAATGCAAAAAAATAAAACCTTGTTATTCACCGTATTTTAGCCAAAGTATTCCCTGTTTAAAAACAATGAAACAGGGAATAAAATATTACTATTTCATAGTAGACATTTGAACATGGTTTCGATTTTTTGTGAAAAAATGCATCTGATTGGTTGTCACATGTAACAAATCAAACAATTTGTTAAAGGTGAAATATATAATACCTCCAACAAATACTAATAATGAGTCATTCCTATTGCCATTATAACTCTTTTCATTAGTTCATTCATCTTTTTTTTTAAGTATTTTTATGACTACTCCTTTTGCTATGATCTCAAATCTAGTGTCACTTTTCATATGCTCCGTTAAATTAAATTGTGTAATACTGTTTACATGCATCTTTGGGTTGATCAATGCTTTTTTGAGCTCAATTATTAATCTTAATTGGATATCATAGGCATTCTCTTAGTTCCTATTTTAAGTTTCAATTATAAATACTTTATTTTTTTATTCCTTTTATATTTATATATTTTTTTAAAGTCAAGGAAAAGCTTAAGAAAAGGTTATAATTTCATTGTTAAGAATGATGACATGAAATATTATCTAAGTACAAATATTTTGAGTCATTGGCATAGAGAAGGTTGTAGTATTTCTAATAGGGATAATAAAAAAATTATAAAATATGCAAAAATATGCAATAGAAAATTCTAAAATTTTATTTGCAAATAGCTAACACTTCAACAAGCTCAGATCTCTATTCAGAATATTTTTTTGATTTTTTTGTTAATTAATAGAAATTTTTTAATATCAAAAGTTATAGAAAACACACTAAAAACTGCCCAAATTTTTCAGAAATAGCTTACATTGATTTTCCATAACTTTTTGAGATGAATATGATTAACAGTATACATATTTAGGCACAAATACCTCAGAAATATATTTAAACCCTAGTCACCCTTGCCAAAAACTCAGTAAACTAGCACTGGGTCTGTCCCACTTGTCCTTTATTTTATTAGCTTCAATGATGCTCAAAAATAGAAAGACATGGTTGTAGATAATCCAAATTTGATCCTGATACTTTAAAACTCTCCTCCCAAGATGGCCTCCAAACCTGTTAACAAAATATAGGTCTAAAAATGATGTGTTAGGGTATCACAGACCAAAGCCCTTCCATCAAAACACACCCTTATGATTAGGGGGAGCCCGTATGTCTCTCTAAAACCAGGGATACTCAAAGGTTTTCAGACCTTAAGCCAAATATTGTAGCAACAATAAATAGAAATAATAATAACATAATGAGCTCCAAAAGACCCCTAAGATGTTATATAATGACTCCCAAAAGAAAGATTTAATCTCAACCATTGATCCATTACCAACTCAATCCAATGCTCGAAATAAAAACCTAAAAAATGAGTCAATAGGCTCCTTATCTTCCAGCGCCCCCACTTAACCTTTTTTTTGCACATGTTAAATAAAAATCACTTAAAGTACATGCCTCTTAAGTCATTAAACCAAAAAGTGGGAAATAATAAGTCTTTAGGCTCAAAATCACTTAAGTTGTATAAAAAGACGTGCCCACAACTTAAGAATAAAATAGGATACAAGCCAAATTCCACACTTACCCAATAATGCTCTACATCCTCTTCCTCTTGGATAATCCAAGGAAAGGACAACCCATGCATCATTAAGCCACATGGCTTGAGTTGGGGACATCACAAAGGTAAGTTTCAATCTTCAAGTATCTTAGACAAGAGATTAACATACAATTATGTGATATGTGTTTCGAATTTTAAATGGTTAACTTCTAATACATAGTTTCATTAATTGATAAAATTCCATAGTAATTTTATGGTTGATCTTAACAATCCAACACAAAATTTATGATATAATTTTTCACTTAAAGGAAGGATATCATTTTACCAAATATACAATGTTTAAAAATATTCCAAGCAAAGGTATGGGTATGTGCATAGAGTTAGGGGTCAATTGCATGGACATTTTCCATAACGTGATCATGTTATTAAATAATGCAATTGCGTTATCGACATAACATGACCACATTATTTGAATTATGGCTAAGCAATTATGGAGGCATAACATGATTGTGTTAAAACATAACGTGATCATGTTAATACATAATGTGATCATGTTAATAATAACGTGATCGTGTTCCAAGTATAAATTTAAATTTATATTATTACATTTATCTCCTTATAATTCAAATCTATTTTATTAAATATGATAAATTAAGGTCACTCTGCATCTGATATAGCTAGTCTCATAGTTGCATGCCTTACAATGTAGAAAATAAATTTTCAAAATCCAATCTAGTTAATACTTAGGAATTTTTAGGGTCTAAGTATTGAACCTAGGGATTTTAGGACATAAATTTTGTAATTGATGTCTATTTGTAGTAAAAATATAGTCATTTTTTAGGTTTTTGTGCCTTCCAGATTGATTAATGACATTTCTTTGATTCCTAAATTTGTCAAAATTAAAGTTTGTAAACCAATCACTTTGAAATTGATCCAAAATCATGTGATTTGGGTAGTGTAGGTCACATTGATAACCTGCACATATCAAACAACCACTTTGTGTTAATTTCAATTGTTCATCATCCCTCCTTCATCCCTGATCACTTTCTACTCATCCCTCATCACCCCTAATCACTCTTTCATAATTATTCATTGTCCTTAATCATTCCCTTGTTAACACTCACTATCCCTAGTCATCTCTAATCACTCCCTTATCATCCATAATCACTTTGCCATTGACCCTCACTATCCTTCAATTACATTCCATAT